>CM053030.1:155835959-156475959 GCA_028564925.1 Lithobates sylvaticus
AAGGCAGTGGTCGTCTTGGAGGTGTGTTTGGGGTCGTTATCATGTTGGAATACTGCCCTGAGGCCCAGTCTCTGAAGAGAGGGGATCGTGCTCTGCTTCAGTATGTCACAGTACATGTTGGCATTCATTGTTCCCTCAATGAACTGTAGCTCCCCAGTGCCGGCAGCACTCATGCAGCCCCAGACTATGACACTCCCACCACCACGCTTGACTGTAGGCAAGACACACTTGTCTTTGTTCTCCTCCTCACCTGGTTGCCACCACACACGCTTGACACCATCTGGCACCACCCCGTCCCTTTAGAATGTAAGCTCTACAAGCAGGGCCCTTTTGTATTGTACTGTAATTGTGTTGTCCCCCCCCCTATACTTTGTAAAGCGATGCGTAAACTGTTGACGCTATATAAATCGTGTATAATAATAATAATCTGAACCAAATAAGTTTATCTTGGTCTCATTAGACCACAGGACATGTCTTTAGTCCACTTGTCTTCAGCAAACTGTTAGCATTTCTTGTGCATCATCCTAGAATCCTAGAATTCCTTGCATCAGTGCCAGTGACGTCAGCGGGGGGGGGGGGGGGGGGGGGGGGGGGGGGCACCCAGTCATCTTGTCCCATGTGCAATGTTTAGGGGGTTGTAAAGTTCTTCCTCCACCGTCCCAAGGGTTTTTGATGCAGCTTATTGCCTCCCCAACACCACCATGGCGGCAGGGATATTGAGGAGCTGGTGGATGGCGGGGACACCTACAATACTGCCCAGGGAGAGCTGGGCGATGAGGCCATGGAGAGGTAAGGAGGAGGATGGATCCTCCAATCTACATTGTACTGTGTGTGAGGGGATGGGGATGTGAGTAGTGCATGAAGTTTGTGTCAGGTAGGTGAGAATAATGATCAGGTAGGTGAGTGTAATGGTCAGGTTGGTCAGTGCATGTGTCATGTAGGTCAGTGTATGTTGCACAGTGTATTCTGAGCACCACACATTCCTGAACCCTGCATTCTGAGCGAATCTGTCAGAATCATATGTTTTTGGTCCCTTAGGGCTCATTCAGAGGGATCATCAGTCCCATCCCCTGTACAGAGCCCCTGGTAGGTTTAATTCTGTGTTGGCACTTTGAAAGAAATAAGTTGGTTTTGTGTCGCAGTTTGTGCACTCGGGCTCAAAAAGTTTTGCCATCACTGGCCATCCTCAGAGATTTCTTTGCCATGAGGTGCCATGTTGAACTTCCAGTGACCAGACCAGAGAGAATGAGAGCGATTACACCAAATTTAACACACCTGCTCCACATTCACACCTGACACCTTGTAACACTAATGAGCTGCATGACACCGGGGAGGGAAAATGGCTAATTGGGCCCAATTTGGACATTTTCACTTATGGGTGCACTCACTTTTGTTGTCAGCAGTTTAGACATTAATGGCTGTGTGTTGAGTTATTTTGAGGGGATAGCAAATTTACAATTATACAAGCTGTACACTCACTACTTTACATTGTATCAAAGTGTAATTTCTTCAGTGTTGTCACATGAAAAAATATAATAAAATATTAACAAAAATGTGAGGGGTGTACTCACTTTTGTGAGATACTGTAAATACCATATATAGGATTAGAAACCATAAGGCAGGAGAAAATGTGTATGACAGACATACACAAAATCTTAATTAACATTAACCAATGGAGAGATAGAACATAATTAGTAGCTTTAAGCATATTTATATATAAGTAAGAGGCCGCCAACCCACAAAAGTGTTACCATATAAAGGGAGCTGCCCCTTTAAGTGTAAAGAACACTAACATATACGTTCAAAATAATAAAGATAGGTGCTACCTTAATATCTCTACAAATAATACCAATAGTATGTGAGCTTGAAAAAAAACACAAGTCCATCCAGTTCAACCTGTGTGTGCATGTATGTTAATATCACATTGTATACCCCTGTATGTTGTGATCGTTAAGATACCCATCTAATAGTTTTTTGAAATTATCACTGCTTCCTGCTGATCCCACATGCTTGTGGAAGAGAATTCCACATCCTTACCGCTCTGACAGTAAAGAACCCTCTACGCAGTTTAAGGTTAAACCGCTTCTCTTCTAATTTTAGGGAATGGCCGCATGTCTTTTTAAATTCCCTTTTACTGAAAAGTTTGTTCCCTATGCTAGAGTCACCAGTACGGTATTTGTACATTGATATCATATCCTCTTTAAAACGTATCCTCTCCAGAGAGAATAAGTTCAATGCTTGTAGTCTTTCCCCAGCTGAGATCCTACAGTCCCTTAATTAGCTTTGTTGTCCTTCTCTGGACTCTCTCCAGTCCCAGCACATCCCTTCTGAGGACTGGTGCCCAGAACTGGACGGCATACTCCAGGTGCGGCCGGTCCAGAGTCTTGTAGAGTGGGAGAATTATCATTTTATCTCTGGAGTGAATCCCTTTTTAATGCATGCCAACATTCTGTTGGTTTTGCTTGCAGCAGCTTGGCATTGCATGCCATTGCTGTGCCTGTCAAAAACTAGGACCCCCCAGATCATTTCCCATCCTAGATTCCCCCAGAAGTTCTCCCCCCTAGCTGTCACATACCTTACAGCGGAGCCCGAAATGCTGAGGGTGGCCTCTTGCACGGTTCTGGTCCGAACACCCCTGGGAGTGGAGACAGGGAATGCTAGGGCAACGAAAGGGTGCAGGTGCCTGCAGGCAGAAGGCTGAAGCTTGGATATACAGGAACCTCTCTGAAGAGGGCATGGAAACTGGTCACCAGGTTTGTTCAGCGGGAGCCAGGCAGGTAAGTACAGACTCAAGATCAACTGCAGTGTCAGGAACAGGCAAAGGTTGGCAACTGGCTGGCAGCGAGTTACACAATCAGGAGGCAGGATAGTAGTCAGGGATAGGCAGAGGTTGGCAACGGACTGGCAGCGAGGTACACAATCAAGAAGCGTAGCCGTAGTCGTAAATCCAAGCAAAGGTCTGTAACGTGAGCAGAGGCAGATAAACAGGCAGGGGTGATCCAGGAGAGAAGTCAAGGAAGCCAGGTTTTCAGGAACAAGATAAGCAGTTAAGAACAACAATCAGGAACACACGGACAAGCTGAAGATGATCCAGCACTGGCATCAGGGAGAGGCTCTGTTTATATAGGGCGTCGTGCCCCGAGATTGGTGGATGTGCACACTAACGGCCCGCTCCTATGGATGCGCCAGTGCGTCTGGGACACCGCGCATGCGCATTGCCATTAGCAGAACGGGAATTAGCCATTGCTGCACGGAGACGGGTGTTAGCTATGTGAGTTCTCTGACACTAGCAAGTAAATTGCATTCACATTTTTGGCTCCCAAATGCATTACTTTATATTTTTCAACATTAAACCTCATTTGCCATGTAATTGTCCACTCCAATAATTTGTTTAGGTCTTCTTGTAAGCTTTCCACATCCTGCGTAGAAGTTTATGAATAAATTAAAAAGGATTGGTCCCAGGACAGAACCATGGCGGACCCCAAATGTATGCACTCACATATAATTGTTCCTAAGGGAAGGCACCAACACAAACAGTTCAACAGTAAAGGATGATATCCATGCACCACCTCTCATATCCACAGAGTCGGCATTCATTCCACAAACCCGTGAACTGATGTCAAATGTTGACCGGAAATTATGTCAGCAGCTCACATAAGGTATGTAATATGCAACATCAGGGCTGTTTGTCAAGCCTATTTGCTGTGTATTACAAAGCAGTTTTAAATAAGTACTGGTGAACTACAAGGTGCAGACTAACTTAATAACTATGCAAGATTAACAGGTGTCTAATATATATTTTTATATACATTATAGGAAATTAGTAAATTCCCTATAGAACCCCTGATGATGTCACCATTTGACAAAATACATTGGGAGGAGCCAGATGTGCTGACATCATTGCGCAGGACATGAGTTACCGAGCTGGGTATCTTTGTTTATACAGCACTGTTTTGTGAGTGTTTTCAATGATTTTATTAAGGAATCGTTTTACTGGTTTACAATATGGGAATCTTGTGCTTGTGTTTTTTCCTATGCATGAGTTGAAATGATAAGGCTTAGATACGAGGTGGTGGATTTTCTGACAACATCTGTATATCATAGGGTACATGCTATTTGTAGCACCCTGGAGTTTAATCAGGGAGCTCCTCACAAATTTAATTTACTTTACTAGTTATCTTGGTTGATTGATAGGGATCTATTGATTTCTCCCTAAGCTTGGTCTTCCTGCACTTTTCTCTTCTACCACTGGGTGGCCGGGTACTTGGTGGTACTAGATAAGAGAAAGGCAACCCAAGGTTAGGTTATGGGTATGTGGGAGTCCCAGTCAATGGGCAGGGATTATCTTTAATCCCTTGGCCTGCTGGGAGAGCCTATATATTCTGGTGAGGTCAGGTGATCTGTGTTCTGTGCCACCCGGACTGCCATCTGGGGGAGCGTGAGTCATCTTCCCTGGACTGCTATGCTGGAAATTGGGCCTATCCCGGGGGTATCTGGCTGCCAGGCTGTGTGAGGGCCTATCTAGAAGTAAGAGGGCAGCGCAGGGTTGGGACTGCGGCTTGCAGTCCACCTAAAAGTGCCGGTTCTGCCGGTTGGATAACCTGTCAGTGGCCGGAGGTAGAAGGGAAGCTGTCGCAATGAAGGAACCAATCGCCTTTACCAGGGAATACAGTGTGTAACTGATGCAAATACCGGAAACATATATTCGCTGAAGGGCACGGTTGAGAATCGGTAAAACTTCAGGCGGTGATCAAGTCAGGGACCCAACCAGCAGAGGAGATGCTTGCAGAGCAGCCTTGTGTGCCAAGCCAGGGACTGAGCCAGTTAGCAGGGGTGAAGCTTGAGGAGTATCTGGAGTGCCAAGCTAGGGATCGAGCAGAGAAGCGGGAGTGATGCTTAAGGGGATACCACCGCAAACCTTGGAGGAGCTCAAGGGATTCATAGTCAGTGAATCAGTGGTTCTAGTGAGAGACCAGGAGCTCAGAATTGAAGAACCACAAGTGGCAGTTGTTGTAAAGTGGAAGGACTTGATTAGTCTGAGTTAGGAACTGTTAAAGGACTGTTACCATAGGAGACAGCAATCCTGCCTTTCCCTGTACGGCTGTTCTCCTATTGAAGTCTCAGAGTCTGCCAATCGAGTTTGCAACTATCTAAGGGTGTCCTGGCCCTAGCCCTCTTTCCCCCCAAAATATATAAAAAGGACTGTCAAAAGAAATAAAACCTCTTTTACATCCAAGAAGTGTCTGGCACCCAATGACTTTCACCATCTTTGCACCCACTATGCCTCACAACCCACCACATATTGAAGGATGTCAGCTACTGTATGTTTGACCTTGGAGGTTCTCATTAGACCACAAGAGGTAAAAGACCTTGCTACATATTTATGACCACCATAATTTGGGGGTCATGTGTCCCTGGTATGCACACATCTGTTGCACTGTGATGGTTTGTATTCATGGGATGGATCACATTCATAGATGATGGAATACAGTTTTAATGGCATTGTGGGACATTGTTATAATTTGACATATTATTTTGTGGATTTGATATAGAGCGATTTCATAAGGACTATATATATATATTGTTAGGGGTTAGCTCAAGTGGGGATCACCTTCCCTGGGGAAAAGGTAGTCCAAAAAGCAGGTCTTTCTTAAAAACTGACTTGAAGTCAGTTTTATTAAAATGGTTGCATGCAAAATAAAACAAACAAAGCAGAAAATAAATCCTCGTCATCCAGGCACTAAACATGTCCGGATCCTAACTCACAGATGAAAGGCTTTTCTCAGTCACCCACAAAACAAAGATTATGCAAACCTTTTCTTTTTCTCACAAAGCAAACTTCACATAAGCAGCTCTCTCAGGTTTTTAGCTTCCTGCTTCCCAGGCCACGAGCAATAATGTGATATTATTCACTATTGTGCAATTCCAGAAGCCAAAAAACAAAACAAAAAAAAAAGTGCACCAAAAAAATTCTACAAAAATGCTGTGAAAAAATTCCAATTAATATTATCAGTGTTCTATCAGTGACAACTTAGTGCATATACATATCAAAAAATGAAAAGTGCTGTAAAAATTTGCAGATTGAAGTCCTTATTCAACTGTGACCAATTCCAAGTCCTTGCACTTTATTTAAATGATTCCAATCCACCGTGCATCTTTATATGTGTAGCGCTGGCTCCTGATGAGCAGGCGCTATTGTTTTTTTTAAATTAAGTTGCCTGAAGCCACAGTTGGGCTTCAGGCTAACTTCTCTAAATTACTGGTTTCTGTACCAGTCCAGCGAGGTTGCACTGGGTTCTCCTTGACTGCAGGTGTCGCTGTCACCACCGGCAAGAGTAGAAACAAAGCTTAGCTGGATGCATTGAATGTCACCTATTGCTCGGAACCAGCCCAGTGGGAGTGTTCTGCTGTGTATTCTGGGGGGTGGCATTTAAGGTACCGACACCAGGTTGGCGGGGGTTTTCTGTTAGCTTTGTTTCCGGGTCCCTCCTGACCCAGACCCCGTGGCCCTCCTGGCCTGGGGAGCGGAGCTATGTATCCTGTGTCTCAGGGCCGAGTGGCTCGAGGCAGCGCAACTGAGTGGATAGCCCAGAGTGAATCTCGTGGCCTATTGATCCAGAGATGGTCCGGTGCCGTCTCATCTGAAGGGAGAGGCCCAGAAACTGAAGGACCCAGGGAGGACTCTTTCAAGAGAAGACCGTGCATAAGGCTGGTGGAGGCTCAGTTGAAGGACGCAATCCAGATCACTATACCTACAGTACCGCCGGTTCGGCTGAAAGAG
Source organism: Lithobates sylvaticus (assembly GCA_028564925.1). Lineage (NCBI taxonomy): Eukaryota > Metazoa > Chordata > Amphibia > Anura > Ranidae > Lithobates > Lithobates sylvaticus. The sequence continues at coordinate 155,842,741 of CM053030.1, forward strand.
ACTGGTATTGTATGGAAGTATTCTTAAATTTCTCAGCGACGCTTAAGTTCAAAATTACAAGTCTGTGGCAGAGGCTGTGTTAAATACCCCACCGGCTGCTAGGTCCAGTAAGAGGGGCTTATCCTGTGGTGGCTGGATCTAGAGAGAGGAACCATTGTCTTCTTGATCTTAAAAAGAGCTTAAACCCGCAGTACCAGGTGCCTGAACTCATCCCTAACCCTCTACCCTTTACTGAAAGACTTTGCTTCTATTTTGAATAAATAATCATAAAAAGGACTAAGTATTGTAAATTCACATTCTTTGGGCCACTTTCCACGGGATTGATGACCTCCCTCTTCCCAACGGTCTCGCTATTTTCAAATACCTCTCACATATACATCCATAAAACCAATTTTTTATTCATACCATACATTTAATATTCATGGAAATAAATTAAAAATATAAAAAAATATCATGTAAAATTAACAGGATCCTAAAAGTGTGTTTATACAAAAAAATCCACACCCCACTGTTTCATCTTAAAAAAAATGTTCCTGCTATGTGTCCATCTAGTGGTCAAATAGTATATTATTAATTTATTTAATTGTCCAAACCCCATATCTCTGGTATGGAAAAGGAGAATTAACATAATTGTATTAAAAAATTGCTGATGAAACAATTTAGATCTATATCCTTGTTTAAGCCCAAAGGCGCCAAAGTATTAAGGCAATGTATCCATTGGGACTCATTCTGAGATTTGTTTTCACATGTCACTACCCCTCCAGTATTGGTACTCTCTATCAATCCCAAAAAAATTCAATGAGTAGGGATCCATATTATGCTTAATTCTATAATGATAGGAATGACAGTACCCAATGGAAGAGCATTCCTGAGGGACTGTAAGGATATTTTGGTATCACTGCAGGATGTTGAAATAGGGGGATTCACTATAATGGTACAGTGGACGTAGAGTCCTTGTACACAAATATTAAGTAGAGTGATGTAATGGAAGCAGATGGGCCCTTGAAGGACAAACTGACCTAAAGAAATCACAAAGAGAGTTCCTCTTGCAAGGTCTGCATATGGCCATGTGCAATAATCATTTCTGGCACCAAAATCATTTTTTCAACCAAGTGAGGGGCGTAGCCATGGGGGCAAAATATACCCCCAGTGTTGCGAATATATTTCTCAATAAATGGGAGAAGGAGCATATTTTTTCACAAAACAGGCCCCAGCTCAAATACTATCAGAGATTTTTAGACGATATTTTGATAGTTTAGGATGGCAGGGAAGAAGATTTGGTAGAATTTTTTGTATATCTACAAAATTAATCGATATGAGATCAAACTTTCAGGAGAATGGAGTCATGAAGTGATCTGTTTTCAGGATTTAGAATTTTTTAAAGATAATAATAAACTCAAGACAACATTTTTTAAAACCGTTTCTAAAAATGGCCACATATCCACTAAAAGTTGTCACCATCCCAGGTGGGTGAACGCCATACCCAAGGAAAAGTTTGTACGAATTACAAGAAATTGTGATGACGTGAATGAGTATATAGCCCAAACAGACACGTTGATAGAAAGATTTAAGGAGAAGGGATATAAAGAAAGGGAACTACTGAAGGTCAGAGATGAAGTGATAATGTTAAAAAGAGGGGAACTGTTGGAATCCAAAAGAAAAAACAACAATAATAAGGATATTGCATGTATTACTGGTTTTGATTTGCAGTATAAAAGTATAGAAAAAAGTTTTAAGAAATATTGGACCATCCTCCTAAGGGATAATTCCTTGAATAAAATACTTCCGATAAGACCCCAATTTATATATAAAAAAGCACCAGGTTTGAGGAACTTAATATCCAAGAATGTTTTGGGTACTCCCAAAAGGGCCAAGACGTTTCTGAAGAGGAATTGGTTCTTTAGGTGTGTGAGGCGTAAGGCTTGTAGATCTACCAAAGAGAAAAGAAGAAAAGTAGAAACTTATACATCCTCGTTTGGGAAGGAGTATAAAATAAATGAGATGATTACCTGTAGAACCAGATTTGTGACCTACATGTTGATTTGTCCTTGTGGGCTAAGATATATAGGGATATATATGCCTGTTCACACGTATAAGAGAACATGTTAACAATATACGTAAGGGATTTAAACACCATAGTGTTTCCTATCATTATAGAATTAAGCATAATAGGGATCCCACCTTATTGAGTTTTTTTGGGATTGATAGAGTATATCAACACTGGAGGGGTAGTGACATGCGAAAACAAATCTCACAGAATGAATCCCAATGGATACATCGCCTTAATACTTTAGCGCCTTTGGACCTAAACAAGGATATAAATCTAAATTGTTTCATTAGAAATGTTTAAATACAATTATGTTAATTTCCCTTTTCCATACCAGAGATATGGGGTTTGGACAATTAAATGAATTAGGTAATATACTTTTTGACCGCTAGATGGACACATAGCAGGAACGTTTTTTTAAGCTGAAACAGTGGGGGTGTGGATTTTTTAGTCTAAACACACTTTTAGGATCCTGTTAATTTTACATTACATTTTTTTATATTTTGAATTTATTTTCGTGAATATTAAATGTATGGTATGAATAAAAATGTGGTTTTAAGGATGTATATGTAAGAGGTATTTGTAAAGAGCGAGACGAGCTCGATCAGGTTTGACCAAAGTTAAAAGGGAAGGATTTCCCAGGTGAATCCTATGATCATTAGTCCTTTATATTCATCCAGCCAGTATTACCACTTGCACATACTGTAGGGGGTTTTGGTTGAGTGAAATTGTTTCCATGCACCAATGATATTGCAGCAGCAACATGAGACACACGCTGGAATCTGGTGAGACAGACGGCGCCTTTGTCTGTACCATTTTAACAGCAGTGTGTTGGATATTATCCTTTGAATTAAAACGTTTATGCTGGTCGAGCTGGTGCTGCTCTGGGCACCCTGACATGTAAACGGATATATTTGGAGATTGGTTTTAAAAGGGAACTTTTTTAATAAAACTGTGTTGCACGATCACCGTATTTATCTTCTTTCTGGGTGCTTCGTGTATATCCTACTGAGGAGAAGGAGCATCTGTGAGCTGGAAAGGAGAAAACTTGGAACCCCATGCTGGGAGATTGTAATAATACCATTACACACGCTTTGTGGTCCAGCGGGCCTTTTGGCTCTGGTGGTGAGTGAGCATTTACATTATTGGTGGTGGAGCATGTTTGTTCTTGGCATTGTATAAAGATGCACGGTGGATTGGAATCATTTAATTAAAGTACAAGGACTTGGAAATGGTCACAGTTGAATAAGGACTTCAATCTGCATATTTTTAATGCACTTTTCATTTTTTGATATATGCACTAAGTTATCACTGATAATATTAATTGGAGTTTTTTCACAGAATTATTGTGCAAATTTTTTTTTTCTGGAATTGCACAATAGTGATTATCACATTATTTTATCTTTGAATGTATATGTACTGTTATCAGTGATATAAAACTGGTATTACAAAATGCAATTTCTTTTGGTGCATTTTTTTTCTGTCTGGCATTGCACAATAGTGATTATTACAGTGGGTGTAAATTGTATTATCTAGCACATGCTAATTTTAGGATGTATGTAGTTTAATTAGCGCCTACTTTACATTTTTTTGTTTAATCCTTTGCTCTAGTCATGCTTAATTTATACCACCTGTTGGTGGACACAAGTGGACCGCAAAATCTGGTCCGGAACCAACCCAGCCAAGGTGGCTGATAAAACCCAGATCGGATTCCACCTTAGTTCTCGGCATATGAACACATGCGGGGTGAAACATAACGTCCATCAAACACCTCGCCTTTAATAATGTCACAATATACAGTGCCTTGAAAAAAGTATTCATACCCCTTGACATTTTTCACATTTTGTCATGTTACAACCAAAAACGTAAATGTATTTTATGTGATAGACCAACACAAAGTGGCACATAATTGTGAAGTGGAAGGTGGAAGAAAAATGATAAATGGTTAAAATTTTTTACAAACAAATATCTGAAAAGTGTGGCGTCCATTTGTATTCAGTATACGTGTACAGGGGGAACCAACTGCGCAAACCAATAAGGGGTAAAAACGTGAATCAATGTAAAACAACAGCTGCCGCGCCCACCATTAGAGTGTTCACACACCAACAGTCAGTAAAAATGGGTATATACAAATATATATATAAAATGGGGTGCTAGCAATAAGTGAATAAATAAATAATAATGAATATTAATTGGAAATATGTGGTTCTTAATCCAGAACACTATATAAATATATAAGAAATAGAAATAGATAATTGATCAAATTAAAATAAGTATTAAAAATATTAATAATAATAATAATGTGGCGCTTAATGGAAGGAAGGATACTCCGAAGGATGGTTCCCGGCAAAGTGTCTAAAGCCCCATACACACGGTCGGACAATCCGCGGACCAGGTCCGTCGGACCATGTCCGTCATACTTTGTCCGATGTTGGTTTTGCGTACACACGGTCGGACAAAGTTGTCGGAAAATCCGATCATTCTGAACGTGGTGACGTTTGTTGCCTACGACGGGACTACGTAGAGGCTAGTAGCCAATAGCTTTGGTCTTGTAATGTGATCTGAGCATGCGTAGCACTTTGTCCGGTCGGACAACCGTACACACGATCGGATTTGGTGTGATCGGACCGGGTTGACGGCAAATCTTTCCAGCAGGAGATAAGACTTTGTCCGACGGACAAACCGACGAACACTGTCCGATGGTGCATACACACGGTCTGATTTTTCAACAACCTTGTCCGATCGGACCAAATCCGACCGTGTGTATGGGGCTTTAGAGTTAATGGTTTAAACCAATACTGTATAGCGACAAAGTATGAAAACAGTGCTATACCAATCAATCGACAATCAATAATAAAGTGCATCCAATCAATCAATAGACAATCAATACTAAGGTGCTTCAGTGATGGAATAAAATTCCCGTGCAAAAAAAACAAATAATTCTTGTGCAGAATAAACAATAAAGTGCGTCCAATAGTGCGATCCAAATTTGTTTGTATAAAAAGGTCACTTTTCGTAAATAGTGAACAATACTTCATGGATCATAAACAATAATTCATGCAAAAAATTATTGCTGTGCAAAAGAAAAATTCAAACCGTATTGAATAAACGTAATTAATAAAAATATAGTACATGAAAAAATGCTTGTGCAAAATAAGCATGTGAAAATGATGCCAAAAATATCATAAATTGTGTGCAGTCATTAAAAATAGTCCAGAATAAATAAGTGCAAATAATATCAAAAAGAAAAGTGCAGCAATTGCAAGCGATGCTGGTAAGTGCAATAATCCAAAGTACTTTGTGCTAAGATAAAACTGTCCACTGCAATCTCTATGTGTGGTGAATCCTCCAGGCAACAATAAACTCTTTAGGCTAAAACCAGTGATTTCTTCCATGCATTTAGGTGTTTCAATCCTTGGTGTTTCCCCCAGCCTCTTACCTCTAGGTAAGGGTTAAACAGCCTTACACTGACACAGCCAGATCTCCTCTTCCAATGAATCCTTCACAGTAGCGTCCTTAAAAGCACCTCATCTCCTCTCCAACAAATCAATCAGCATGGGGGCAGAAAGAGGGAAGGAAAGACTCCATTGTGCAGTATGTATAAACAATTTATTGAAGAAAATAGTAAACACTCACAGTTAAAAATTCAGTCAAACAGCAGCGGTATAGAATGTGTGTGATCCCGGGCAAGACCACACACACAGCGTCAAGAAAAAAAACAGCATTGGCCCACTCCCCAGTCCATACCAGGCCCTTTAGCTCTGGTATAGGCAAACTCCATGCCAAAATGTAAAATAAAAACAGCATGGGTTCCCACCCAAAATCCATACCAGGGAACTCCATGCAAAATTTACTAATTTACCCTTAAAATCCATACCAGACCCGAAGGGGGGGGGGGGGGCGATTTTGCAGCACTGTTGTACACATCACACAGATGTGCCACTTTACAGGCAGACTAAGGTGACCCCCCAGACACGATATTTAAAGGAATATTTCATTTTTATTGTTTCACTTTAACCATTTCCGGACCACCGCATGCCGATGTACGTCCCTACTTTGGGGACAGATATTGTTGTTATGGCAGCAGCTAGCTGCCATAACCCCGGTATACCCGTGTTCGGCCAGTGGTCCGGTACAAGATAAAAGTGGTCTCTGCGGCGGATTTGCTGCAAGATCACTTTTATCTATGGCGGGAGAGGGCACCCCTTCTCGCCGCAAACCGGTGTCCTCCGCCGCTTACTGGAGCCGTCGGCAGCGGTGGAGGCGTTCGTGTCTGTCCCCTGGGCTGACATGGAGACAAGTGAGGGGAAGATGGCCCCCACTCATCTCCATGACACTCAAAACGTCACTTCCGCCATAGCTCTTAAAGGGCCATTTTATTTTTTATTTTATTTTAAATGACAAATTATTTTATTTTTAATTTTTTTATTGCATTTTTGTGTAAATATGAGATCTGAGGTCTTTTTGACCCCAGATCTCATTTTTAAGAGGTCCTGTCATGCTTTTTTTCTATAACAAGGGATGTTTAAGTGACATTTTTTTTTAAACAGTGTAAAAAGAAAAAAGTAAAAGGTAAAATAAATAAGAAAGAAAAAAAATGTTTTAAACGTGCCCGTCCCGCCGAGCTTGCGTGCAGAAGGGAACGCATACACCACATGTGAGGTATCGCCGCGATCGTTATAGCTCCTCTGTAACACAAAACATGCAACCGGTAGAAATTTTCAAATGTCGCATATGGAGATTTTTAAGGGTAAAAGTTTGTCGCCATTCCACGAGCGGGAATAATTTTGAAGCGTGGCATGTTGGGTATCAATTTACTCAGCATACTATTATCTTTCACAATATGAAAAAAAATGGGCTAACTTTACTGTTTTCTTATTTTTTTTATTAAAAAAAGTGTATTTTTTTTTTAAAAAAGTGCGATTGTAAGACTGCTGTGCAAATACGGTGTGACAGAAAATATTGCTGTGCAAATGCGGTGTGACAGAAAGTATTGCAACGACCGCCATTTTATTCTCTAGGATATTAGAAAAAAATGTATAATGTTTGGGGGTTCTAAGTAATTTTCTAGAAAAAAAAATGTTTGTAAACACCACATCTAAAAAAGAGGCCCGGTCTTAAAGTGGTTAAGCAATATTAAAATCACTGCTCCTGAACAAACGGTCTATTTAAAAACTTTTTTTGCATTGATAGGCAGTACCCAGGTCCCCATACACTTTTTATGGCAATAACTTGCATATAAGCCTTTAAAATTAGCACTTTTGATTTTCACGTTCGTGTCCCATGGACTTTAACTGTGTTTGCATGTTCGAACAAATGTTTTGCCTGTTCGCATGTTCTGCAGCGGGGGATGTTCGGCTCATTCCTACTGAGGAAAATTGAACCATGCAAAATCGCAGATCCCCCTACAGCAGGGATCTTCAAACTACGGCCCTCCAGCTGTTGTAGAACTACACATCCCATGAGGCATTGTAAAACTCTGACATTCACAGACATGACTAGGCATGATGGGAATCGTAGTTCCTGAACAACTGGAGGGCCATAGTTTTTTTTTTTATGTACGTGTCTCATAGACTTTAATAGGGTTCGCTTGTTCGCACAATTTTTTTGTCTGTTGGCATGTTCTGGTACAAACCGAACTGGGGGGTGTTCGGCCCATCCCTTCCAAGGAACACACCAGACAGGTCAGGGATAAAGTTGTGGAGAATTTTAAAGCAAGGTTAGGTTATAAAAAGATATCCCAAGCTTTAAACATCTCATGGAGCACTGTTCAATCCATCATCCGAAAGCGGAAAGAGTATGGCACAACTGCAAACCTACCAAGACATGGCCATCCACCTAAACTTACAAGCCGGGCAAGGAGATCATTTATCAGAGAAGCAGCCAAGAGGCCCATGTTAACTCTGGAGGAGCTGCAGAGATACACAGCTCAGGTGGGAGAATATGTCCACAGGACAACTATTAGTTTGTGCAAGAAGTAAGCCATTGTTGAAAGAAAGTCATAAGAAGTCCCATTTGCAATTTGCGAGAAGCCATGTGGGGGATACAGCAAACATGTGGAAGAAGGTGCTCTGGTCAGATGAGTCCAAAATTGAACTCTTTGGCCTAAAAGCAAAACGCTATGTGTGGGGGAAAACTAACACTGTACATCACCCTGAACACACCATCCCCACCGTGAAACATGGTGGTGACGCCATCATGTTGTGGGGACGCTTTTCTTCAGCAGGGACAGGGAAGCTGGTCAGAGTTGATGGGAAGATGGATGGAGCCAAATACAGCACAATCTTAGAAGAAAACATGTTAGAGTCTGCAAAAGACTTCAGACTGGGGCAGAGGTTCACCTTCCAGCAGGACAGCGACCCTAAACATACAGCCAGAGCTACAATGAAATGGTTTAGATTAAAGCATATTCATATGTTAGAATGGCCCAGTCAAAGTCCAGACCTAAATACAATTGAGAATCTGTGGCAAGACTTGAAAATTGCTGTTCACAGATGCTCTCCATCCAATCTGACAGAGCTTGAGCTATTTTGCAAAGAAGAATGGGCAAAAATGTCACTCTCTAGATGTGCAAAGCTGGTAAAGACATCCCCAAAAAGACTTGCAGCTGTATTTGCAGTGAAAGGTGGTTCTACAAAGTATTGATTCAGGGGGTCTGAATACAAATGCACGCCACACTTTTCGCATATGTATTTGTAAAAAATGTTGAAAACTATATATCATTTTTACCTTCCACTTCACAATTATGTGCCACTTTGTCTTGGTCTTTCACTTAAAACCAAGTTTTTGGTTGTAACATGAAACAATGTGGAACATTTCAAGGGGTATGAATACTTTTTCAAGGCACTGTGTATATGTGTATATATAAATAGTAAATAAAAAAAAAATATATATATATATTTATATATTTATTACCATGTATTGTGTATATCACATGTCATGCTAGCTGCTTTTATATTGGCTCTTATATTGGCAAATTTATTGTTTTTCTGTGCAAAGTGTCTTGGAAAACTATGCTCAAGGTTCCCTTCTTCAATTTACCTGAAATTTTCTCTAACCCTACTTCTAAGAGCCTTTTTATCACGCCCAAACATATAGTAAGTCACATGGCCATAAAAGGCAATAAATTACAAAATCCGTGGTACAATTATAAAAGGTTGTTGATTGAAATATTTTGCCATTACCCATGCTCAACAAACTTACACATACAGTGGTGTGAAAAAGTGTTTGCCCCCTTCCTCATTTCCTGTTCCTTTGCATGTTTGTCACACTTAAGTGTTTCGGAACATCAAACCAATTTAAACAATAGTCAAGGACAACACAAGTAAACACAAAATGCAATTTGTAAATGAAGGTGTTTATTATTAAAGGTGAAAAAAAATCCAAACCATCATGGCCCTGTGTGAAAAAGTGATTGCCCCCCTTGTTAAAACATACTATAACTGTGGTTGTCCACACCTGAGTTCAATTTCTCTAGCCACACCCAGGCCTGATTATTGCCACACCTGTTCACAATCAAGGCATCACTTAAATAGGAGCTGCTTGACACAGTAAGGTCCACCAGAAGATCCTTAAAAGCTACACATCATGCCGAGACCCAAAGAAATTCAGGAACAATTGAGAAAGAAAGTAATTGAGATCTATCAGTCTGGAAAGGGTTATAAAGCCATTTCCAAAGCTTTGGGAATCCAGCGAACCACAGTGAGAGCCATTATCCACAAATGGCGAAGACATGGAACAGTGGTGAACCTTCCCAGGAGTGGCCGGCCACCCAAAATTACCCCAAGAGCACAGCGACGACTCATCCAAGAGGTCACAAAAGACCCCACAACAACGTCCAAGGAACTGCAGGCCTCACTTGCCTCAGTTAAGGTCAGCGTTCATGCCTCCACCATCAGGAAAAGACTGAGCAAAAATGGCCTGCATGGCAGAGTTCCAAGGAGAAAACCACTGCTGAGCAAAAAGAACATCAAAGCTCGTCTCAATTTCTCCACAACACATCTTGATGATCCCCAAGACTTTTGGGACAACATTCTGCGGACCGATGAGACAAAAGTGGAACTCTTTGGAAGGTGTGTGTCCAAGTATATCTGGCGTAGAAGGAACACTGCATTTCAGAAAAAGAACATTATACCAACAGTAAAATATGGTGGTGGTAGTGTGATGGTCTGGGGCTGTTTTGCTGCTTCAGGACCTGGAAGACTTGCCGTGATAAAAGGAACTATGAATTCTGCTGTCTACCAAGAGATCCTGAAGGAGAATGTCCGACCATCTGTTCGTGTACTCAAGCTGAAACGAACTTGGGTTCTGCAGCAGGACAATGATCCTAAACACACCAGCAAGTCCACCACCGAATGGCTGAAGAAAAACAAAATGAAGACTTTGGAGTGGCCTAGCCAAAGTCCTGACCTGAATCCTATTGAGATGTTGTGGTATGACCTTAAAAAGGCCGTTCATGCTCGAAAACCCTCTAATGTAACTGAATTAGGACAATTCTGCAAAGATGAGTGGGCCAAAATTCCTCCAGGACGCTGTAAAAGCCTCATTGCATGTTATCGCAAACGCTTGGTTGCAGTTGTTGCTGCTAAGGGTGGCCCAACCAGTTATTAGGTTTAGGGGGCAATCACTTTTTCACACAGGGCCATGATGATTTTTTTTCACCTTTAATAATAAACACCTTCATTTACAAATTGCATTTTGTGTTTACTTGTGTTGTCCTTGACTATTGTTTAAATTGGTTTGATGTTCCGAAACACTTAAGTGTGACAAACATGCAAAGGAACAGGAAATGAGGAAGGGGGCAAACACTTTTTCACACCACTGTAAAGCATTTCCTTTTCCCACATTGGTTTGTGTCTCCAATGTTTTTAAATGAAATGTCAGGAGTTTCAGATTGTGTTTTTGAAATAATTGATCGCAATTTACTATGCTATTTTACTTTTTAGTTCACTTTGTATTCTAGTGGCTTTCAAATATACAAATTTTGGCACAATTGGTAAATTGAGATCCAGTTCTGAATCTTGCAGTAATATAGACCAATTCAGGATCTGTCATTTATGCTTTGAGAGACTAATGGGCTGAATGGACTACATGATCATGCAAGTTTACTATGTGCCCTACTTTTTTCTATTCATAGACATTAGTTCTCTATTAGGCCCATGGGTGGGTCCATAGACAATGCACAACCTGCTATTGGACATAGAATCTGCCCACTGCCTGTCAGCATCAATGTTTGTTAGACTTAACATGCTGCCTGTTTCTGTACACCAACATATAGTTAGTCACAATTACCTTCAGTTTCCCTATCTATGAACTGACGGTAATTGTTTTTCAATATGGTGAAGCAATTTTGCCATTTTGTAAAAGTGACGCTATGGGGACCCACCTAAATGTGCCCCATGTGACAGTAAAGCCACAACATCAAGCAGAAGTGATTTTTGCATCTGGTGCAGGCCATTTTAAAGGGCAGAAAAGTGATGTTGGGGCTTTACTGAATTACCTTTTTGTTTTTAACTGTACTAAATGGCATTGTGTGTAATGCATTCCTCAGTGTGTCTGTTGTGCATGTGTGAAAAATGTAAGAGACATTTTATTTAAAAAACCCTGAAGTTCAGCTTAAACTGCTGGGTTTGAGATTAGACTGAACTAGCTCAGTCGCTTGATTTATGAGAATATCATCATTTGTATGTACATTAAAAAATGCCCACCATCAAACAAATTTCAGGCTGGCACACCTGGCATATAACATGATGTACCCCATAAAAAGAGATCCAATTATTGTGTGGGTTGCCTACTACACTTGTATCAGCGCATATACCCTTTAGCACTGGATGTGTACCCCCATCTGCCATGTTAAACTCCATTGGACCCTTTACATGTTCAACAATATATGAATAGTAAAAAGTATCCATACACTTCTTTTTTTATTTCTTTTTTTGAGAGTCCTTAATTACTTGATTTTTAATGTTGTTGTTTTTGCCAATTGATAGGAAACATTGTAAAAGGCTTAATTACAAAGTTTCACTATAATATAGGAGAAACAGCATTGCAAACTCCACTGGGATACCAAACAGAAATTTACTTTATTTATGAAGTAAATTTGTGCTTGATATCCTAGTGGGCTTTGCAATACAGTTTCTTCCATATTACAGTGTAATTTATTGTCAGGTAGTGGGTGAAAACACAATTTGGTTGTGTAGGTGGCCTAATTTTTAATAAATTATATAACTCATTATAATATTTCCTATGAATCATATCCTGCACTCCACTATTAAACTATATATACAGTACTATAACAAGGAAGTCACTATATTTATTTTCTTATTAAGTTTTACGTTCAATACATTTTTATTGTCTCAACATAAAGAGTATCATAGCGGTGACAGTATTATGCAGTTTGCAGTGCAGCAAAAACAGAAAAGAGAAAAAAACAAAACTATAAATGTTTGTGACAGAGAGAGATATGCATTCACATAATCAGAAAGAGATCGATAATTCCAGCGCTTCCTTCTCTGTACAGACTTAGAATACATGAAAGTCAGGTAGTCACCAGTAATATTACAAAATTAACAAGCCGAACAAACCAAAATCAACCTTGTAAAGGGGTAATTAACCACTTGACCACTGGGCACTTAAACACCCTTAATAACCAGACCAATTTTCAGCTTTCGGTGCTCTCACATTTTGAATGACAATTACTCAGTCATACAACGCTGTACCCATATGAAATTTTTGTCCTTTTTTTCACACAAATAGAGCTTTCTTTTGGTGGTATTTAATCACCTCTGGGTTTTTTATTTTTTGCACTATAAAAAAAATGACTGAAAATTCAGTAAAAAAATGAATTTTTCTTCGTTTTTGTTATAAAATTTAGCAAATTTGTAATTTTTCTTGATAAATTTTGGCCAAAATTTATACTGCTACATATCTTTGGTAAAAATAAGTACAAATTGGGGTATATTATTTGGTCTTTGTGAAAGTTATAGAGTCCACAAGCTATGGTGCCAATATCTGAAAATTGATCACACCTGAAGTACTGACGGCCTATCTCATTTCTTGAGACCCTAACATGCCATAAAAGTACAAATACCCCCCAAATGACCCCTTTTTGGAAAGAAGACATTCCAAGGTATTTTTTTTTTTTTCCCACAATTCTTTGCAATATCAAGATTTTTTTTAATTTTTTTTTTTTTTCACAAAATTGTCATATAGCAGGTTATTTCTCACACACAGCATATGCATACCACAAATTACACCCCAAAACACATTCTGCTATTACTCCTGAGTACGGCGATACCACATGTGTGAGACTTTTACACAGCGTGGCCACATACAGAGGCCCAACATGCAGGGAGCACCATCAGGCGTTCTGGAGCACCCAGGCCAATTCTGACATTTCTCTCCTACATGTAAAAATCATCATTTATTCGCTAGAAAATTACATAGAACCCCAAAACATTATATATGTTTTTTTAGCAAAGACCCTAGAGAATACAATGGCGGTTTTGCAACTTTTTATCTAGCACGGTACTTGCGCAGCAATTTTTCGAACGCGTTTTTTTGGGAAAAAAAATGTTTTGTGCTTTACAAAAAACAAAACTGTAAATTTAGCCCAATGTTTTTACATAATGTGAAAGATGAAGTTACGCCGAGTAAATAGATACCTACATGTCACCCTTCAAAATTACACACGCTCGTGGAATGGCGCCAAACTTCGCTACTTAAAAATCCCTATAGGCGGCACTTTAAAAATTTTTACTGGTTACATGTTTTGAGTTACAGAGGAGGTCTAGGACCAAAATTATTGTTCTCGCTCTAACGTTCGCAGCGATACCTCACATGTGTGGTTTGAACACCGTATTCATATGTGGGCGGGGCTTACGTATGCGTTCGCTTCTGCGTGCGAGCACACGGGGACAGGGACGCTTTTAAAAAAAAATATATATATTTTATTGTTCATTTTACTTTATTTATTTTAGTTTGACCCTTTTTTTCCCCCCAAAAAATTTTTTGATCACTTTTATTCCTATTACAAGGAATGTAAACATCCCTTGTAATAGGAATATGGCATGACAGGTCCTCTTTACAGTGAGATATGGGGTCAATAAGACCCCACATCTCACCTCTAGGCTGGAAAGCCTGAAATAAAAAAAAAAACGATCCTGGCTTTGATCGCAGGGTATTGTTGGGTATTGCAGGGTATGGCAGAGTATCGCAGGGTATTGCAGAGTATCGCCGGGTATTGCAGAGTATCGCAGGATATGGTAGAGTATCGCAGGGTATTGCAGAGTATCGCAGGGTATGCAGAGTATCGCAGGGTATTGCAGGGTATCGCAGGGTATGGTATGGCAGGGTATGGCAGAGCATCGCAGGGTATGGCAGAGTATCGCAGGGTATGGCAGAGTATCGCAGGGTATGGCAGAGCATCGCAGGGTATGGCAGAGCATCGCAGGGTATGGCAGGGTATGGCAGGGCATCGCAGGGTATGGCAGGGCATCGCAGGGTATGGCAGGGCATCGCAGGGTATGGCAGAGTATCGCAGGGTATTGCGGGGTATGGCAGAGTATTGCGGGGTATGGCGGGGTATGGCACAGTATTGCGGGGTATGGCACAGTATTGGGGGGTATGGCACAGTATAGGGGGGTATGGCACAGTATTGGGGGGGATGGCAGAGAATCCATCCATCCATGCTCAGCCATCCCTCCATACCCTGCAATACCCAGCAATATTGCTGTGCATTGCAGGGTATGGAGGGATGGCTGAGCATGGATGGATGGATCGGTGGTGACAGAGCAGGCTGTGGGCACTACAGATCCCGCCCACAGCACTGCTGCCACCGATCCCTCCCCCTCTCCTCTCATACTGTACCGATCGGTACAGAGAGAGGAGGAGAGAGGAACCGGCGTCATCAAATGACGCCGGTTTGCTTACATGTGATCACTCCGTCATTTGACGGAGCGATCACGTGGTAAACGGGCGCGATGAGCGGCCGTTTACCGTGATCCATGATCCGCCGGGTCCTCTGGACCCGGCGATCATGGATGCTCTCGAGTGCGCGCACCAGGGGGCGCGCAAGAGCAGAATTCTGTGAGGCCGTTAATTAACGGCCTCCCAGAGTTAAGCAACCGCCCTGTAGCCGTTTTTCGGCTATGGGCCGGTTGTTAACTGGTTAAACAACCAGAGAAAGGACAGGGAAGAAGGACAGAAAAAAAGAGAGAAAAGAAATAGGAGGGAGATAGGGGTAGGGGAAAAGGATCCCGAGATGTCAGGAGAGCTAGGTCAGCGGAGAAAGTAAACTGGGAGGGGAAGAGCCCAAAGGCCGTATAGCACCAGAAGTCTAGGACAGGGGAACGTGTACCGTATTTATCTGCGTATAACACTCACTTTTTTCCCCTTAAAATGAGGGGGAAATCGGAGGTGCGTGTTATACGTCGATCCCCCGCCGTTTGTAAGCTCTTCTGCCGTTCTCGTTCATTTGCAGCCTTCCATTGCAGCCTTGTCTGTCATTTACAGCCTTCCATTGCAGCCTTGTCTGTCATTTGCAGCCTTCCATGTCATTTGCAGCCTTTCATGTCATTTGCAGCCTTGTCAGTGTCTTTTTTCTGTTAAAAATGGCGCTGCGGATGTCCTGTGTATCTCGGCCGCGCTCGGTAGTTCTCGGCGGCTTTCGGGTATCTTCGGCCGTTCTTGGCTATCTTCAGCCATTCTCGGCTATCTTCGGCTGTACTCGGCTATCTTCGGCTGTACTCGGCTATCTTCGGCTATCTTCGGCTGTACTCGGCTATCTTCGGCTGTAGTCGGCTATCTTCGGCTGTACTCGGCTATCTTCGGCTGTACTCGGCTATCTTTGGCTGTACTCGGCTATCTTCGGCTGTACTCGGCTATCTTCGGCCGTACTCGGCTATCTTCGGCTGTACTCGGCTATCTTCGGCCGTACTCGGCTATCTTCGGCCGACTCTGTGGCTTTCGGAAAGCCGAAAGCTGCCGAGAACGGCCGAGTGCGGCCGAAAATAGCCGAGAACGGGCGAAGATAGCCGAGAACGACCGAAGATACCCGGAAGCCGCCGAGAACTACCGAGCGCCGCTGAGATACACAGGACATCCGCAGCGCCATTTTTAAAAGAAAAAAGACACTGACAAGGCTGCAAATGACATGAAAGGCTGCAAATTACATTAAAGGCTGCAAATGACATGGAAGGCTGCAAATGACAGACAAGGCTGCAAATGACAGAAAAGGCTGCAATGGAAGGCTGTAAATGACTGACAAGGCTGCAATGGAAGACTGTAAATGACTGACAAGGCTGCAATGGAAGGCTGCAAATGACTGACAAGGCTGCAATGGAAGGCTGCAAATGACTGACAAGGCTGCAAATGACTGACAAGGCTGCAATGCAAGGCTGCAAATGACACTGACAAGGCTGCAGGTGGACACTGATAAAGCTGCATTGATGGGCATTTAAATGTAAGTTTTTTTCCTTAAACTTAAACTTGGGGTGCGTGTTATACGCCGGCGCGTGTTATACACCGATAAATACGATATATAAGGCCCAAGGTTCCCAGGTTTGTTCAAACAGATTGCTTTGGTCATTAATAATACTAGCAATGTTTTCATGAATCATGATCCACAATATTTTATGTTTAAATTGTCCAAAATGCACTGAGGGTGTCCTCCATGCTCCTGCTATAGTGACTTTCATCGCCAACAAGATAAAATAGACCAGGCATTTCAGAGGGCCGGTTGGCAAATCATTACGTAGGGCTAACTGTGGTTGTTGTTCAATGGGGAGCCTTTTGGAGCATTGAAAACACCCTGTTCCAGAAATGCCTAATTTTAAGACATTCCCACCAGACATGAAGCATAGAACCTCGCAACATACAGCCCCAAAAGCTTTCCGTAGTAGCTGTGATATACATCTTGACCAAGCGAGTAGGGTTCTTATTATTATGTTTTATGAAGTTTTTATTAAATTTAGATTTTTTTGTTGCACACTTACGCAACACAACTAGAGAAATGTATTCCTTGCAATGGGAAACATGGGGTATTTTAATCATTACTATCTTATAATACTTATACTTAAGACCCC
The DNA here is from genome assembly GCA_028564925.1 of Lithobates sylvaticus. Classification (NCBI taxonomy): domain Eukaryota; kingdom Metazoa; phylum Chordata; class Amphibia; order Anura; family Ranidae; genus Lithobates; species Lithobates sylvaticus. The sequence goes on from CM053030.1 coordinate 155,859,871, forward strand.
TTTCACACTGAGCTGCTTTTCAGGGCGTTATTGGCACTAAAAATATCGATTGGAAATCGCCTAAAAAGCATCTCTCATGCCTTCCCGGTGTGAAAGCCCGAGGGGCGGTAAGGTTGCGGGACGAGAAAAAAAGCCTTGCAAGCAGCATCTTTGGGGCAGTGTGTAAGTGCTGTATACAGCGCTCCTACACTGCCCCTGCCCATTGCCTGAAAATCTCTTTTAACCCTTTCTTCTAAAAGCTCTGCTAAAATGACGGCAAATCGGCGATTAAACTAGCGGCGCTTTACCGCCAATGGACCCTCGGCCCCAGTGTGAAAGTACCCTAAGTTTTCCAGTGCAAAGGGATACAGGTAAGTTTGTAAAAAAAGAAAGAAGAGGAATGAGGATGGTAGAGCATGCATACATCTAAGCATCCTTATCCATTTACTCCATAATGCCTCAGCAGATACCGTAACCATCTCATTATGATAGATTTTTGGATTTTTAAAAGTCACCTAGACACAGTAAGTAGTCTGAAAATTGTGTTGCTTAACTATTCTGATTTCTTCCAGATTTTTAAGATCCTAAGCAGCCTTTCACTCAACAAATGTGTTTTTAATGATATTAAAGGTTTGGGAATTTAAACTTTGGCCATATTTAGTAGGTTAGGTAGCATTGTTTTTTTATATGGACGGGATTTTGTCAACTGATTCCAATATTTGTGTCCAGTATGTGTGAATCAGAGGGCTGTCCTAACATATATGGAACATATGTCCCCCATCCTTGATTACATTTCCAACATAAAAGGCACAACTGCTGATTCCATTTATTTAAATGCACTGGGGTATCAATAATTTTTAGTTACTATCTGGGGAATTGTGGTTGAAGAATTTTTCAAAGTTAAATGTAATAATTTCATAGTTTTGAACTACCTGGATATGTATGTGCGGCCATCCTTCGTTTTAATATACCTGGATATGTAGTTTTATATTTAGACATTTTTAATTAAATATTTCCTTTTATTATGTTTCTAAATAAAATGCACTAAACTAGGAACACAATATAACTCCAATGCTGATTTACTAAAGAAGTTGAGAACTTGCACACATAAAGAAAAAAAAAAGAACGAAGATTCAATTAATTTTCCAATTCTGGGCAGATGAAACGACTAAACAAGAATTAGCTCAATGTACAATTAGTGCAGGTATCCTGATGGTTGTCTCACCCTGCCACACAGCTGTCACAGGAATAAAAAAGTGAAAGGAAATCTCACTAACAGCAATAAAAACCTGGATTGTTTATGTTCTGACCACTAGGGCCTCCCTGATTTGGCTGTGGTCATTTCCCTAGCAGCCACTCAGGCACCCAGCAGCTGATGGTGTGTGTTCTTTTCTATCTGCTTGAAATTTGGGAGGAGATGTTCTCTATTCTTCTTGGAGCCTGTGCTGGTTGATGGATCCTCCCTCCTTTTCTGTCTGGTTTTGCTCACTTGTGATAGGAAGGTGGGTCACTGGCTGCGACTGTTCCCTCCCCGTGGACATACTTCATAGACATGCTGAGCTGCCCTCTTCCAGTGCATGCACATTGATGCCACATAGTGTGTGATGTCATACAGGAGTAGGGATGAGCCGAACACCCCCGGGTTCGGTTCGAACCAGAACCTTCGAACGGACCGAAAGTTCGCGCGAATTTTCGAACCCTATACGTTATAATGGACGCGAACGTTCGAAATCAAAAGTGCTAATTACAAACGGCCAATATGCATGTTAATGTCATAAAACAGGTTTGGGGACCCGGGGTCCTGCCCCAGGGGACATATATCAATGCAAAAAGAACTTTTAAAAACTAACGTTTTTTCGGGAGCAGTCATTTTAATGATGCATAAAGTGAAAAAAAAAAAGTGACATTTTCCTTTAAATATGGTACCTGGGGGGTGTCCAAAGTATGCCTGTGAAGTGGCATGTGTTTCCCGTGTTTAGAACTGTCCTTGCACAAAATGACATTTGTAAAGGAAAAAAAGAAGCCATTTAAAACCACTTGCGGCTTTAGGTTTGATCTTAAGTAGAATCTGAACAGGTACATTATGAAGTGTAGCTCCATCCCAAAAAAATCTATTTTTAAGCTTTTTGGAGAACATAGGGAGGGGTTATCACCCCTGTAACATTTGCTGTCTTTGCACATCTGTTCAGAACATGTCACCTCACTTTCCGTCCCAATGACAAATGTTTTTGGAAAAGTGGGGTTTTAATTGAAACAAGGATTGGTGATAAAGTATCAGTAGAGAGGAGATACCTTTTCCCAAATTAAATCTAACAGGATAGAATTTCCCTTCCTAGGGGTAGATTTCCTCTCACTTCCTGTTTTCTCTTTCCATTTGCAAGTAGGAGTCGTTTGTAAGTTGGATGTTTGAAAGTAGGGGCCTGGCGTATATACTCTGCAGAAATTTGCCCTATTAGATGTTGGTGTAGCCACAAGACTGGTGGGCACAGGAATGGGCCCTGCTGTGAGTTAATAGATCAAGATTTGTAATTGCATGCACCTGTTGAACAGGGCAGAAAAATTGGGGGTGGTGGTGGTGGTGGTGGTGGACGGTTTTGCCACAAGACTGTAAGCTCTCACAGTTACTCTTGGTGGGCAAAGGAATGGGCCCTGCTGTGAGTATTAGATCAAGATTTGTAATTGCAAGCACCTGATGAACAGGGCAGAAAAATTGGGCCTTTGCGGTGGTGGTGGACGGTGTTGCCACAAGACTGTAGGCTCTCTCAGTTACTCTTGGTGGGCGCAGGAATGGGCCCTGCTGTGAGTTATTAGATCAAGATTTGTAATTGCAAGCACCTGATGAACAGGGCAGAAAAATTGGGCCTTTGGCGGTGGTGGTGGACGGTGTTGCCACAAGACTGCAGGCCCTCATAGTTACTCTTGGTGGGCGCAGGAATGGGCCCTGCTGTGAACTATTAGATCAAGATTTGTAATTACCCGCCCCTGTTAAACAGGGGCTGAAAAATTGTGCCTTAGGCACGGTGCTGGTGCCACAACACTGCAACCCCTCACAGAGACTGTACTTGGAGCACAGCAGTCACAATTTTTTTAATAAATTGTAAGTACACGCCCCTGTTAAACAGTGCTGGTGCCACAACACTGCAACCCGGCCCACACAGATACTGTACTTGGAGCACAGCAGTCACACGTGTTGCGAAGCATTTTTTTAAAAAATTGTAAGTACACGCCCCTGTTAAACAGGGGCTGAAAAATTGTGCCTTAGGCACTGGTGCTGGTGCCACAACACTGCAACCCGGCCCTCACAGATACTGTACTTGGAGCACAGCAGTCACACGTGTTGCGAAGCATTTTTTTAAAAAATTGTAAGTACACGCCCCTGTTAAACAGGGGCTGAAAAATTGTGCCTTAGGCACTGGTGCTGGTGCCACAACACTGCAACCCGGCCCTCACAGATACTGTACTTGGAGCACAGCAGTCACACGTGTTGCGAAGCATTTTTTTTAAAAAATTGTAAGTACACGCCCCTGTTAAACAGGGGCTGAAAAATTGTGCCTTAGGCACTGGTGCTGGTGCCACAACACTGCAACACGGCCCTCACAGAGACTGTACTTGGAGCACAGCAGTCACACGTGTTGCGAAGCATTTTTTTAAAAAATTGTAAGTACACGCCCCTGTTAAACAGGGGCTGAAAAATTGTGCCTTAGGCACTGGTGCTGGTGCCACAACACTGCAACACGGCCCTCACAGAGACTGTACTTGGAGCACAGCAGTCACACGTGTTGCGAAGCATTTTTTTTAAAAATTGTAAGTACACGCCCCTGTTAAACAGGGGCTGAAAAATTGTGCCTTAGGCACTGGTGCTGGTGGCATGGAACATTGAGGAGGAGGAAGAGGATAGTCAGTGAACATAAGAGGACAGTCACTCAGCATCAGCATAGGCAGTCTTGAAGGGATGTGACATTAAAAATTATTCGGTTATATCCGCCTCAGGTGCCTGGTAGCTGGTGGTGATCCAAGACTGATTCATTTTGATGAATGTCAGTCGATCAACCGAGGCGGTGGACAGGCGCACCCTATGATCAGTCACAAATCCTCCAGCAGCACTGAATGTGCGTTCGGAAAGAACGCTGGAGGCAGGACAGGCCAGTAGCTCAATTGCATACTGTGCAAGCTCTGGCCAGTGATCCATCCTCAGGACCCAGTAAGCCAGAGGATTTTCGGTGGGAAAGGTGTCCAAGTCTGACCTTGCCCCAAGGTATTCCTGCACCATGTATATCAGACGCTGGCGATGGTTGCTGGAACCGATCATACCTTGGGGCTGCGGACTAAAAAATTGTCTGAACGCATCGGTCAGACGTCCACCTTCCCCACCGCTCCTTCTGCCACTGACCGAAGCCTCAGCAACTCGTCGCCCAGGACCAGGAGTTTGTAGCCTCCCAGTTTCTGGGAACGCGTTGCACAGACCTTTCTGCAAGGCCTCCCTGAGATGTCTCATCCTCTGCTCCCTCTGCGACGGCAAGATAAGGTCCGCAACCTTACCCTTGTACCGCGGATCAAGGAGAGTGGCCAGCCAGTAATGGTCCCTCTCCTTGATCCGAAGAACACGAGGATCCTTCCGCAGGCTTTGCAGGATCAGGGAGGCCATGCAGCGTAGGTTAGCTGAGGCATTCGGTCCGGAGTCTTCTGGGTCACTGAGGATGACATGATCGCCAGCCACCTCCTCCCAGCCACGTACAAGTCCACTGGCTTGTTGGGACTGTACATCATCCCTAAAAGACTGCTGCTGCTGATGCTGAGTGCCAGGCTCCACCTCCATGCTCACACAATCCCCTCCTCCTCCTCCTCCTCCTCCTCCTCTTCCTGTGTGATGGGTGGGACAGAAGGAACACTGTCCGGATAAAGGGGGCCTTGAGAGGCAAGGAAGTCCTCCTCTTCCTGCCTCTGTTCTGCCTCAAGTGCCCTGTCCATTATCCCACGCAGCGTATGCTCCAACAGGTGGACAAGAGGGACAGTGTCACTGATGCATGCACTGTCACTGCTCACCATCCTCGTGGCCTCCTCAAATGGTGAGAGGACAGTGCATGCATCCCTGATCATGCTCCACTGACGTGGGGAAAAAAAACCAAGCTCCCCTGACCCTGTCCTGGTGCCGTAGTCGCAAAGGTACTCATTGATGGCCCTCTGCTGCGTGTGCAGTCGCTGCAGCATGGCCAACGTTGAGTTCCACCTGGTGGGCATGTCAGATATTAGGCGGTTCTTGGGCAGGTTCAGCTCCTTTTGCAGCTCAGTCAGCCGAGCACTGGCATTATAAGATCGGCGGAAATGCACACAGACTTTCCTGGCCTGCCTCAGGACATCCTGTAAGCCTGGGAACCTGCCCAAGAACCGCTGCACCACCAGGTTGAGGACGTGAGCCATGCAGGGCACATGGGTGAGCTGCCCCTGTCGCAGGGCGGAGAGGAGGTTGGTGCCATTGTCAGAAACGACCATTCCTGGCTTAAGCTGACGTGGCGTCAACCACCTCTCGGCCTGCCCCTGCAGAGCTGCCAGAACCTCTGGCCCAGTGTGGCTCCTGTCCCCCAAACACACCAGCGCAAGCACGGCATGGCATCTTTTTGCCTGCGTACTTGCGTAGCCCCTTGTACGCCTACGGAGCACCGCTGGTTCCAAGGACAGAGCACTGGAGGAAGAAGAAGAGGAGGGGGTGGAGGAGAGAGGTGTGTCACAACCAGTAGCAGTAGTCGCGTTTTGGAGGCGTGGTGGCGGAACAACCTCCAACACTACTGCACCTTGTCCTGCATCCCTCCCAGCTGCCAATAGAGTGACCCAATGGGCCGTGAAAGAAAGGTACCGTCCCTGTCCATGCCTGCTGGACCATGAGTCAGCGGTAATATGCACCTTACCGCTGACCGCCCTGTCCAGCGAGGCATGGACATTGCCCTCCACATGCCGGTAGAGAGACGGAATCGCCTTCCGCGAGAAAAAGTGGCGTTTGGGAACCTGCCACTGAGGAACCGCACATTGAACAAACTCACGGAAGGGGGCCGAGTCTACCAACTGAAAAGGCAGCAGTTGAAGTGCTAGCAATTTAGCAAGGCTAGCATTCAACCGCTGGGCATGTGGATGGCTGGGAGTGTACTTCTTTCTACGGTCCAGCAGCTGGGGCAGGGAAATTTGCCTGCTGCATTCGGACGTCGGTGTACTGCAAGTACTTGGTTGTGACACACCGAATTCTACACCTTCAGTCCTCTCAGAGCAGCTTTCAGAGAGGACTGAAGGTGTAGTGGGGATGGAGATCCCAGCTGAGGAGGAGCAAGGAGAGGTCCGCTTAGTTCTTTGGTGTGGGTCTTTTATGTGTGCCTGCCAACGAGCTGCATGGCAGGTCGCCATATGTCTGGTCATGCTTGTCGTGCCCAAGCGGCTGATGTTTTGGCCACGCGAGATACGCTTGAGACAAATATTGCAAATAGCAGTGGTGCGATCTGCTGCACTCGTCTCAAAAAAGGCCCACACCAAAGAACTTTTCTGATAACGTGCAGAGGCAGCGCCCTGCACAGGCGGAGCTCTGCGGTGTTGTACAGTTGCTGTGCTGGCCTCTACCTGGCCTCCAGGGGGCATCCTGCCTCGTTGGACATGTGACGCCGCATCCTCCTCCTCCTCGTCCTCCTCCTCATCCTCTCTCCCTTGAGGCACCCACGTGGAGTCAGTGACCTCATCATCCCCTCCCTCTTCACCACTAGAGCAAACCTGGCAGTAAGCTGCAGCTGGTGGAACTGTACTGCCAGATTCCTCAAGCTGGGTATCGTCATCCGAGCCTTCGAATCGTTGGGCATCCTCCTGGAGCATGTACCCAACACTGTGCTCAAAGAGTTCGGGGGACTCCTCAGGAGGACATGGTGGGTCTAGGGAAGGGGTGGCTGATGATGCTCTGTCAGTACCCTGAGCCTGGGTGAGAGAGGATGAGGAGGATGAGGAGGGCTTGGTCATCCATTCTACCAAGCCTTCAGCATGATGCGGCTCCACATGTCCAGCTGCCGAAAACAAAGACGCGCGTGTCCCATGGCCACGTGCTGATGACGATGCACGACCACGTCCACGTCCACGGCCACGTCCACTAGAAACAGAGCCTGCCTGCCCTGTGTTCTTGGCTCTGCACGCTCTGCCTCCCCTTGGCGGTCTTCCAGCCATTGTAGTCGGTAGTCCTGTGGGTGCTGCTGAGAAGAAAATATAGGAGCTCTGTGTGATGCCACTAACACACTAGAAGTCCTATGGGTGCTTCTGCAAAGAAAATAGAGGAGCTCTGTGTGATGCCACTAACACACTAGAAGTCCTGTGGGTGCTGCTGAGAAAGAAAATATCTGTGTGAGGAGCTCTGTGTGATGCCACTAACACACTAGAAGTCCTATGGGTGCTTCTGCAAAGAAAATAGAGGAGCTCTGTGTGATGCCACTAACACACTAGAAGTCCTGTGGGTGCTTCTGCAAAGAAAATAGAGGAGCTCTGTGTGATGCCACTAACACACTAGAAGTCCTGTGGGTGCTTCTGCAAAGAAAATAGAGGAGCTCTGTGTGATGCCACTAACACACTAGAAGTCCTGTGGTGCTTCTGCAAAGAAAAATAGAGGAGCTCTGTGTGATGCCACTAACACACTAGAAGTCCTGTGGGTGCTTCTGCAAAGAAAATATAGAGCTCTGTGTGATGCCACTAACACACTAGAAGTCCTATGGGTGCTTCTGCAAAGAAAATAGAGGAGGAGCTCTGTGTGATGCCACTAACACACTAGAAGTCCTGTGGGTGCTTCTGCAAAGAAAATAGAGGAGCTCTGTGTGATGCCACTAACACACTAGAAGTCCTGTCCTGTGGTGCTTCTGCAAAGAAAATATAGGAGCTCTGTGATGATGCCACTAACACACTAGAAGTCCTGTGGGTGCTTTCCTCAAGTCCTCCTTTAGGTCTGGTTTGGGAAGAAAATATAGCTCTGTGTGTGTGATGGGACTACTTGTGATGCTTCTGGAAGGTGGGTCACACTGGCTGCGACTGTTCCCACTTCCCCGTGGACATACTTCATAGACATGCTGAGCTGCCCTCTTCCAGTCCTATAGCATGCTCTGTGTGTGTACATTGATGCCACATAGTGTGTGATGTAACATTCACAGCGCCTATACTTGGCATTGGTGTGTGATGGGACCACCAAGTGCGTGTGACAGGAGTATATCAGGGGGGGGACTAACACACTTCAAGTCACTGGAAATTTAGGTCTCTGCCAGCCTGCCACTAACACACTACAAGTCCTATAGGTGCTTCTGGTAACAAAATATAGGAGCTCTGCCTGCCTGCCACGAACACACTACAAGTCCTATAGGTGCATCTGGTAACAAAATTTAGGTCTGCTCTGCATTCACACTGTCGGTCCTCTTTGGTGATGCGTTGCTCTGCTGTCATCGTCCTGCATGGTATGTGGACATGGTGCAAGGGCGCTTGTATAAATTTAAATGGTGCTAGAAAATCCCTAGATTAGATCAAGGTGTTAAGACAAAATATATATTAAATGTCTCTAATAATTAATTGTACTAAAAAGAAAATTTATTTTAACAGGTGTCGTGATAATCACCTTAAGGTATTTTAAGCCCTGATGATATTAAACCTCTTGATAAGGTATTTAATCTGTCTTATGTGATTCTTAGTGGTGGTTAGGAGAGCTGCGCCAATCAAAAAATTTCTTTTGTATCCTTTAGACACTACGTCAAAAGAGCTTGTAGTATAACACTAATAATTAAGGATCCCTTTTGGGGATTCGGCCAATCCTATGGTGGGCGGAGTAAAGTGAAAAATAAATAGGAATATAAAATAAAATAATGTGGACGATAGGTAATGTGCCTCTAATTGCTGTGCGATTACTACACCTTAGTGTGTAAAGGGTGAATAATTGTATACAATCCTGTAAGAAAAAGTTCTGCAGGCAAAGTGCTACAACAGACTCCCAATCCTGTTAAGAAAAAACAAACCTACTAATCATACAATCCCTATCCTGCAAAGGAAAACCTGCAAGAGAATTTTCAAGGAATATTTACAAACAATATCTATACTTATGAATCTGTGATCCTGTAAAGGAAATTTCTGTGTTGCAAGGCCACAAATTCTATAAGGAACAAACCACAAATCTGTGAAATAACCCCCCCCCCCCCCCTTTTGATATCCAAATCCTGCAAGGGACTTCAAAAATAAGTGTGTTCTCAAACCCAAACAAAGTGCTGATAAGGGGATTCTGCTTACCAGATCACTTTGACCATCTTAATTAAAAGGTAGGTCAAAGAAAGCTTTTACAGGTTTGTGCCTGTTCACTTGATGATGACATGTAATAAATAAGGTTGATCTCCTCCTCTCCGGTTCAAATGGGGTATATTAAAAAGCATGGTATGTTCCTTTCCAATACAGTTATATTCCTTGGGCCAGTTAGTGATACTTATCACGTTTTGTGGGGGTTAATGTTTTGGCTTTATATTTTGTGCCCTTGCTGGTGATGTTCTGGTGCTATATTGTGGGTGCATTGTTATGGCTGTTATACTAAGCTGTTATATGGTTTTTACAGCATAAGTTAACCTTTACACAAAATCTGTAAGGCGACCTTACACTGGACCCCCTCCCCATACCCTCTGGCCCCACTGTACCAGACTGATGTGATCCCCCTCTGTCAGACACCAGAAAAAGGTGCTTCATCGGTCTGGGGATTTGAAATCCTGGCAACTCTCTCTCCTCGCAGTGGTGACAATATGGGTTAGATGCTTCTGATTGATTCAGTGCCGTCTATGTGACGTTGCTGGCCAATCAGAATCCCAGCAGTTTGTACTGGATAAGCAATGTGGACATGAAATTAAGCAGTGAGGGGTTTCAAATCCCCAGACCGGTGAAGTGGCTTTTCTGTGTCTGACAGCAGAGGAATGTGACAGTTTGGTACAGTGGGACCGGGGGGGGGGGGGGGGTGATGGGTTAGGGGCTCCAGTGTAAGGTCACCTTACATATTTACTGTAAAGGTGAACTTAGACTTTAATTAAGTTTTTTTTTTTCAGCCATTATATGGATCTGCATCTATGTATATGGTTATATATATATTTACCACTTATGGTTATGCATACTTTTTCAATCTTTGCACCAGATCTTTATTTAAAATTATCAGTAGCCTCCCTAGTGAGCTATATATGGCTACTTTTGAACCTGACTCCTTTAGTGTCACTATTTGTAGGTGATGGTTTGGTTGGTTTGCTTGCTCTGTGCATCCAGTGCATGCCTTGTTGTTCCAGTGGTCTACTGTTTTTCAGTAGACTGTGGCTTTTGCAAAGTGGTTGACTTGGTGGGCTGTGACAGGCAAGCTATCATATCTGGACTATCACATATGTATTTAAGTACCGTAAGAAGTTTTATATAAACATTATTGTTCTGTCATATATAAAAGTATGTCATGTACTATAATTATCTTTTGCACATTTGAGACTATTCTTCTTATTCCGTACGTTAATGTATGTATGTTAAATTGTAGATTCTGACTCCTAATAAGGCTGCTTGATTTGGCTGTGAAACGCGTGGAGAAGTGATGCTCCTTTTTTTTCTCTTTCTCCGAAACTTTCAAGGACTCTATCTCAGGGAGCTATTGCTGTACTAATACACTGTCTGTATTTTGGCTTGGTTATCCCTTTGAAGACATAATATCTGGGGTAGATGGCAAAGGGAATGTACCAGTGAATCTGCTTTAAACTGCATCAATTTCATTCATACCTACACATTTTTAATTTAAAAGCACGAATAAAGAATATTTTATGTAATCAATAGGAACTTTACTTTTTTTTTTGGTGTTGTGAAAACCCCTGCCCTGTTTGTGTTGTTCTTTATCTGAAAACCTGACATAGATTTTTACCCTCTCAATGCATGATGAACAAAAACTTTGAATAGAGTTTATTCTTTAGGTAATTCACTGTTCAACCTTCCATCTCTAATACCACAGCAGTGTGTAAGCAAAATATAATGGGCTAATCAATGATCCTTGCAAAAAAAACAAAAAAAAAACAAAGCATTCAGTGTGAAGTTCAGTAACCTATATAAGTCAACCAGAATTTACTTTACTGCAGCCAAGAAGAAATATGATTAGTTGCTTTTGGGAAAGTGAGTTTAACTTTCTTTTGTTCAGTTTTATTGAATAAGCCCCAGCTGGTTGTAGAGTGGTTATATACCGATCTTATACACTTTCAATTCATTTTTTTTTAACTATGTGTACCTCTCTTGTTTACATTTGTATACATTTTGTTTGTAGGAAAAACCTGTTGATCTTACTGCAATTAACCAGGAATTGATCACTATAGCAGTGACTTACTGCTACCTACTTAAGGGAAATGCTGGACAGAGCTGAAACAGTTCTGTCCCAGCCTCCAGGCTACAAGGAAATGCAGGCGCTTTGGGGTTGATTCACTAAAGGCAAATAGACTGTGCACTGTTGAAATGGCAGTTGCTCCGGAGCTTAATAAATGAGGTAAAGCTTCACTTTGCAAAGAATACCCAATCTTGTGCAAGGAAAATTTAAAAAAAAACAGCATTTTTGCTTGCACATGATTAGATAATGGAAGTCAGCAGAGTTCTCCCTCATTTATTAAGCTCTGGAGCAACTGCACTTGCAAGGGGCAACTGAACTTCTATAGAGCATTGTGAAGATCTGAAGCCTGGCAGTTTAAGCCTACATGCCAGCAGGGACCCACAGGAGACAATGAATCTAGGTGCATTTTTAAGTGATGGGACAAATAGCTGCTGTCCATTTGAAATAAGTTCCCGACTTAAGTGATCAATAGAAAAGTAAAAAAAAAGAAAATAAATTAAAACAACAAATGAACCAAACATGTGCAGTTACGTTTCAGTTGATTCATAATTTCGTAAGACGTGAGTTTTTATATTCGGACTTGTTCGTATTTTCGTAACAGATATATTTTCGTTGATATGAAATGATTCGTAATTCCGTTATTCTAACAATTCATAATTTCGTAAGATGCAAGGTTTCATATTTTGACTCGTTCGTATTTTCGTAACAGTTATATTTTCTTTGATACGAAATGATTTGAAATTCGTAATTTTGTTAGATAATAATTTTCGTTTATTCGGTACACTACTCGTAATTTAGTAATTGTTACTTTTGTGAGATTGCCTTTTTTGTTGATTCATACTTTCGTAGGAAATAAAGAATAAAAATCCTATGCTTGCTTTTCTAATAAGTCCTGTACTTACTCCAGTCCACTCCCTCAGTCACGAGACCTGACTCAGTCTCCTCCTCAACTGAATTTTTAAAAGATTCAGGAATGCAGTGTGACCCAGACACAAAAGGGATAAGCTGATTGGCTAAAGATATTAAGGAAGATACATCACTCACTAATACACTGCCCATTCGAAAGAAAGATTTGAGAACATAAAATTATGAACATACATATTAAGATACACTGTCCATTAAAAAGAACGATTCGATATCACGAAGAAACAAAATTATGAACAGACGAAGAAACAAAATTCCGAACACACGAATGAAAATACGAACATACGAAATTACAAACAAAGGATTGAAAATACGAAATGTAAATCATTCCTTATAGATGTCATTTTCTTTCTTTTATTGTTTCGGAGTTTCGTATTTTGGTAAGTTTGTCCGTGAGTTCGTATTTTCGTGCATTCGTTATTTTGCTTATTCGTAATTTCATAATTTTCGTATTTTGGTTCTTTCAGCTATTCGGATGTTCAAATTGATCTGAATGTACAAATACTAACAAATTCATACGAAAATCTATTTGTTACGAACCGAATCGCACATGTCTAAAATTAACTCCTCCAACTGCTGATCCTGTAACTACATGGCACACGTGTACACTGTATGTTTAATAGCCATTCACAAAACAATGCTGTTACTGTATATTGAAATGATGGTGAATGTGCATCAAAGTCTGATGAATCCAGGCTGGGGAATGTCCCAGAGATTTAAAAATATACTTCTATGTACCACATTTTTAGGGCAACTGCCCCTTTAATTTTTTTACATACCTAAGCCAACAAATGAATTGCTCTCTTTCCTTAATTTAAATATCAAACATCTGGCATTTTATTCAAAATCTGCACATGGAACCATGAGCAATGCACTGGCAAACATTAAAATATGTAATGGCAACCTGCTGTCCATTTTACTGGGCATTTTACTACTCCTTTCCAAAAGTACAAGTTTCAGGAATCAAGAGACCAAACCAAATTAAAAAAAGTTTACAAAAATGGACAGCCATGCTTATCAATATAATTCTGAGATGATAAGACTAAACTGCATAGTTTCTGCATACAGAAACGTATCATTTAAAAATAAATTAAAAGGCTCACTTTAATGTTTTGGTTAGTATAAGGGTGATTGTTATGGTAAGATTACATGTTAGGGGTTAAGGCATAGGTTAATTGACAGTAGTGCTTGAACATCAGTGAGCTAAAGGATTTATGTTTTCAATCCTAACAGCTCTGTTTTGAAAAATGTCAGTATCTAGAACCAATGTATCATCCTTTCCTGGCAGCACATGAACAACGTTAATCTCCATTTCTTGAACTCTTTAACTATGTAGAGAACGTTCACAGATAGTTTTGTTCCTTGTGGTACAGCAAACCATTTTTTTTTTAAACTAAGCTTGCAAACAATAGGATGTATGCTGTGTGCTCCTCTGAGAACACCAAAAAATAAAAATTCTGGTCAGTAATGATACAATTTTCTATTTTCATAGTATATTCATACCAACCTGTGACAAGGTACGGTAAAACCTTGGTCTGAGAGTAACTTGGTTTGACAGCGTTTTGCAAGACAAGCTAATTTTTTAAAATAAATTTTGACTTGATAAACAAGCGATGTCTTGATATACAAATAGTGTCATGTCACAGCTGAGTATAAAAGAGAAGAGGCACCTCTTAAGCCCCATACACACGGTCGGACAATCCGCGGACCAGGTCGGTCGGATTTTGTCCGTCGTACTTTGTCCGATGTTGGTGTTGCGTACACACGGTCGGACTACGTTGTCGGAATATCCGGTCCGGAAGAACATCGTGACGTAAGTCGTCGTCCACGAGATTACAAAAGGGAGGTTCAGCACCACGTCAGGCACCCGTTGGGCTCCTTCTGCTGATCCCGTGTTTATCGAGAGTTAGTGGAAGTTTGGTGACTTAAGATTCGCGCTTCTCAGTTTTCTGACTCAGATCGTTACTGCTCTTCAGTTTGTGCTTGTCGTGCGTATCTGTTTATTAGTGCGTGTAGTCAGTTCGCATTTGTTGGTCATTGCGGCCTATATCTTGATATAGGACGCTTTGATTTTCACTGCTTATTGTCTGCTCGTTGCTGGTATTCATTTCGTTCTTTCAGGTCTTGCTGTTTATCGGTGCTTTCTGTTTGTCCGTTCTGACCAGCCGACCTTTTGTGACCTTGTGAGCGATGTTTCCCGTGCGCACTCGTCGCCGAGTTCGTGCTGTACGCGGAATTGGTGTCGGGCTTTTAGCTTTGAGCCAAGACCCGTCCATGAACAGAGTGACGAGGAGTATGTGGACCAAGAATTGGTTGCTTCAGCGTGACCAATTCTCGCACATGCCTTTGCTTCGTGAGATCCGGGAGAATAATCCTGATGATTTCAGGACTTTCTCAGGATGACGGACCCCGATTTTCACCGTCTTTTGGCTTTGCTGACCCCCTTTATCAGCCGGCAGGATACCTGCATGAGACAAGCCATTACTCCGGAGCAGAGGCTTGTTGCCACGTTGAGGTACTTGGCGACAGGGAGAAGTCTTCAGGATTTGAAGTTCTCTTCAGGTATCTCTCCCCAGGCCCTGGGAATCATTATTCCAGAGACCTGTTCTGCCATCATTCAGGTCCTGCAGGAGGACTATATTAAGGTAACATTTCTACTTGACTATTCCCTTCTATGTATGCTCTGTTTGCTAATGTCTTCTATTTTTGACCTCCTTCCCTAATTACCATGATTGCAATATGTTCTAATATGCTGTGCCCCTTTTCTCCTTCATGCATTTTTCCCTTCACTTACCTCCCCAGCATGCTCTTCTGCCCCAATAGACACCTATGGCCTAGTCACTTAATCAATGTCTTTTGTCTGCTGCATAGTATTGTTTGCCCCCAAACACCCCCTAAAATATGCACAAATGTTTGCTGTGTGGTTTACTTCATGTAGAGCCCCTTTAGAATTTTTTTTTTTGGTGGTGGGGGGGGGGGGGGGCAAACTCATTAGGAACCCCCTCCCCCAACTGCTCTGTCAGATGGTACCAATCCTTTATCTGCTGGCTTTCCCAAGGTCCATACACACTATATACCTACCTCTTTATAGTGGGCATCTTTAGGGATGAATTCAGCAAAGCATGTAGTGCAAGGGGCTGCCTCCATACATTCCATTTCCTAATTTTTTGTCTTCTTTCCCTCCTATTAGCTTGCTTGGTAATTTCAGAATGTCACAATGTGCCTGCCTTTTTTTTTTTTGGGGGGGGGGGGGGGGGTTGAAATGTTATTTTATCTTTCCTGGGGGCTGCCAATAGTGTTAAGTACAGAGGGTCTGGCCAAACTAGCACACACTATTGAGCCATTTGCCAATCAATGAAGTGCAGAGGGTTACCTGTCCCCCCCCCCCCCCCCAAACCCTAGTTATTGCCAATGGCCCATCAGAAGTGGGGGGATTGATGGGGGGTGAGTAATCTGTGAAGGGGAGCCTCTACTTTTCTGTGCAAATACTTTCCAGCCTCCAATTTTATACAATGCTCTTGTTCCAAGATGTTGATTGTCTAATCTGCTTGCAATGTTTAAGTGCAAAGTGACTAATTTTTTTTCTTGTTTCACTCCACAGTTCCCTTCCACGCCACAGGAATGGCAGACTGTGGCCTCCCACTTTGCCAGCCGTTGGGACTTTCCTAACTGCGGAGGGGCAATTGATGGGAAACACATCCGCATCGTCCCACCGCCCAACTCGGGGTCCTACTATTATAATTATAAAGGGTTTAATAGTGTAGTGATGTTGGCGGTGGTGTCGGCAACATACGAGTTTATGTATGTGGACGTGGGGATGAACGGCCGGATCTCGGATGGTGGTGCCATTACGCACACAGAGTTCTACTGGCGTCTCCAAAGTGGCAGTCTGTGCTTGCCACCTCCAGAGGAGAATGCCGAAGGACTCCCCTTCGTCTTTGTCGCAGATGAAGCGTTTGCGTTGACTCCCCATGTGATGAGGCCGTTCCCGATGAGGACCCTCACCCCGGACCAGAGGGTCTTCAACTACAGGCTGTCCAGAGCCAGAAGAGTGGTGGAGAACACTTTTGGCATCCTGGCCAGCCGCTTCCGCCTGTTCCTGACGGCATTTAACTTGGCGGAATACAAACTGAACCACATAGTTCTTGCCTGTTGCATATTGCACAACTTCCTCAAAAGACATAACAGGAACTATGTGGTGCCCGTTGGCCCAGATGTGGAGGGCCGTCCAAATGCGGACCTCACAGCCCTTCAAGTGGCACGTCCAGGCTTGCCCCCTCTAAATGCCCGCGTGGTCCGCGAGCAATATATGGAGTACTTTGTGGGTAGGGGGGCCATTGCTCTGCCTGACGATGTGTGAGAGGCATTTTTTAATAAATCTGATATTTTAACCAACCTATGATTTCTTGTCATTTCAGTCTTCTTTTTAGCTTATTTTACCTTGACATTTTTTCCCTTTGCCTTTGACAGTGGGAATGCACTTTCTGGGCAAAAGGAGGTAACAGTCTCTTCTTCCCAAAAAGATTATTCTCATGTTGTGTGTTTGCTTCCTAATCTTTGGTCTAGAGAAGGTTTGTACTGCATAACTGACACCCAAAATACTCCTTTTCATCACCAGGTCTGACATGTGTGTATTCTCAAAAATGCTGTGCTCCGTGTTTTCGTACAAAGCACTGTGGGTGTCATTTACATAAGTCAAATCCGCTATGCTCTACAAGTGCATTGAAAAAGTTCCCTGGGCAAGACAATTGCAGTGCAAAGTGGATTTGCCTTTAGTAAATAACACCCATTGCCCCCCATATCCTTTACATTTTACATACATAATGCATTGTGTTTTTTAAATAAGGAAGCCACACATTTAGAAAAATAAAAACGTTTACTAGGAAAACATTCACAAGTGCGTTTACAATCTTCACGCCAAAACTGACAACATCTTGGTTATTTACAACATTGTTTACAAACATTCCGCAATTGGTAAAACCAGGCATGGAGCAAAACAGAACCTATGAACTAGGAAAGTTCAACTTTGTAAAGTGAAGACAAGATCAGACATGACTATATGTTCAAAGTGTGTTTGATCTTGCCTTCATCACATGGGGGGGTCACCCCCGGAAAGTGGAAATTTAGAACATGCACACAATTTGGGTCTGAAAATGGTCATTAGATGGTAAAACACATGCCTAGAAGCTTCAAAAGTGCAATTTTCCATCATGGGGATGAATGGACGTTTTTTGGGGGTGCAACCCCTTCACCACAACCACTTTCGTAGTTCGTAAAGTGTTTGCACCCCCAAAAAAACGTTGCCATTCATCCACCATGATGGGAGCTAGCACATGTGGACACAATGTGTGCATGTTCCAAATTTCACACAGTTTTTAAGTTGCAAATGTGTTCAGAAGCTGGCACAAATGTGTGTTAATTACTTGGTGCGTTTTCATATTTTTCCTAAAACATCAATGATGTTCTTCAATTTTTGTTGAACATCATTGATGTTTTGCTTTATGTAATCTAGATCTCTATTGCAGACCATTATCTCCCCGATGAGTACGTGGGCACTCTCTGTGGTAAAGTGAGATTTTTCTTCCTCAACATCCACGTCACCTAAAAACAACAAACAAACAAAAATGGGGTGTTGGAAATGAGGCAGCCATACATGGATTAGCTTACCAGTAGCTGGGTTCTCCCACACTCACCTGTTGTGGTGACAATTTCTCCAAGTTCGATGATCTCTCCTTCCTCCTCCTCCTCCTCCTCTGCTTCTGCTCTTTCCCCTTTTTTGGGAGGTGTTGGTTTGGGGGTTTCCGCAGACGGCCCAAGTTTTCGCTCCCCTATGAGAATGTACAAAAGGAAGATTTAGCAAGACTATCTATTGAGGGCAGAAATAGGAAATGACAAACATTGCTTGAAAGTGACGGACACTATTTTAGTTTGGCCAGTTACAAATGCCAACAACATGAATGTAGTCACTTTGTAAAGGTGCTAAACTGACTAGCTTTTTGGTAGAAGTTTGTGTGATGGAGACACCCCTCTAGTATCCACTGGAGCACATGTGTGGAAAAGCCTAATAAAAAGGGGGTTTGGGTGTCCCAGCACTAGTGCTCTAGAGTCCAGATGGGTAAACAGCTACTGGGTGACCTCTCCTTTACATTGAATAAATTGGCTTTACATTCTTGATGACATTTCTAGTGAAAACAAACTTCCTTTCCCCAAAAAAAACACCAAACCACGTATTATAAGTGGCCGAACGTTCGAGGTTGCGTACGATCGAATGGACACACACACGACCATGACAGTGGCAGAAAGATCGAGGCTGAGTACGATCGAATGCACAGACGAACATGAAAGTGGCCATTTTGGAATGTACAACTTTGTAAAAATCAAACCACATGGAGCAGTATGCAAGCAAGAAATCAAACACAAAACACAACTACTTACTTTTTTGAAGAATTCGCTTGATCTTTCTGTACTGATCGGCCTCCCTCAGTTTCAGGTCTGACCAGCGTTTCCTCAGTTGCTCCTTGGATCGTTGTACCCCAAAATTATTGTACAGCCTTCTCACAACTTTAGACATGATATGGCCTTGCGGACATTGGGGTTGAGGTAAGGCCCATACTTCCCATCATAGTCGCTCTTTAATATGTCCACCATCTCCAACATTTCTCCAAATGACATATTTGAGGCCTTGAATTTCAGGCTCCGGGATCGGGACGTTTCTGCCTCCGGACTTTCCTCGTCCTCCTCCTCGTTGGGGGGATATTTGGGGCGCACCTGCTGTGTCCCCGCCATGTGCTCTCCCCACTGCGCCGTAAAGAGAAGGGGTGGGGAATAGACGAGAAAGATCGTCAGGGGCGGGCGGAGTTTGACGCATGCGCACTGTATATAAAACGTCACACGCCTGTGTCGTAGCCACGATCTGGGAGACGAGGGGAGAGAAAGCTCACGCACGAGACGATCGCTACAAACGAAGGTACAATTTGACGTTGGTACATAACTAGCCTAGACTGATTAGAACTTGAGGCTTCTTTATGGAGAAGATTAGGAGAGTTTAGGCTGACATTATTTATATTGTTTGGTGTGGCGTTGTGTCTTGCAGAGGTGATGGAGGCCTTCTACGACGTGAGCTTTCTACCCCTCTTCATTGATAAATACCGGCAATTCCCCCTCTTATGGCAGGCGAAACACAGGGATTATAGCAACAGACCAAAGAGGTACGCAGCCCTGCTGAAACTTGTGGCATTTGTAAAGCCTACCCTGCCCATGGCAACCGTGGCAAACTTAAAAGTGAAGATCAACAACATGAAGAGTACCTATTTCCGGGAGCGCAATAAGGTCCACAAGTCCCTAGCATCTGGAGCTGCAGCAGCTGATGTCCATGTCCCCACGCTCTGGTACTATGAGAGGCTCCACTTTCTCAAAGACCAGGCTACTGTCAGGAAGTCACTCTCGACTCTTCCTTGCACGCGTCCTTCCACGCACGCCACCCCTGATGAGGCTTCCGAGGACCAACCTGGGCCTTCCAGTATGGAATATGTGCAGGAGCCCAGCTTGTTCCAGGTATAGTAGTTTTGTAACCAGTTTGGGGAATAATGAATGATGTTCAGTTAATTCAGGATCCCCAATTGCTTAGTTCCTAACGTGATTGACATATCAACAGACAGTGGTGTTGGAGACATTTTTGGGAAGAATCTAAACTGCAGGGCAGAGAATTGTATGGTTTTCTATTTGTAAACATTTTGCAACAGTCACTAGATGAGAATTGTGTGTGTTTGATGAACAAATAACTGAAACTATGTCCCTTTTTCATACACAGGAAGACCTCAGCCAGGAGGTGGCTGTGGAAGGTGGCAGTCAGGAGGAGGCAGGGGGTAGTGGCAGCCAAGAGGGGGGTAGGCGTAGGAGCCTGACTGTCTCCCAAGTCTCTCCCCTCCGCCTTCCCTACAGAAGGGCGAAAAACATGGGGGAGGTGGGAGAGTCAGCGCTCCAGCTGATCAGAGATGCCTCAGCCTCCCTCTATGCCACACCCACCTACGAGGAGGCCTTTGCCTCCTTGGTTGGCAGTAAATTTACGGGTATGGAGGCGGGGCAATGCAGCATGTGTGAGGAGGTCATCCTCAAAATACTAAATGAGGGGATGGCTGGGGAGATGACTCCCCTCACACATGTTTGCGAGAGTGACCTTGCTCCGCCTCCTCCTCCTCCTTCTGCCACCCCACCAGCACCAGCACCACGGTGTGGAAGGAAGCGTACAAGGAAGACAAGAGAGTGATGACCTTGATTCAGTCTGGTCTGAGAGAAGATGGAGCCTCTCGTAGGACCAGAGCCTGGGGACCTAGATGGCATCTGCTGCAGTTCCGGATGTTTTGGACTTCAGGACCAGATTGCGCTCCCTTATTATTTAGATAGGTACTCTTCATGCCCCCAATTGTTTAAGCCTGTAAAATGATGGTTGCCATGGGTGTCCAAGGCTTTGCAAATTCCCCAAGTTTCACCATGGCTGCGTTCCTCTTTGGTTTGTTGCTGAGACCTAAATAAATGTTTTTTGGATTTGAAATAATCATTGACTATTGTGTTTTACTTTTCTACAATGACAGTTTTTCTTTGAGTAGGCAGGTACATTTCACTAATCCTAAAGTAGAATTAACAAGGGGCACCAACAACCAACAAACTCCTAGTAAATTTAAGCAAGAAATACAAATGTTAATAATGTGGTTTTGCTAAGTTGAGACATACAACCCCCCTCCAAAAAACAAACAAATTCTCCTTCAAATATGTATTCCCCAAAAAAAAAAAAAAAAAAAATCATGGTAAAAAAATAACAAAGATTGTTTTACGATCTGAGTAAAAATAAACATGTAGTGTATAAATGCTGCAAAGTAATAATGAACTAAGTTTGTGAGAAGTGCGGGTGAATAGGAGCAGCTAAAACATGTCATTCTTGTTGCATTGTAAAGAAAAAGAGAATGCGCTGCATTAAAGACATTTTAACATTGCAGCGTGACGAATGTGCTGTGTCGATTAGGAAAGGTAGTTTTACCTGACCGAGCGCTTCCGTCACAGAATTTCTTCTGAGCATGCGTAGCACTTTGTCCGTCGGACAACCGTACACACGATCGGATTTGGTGTGATCGGACCGTGTTGACGGCAAATCTTTCCAGCAGGAGATAAGACTTTGTCCGTCGGACAAACCGACGAACACTGTCCGATGGTGCATACACACGGTCTGATTTTTCAACAACCTTGTCCGATCGGACAGAATCCATGAAAAAGTCAGACCGTGTGTATGGGGCTTTAGTGTAGCAATATGATTACATTTAATGAAGGTACAACATTTAGCAACTCACATGGTTGATGATTAAAACAGGCACATCTAGGTATGCAGGCATCCGGTGGAAAGCTGTCCACATAGACTGTCCTCCGCACCGCCATCCCTTCCACGCTGAGCTCCACGAGCGATTCAAGCCTCGCTGTCAGATCACTCTATTGCAGGGTAGTCTTCCCGGTCACGATTGCAGACTGACAGTGGTGAGAGCCGGCGGTGGGGAGGATGATCTATGTGGACAGCTTTACACCGGATGCCTGCATACTTAGATGAATAAATGGTTGTGGAACCATTATTTCTTATGGGGAAATTCACTTTGATATACAAGAGCTAGATACGGGTACATCCCGGTAGACAGCTACCACCATGAACAGTGGTTGAGGTCGGTCCCTAAAAGCCGGTTCCTCCGACTTTCTGTCACAGTCCCAAACCTTGAAGGCAAGATTCATGGAGAAGGGATAAAGAACAGGTGAACTTGATGTTGATATCCAGGCGGTTGCCCAGAAAGACAGAGCCTCTCTCTTGGCCGGACGGCCTAAGAAAGTGATGGATGGGAAATTCAGATGGTAATTTTTTACCTCATACTCTATCCAGCATAGAGAGATAAAAAAAGATCCTGAGCAGACATTGGAATGTCTTACTCAGTGACAAGATTTTAGGACCCTCCCTTCCAGAATGGCGAATATCACTTTTAGAGGTGCCCGTTCCATTTAGGGAGAAATTTCTCCGAACACCTTGGACCCTCCTAGCACTGTTTCTTGTTTCGATGTGGTGCAATAGGGTGGCTGCCCTTAAGCTGCCCCCTAGAGGACACCCTGCCTTATTGGAGTTGTGTCTCCTCCTCCTCTCTTCTCTCAGGCACCCAAGTACAGTCAGTGACCTCATCGTCCCCTCCCTCCTAGTCACTGGAGCAGACTTGGCAGTATGCTGCAGCTGGGGAAACATGACTGACAGTTTCTTGTCCTTCTGTGGCACCCCCTCTCTCTAGACTCACGTTACTCCCCTCCTCAACCTGGGAACCAACATCAGAGACTTCAAATTGCTGCGCATCCTCCAGCAGCATGTACCCAACACTGTGGTCGAATAATTCTGGGGACTCCTCCATGCATGATGGTGGGGCTACTGAAGGAGTGACTATGGACAAGGAGTCAGTGGAATAGGCCGATTTGGCAGCTGCGTTGGAAGGCAAACTACTCTGAGCCTGGGTGACAGAGGATGAGGAGGATGAGGGCGGCTATGTTATCCACTCCACCAACTCTTCTGCATGTTCTGGCTCAATAACACGGCCAGCAGCAGAAATAAAGGACAAGCGTGCCCCACTGCCAACTGCAGAGGATGCACCATGTCCATGACCACCACTGTTGACTGTAGACACAGAGCCTGCTTGCCCTCTTTTAGTGGCCTGTGAGCATCTGCCTCTCCTTGATGGCCTTCCGGACATGATGTATTTTTTGTTTTGCAACATCACACTATGCTGTATTACTGTGTACACCGCCTGCACTGTATTAGAAACTGTACAACAGCTGCACTGTATTTTATACTGTGTACACCACCAGAAGTGTAGTGGAAACTGTACGCACTGTATTAGATACTGTGTACACCACCAGAAAAGTAGTAGAAACTGTACTATGGCTGTACTGTGTACACCACCAGAAGTGTAGTAGAAACTGTATACACTGTATTAGATCCTGTGTATGCCACCAGAAAAGTAGTAGAAACTGTTCTATGGCTGCCCTGTATTGTGTACTGTGTACACCACCAGAGGTGTAGTAGAAACTGTACACACTGTATTAGATATTGTGTACACCACCTGCACTGTATTAGAAACTGTACTATGGTTGCACTGTATTGTGTAGTAGAAGTGTAGCAGAAACTGTACATGCTGTATTAGATACTGTGTACACCACCAGAAAAGTAGTAGAAAATGTACACACTGTATTAGATACTGTGTACACCGCCTGAAGTGTATTAGAAACAGTACACCACCAAATGCACTGTAGATATAGGCTACAGTACACCACAGAATGCACTTTAGATATAGACTACACTGGATACAATATATAAGACTGTGTATATATATATTAATGCACTGACGGCATATATCGAGTAAACACTGAATAGATAGTCTATGCTACAATCAATCAGGCTTCCGCCCAGGCCATGGCACAGAAACGGCACTTCTGAAAATATGGGATGACGCCCTAGAAGCATTGGATGACGGAGAATCGTGTCTTCTGGTACTGCTGGATCTTAGCATGGCGTTCGACACAGTGGACCACAGCATTCTTCTCAGCCGCCTCAAGGAAGTGGCAGGAGTTACAGATGGAGATCTGCCATGGTTCGCTTCCTTCTTAGGAAACTGGTCGCAGACAGTGAAACATAGGAGCCTTCACTTCGAAAACCTGGGAAATTTCTTATGGAGTCCCTCAAGGATCACCATTGTCACCAGTACTCTTCAACATTTACATCCGGCCACTCTTCAAAATTATCAGCAAATCAGACCTATTTCTCCACTCATACGCGGACGACACTCAACTGTACTTCCATATCATCGGACAAAAAGACCAATACCAGGAACTAGGAAAATGTCTCACATTGATAGATGACTGGATGACCACTAGCTCCCTCAAACTTAATGGATCGAAAACTGAACTACTGCTCCTCAACGCAAACCGAAGTAAAAAAACGAAGACTCCATGGACCCCACCAACCATCCTTAGACAGACCATCCTCCCAAGCACCAAAGCCTAAAAGTCTCGGAGTCATCTTTGATTCAGAGATGACCATGGATGCACAAATAGGATCAGTAATCAGCGGATCCCATCATCTCCTCTGCATGCTTCGCAGACTTATCCCATTCATCGCGGAAAAGGAGAAAGCAGTAGTAGTGGGAACCATCATCAATTCGCGTCTCGACTACGCAAACTCCCTCTACATAGGATTACTGGATTATCAGATTGCATGCCTACAAGTCATCCAAAACGCAGAAGCAAGATTAGTCACCGGAAAGAAACCCTGGGAATCCATCTCCCCATCCCTAAGGTCTCTTCACTGGCTCATGGTAAAAGATAGGATCACATTCAAGACCCTCTGCCTCACCCACAAATGTACACAAGGAAATGCGCCACAATACCTTTGTGAGAAAATAGAAAAATACATACCGAATCGCAGACTTCGATCGACAAACCAAAACCGCCTACTCATCCCCAAAGCCCGCTACAAATCAAAGAGAGAACGAAGAATCGCAGTACAGGGACCTCGGGTATGGAATGCTCTACCAAACAACATCCACTTGGAAGAAAACCATCAGGCCTTCAGGAAAAAACTCAAGACCCACCTCTTCTAATATAGCAGGACAACAAGGGCAGACAAGCGCCTTGAGGCGATTCAGTTCGCAGTTGCAGCGCTATACAAATCATTCATTCATTCATGCTAAATGCAGAGTGTGTATATATATATATATATATATATATATATATATATATATATATATATATACTAGACTGACTGTGTGTGTGTGTATGTGTATATACCGTATGTATAATTAAATACACTGCCACTAACTGAATAACCTGCCTGCTTAATATAACTCAAGCTATCTCTCTGTCCACGCCAACAACACTACACATGGCAGCCTTATATAGTGTGGGGCGTGGACCTAGTCCCCTTGAGCCATGATTGGCCAAAGGCACCCTGCCTTTGGCCAATTATGGCTCTCTCAGCAGAGCACGCTGTGATTGGCTAAAGCATGCAGATCAGGTGCATGCTTTGGCCAATCGTCATACAGCAATGCACTGCGATCTTGCAGTGCATTATGGGGCGTCCCGCGTCGCTCTAATTTTCCATGAACGCCCCTTAATGTTCGCTGTTCAGATAATGGGCGAACACCAGATGTTCGAATCTAACGTATGTTCGACCCGAACATTGAGCTCATCCCTATTCCTCAGCATAAAGTTCCTTGTAAAAGTTTGAATGCCACCTAACAGCAATTTAATAACAGGTTTTGCAGTTCAGTGTAAAAATAGTGACAGTTTCTTAAGTGAAATAATACTTACAACTAACAAGACTGTTAATCTAAAAATATTAACCTCAAATTGTTTCTGCCAAATATGTACCTGCATGTATTTTAGGTGATGTTAGCAGTTTAATTATATTTAATAACCACACAAATCATTGTCCTATGTGAATATACAGTATCCTAAAATCAGCAGACATCATGATAGATTAAAATTTCAGAAAAAAAGACTAACTATCCAGATTATCTTCAAAAACACAGTTGCAGATTCAGCATGTTTTTTCAGGATATCAACCTGCTTCTTTATGGTTAAAAAAAATAGCACAACTGCATATTTTCTGATGTTTCAGGGTGACAGAAAAGAAACAATTTCTACCATAAATTGCAGCTTTCTGCTTTGAACCATTTTCAAAATGTTTTACAATAAATTTGGCAGTTTGCATATGAACAGAAGGTTTTTTTTTTTTCTGAACCTTACGGCTTCCACCACCCACTTATAGTGTTATGTCAGCAATAGCTCTCATGGGAGGGAGCAGAGTGACAATGGGAAGGCTGATTGCATTTATGATTTATTTACAGCTTATAGAGAACTGAGCATAAGTTGACTGTGACACTCTCACTTAACTCTGATGTTACTCATGTTCAGGAATAATTATACAATTTTAAAATAATTTTCACTCTTTATCTGTAGCTCCCCTCTTTTTTGAGATATAGACCCATTTAATTTAATTTAAGCTTTAACTTGTAATGTCATTTTAGAAGTTGTTTTTAGTCTTTATAAATATGCAGCTTTCATTAAAAGAATAGTTGGCTGAGCGTCTATTAAGGTCCTCATTAGGCACTTCCTGTAATGGGGTAAGCAACTCCCATCAAATTTTGCTCCCGTGTTGTCATCTTTTCACATGTAATCCTGGTGAAGACTACAAGTGGCTGCACAAACACAATTTGCGAAGGCACAGTCCTTTGTTGGAAGCTGCTGAGAGCAATAATATGTGGCTGACACTGGAACAAGTGCTTGCAGATAAGAGGTGGTTCAAAGAGGTTGGAGGAGATCAACAGCCCGAGATGAAAAAAGGAAAAACAAGGTGAAAACAGCAAGATAGAGATATCTTTATAATATGGGGCTTTAACTACTTAAGTTCTGGAAGAATTGGCCCCTTAATGACTGGAGCACTTTTTACAATTTGGCACTGCGCTGCTTTAACTGGTAATTGCGCAGTCATGCAATGCTGTACCCAAACAAAATTTGCGTCCTTGTTTTCCCAATAATAGAGCTTTCTTTTGGTGGTATTTTTTGTGATATAAATGGAAAGACCGAAAATGTTGAATAATTTTTTTTAATTAATTATTGAAAAAATTTCAATAAGTGTATATTTATTGGTTTGCGCAAAAGTTATAGCGTCTAAAAACTAGGGTACATTTTCTGGAATTTATGCAGCTTTTAGTTAATGAATCTCATTTCTTGAGGTGCTAAAATGGGAGGTCAGTACAAACCACCCCCAAATGACCCCATTTTGGAAAGTAGATACCCAAGGAAATTGCTGAGAGGCACGTTGAGCCCATTGAATATTTTATTTTTTGTCACAACTGATTGAAAAATGACAAAACAAATAAAAAAATAATATATTATTTTACACAAAGTTGTCACTAAATAAAATTTTGCTCACACATGCCATGTTATATGTGTATTTGCCCCCCAAAATACATTCTGCTGCTTCTCCTGAGTACAGGGATACCACATGTGTGAGACTTTTTGGGAGCCTAGCCGCGTACAAGTCCATGAAAACCAATTACCGCCTTCAGGTTTTCCAAGGGTGTAAATTTTTGATTTCACTCCTCACTACCTATCACAGTTTCGAAGGCCATAAAATGCCAAGATAGCCCACCCCCCCCCCCCCAAAATTACCCAATTTTGGAAAGTAGACACCCCAAGCTATTTGCTGAGAGACATGTTGAGTCCATGGAATATTTTATATTTTGCCACAAGTTTCGGGAAAATTACAAACTTTTTTTTTTTCACAAAGTTGTCACTAAATGATATATTGCTCAAACATGCCATGGGCATATGTGAAATGCTTCTCCTGAGTACGGGGGTATACCACATGTGAGACTTTTTGGGAGCCTAGCCGTGTACAGGACCCCAAAAAACGTCTTTTAGGCTTTCTAAGGGCGTACATTTTTGATTTCACTTCTCACTGCCTAATGCCTATCACAGTTTCAGAAGCCATGAAACCCCCCAAAATGACCCCATTTTGGAAAGTAGACACCAAAACTATTTTGCAGATCTCGTTTTTTGTCACAAAGTTTTTGAAAATTGAAAAAAAAAAGTTATTTTTCTTTCTTAATTTTCAAAAACAAATGCAAAACACTCACCATGCCTCTTAGCAAATAGCTTGGAGTGTCTACTTTCCAAAATGGGGTAATTTGGGGTGGTTTTGTGCTATCTTGACATTTCAGGGCCTCTGAAACTGTGATAGGTAGTAAGGAAGTGAAATCACCATTTCTCTTATATTCACCGACCGACACAGCTCCTCTTTTAGCCATTGGGTTGTTATGCCACCTTTAGGAGAATACTAGGCATTACTTGTTATGTAACACACAGAACTTTCCAGTTCCGCCCAGGGGGCGGTCCCTTGGGTAACAACCCCCCAGCCAGCCATCAGTTTTTTTTTGCCTAGTAAGGAGAAAAGAACTAGGAACCCTGGCGGGCCCATCGGTCCGTCTATTTTTCCGCAGAAGCTTGGTTTTTGCGCAAGATGATAGATCCTATGATCTACTATCAACAGCCAGCTGGGTGACAGGCTGGATACCCTTATCCTTGTAGTCTCCCCAGTCCGGCCATCGAGCGTGTGCAGGTCGCAGCTACGGCTCGGCAGGCCACGACGAAACCTCAGCTCCAGAGGTGGTCGGTGAGCTTTTATGCTCCGGGGCATACATATGACCGGGCCACTGATGTCTGAGTCACAGTTTGCCGAGGCCAGCAGCTACGTCTGTACCGATCAGAGTGTAGATCTGCAATGGAATTTCTCCCAGCTCTTCAGGACTGGTGGTAGGGATGGGCCTGGTGCTCGATTCGAACCCACGTTCGAATCGAGCACCGGGCGTTCGCTCGCTCGGCGAGCCCAGAACTATTTGGGCCGTTCGCATCACATTCGTGTGATGCGAGCGGCCCACAATGCATTGCGGCCGGCGCAGTGCATTGCTGGCTGATGATTGGCCAAGCATGCACTGTGACCCCGCATGCTTGGCCAATCACAGCGCC
This sequence comes from Lithobates sylvaticus, assembly GCA_028564925.1. Lineage (NCBI taxonomy): Eukaryota > Metazoa > Chordata > Amphibia > Anura > Ranidae > Lithobates > Lithobates sylvaticus. The sequence continues at coordinate 155,888,729 of CM053030.1, forward strand.
GGAAACTAGGAGAGCAATAATTGGCTACAGGCAGGACGCCTGTAGCCAATTAAAGCTCAGGGGCTTTTGTACACGCCCCACCACATAAAAGGCCGCCACGCCATCGGCCCAGATCACATGTGTTCCGGCTTTAGGGAGAGCAGTCTGCTGATTGATTCGCTTCTTTGCTTGATTGCTATTTCTTTGCTAAACCATTGCTACCTGAGTTATTCATCATTACTGATCATTCATTGCTGCTGATTGCACAGTGAGTGTGATATTAGCTGCTGCTGGGGATTAGTCTGGTGTGTGCGTGCTGTTAGTACAGCATAGCAGTAGCACCAATCGCAGTGCTGTTAGAACAGCATTGCACCCCAACTTCTGTCCCAACCTTCTGTCCCATCCCAGGCAGGGATTTATAGGAGCCATATTGTGTTTGTGGCAGCACACATAGGACCTATATTTTCTTGTCAGCAGCACACATAGTACCTATAGTGTGTTTGTGTCAGCACCCATAGGACTTATAGTGTGTTTGTGGCAGCACACATAGGTCCTATATTTTCTTGTCAGCAGCACACATAGTACCTATAGTGTGTTTGTGTCAGCACCCATAGGACTTATAGTGTGTTTGTGGCAGCACACATAGGTCCTATATTTTCTTGTCAGCAGCACACATAGTACCTATAGTGTGTTTGTGTCAGCACGCATAGGACTTATAGTGTGTTTGTGGCAGCACACATAGGACCTATATTTTCTTGTCAGCAGCACACATAGTACCTATAGTGTGTTTGTGTCAGCACCCATAGGACTTATAGTGTGTTTGTGGCAGCACACATAGGTCCTATATTTCCTTTTAAGCAGCACGCATAGTACCTATAGTGTGTTTGTGTCAGCACCCATAGGACTTATAATGTGTTTGTGGCAGCACACATAGGTCCTATATTTCCTTTTCAGCAGCACACATAGTACCTATAGTGTATTTGTGTCAGCACCCATAGGACTTATAATGTGTTTGTGGCAGCACACATAGGTCCTATATTTCCTTTTCAGCAGCACACATAGTACCTATAGTGTGTTTGTGTCAGCACCCATAGGACTTATAGTGTGTTTGTGGCAGCACACATAGGTCCTATATTTTCTTGTCAGCAGCACACATAGTACCTATAGTGTGTTTGTGTCAGCACCCATAGGACTTATAGTGTGTTTGTGGCAGCACACATAGGTCCTATATTTTCTTGTCAGCAGCACACATAGTACCTATAGTGTGTTTGTGTCAGCACGCATAGGACTTATAGTGTGTTTGTGGCAGCACACATAGGACCTATATTTTCTTGTCAGCAGCACACATAGTACCTATAGTGTGTTTGTGTCAGCACCCATAGGACTTATAGTGTGTTTGTGGCAGCACACATAGGTCCTATATTTCCTTTTAAGCAGCACGCATAGTACCTATAGTGTGTTTGTGTCAGCACCCATAGGACTTATAATGTGTTTGTGGCAGCACACATAGGTCCTATATTTCCTTTTCAGCAGCACACATAGTACCTATAGTGTGTTTGTGTCAGCACCCATAGGACTTATAGTGTGTTTGTGGCAGCACACATAGGTCCTATATTTTCTTGTCAGCAGCACACATAGTACCTATAGTGTGTTTGTGTCAGCATCCATAGGACTTATAGTGTGTTTGTGGCAGCACACATAGGTCCTATATTTCCTTTTCAGCAGCACACATAGTACCTATAGTGTGTTTGTGTCAGCACCCATAGGACTTATAGTGTGTTTGTGGCAGCACACATAGGTCCTATATTTTCTTGTCAGCAGCACACATAGTACCTATAGTGTGTTTGTGTCAGCATCCATAGGACTTATAGTGTGTTTGTGGCAGCACACATAGGTCCTATATTTCCTTTTCAGCAGCACACATAGTACCTATAGTGTGTTTGTGTCAGCACCCATAGGACTTATAGTGTGTTTGTGGCAGCACACATAGGACCTATATTTTCTTGTCAGCAGCACGCATAGTACCTATAGTGTGTTTGTGTCAGCACCCATAGGACCTACAGTGTGTTGTGAGCACACATAGGAGCTCTATTTTTTATACAATATACACTACCGACTACAATGGCTGGAAGACCGCCAAGGAGAGGCAGACCGTCCCGAGGCAAGAACACAGGGCAAGCAGGCTCTGTTTCTAGAGACAACAGTGCTGGTCGTGGAGGTGGTCGTGCATCGTCATCAGCACGTGGCCATGGGACACGCTTGTCTTTGTTTTCGGCAGCTGGACATGTTGAGCCGCATCATGCCGAAGGCTTGGTAGAATGGATGACCAAGCCCTCCTCATCCTCTCTCACCCAGGCTCAGGGTACTGGCAGAGCAGCTGCCAACGCGTACTCAATGGCATCATCAGCCACCCCTTCCCTAGACCCACCATGTCCTCCTGAGGAGTCCCCCGAACTGTTTGAGCACAGTGTTGGGTACATGCTCCAGGAGGATGCCCAACGATTCGAAGGCTCGGATGATGATACCCAGCTTGAGGAAGGCAGTAGTGTGCGCGCAGAGAGAGGGGATGCTGAAGGACAGCAATCTGGCAGTAATGTTCCACCAGCTGCAGCTTACTGCCAGGTTTGCTCTAGTGGTGAAGAGGGAGGGGATGATGAGGTCACTGACTCCACGTGGGTGCCTGAAGGGAGAGAGGAGGAGGAGGAGGATGCGGCGGCACATGTCCAACGAGGCAGGATGCCACCTGGAGGCCAGCTAGAGGCCAGCACACCAACTGTATCACACCGCAGAGCTCCGCCTGTGCAGGGCGCTGCCTCTGCACGTTATCACAAAAGTTCTTTGGCGTGGGCCTTTTTTGAGACGAGTGCATCAGATCGCACCACTGCTATTTGCAATATTTGTCTCAAGCGTATCTCGCGTGGCCAAAACATCAGCCGCTTGGGCACCACAAGCATGAGCAGACATATGTCGACCTGCTATGCAGCTCGTTGGCAAGCGCACATTAAAGACCCACACCAAAGAACAAAGCGGACCTCTCCTTGCTCCTCATCAGCTGGGATCTCCCCACTATATCTTCAGTCCTCTCTGAAAGCTGCTCTGAGAGGAGTGAAGGTGTAGAATTAGGTGTGTCACAACCAAGTACTTGCAGTACACCGACGTCCGATTGTAGCAGGCAAATTTCCCTGCCCCAGCTGCTGGACCGTCGAAAGAAGTATACTCCCAGCCATCCACATGCCCAGCGGTTGAATGCTAGCTTGGCTAAATTGCTAGCACTTCAACTGCTGCCTTTTCAGTTGGTAGACTCGGCCCCCTTCCGTGAGTTTGTTCAATGTGCGGTTCCTCAGTGGCAGGTTCCCAAACGCCACTTTTTCTCACGGAAGGCGATTCCGTCTCTCTACCGGCATGTGGAAGGCAATGTCCATGCCTCGCTGGACAGGGCGGTCAGCGGTAAGGTGCATATTACCGCTGACTCATGGTCCAGCAGGCATGGACAGGGACGTTATCTGTCTTTCACGGCCCATTGGGTCACTCTATTGGCAGCTGGGAGGGATGCAGGACAAGGTGCAGTAGTGTTGGAGGTTGTTCCGCCACCACGCCTCCAAAATGCTACTACTGGTTGTGACACACCTCTCTCCTCCACCCCCTCCTCTTCTTCTTCCTCCATGGCCTCTTCGAGTGCTCTGTCCTCGGAACCAGCGGTGCTCCGTAGGCGTACAAGGGGCTACGCGAGTACGCAGGCAAAAAAATGCCATGCCGTGCTTGCGCTGGTGTGTTTGGGGGACAGGAGCCACACTGGGGCAGAGGTTCTGGCAGCTCTGCAGGGGCAGGCCGAGAGGTGGTTGACGCCACGCCAGCTTAAGCCAGGAATGGTGGTTTCTGACAATGGCACCAACCTCCTCTCCGCCCTGCGACAGGGGCAGCTTACCCATGTGCCCTGTATGGCTCACGTCCTCAACCTGGTGGTGCAGCGGTTCTTGGGCAGGTACCCAGGCTTACAGGATGTCCTGAGGCAGGCCAGGAAAGTCTGTGTGCATTTCCGCCGATCTTATAATGCCAGTGCTCGGCTGGCTGAGCTGCAAAAGGAGCTGAACCTGCCCAAGAACCGCCTAATATGTGACATGCCCACCAGGTGGAACTCAACGTTGGCCATGCTGCAGCGACTGCACACGCAGCAGAGGGCCATCAATGAGTACCTTTGCGACTACGGCACCAGGACAGGGTCAGGGGAGCTTGGCTTTTTTTCCCCACGCCAGTGGAGCATGATCAGGGATGCATGCACTGTCCTGTCACCATTTGAGGAGGCCACGAGGATGGTGAGCAGTGACAGTGCATGCATCAGTGACACTGTACCTCTTGTCCACCTGTTGGAGCATACGCTGCGTGGGATAATGGACAGGGCACTTGAGGCAGAACAGAGGCAGGAAGAGGAGGACTTCCTTGCCTCTCAAGGCCCCCTTTATCCAGACAGTGTTCCTTCTGTCCCACCCATCACACAGGAAGAGGATGAGGAGGAGGAGGAGGAGGAGGAGGATTGTGTGAGCATGGAGGTGGAGCCTGGCACTCAGCATCAGCAGCAGTCTTTTCGGGATGATGTACAGTCCCAACAAACAAGTGGACTTGTACGTGGCTGGGAGGAGGTGGCTGGCGATTATGTCGTCCTCAGTGACCCAGAAGACTCCGGACCGAATGCCTCAGCTAACCTACGTTGCATGGCCTCCCTGATCCTGCAAAGCCTGCGGAAGGATCCTCGTATTCTTCGGATCAAGGAGAGGGACCATTACTGGCTGGCCACTCTCCTTGATCCACGGTACAAGGGTAAGGTTGCGGACCTTATCTTGCCGTCGCAGAGGGAGCAGAGGATGAGACATCTCAGGGAGGCCTTGCAGAAAGGTCTGTGCAACGCGTTCCCAGAAACTGGGAGGTTACAAACTCCTGGTCCTGGACGACGAGTTGCTGAGGCTTCGGTCAGTAGCAGAAGGAGCGGTGGGGAAGGTGGACGTCTGACCGATGCGTTCAGACAATTTTTTAGTCCGCAGCCCCAAGGTATGATCGGTTCCAGCAACCATCGCCAGCGTCTGATATATATGGTGCAGGAATACCTAGGGGCAAGGTCAGACTTGGACACCTTTCCCACCGAAAATCCTCTGGCTTACTGGGTCTTGAGGATGGATCACTGGCCAGAGCTTGCACAGTATGCAATTGAGCTACTGGCCTGTCCTGAATCCAGCGTTCTTTCCGAACGCACATTCAGTGCTGCTGGAGGATTTGTCACCGATCACAGTGTGCGCCTGTCCACCGACTCGGTTGATCGACTGACCTTCATAAAAATGAATCAGTCTTGGATTACCACCAGCTACCAGGCACCTGAAGCGTATATAACTGAATAATTTATAATGTCACATCCCTTCAAGACTGCCTATGCTGATGCTGAGTGACATGTTCACTGACTATCCTCTTCCTCCTCCTCAATGATCCATTCCTTGATAGCTTGGAAGAACATTTTGTTTCTGGGTGCCACCACACCAGTGCCTAAGGCACAATTTTTCAGCCCCTGTATAACAGGGGCGTGTAATTACAATTTTTTTTTTAAAAAAATGCTTTGCAACAGGTGTGACTGCTGTGCTCCAAGTACAGCATCTGTGAGGGGTTGCAGTGTTGTGGCACCAGCACCAGTGCCTAAGGCACAATTTTTCAGCCCCTGTTGGGGCGTGTAATTACAATTTTTAGGCAATACTTTGCAACAGGTCTCATTGCTGTGCTCAGAGTACAGTATCTGTGAGGGGTTGCAGTGTTGTGGCACCAGCACCAATGCCTAAGGCACAATTTTTCAGCCCCTGTTTAACAGGGGCGTGTAATTACAAATCTTGATCTAATAGTTCACAGCAGGGCCCATTCCTGCGCCCACCAAGAGTAACTGTGAGGGCTTACAGTCTTGTGGCAACACCGTCCACCACCACCACCACCAAAGGCCCAATTTTTCTGCCCTGTTCAACAGGTGCATGCAATTACAAATCTTGATCTAATGAATCACAGCAGGGCCCATTCCTGTGCCCACCAAGAGTAACTGTGAGGGCTTACAGTCTTGTGGCTACACCAACATCTAATGGGGCAAATTTCAGCAGAGTATATACGGCAGGCCCCCTACTTTCAAACATCCAACTTACAAACGACTCCTACTTGCAAGCGGAAAGAGAAAACAGGAAGTGAGAGGAAATCTACCCCTAGGAAGGGAAATTCGATCCTGTTAGATTTAATTTGGGAAAAAGGTATCTCCTCTCTACTGATGCTTTATCACCAATCCTTGTTTCAATTAAAACCCCACTTTTCCAAAAACATTTGTCATTGGGACGGAAAGTGAGGTGAAATGTTCTGAACAGATGTGCAAAGACAGCAAATGTTACAGGGTTGATAACCCCTCCCTATGTTCTCCAAAAAGCTTAAAAATAGATTTTTTGGGGATGGAGCTACACTTCATAATGTACCTGTTCAGATTCTACTTAAGAACAAACCTACAGTCCGTGTCTTGTTTGCACCACCTGTATACTGCTGTTCAGAGTATATAGGGTTGTAGGTATAGGGTTTTATTTTGGGTGCGGGGTCCCCCTTAATATCCACACAAAACCGCAAGTGGTTTTAAATGGCTTCTTTTTTTCATTTACAAATGTCATTTTGTGCAGGGACAGTTCTAAACACGGGAAACACATGCCACTTAACAGGCATACTTTAGACACCCCCCAGGTACCATATTTAAAGGAAAATTTCACTTTTTTTTTTTCACTTTATGCATCATTAACCAGTTCAATACCCGCCCATAGTCATATGACGCCCACAAGGTGGATCTACCATCCTGGGTGGGCGTCATATGACGTCCTCGGATTCCCGGCCGCCTGGGGGGCGCGCGCGCGCGCCCGCGGCATCGCTCGGGAACCGGTGCGAGTGCCCGGCGGCCGCGATGTCCGCCGGGCACCCGCGATTGCCCGTTAAAACAACGGGACCGGGCGGGACCGTGGAGCTGTGTGTGTAAACACACAGCTCCACGTCCTGTCAGCGGGGAGGAGACCGATCATGTGATCACAGTACAGAGGATCACATGATCGGTCTCCTCCCCTTAAGTCCCCTCCCCCTACAGTTAGAATCACTCCTATTAGGGACACACATTAACCCCTCCAGCGCCCTCTAGTGTTAACCCCTTCCCTGACAGTCACATTTACACAGTAATCATTGCAATTTTATAGCAACGATCGCTGTGTAAATGTGAATGGTTCCAAAAATGTGTCAAAAGTGTCCGAAGTGTCCGCCGCAATGTCGCAGTCACGAAAAAAAAATCGCAAATCGCCGCCATTACTAGTAAAAAAAAAAAAAAAAAAATTCAATAAATCTATCCCCTATTTTGTAGACGCTATAACTTTTGCGCAAACCGATCAATATACGCTTATTGCGATTTTTTTTACCAAAAATATGTAGAAGAATACGTATCGGCCTAAACTGAGGAAAAAAATTGTTTTTTTTTAAAAAAAATTGGATATTTATTATAGCAAAAAGTAAAAAATATTGTGTTTTTTTTTCAAAATTGTCGCTCTTCTTTTGTTTATAGTGCAAAAAATAAAAACCGCAGGGGCGATCAAATACCACCAAAAGAAAGCTCTATTTGTGGGAAAAAAAGGACGTCAATTTTGTTTGGGTGTAACGTCGCACGACCGCGCAATTGTTAGTTAAAGCGACGCAGTGCCGAATCGCAAAAAGTGCTCTGGTAAGGAAGGGTGTTTAAAAGCCCTGTATTGAAGCGGTTAAAATGACTGCTCCCGAAAAAACGTTAGTTTTTAAAAGTTATTTTTGCATTGATATATGTCCCCTGGGGCAGGACCCCGGTCCCCAAACCTTTTTTTTGACATTAACATGAATATTGGCCGTTGTAATTAGCAATTTTGATTTTGAACGTTCGCGTCCATTGTAACGAATAGGGTTCGAAAATTTGCGCGAACTTTCGGTCCGTTCGAAGGTTCTGGTGCGAACCGAACCCGGGGGTGTTCGGCTCATCCCTACTGGTAAGTACAGCTCTCCCTGCCTCGGTGGGGCTGAGCAGCTGGGCATTCCCTGGGAGGTCGATTCGGGGGCCCTCTCTCCCCCCTCTCCTCTCTCCCTGTCCCCCTCTCCCTCCCTGTATGCTGCTATGGGGTGTGTGTGTCTGTGCAGGGCTCTCACCTGGGGGTTTATAGCGCTGGTTGTGTCCTGGGTCCTGTTTTCCATGTCCCTGGAGGTGCCTGTGAAGTGTTTGTCTCCTCATGGTTTCACATTCGGCGGCCATCTTGGGTGTGGGCATGGGCTTCGGCGGCCATGTCCCTGCCATTTTCCATAAGCCTGAAACACGTTTTTTCACTGTGCTCTAGCAGCAGCATGTGCTCCTGTGTTCTGGCGGCCATTTTCCCTGAGCTTTAGGTCCTTGGACAGGACGCCCGGCGGCCATTTTCTTTGAGCCTGAGCACACTACAGGACGGTTTCAGTGCCACTAGCAGCTGCTTCACCGACACAGAGCTGTTTCCTCTGCACCTGGGAGCTAACAGGGACTACAGGCACTACCTGCTGAATAGCGCAGAACTCTTCAGGGTGGTGAGTCTTGCGGGAAAGGGCCCCTCAGCCGGCAGCAGTAAGGAGGGTGGGACTGTCACTGTCCTAAGTCCCCTTTGGGTGGCAGACAGGGTAGGGTCAGCATGACTTCAGAAACTGGTGTTTCTTCCCCCGATATCCAGGCAATTGCAACCGGGTCGCCTGTGGACTGCGCAGTACCCTTGGACACCTTGTCGGCAGGCCTCAATTCGTTCGTTGCCAAGATGGAGGCGGTGCGTGGGCGCAAAGGTGCTAAAAAGCTGCCCATGCCCCCCCCCCGTCCTCTGGGGAGAGTTCTGACGCAGACTCAGGACCCACTGAGGCAGGTGGTCCCTGCTCTGTCATGTCAGAGGATGCTGACCAGGACCTTTCGGACAGCGAGGATGAGTCCCCATCCGGGTCCGTGCGCGACAAAGCGCTGGTTGGCGCTCTTATCACGGCTGTGCGTGATACCCTGAAGATTCAGGAGCCAGCAGATTCCTCTGCTGAGGTAGCAGTCCCTTTTGGGTCCCATAAGCCAGCCCGTTCACCTAGGGTGTTCCCGTATCTGACTTATTTTGACAAGTTCATTTACAAGGAATGGGGTCGACCGCAACGGACCTTTTCGGTCCCCAAATACATGGCGGTGCGTTACCCTTTCGAGGAGAGCCTTCTCAAAAAGTGGTCGGCTCCTCCGGTCGTGGACCAGGTTAAACAAAGTAACCACGATCCCTGTAGAAGGGACTCCTGCCTTTAAGGATCCCGCGGACAGGAAGGCCGAGGCAGTAGCTCGTTCCTTGTTTAGGGTGGTGGGGTCAGCCGTGCGACCAGTACTGGCATCCGCACTGGTGTCGCAGACACTAACTGAGTGGGCGAAACTGTTGCACCGCGAATTGGGTGAACAACAGGCTTCTCCGGTCTGCATGGAACTAGCAGACCAACTAGTGCATGGCCTTAAATACGTTTGTGACGCGGCCCTGGATACTCTCCCCCTGTTATCCAGGGCTTCAGTGTCAGCAGTGGTGCTGAAGCGCTTGATTTGGTTAAAATGCTGGTCGGCTGACCAGGCATCCAAGAAAGCCCTGACGGATCTTCCCTTCCTTGGCGACCGGCTCTTTGGAGCCTCTTTGGATGACATTATTAAGAATGCCACAGGTGGTAAGAGTACTCTACTCCCACAGGCCAGGAAGGCTAAGGAGTCACGCCATAGGCAGGGGCCCTCTTTTTCCACTCATAAACTGCTTTTTCGTCCGCCCGGAGCTTCGGCCAAACGTCCCCAGTCTGACAGGACGACCACGGAAGGACAGAAACATCCCTGGAACCACAAGCCTAAAGCCCCATACACACGGTCGGATTTTCACATGGATTCTGTCCGATCGGACAATGTTGTTGAAAAATCCGACCATGTGTATGCACCATCGGACAGTGTACGTCGGATTGTCCAACGGACAAAGTCCTATCTCCTGCTGGATAGATTTTTTGACAACACGGTCCGATCACACCAAATCCGATCGTGTGTAGCGTTGTCCGACGGACAAAGTGCTACGCATGCTCAGATCACATTACAAGACCAAAGCTATTGGCTACTAGCCTCTACGTAGTCCCGTCGTAGGCAACAAACGTCACCACGTTCAGAATGATCGGATTTTCCGACAACTTTGTCTGACCGTGTGTATGCAACACCAACATCGGACAAAGTACGACGGACATGATCCGACGGACCTGGTCCTCGGATAATCCGAGCGTGTGTATGGGGCTTAACAAGCCTGCGAACAAAGGTGCTACCGCATGAAGGTTTTCCCCCACCCATGTCTCGGGTGGGGGGACGCCTTCGGGAGTTTGCAGCCCGGTGGTCTTCCCGACTATCCGATCAATGGGTCTGCGATCTGATTTCCTGCGGCTACAAAATAGAGTTCCTCTCTTGGCCGCAGAACAGATTCTTCCCCTCCAGCATACCCGTTTCCTCGGTTCGACGGGAGGCCCTCTTGGGGGCAGTAAGGGACCTGCTGAATCGCGGGGTGATTGTGCCTGTTCCGGAATTGGAACATTTCCAGGGGTTCTACTCAAATCTGTTCGTAGTTCCCAAGAAGGGAGGGGTACATCCAATATTGGACCTGAAAGCTCTCAACCACTTTGTGAAGGTGCAGAGGTTCAGAATGGAATCAGTTCGCTCGGTAGTTGCGGCACTCCATCAAGGGGACTTTCTGGCGTCCTTGGACATCCAGGATGCGTACCTGCACATACCCATATGCCTCCGGCATCAAAAGTTTCTGCGGTTTGCGGTCGGGGAAGCCCACTATCAGTTCGTATCTCTCCCTTTTGGTTTGGCTTCAGCCCCCAGAGTCTTTACCAAAGTATTGGCTCCAGTTTTGGCGTTGCTGCGGCAACGTGGGATCGCGATCGTGGGATAATTAGACGATCTCCTCCTGAGAGCATCTTCCGCCTCAGAGTTAGAGGAGGATGTTGCGATCACCGTACAGACCCTGCAAGAGTTTGGGTGGCTGTTAAACCTAAAGAAGTCGGTGGTAGTACCGACCCAGCGTTTGGAGTACCTAGGCTTGCTGCTGGACTGCAGGGAAGCGAGAGTTTTTCTCCCTTCAGACAAGCTGCATACTCTCAGAGCTGCGGTAAAACGGCTGATGGACCGCAAGCGGTCTTCGCTTTGCTTCTGTATGCGAGTCCTGGGTCTCATGGTGGCCTCTTTCGAGGCAGTGCGGTATGCCCAGTTCCACACCAGAGTTCTACAGAAGGAGATTTTATCACAATGGGACAAATCTCAGTTGACCCTGGATCGACAGATCCAGGTGAGCCAGCTAGTCAGAAATTCACTGGTCTGGTGGCTGAGGTCCCCGGGGCTTCAATCCGGGAAGTCTTTCCTTCCTCTGAAATAGGCGGTGATCACTACAGATGCCAGTCTATCCAACTGGGGTGGAGTGATGGGGGTTGAGTCGGCTCAGGGCCTCTGGTCAACGGAGGAATCCATATTGCCGATCAATCTGCTCGAGCTGAGAGCGATCAGGCTATGCCTCTCCACATGGTCAGTGAGACTGCAGGGGCGTCCGATCAGGATCCAGTCGGACAACGCCACTGCGGTGGCGTATGTGAATCACCAAGGAGGAACAAGAAGCTCAGCCGCCGCACAGGAGGCCGCTCACATACTTTGGTGGAGCAGAGCGACATGTACCGCCTCTGTCGGCCATTTACATCCCAGGAGTGGAGAACTGGCAGGCGGACTTTCTGAGTCGCCAGATGCTGGACCTAGGAGAATGGGCGTTGCATCCGGAGGTGTTCAGGCTACTGTGCCTGTGGTGGGGCACACCAGACGTGGATCTTCTGGCCTCCCGTCTCAATCAGAAGGTGCCAAGATTCATGTCCAGGACGAGAGATCCTTGGGCAGACGCGTCAGACGCGCTGGTAGCTCCGTGGGGTCAGTATCAGCTGATCTATGCTTTTCCTCCGTTGAAGCTGCTACCACGTCTGCTCCGCAGAGTGGGAGTCGAGGGGATTCCAGTGATTCTGGTCGCCCCAGATTGGCCTCAGCGGCCTTGGTACGCAGACCTAGTGTGCCTGGTGGCAGACGCCCCGTGGCGACTGCCATTAAGGGAGGATCTTCTGTCTCAAGGTCCGATTCTCCATCCTGCTTTACCATTGCTGGCTTTAACGGCATGGCTGTTGAGAGCCAGGTACTGAGGGACCAGGGACTCTCGGACTCGGTGATCCCCACTATGTTGGGAGCACGGAAATCTTCTTCTCGGAAGATATATCATCGCACCTGGAAGGCTTACATCTCCATGTGTGAAGAGAAAGAGTGGTATCCGCGCTCCTTTTCTATATTCAGAATCCTGCTTTTTCTTCAGCAAGGAGTAGACCAGAGGTTGGCATTAAGCACCATTGAATGGTCAAATATCAGCCCTGGCTGTCTTTTTCCAGTGACCCCTGGTGTCTCACTCGTTAGTGAGTACCTTTGTTCAAGGGGTGCGACATGTGTTCCCTCCGGTGCGTCCACCGTTACCTCCGTGGGATCTGAACCTGGTGTTATCAGCGCTTCAGAAACCGCCGTTTGAAAATGTCAGGGAGATTCCTCTGTTGACTCTTTCCCAGAAAGTGGTCTTTCTAGTGGCTATCACATCAGCCAGGAGGGTTTCGGAACTGGCGGCCTTGTCCTGCAAGTCTCCCCATCTGGTTATCCACAAGGATAAGGTGGTGTTGCGTCCGGAACCATCTTTTCTGCCGAAGGTGGTCTCGGCGTTTCACATCAATGAGGACATTGTGTTACCATCCCTGTGTCCTAAGCCGACACCTCCTAAGGAGGTGGCCCTTCATGCGTTGGACGTGGTTCGGACTCTGAAGGTGTATTTGTCTGCTACAGCTCCCTTCCGGAAGTCAGACTCACTGTTTGTTTCGGTGGCTGGTCCAAAGAAAGGCATGGCGGTCTCGTCGGCCACCATTTCTAGGTGGATCAGACAGATCGTAGTACAAGCCTACGCCTTGAAGTGGCAGGTGCCCCCCTTTCCGGTCACGGCCCACTCCACGAGGGCAATCGGAACGTCTTGGGCTTTCCGACACCAAGCGCTCAAGTGTGTAAAGCGGCGACCTGGTCATCTGTCCACACGTTTACTAAGTTCTACAAGGTAGAAGTCAGTGCATCGGCTGATGCCTGTTTTGGGCGCAAAGTTTTGGAGGCGGCCGTATAGTTGCAATTGAGTATGCAATATTTTTATTTTTTCCTGGTTTTCCGATGAAAAACACAGTACCGTTAAGTTAATGCACTACATACAAGTTAACTGCGTTGCATTACATTCCGCAGTTTTGGTGCGGTTGTGGGTAGTCACTCCTTTTGAGGGTACCCTGTTTTTGTGGTGGTTTATCCACGCACTGTGTTTTTTTTGTGGGTTAAGTTTCACTAGTTCCCACTGGCTGGGTGGATGAAGTTTTTTTTTTTTATGCTGTTTTTCCCACCCCTCGTTTGGCACTGCTTGGGGACGTCCCAATGGCTAAGAGAGGAGCTGTGTCGGTCGGTGAATATAAGAGAAAATAGGATTTTTTGTACTCACCGTAAAATCCTTTTCTCTGTAATTCACCGACCGACACAGCACCCGCCCCTCCTATTTTTTCTTTACGTTATACTGCTTGTTGACGTACTGATGGCTGCAGGGCAGGCTGGGGGGTTGTTACCCAAGGGACCGCCCCCTGGGCGGAACTGGAAATTTCTGTGTGTTACATAACAAGTAATGCCTAGTATTCTCCTAAAGGTGGCATAACAACCCAATGGCTAAGAGAGGAGCTGTGTCGGTCGGTGTATTGCAGAGAAAAGGATTTTACGGTGAGTACAAAAAATCCTATTTTTACGCCCTTAGAAAGTCTGAAGGCGGTGATTGGTTTTCAGGTCCTGTACACGGCTAGGCTCCCAAAAAGTCTCATGCATGTGGTATCCCCATACTCAGGAGAAGCAGCAGAATGTATTTTGGGGTGAAATTTCGCATATACCCATGGCATGTTTGAACAATATATCTTTTAGTGACAACTTTGTGCACAAAAAAAAAAAAACAGTTTGTCGTTTTCACAAAACTTGTGTCAAAATATAAAATATTCCATTTCATCATTCCTATCAGCAAATGGCTTGGGGTGTCTACTTTCCAAAAAGGGGTAATTTGGGGGGGGGGGGGGGTTTGAACTGTCCTGGCATTTTATGCACAACATTAGACGCTTATGCCACACATCACCTACTCTTCTTTTTCTTTTTCTTTTTTCTCTACGTTTTTTTTTTTTTTGGGGGGATTTTAGGCTTCCCAGCCTAGAGGTGAGATGTGGGGTCTTATTGACCCCATATCTCACTGTAAATAGGTCCGATCGTGTCATATTCCTATTACAAGGGATGTTTACATTCCTTGTAATAGGAATAAAGTAATCAAATATTTTTTATTTTTCTTAAAGGTGTTGAACTAAAAAAATTAAGTTAAATTAACAATAAAAAGAAAAAGAATAAAAAGAAAATTTTTTTTTAAAGCGTCCTGTCCCCGCGAGCTCGTACGCAGAAGCGAACGCATACGTAAGTCCCGCCCACATATGAAAACGGTGTTCAAACCACACATGTGAGGTATCGCCGCGAACGTTAGAGCGAGAGCAATAATTCTAGCCCTAGACCTCCTCTGTAACTCAAAATATGTAACCAGTAAAAAATGTTAAAGCGTCGACTATGGGGATTTTTAAATACCAAAGTTTGGCGCCATTCCACAAGCGCATGCAATTTTGAAGCGTGACATGTTGGGTATCTATTTACTCGGCGTATCTTCATCTTTCACATTATGCAAAAAAATTGGGCTAACTTTACTGTTTTTTTTTTTTTTAAAGCAGGGGATTAGCGGCAATGAATTGACCAGCATACAAATTGCTTTGGTCCACAATAGATCTAGAGATCTTCCGTGAAAAACAGCGAATAAAAATCAAGTGACGTACTTTTTAACTATTTCCACCTGAATTCCGGGTTGGCCAGTGAATGGGGGAAGTATGGGTGCTGCAGAAGTAGTAGGATCCCAATTAGGATTGGCAAATGCAGCAGGAAGGGCACTTTGGGCTCAATGGGCCTGTCTTTGTCTTCTTGGTGGCTGCGGGACACTACTTGTGCTAGCCACTGCACCAGCTTGAACTGCACTTATGGGACTCACCACGTCACCAATTGTTACTTCAGGGCTGGATGTATGACCAGGATGTACTAGGCCGCTGGTGCTTGCCAGTTCAGAAGAGCCAACCTGCCGCAGTATGACTGGTTCATTAAAAAAAATGTAATGAACCATAATTGTGTGGGATGATTATGACCAGGGTCCCAGCCTTAGGTCTATGCGTTTTGTGGGAACACCCACTTCTTAAGGACCATATAATATTGTATAGAAATTATGATTTAACGAAATATGCTACAAAAAACAAAGTAAGGAAAACCATAAATCACACCGTCAAACAAATATGTAGAATCAAAAAGCAAAAGACAAAAACATATATAAACACATCAAACAGCTATCCCCAATGTTAAAAGTAAATGAGCAGTGAAAGAGAATGTTAAAATATATATATATATATATATATATATATATATATATATATACAGGGCTCAAAATTTCAAGTCCTGAGCTACTAGCCAGGTCTCAAGGGTTACTCGCCACCAATTGCCCCACCCAACCCTTACCCTGCCCCGCCCCTAATCATGCTATCAAAAATGATCTCATGAAATGACACTTAAATGTTTTATGCAGAATTATGTTACAAAATTAAATATCAACAACAACTTCATCAGTTCCCCTCAGCAGTGCCTCAACAGTGCCCATCAATGCAGGCTCACCGGTGCCCATTATTGCAGCGTGACCTGTGCCCATCATTGCAACCTTTACTGTGCCCAACATTGCAGCCTCACTGTGCCCCCTTTGCAGCATCACCGTGCCCCACATTGCAGCCTCACCGTGCCCCACATTGCAGCTTCACAGTGCCCCCATTGCAGCCTCACCGTGCCCCCATTGCAGTCTCACCGTGCCCCACATTGCAGCCTCACCGTGCCCCACATTGCAGCCTCACCGTGCCCCACATTGCAGCCTCACCGTGCCCCACATTGCAGCCTCACTGTGCCCCACATTGCAGCCTCACCGTGCCCCACATTGCAGCCTCACCGTGCCCCATTTGCAGCCTCACCGTGCCTCACATTGCAGCCTCACCGTGCCTCACATTGCAGCCTCACCGTGCCCCCATTTGCAGCCTCACAGTGCCCCCATTTGCAGCCTCACCGTGCCCCACATTGCAGCCTCACCGTGCCCCACATTGCAGCCTCACCTTGCCCCCTTTTGCAGCCTCACCGTGCCCCCATTTGCAGCCTCACCGTGCCCCCATTTGCAGCCTCACCGTGCCCCAAATATCAGCATCACAGTGCCCCATTGCAGCCTTGCCAGGGCAGAGGAAGTGAGAGGGCGGCTGGATCATGTCGAGTTAGAGGAGAGCCGCGGCTCACTCTCACACAGCCCTGCCTCCTCCTAACCCCGCGCCTGTAATAGACAGAATTCATCCCCGCATTGGACCCGTGTTCTGTCTATTACAGGCGCGGGGTTAGGAGGAGGCGGGGCTGTGTGAGAGTGAGCGGAGACAGCTGTTACGGCATGTATTACCGATCGGCGATCCCGCGGCTCTCCTCTAACTCCATGGCACTATTCCACCGGGAGAACAGCTCCCAGTCAACTCCGCCCGCCGGCGGTGCTCGCCCCCCCCCAATCCCAGGCAGCCCAGCTCCTCGCCAGCCCTCATTTTCTGCTCGCAAAATGCGAGTAGGCGAGCAGAAAATTTGAGGGCTGTATATATATATATATATACATACTGTATGTATATTATTATAAGCATCAAAGAGTATGTGTGTATGCCTAGGATGTTCCCACAGGCCCGTGGGAAATGCCCAAGTCTACAAATTCCTTGAAATATTGGATCTGATAAATGAAATAATATAGTTTATCTAACCACTGAAAAATTAGGGCTATCGCATTAAAAGAGGGAAAAAAGGCTAAATTGCTCGACTAAGTGGCCGACTAAAATCAAATACAGGAATTATACAGCAAACAAGTGCCACATACTCAAAGAGTCCAAGCCAAGCAAGATTGAGCTGCTTCAGGACAAATAGATGTAGCGGAAGTATATGGAATGGGATCTTATCCGGAGAAAAACAGGGAAAATTAATACAAAAAAGTGTGGGCAAATAAATGTCTAAAAAGACAAATAGGATTCTATCATAGTCTACTGGAAAATGTCCCCCAGAGTGTTATTTAACTTACTAATCACATGTAAACTAAATGTCCCCATCCATCCTGGCACCACATGCACAGCCTGCCAGAATACACTGAAACTTAAGGACTAAATATGCCATAAAAGATTTTGAAGGCGGGGGGGGGGGGGGGGGGGCACAATTAACCATGGTGGTTGCAGGCCTTTCCTTCACATCCGTCGGGTGCCATAAGAGTACCAAAAATACATGGAGGCTCCCACTGCTGACTTCTCCTCCTCTAAATGTCATGCTCAGACTTTATTTTGAGGCTTAAACAGCTTGAGGTACTAACCTAGATATCCATGATTTCGCTGAAATTTCTAATCTAGATCATTGTCCAAAAACAGTGATTTAAAAGATATTAAAGCCAATGACCCACTGTAAAATTTAAAAAGAATTTAAACATGTAAACATGTAGAAGTAGGTCTAACTTATGTGCGTAAATGGTCTTTCTGTTGGTCAGTGTTACACTGTGGTGTCATAGCTGCAGTTACATAATTTACCTGTAAAGACATATCCCATGTTTGCAGGCAACTGGTATGTAGGAAGGTGCCTACCAGGGGCGTATCTGCAATGAGGCAAACAAGGCATTTGCCTTTGGAGGTATTTTTTAGGGGGGTGACACTGCCCCCAGGTAGAAGGGAGTCAGGGACACTATGAGCCAGTGGCATGGGGGGGGGGGTCTCTGGTGCCCGGTGTTGTGCCGCTGCCCTCCCCACCCTGGGCCAGGCAGTGCTTTCAGTGCTGATTCAAGTTCTGGCTCCTCTGCAGCTCCCCGCTCCACCACTGCAGTGGCGGTGACACCTTGTGGCTCCACTTGGCCATACCCGGCTTCCTCCAAGAAGATCTTAAGGGGAGTCCCAGGTCCAGCTCCTCCAGCAGCTGGTAACATGTCGCCTCCAACAGCAGGTACTCCCTGTGCAGCGACGGTCTGCCCAGCAGCAGGGTGATTTTATCCTTTTCAGCCATCTACAATTTCTCCTTGGTTAGGCTGAGATGCAGTTTCCCCCATGCGCAGCTCCAGGACACCATATACTGTACAGATGCTGTTAATCTTGCGAGTGATAACCAGGCAGATCACCCCCAGAGACTCCGAGAAATGTAATTCGTAGGGTTCTGAAATAAAGGGGTACAATCAACCCTAATACTGTTTCATTTTTGGGTGAAGGGTGGTGGGATGAATTTACTGTTTGCTCAGAGGAGGGAAGTCCAGAGTCTAAATTGGGGGTTCTTGAGATGGGAGGTTCATAGATGAAATTAGGAGTTCCTCAGAAGGGGGGGGGGCAGTGTATAGATCAGGGGATCCTCAGAGGGAGGTTCCAGCATACAGATCGGGGATCCTCAAAGTGGGGGGGGGGGTGATGTTCCTGAGAGGGGGGACTCATTAACTCGTTCTTTAAGGGGGAATCCAGTGCCCAGATAGGGGTTCCCTAGAGGGGAAAATCATATACTGGTTCTTTAGGTGTTCCCCACCAGAAGATATAATCATCTACTGGTTCTGTAAAGGGGGTCCAGATCTAGAGTTTCTCAGAAGGCCCAGCACCGGAGGGGGTTGACACCATGTTTTTTTCTGTACCAGGTGACACCAACCCTAGTGATGTCTTTGCTCGTGTGTAGGAATGGGAACCGACTATGTCTAGCAGAGGGTGAAAGAGGAGGCAGCTCAACATACCCCTAAACCGATCTCATTTCGGTCCTTAGAGAACATTGAGCAGGGTGCAGTGCATGTGATCAGAGCACTGCCACTGTCCCAGAGGGATTATCAGGTGGTATGCAGTTGCACAGATCTGGTAGTGGAGTCCCTAGGGTGTAGATTTGCAAGCATCAAAAGCATCACCCTAACACCAAGGTAAATCTAGCTGGAGGTGGAACCTAAAGAGGAAGGGGTGGATCTTAAACAGGAAGGGGTGGGGCATATTTAGATATGGGGCACCCAATTTTAGTCTTGCCTAGGGCAGGACAAAAGTAAAATACACCACTGGTGCCTACAAGGGGTTAAAGTGTGCTGACTCATGTTTTGCAGCTATCTGGGTCAAGCTGTGCTGTTTCTCCTGTCAGTACTCATGTCTAGGGATGGGCCCGGTGTTCGATTCAAACCCATGTTTGAATCGAACATCGGGCGTTCGACCGCTCGTCGAGCTTAGAACTATGTGGGCCGTTCGCATCAAATTCGTGTGATGCGAACAGTCCACAATGCACTGCGCCAGTCGCAGTGCATTGTTGGCTGATGATTGGCCAAGCATGCACTGTGACCCCGCATGCTTGGCCAATCATAGAGCCAGTGGCGAGGATAGCAATAATTGGCCACAGGCAGGATACCTGTGGCCAATTATAGCTCAGGGGGTTTAGTACACGCCCCACACTATATAAGGCCACCGCGCCGGCGGCCTAGTGTAGTGTGTTCCGGCGTTAGTCAGTGACTGTTTCAGTCACATTATCTGCTGTGATTCATTCTGCATTGCTGACAGACAGTATCTGCTGTGTTATACATTCTGCTGAGTGCTGCTGACATTATTTGCTGTTTTATTCATTCTGCTGAGTGCTGAAATTATCTGCTGTGATTCTGGGGATTAGTTTATAGTGTGCGTGCTGTTAGTACAGCATTATCACATTAAACCACCTTTACCCTTCTGGCCTGTTGTCATTTAAGGCAGCCAGCCAGGCATTTGCAGGAGTTAGCGTGTGTGTGTGCTGTGTGAGTATAGCACGGCACACAATAAACCACCTCAGCCTCTATCTGCCTAAGGCCCTGTTGTTGTCATCATCTATGGCAGCCAGCCAGGCATTTGCAGGAGTTAGCGTGTGTGTGTGCTGTGTGAGTATAGCACAGCACACAATAAACCACCTCAGCCTCTATCTGCCCTAAGGCCCTGTTGTTGTCATCTAAGGCAGCCAGACAGGCATTTGCAAGAGTTAGCATGTGTGTGTGCTGTGTGAGTATAGCACAGCACACAATAAACCACCTCAGTCTCTATCTGCCATAAGGCCCTGTTTTTGTCATCTAAGGCAGCCAGCCAGGCATTTGCAGGAGTTAGCGTGTGTGTGTGCTGTGTGAGCATAGCACAGCACACAATAAACCACCTCAGCCTGTATCTGCCCTAAGGCCCTGTTGTCATCTAAGACAGCCATCTGCAGGAGTTAGTGTGTGTGCTGTGTGACTCCAGCACAATATACACTACCCACTACAATGCCTGGAAGACCGACAAGGAGAGGCAGACAGTCCCGAGGCAAGAAAACAGGGCAAGCAGGCTCTGTGTCTAGAGACAACAGTGCTGGTCGTGGACGTGGTGCATCGTCATCAGCACGTGGCCATGGGACACGCTTGTCCTTCTTTTTGGCAGCTGGACATGTTGAGCCGCATCATGCCGAAGGCTTTGTAGAGTGGATGACCAAGCCCTCCTCATCCTCCTCATCCTCTCTCATCCAGGCTCAGGGTACTGTCAAAGCAGCTGCCAACGCGTACTCAATGGCATCATCAGGCACCCCTTCCCTAGACCCACCATGTCCTCCTGAGGAGTCCCCCGAACTGTTTGAGCACAGTGTTGGGTACATGCTCCAGGAGGATGCCCAGCGTTTTGAAGGCTCGGATGATGATACCCAGCTAGAGGAAGGTAGTAGCGTGAGTGAGAGAGAGGGGATGCTCAAGGACAGCAATCTGGCAGTCATGTTCCACCAGCTGCAACTTACTGCCAGGTTTGCTCCAGCGGTTAAGAGGGAGGGGATGATGAGGTCACTGACTCCACGTGGGTGCCTGAAGGGAGAGAGGAGGAGGAGGAGGAGACGGCACATCTCCAACGAGGCAGGATGCCCTCCGGGGGCCAGCTTGAGGCCAGCACACCAACTGAATCACACCGCAGAGCTCCGCCTGTGCAGGGCGCTGCCACTGCACGTTATTACAAAAGTTCTTTGGTGTGGGCCTTTTTTGAGACGAGTACATCAGATCGCACCACTGCTATTTGCAATATTTGTCTCAAGCGTATCTCGCGTGGCCAAAACATCAGCCGCTTGGGCACCACAAGCATGACCAGACATATGTCGACCTGCCATGCAGCTCGTTGGCAAGCGCACATTAAAGACCCACACCAAAGAACAAAGCGGACCTCTCCTTGCTCCTCATCAGCTGGGATCTCCAACCCCACTATACCTTCAGTCCTCTCTGAAAGCTGTACTGAGAGGAATGAAGGTGTAGAATTAAGTGTGTCACAGCCAAGTACTTGCGGGCACTCTGCTAGCAGTACACCGACGTCCGATTGTAGCAGGCAAATTTCCCTGTCCCAGCTGCTGGACCGTCAAAGAAGTTTACTCCCAGCCATCCACATGCCCAGCGGTTGAATGCTAGCTTGGCTAAATTGCTAGCACCTCAACTGCTGCCTTTTCAGTTGGTAGACTCGGCCCCCTTCCGTGAGTTTGTTCAATGTGCGGTTTCTCAGTGGCAGGTTCCCAAACGCCACTTTTTCTCACGGAAGGCGATTCCGGCTCTCTACTGGCATGTGGAAGGCAATGTCCATGCCTCGCTGGACAGGGCGGTCAGCGGTAAGGTGCATATTACCGCTGACTCATGGTCCAGCAGACATGGACAGGAACGTTACCTGTCTTTCCCGGCCCATTGGGTCACTCTTTTGGCAGCTGGGAAGGATGCAGGACAAGGTACAGTAGTGTTGGAGGTTGTTCCGCCACCAAGCCTCCAAAATGCTACTACTGGTTTTGACACACCTCTCTCCTCCACCCCCTCCTCTTCTTCTTCCTTCATGGCCTCTTCAAGTGCTCTGTCCTCGGAACCAGCAGTGCTTCGTAGGCGTCCAAGGGGCTACGCAAGTACGCAGGCAAAAAGATGCCATGCCGTGCTTGCGCTGGTGTGTTTGGGGGACAGGAGCCATACTGGGGCAGAGGTTCTGTCAGCTCTGCAGGGGCAGGCCGAGAGGTGGTTGACACCATGCCAGCTTAAGCCAGGAATGGTGGTTTGTGACAATGGCACCAACCTCCTCTCCGCCCTGTGACAGGGACAGCTGACCCATGTGCCCTGTATGGCTCACGTCCTTAACCTGGTGGTTCAGTGGTTCTTGGGCAGGTATCCAGGCTTACAGGATGTCCTGAGGCAGGCCAGGAAAGTCTGTGTGCATTTCCGCAGATCATATAATGCCAGTGCTCGGCTGGCTGAGCTGCAAAAGGAGTTGAACCTGCCCAAGAACCGCCTTATATGTGACATGCCCACCAGGTGGAACTCAACGTTGGCCATGCTGCAGCGACTGCACACGCAGCAGAGGGCCATCAATGAGTACCTGTGCGACTACGGCACCAGGACAGGGTCAGGGGATTTTTTTCAGGGATGCATGCACTGTCCTGTCACCATTTGAGGAGGCCATGAGGATGGTGAGCAGTGACAGTGCATGCATCAGTGACACTGTACCTCTTGTCCACCTGTTGGAGCATACGCTGCGTGGGATTATGGACAGGGCACTTGAGGCAGAACAGAGGCAGGAAGAGGAGGACTTCCTTGCCTCTCAAGGCCCCCTTTATCCAGACAGTGTTCCTTCTCTCCCACCCATCACACAGGAAGAGGATGAGGAGGAGGAGGAGGATTGTGTCAGCATGGAGGTGGAGCCTAGCAGCAGTCTTTTAGGGATGATTTACAGTCCCAACAAACGAGTGGACTTGTACGTGGCTGGGAGATGGTGGCTGCGGATCATGTCGTCCTCAGTGACCCAGAAGACTCCGGACCGAATGCCTCAGCTAACCTACGTTGTATGGCCTCCCTGATCCTGCAAAGCCTGCGGAAGGATCCTCGTATTTTTTTCGGATCAAGGAGAGGGACCATTACTGGCTGGCCACTCTCCTTGATCCACGGTACAAGGGTAAGGTTGCGGACCTTATCTTGCCATTGCAGAGGGAGCAGAGGATGAGACATCTCCGGGAGGCCTTGCAGAAAGGTCTGTGCAACGTGTTCCCAGAGACTGGGAGGTTACAAATTCCTGGTCCTGGACAACGAGTTGCTGAGGCTTCGGTCAGTAGCAGAAGGAGCGGTGGGGAAGGTGGACATCTGACCGATGCGTTCAGACAATTTTTTAGTCCACAGCCCGAAGGTATGATCGGTTCCAGCAACCATCGCCAGTGTCTGATATACATGGTGCAGGAATACCTAGGGGCAAGGTCAGACTTGGACACCTTTCCCACCGAAAATCCTCTGGCTTACTGGGTCTTGAGGATGGATCACTGGCCAGAGCTTGCACAGTATGCAATTGAGCTACTGGCCTGTCCTGCATCCAGCGTTCTTTGTGAACGCACATTCAGTGCTGCTGGAGGCTTTGTCACCGATCACAGGGTGCGCCTGTCCACCGACTCGGTTGATCGACTGACCTTCATAAAGATGAATCAGTCTTGGATCACCACCAGCTACCAGGCACCTGAAGCTGATATAACAGAATAATTTATTTTGAAATGTCACATCCCTTCAAGACTGCCTATGCTGATGCTGAGTGACTGTCCTGTTATGTTGACTGACTATCCTCTTCCTCCTCAATGATCCTGATGATAGCTTGGAAGAACATTTTTGTTTCTGGGTGCCACCACCAGTGGCTAAGGCCCAATTTTTCAGCCCCTGTTTAACAGGGCGTGTAATTACAATTTTTTAAGCAATGCTTCGCAACAGGCCTGACTGCTGTGCTCCAAGTACAGTATCTGTGAGGGGGTTGCAGTGTTGTGGCACCAGCACCAGTGCCTAAGGCCCAATTTTTCAGCCCCTGTTTAACAGGGGCGTGTAATTACAATTTTTTATCCAATGCTTTGCAACAGGTCTGACTGATGTGCTCCAAGTACAGTATCTGTGAGGGGTTGCAGTGTTGTGGCACCAGCACCAGCCTAAGGCACAATTTTTTAGCCCCTGTTTAACAGGGGCGTGTAATTACAAATCTTGATCTAATAGTTCACAGCAGGGCCCATTCCTGCGCCCACCAAGAGTAACTGTGAGGGCTTACAGTGTTGTGGCAAAACCGTCCACCACCACCACCAAAGGCCCAAATTTTCTGCCGTGTTCAACAGGTGCATGCAATTACAATTCTTTATCTAATAATTCACAGCAGGGCCCATTCCTGTGCCCACCAAGAGTAACTGTGAAGGCTTACAGTGTTGTGGCAACACCATCCACCACCAAAGGCCCAATTTTTCTGGCCCTGTTCAACAGGTGCATGCAATTACAAATTTTAGTAACTGTGAGGGCTTACAGTGTTGTGGCAACACCAACATCTAATGGGGCAAATTTCTGCAGAATATATACGGCAAGCCCCTACTTTCAAACATCCAACTTACAAACGACTCCTACTTGCAAACGGAAGGAGAAAACAGGAAGTGAGAGGAAATCTACCCCTAGGAAGGGAAATTCTATCCTGTTAGATTTAATTTGGGAAAAAGGTATCTCCTCTCTACTGATGCTTTATCACCAATCCTTGTTTCAATAAAAACCCCACTTTTCCAAAAACATTTGTCATTGGGACGGAAAGTGAGGTGAAATGTTCTGAACAGGTGCACAGACAGCAAAACAAATGTTACAGGGGTGATAACCCTTCCTTATGTTCTTCAAAAAGCTTAAAAATAGATTTTTTTGGATGGAGCTAGACTTAAAAATGTACCTGTTCAAAATTACAAACAGATTCTACTTAAGAACAAACCTACAGTCCCTGTCTTGTTTGCACCGCCTGTATACTGCTGTTCAGAGTATATAGGGTTGTAGGTATAGGGTTTTATTTTGGGTGCGGGGTTCCCCTTAATATCCATACAAGACCTAAAGGGGCTGGTAATGGGCTGGGGTCGGGGGGGGGGTGATGGGGTAGCCATGCCATTTTTCTCAAATATTTTCATCCATATTGCCAGGACAAGACATGACATTAAAGCTGCAAGCAGTTTTAAATGGCTTCTTTTTTTCCTTTACAAATGTAATTTTTTGCAGGGACAGTTCTAAACACGGGAAACACATGCCACTTCACAGGCATACTTTAGACACCCCCCAGCTACCATATTTAAGCACTTTATGCATCATTAAAATGACTGCTCCCGAAAAAACTTCAGATTTTAAAACTTCTTTTTGCATTGATACATGTCCCCTGGGGCAGGACCCGGGTCCCCAAACCTCTTTTATGACATTAACATGCATATTGGCCGTTATAATTAGCACTTTAGATTTCAAACGTTCGCGTCCATTGTAACTAATAGGGTTCGAATATTCGCGCAAACTTTCGGTCCGTTCGCAGGTTCTGGTGCGAACCGAACCCGGGGGTGTTAGGCTCATCCCTACCTCCAAGAGCCCTGATCTCAACATCATCAAGTCTGTCTGGATTTACAAGAAGAGAAAGAAGGATTTGAGGCAGCCTACATCCACAGAAGATCAGTGGTTAGTTCTCAAAGATGTTTGGAACAACCTACCTGCTGAGTTCCTTCAAAAACTGTGTGCAAGTGTACCTAGAAGAAATATGCTGTTTTGAAGCCAAAGGGTGGTCACGCCAAATATTGATTTGATTTTAATTTCTCTTCTGTTCCTTTTACTTTCTATTTTGTTAATTGATAAAAAAATAAATAAAAAAAAAACAGTACCACTTCTATTTCCGAAAGCATTCTTAATTTACAGCATGTTTTCCAACCTGCCTAAGACTATGCACAGTGGTATATATGTAGCAATAAATGTTTTACAAAAGGTGAACTTAAGAATAAACATTTAAGATCAACTGTACTGTATGTAATTTGCTTATGTAATTATTTTTTGGATGTTTTGCTTGTCTTACTGCTTCAGCTCTCACAGCTGTTTACCATATGGACTAAAGCAGTTTTTACACTTTCGCCACAGGTTTATTGGTTCAGCAGTAATTGTATTATTAGTTAAAATACACATATAAAAATGAAAAAAATAAAAAGTTATTGAACTTTTAAGGTGCTTAAAGTATCAGAAAAAGAGTACAAAAATAACTCAACATGCATAAAATCAAATCATTTTATTGTGTACTTTGAATAAAAACAAATAATGTGCTAAAATGCACTATAATTTGAGTGCTTAATATAGATACAGTACTTAGAATAATGAGATCTATACAAATATAACACCCCTGCAGGTATTTTTAGCATATAGTAAACAGAGTAGTCAACACATATTATGCATATGATGAAGACCAAAAAAATGTTACACCTTATTACTGGAATGCTGTGTTTCCAAGGGATAGAGGGGACATCTCAATGTGTTTTACAGAAAACACTTTCATCAGGAGGCAATAAGGTGCTAAACAATAAAAATATGCATGTATTATTCACAAATATAATCACACAACATACAGTACATTCTATCATATTTAAATATTATTACTAAAATGGACTGTTACTCAAAATGCAAACTGCTGTACAATCAGTTAAAAAATGGCACTGGGCAGTACACTGTCAGGGAAGTAAATAGTGGCACTAACTGGCATTGACCCAAGCAGGACAAACAGAGGGTTTTTTTTTGCACACATTTGCAAATATGTGCATAATGCCCCGTACACACGGTCGGAAATTCCGATGGAAAATGTCCGATCTGACCATGTTGTCGGAAAATCCGCCCGTGTGTGGGCTCCATCGGACTTTTTCCATTGGAAATTCCGACGGAAAAATTTGAGATCCTGCTCTCAAATTTTCCGACAACAAAATCCGATCAGACTTTTTCCGATCGTGTGTCGAGAGTTCCGACAGACAAAGCGCCACGCATGCTCAGATCAAATTATGAGACCAAAGCTATTGGCTACTAGCCTCTACGTAGTTCTGTCGTACGCAACGAACGTCACCACGCTCAGAATGATTGGATTTTCCGACAACTTTGTCCGACCGTGTGTATGCAACACCAGCGTCGGACAAAATCCATCAGAAAAAATCTGACAGATTTTGTGGTTTTAATTTCCGACCGTGTGTACGGGGGCTAAGCCACAGTGCCCATGCCAAGGGATCTCTGTAAATACTGCGGTCCTAACTCAAAATTTCCAGGGCCCCCATAGTAGGAGCACATATAAGACCACAGTATCTACAGTACAGAGGCCCCTTGGTGTGGAGTGGACACTGTGGCTTAAGCATATGTTTACAACTCTGTTTTTTAACCGCTTCAGCACCGGGCCATTTTACACCCTTCCTTACCAGAGCACTTTTTGCGATTCGGCACTGCGTCGCTTTAACAATTGCGCGGTCATGCGACGTTACACCAAAACAAAATTGACGTCCTTTTTTTCCCACAAATAGAGCTTTCTTTTGGTGGTATTTGATCACCCCTGCGTTTTTTATTTTTTTTGCGCTATAAACAAAAGAAGAGTGACAATTTTGAAAAAAAAACAATATTTTTAACTTTTTGCTATAATAAATATCCCATTTTTAAAAAAAAAAAAAATTTTTTACTCAGTTTAGGCCGATACGTATTCTTCTACATATTTTTGGTAAAAAAAAACGCAATAAGCGTATATTGATCGGTTTGCGCAAAAGTTATAGCGTCTACAAAATAGGGGATAGATTTATTGCATTTTTTTTTTTACTAGTAATGGCGGCGATCTGCGATTTTTTTTTTTTTCGTGACTGCGACATTGCGGCGGACACTTCGGACACTTTTGACACATTTTTGGGACCATTCACATTTACACAGCGATCGTTGCTATAAAATTGCATTGATTACTGTGTAAATGTGACTGGCAGGGAAGGGGTTAACACTAGGGGGCGCTGCAGGGGTTAATGTGTTCCCTATAGGAGTGATTCTAACTGTGGGGGGAGGGGACTGACAAGGGGAGGAGACCGATCGGTGTTCCTCCGTACTGGGATCACATGATTGGTCTCCTCGCCACTGACAGGACGTGGAGCTGTGTGTTTACACACACAGCTCCACGGTCCCGCACGGTCCCGTTGTTTTAACGGCAATCGCGGGTGCCCGGTGGACATCGCGGCCGCCGGGCACTCGCACCGGGTCCAGAGCGCCGCCGCCGGCGGCGCACACGCGCCCCCTAGGCGGCCGGGAATGGGAGGACGTCATATGACGCCCACCCAGGATGGGAGATCCACCTTGTGGGCGTCATATGACTATGGGCGGGTATTGAAGTGGTTAACGTAAACTGTTAAACAGGGCCAACTCGGTTGTCTTGCAGGCTGGATCATAGGTGTGCTGGCAAATCTTTTGTTTGTTTGTGATGTGCATTGCCCTTCCATATGCACCTTGCTGCAAAGGCCAGTTATAGATTGAGGTGGTTAACACTTTTTTGTACAGTTGGACGAATTGGATGCAGGTACTCACAGGATGTTTTCGCTGCCATTGTGCTCTTGCTGGGTGTCACATGCACCCCATGCCTTTAAGGAGGGGTGGGCTTCCTCCAGGCATACCTGCCCTTAAACTATCTATTCTTATATGTGCTCCTACTATGGAGGTGCTTAAAATTTAGAGTTTATACAGAGGAGCCTTGGCATGGCCATTGTGGCTTACGCATATATTTGCAAATGTGTGCAAACAAAACCCCCTGTTTTTAATGTAAACTGTTAGACAGGGCCAATTTGGTTGTTTTTCAGGCTGGTCGGTAAGTGTGCTGGGAAATCTTTTGTTTGTAAAGTGCATTGCCCTTCCATGTGAACTTTGCTGCAAAAGTTATAGATTGGGGTGGTTGATACATTTTTGTACCATGACTTCATACCTTTAATGTATAATTAAATTTGCAACAATCAATCAACAGTAAGAACTGGAGGCACAATACTCTGTGTAGGAGTCCAATTTGTATGTGTGATCCTCATATCAATTTACCAGAGGAGGCATCATCCACGTGAAATATATCAAAAGAAAAAAAATTAATCATAATTACTTTATATATGTGACAGACCTAGCCGGGACAGAGGCTGTTGGAGGGGACGGAATGCAAGCCTCTTGCCTTGTGATTATGGGCCCTGGCATTTGGGGGAATGGTGTTCTTTGTGAGCTGTATGCCTGGGGACCGCTGAGCTGGTTTTTACTTGGATTCAGGTCCATGCTGGCCCCCCAAGACACATAGACTCTGGATATGTATATGCCATATCAGCAATAGACTGGTCACACTGTTGGGACACAAGCTGTCAGATGCTAATGTCATCAACTCCAGCCACCTGTCTGTTGTGTAAATGAGTTTAGTCTGGCTTGTAAGAATATTCCACAATGTTGTTGTGCTAATTAACCTTGTGTTGATGTTTATGGTAATATGGTAATGTCTATTGTAGTCATTCAATGAGCTAGGAGCCTTAAAGTCTTACCCTGAAAAGTCTTCTCTCAGTCAACTAGTCTGGGTCAATGATTAGATAATTAGCTCATGCTAATTAGGTTAGGTTTTAGTCATCTGGCTGTATATATTTGTGTGACATGTCAAATAAAAGTTATTCCTGATGTACCCTACACTTGTGTTGTCTGGTGACTGGGTGAGCTAAGGGGTCTTGGATTGTGTGGTACCGGACAGAGGAAGCATTTACGGCGGACATCTTGAGTACAGGATCCGTCACAATATATGCCTCCAATAGTAAAACAAACTCAAAATTAAAAATAACATCACATTTTATTGATGCAAATTTTTAAAACAATACATGTTTAAAGTCATTATTACATGTTTAAAATCATTATTACGTTCCTGAATTTTTGAGGTCACAATCAACAACCTATTCGGAAATGCCCAACTTGGGATACACAATGGTCGCTGTTACAGTCTACACCAGGGGTCTCCAAACTTTTCAAGCAAAGGGCGAGTTTATTTTCCTTCAGACTTTAGGGGGGCCGGATTGTGGCCAGCAGGGGCAGAAAATGTCACGGGGCCGCCACCAGTGAGAATAAATATGGCCTCAGGGTTTGTGGTCAATAGGAGGAGTAGTGCCCCTATTAGTAGAGGAATAGTATCCCATCATTGGTATCAGACCCCTGGTCTACACCATTCGCAGAAAAGTTTACTGCTTCAGGACATTACAGACCTCATATACTGTATATTCCCATGTAGTTAAAATGCCACATATAGAACTAAAAATAAACATAATATGAAGTAAATGCTCAATGTACAATAAACAGGCTAGATCATATCATGATACAGTGAAACTTTTACCTCTATGGAAGACAGAGAAACAGAAAAAAAAGTGTGTGTGTTTGTGTATGTGCGTGTGTGTGTATATATATCTCACAAAAGTGAGTACACCCCTCATATTTTTGTAAATATTTTATTCTGTCTTCATGTGACAACACTGAAGAAATGACAGTTTGCTACAATGTAAAGTAGTAAGTGTACAGATTGTATAACAGTGTAAATTTGCTGTCCCCATTAATGTCTAAACCGCTGGCAACAAAAGTGAGTACACCCCTAAGTAAAAATGTCCAAATTGGGCCCAAAGTGTCAATATTTTGTGTGGCCACCATTATTTATCATCACTGCCTTAACCCTCTTGGGCATGGAGTTTACCAGAGCTTCACAGGTTGCCACTGGAGTCCTCTTCTACTCCTCTGATGACATCACATAGCTGGTGGATGTTAGAGACCTTGTGCGCCTCCACCTTCTGTTTGAGGATGCCAGCCAGATGCTCAATAGGGTTTAGGTCTGGAGACATGCTTGGCCAGTCCATCACCTTTACCCTCAGCTTCTTTAGCAAGGCAGTGCTCATCTTGGAAGTGTGTTTGAGGTTGTTATGTTGGAATACTGCCCTATGGCCCAGTCTCCGAAGGGAGGGGATCATGCTCTGCTTCAGTATGTCACAGTACATGTTGGCATTCATGGTTCCTTCAATGAACTTTAGCTCCCCAGTGCCAGCAGCACTCATGCAGCCCCAGACCATGACACTCCCACCACCATGCTTGACTGTAGGCAAGACAAACTTGTCTTTGTACTCCTCACCTGGTCGCCACCACACACGCTTGACACCATCTGAACCAAATAAGTTTATCTTGGTCTTATCAGACCACAGGACAAGGTTCCAGTAATCCATGTCCTTAGTCTGATTCTCTTCAGCAAACTGTTTGCAGGCTTTCTGGTGCATTATTTTTAGAACAGACTTCCTTCTGAGAAGACAGCCATGCAGACCAATTTGATGCAGTGTGGGGCGTATGGTCTGAGCACTGACAGGCTGACCCTCCACCCCTTTAACCTCTGCAGAAATGCTGGAAGCACACATTTCTCAAAGACAACCTCTGGATATGACGCTGAGCACATGCACTCGACTTCTTTGGTCGACCATGGTAAAACCTGTCTTGTTAAAGCGCTGCATGGTCTTGAACACCGTGCTGCAGCTCAGTTTCAGGGTCTTGGCAATCTTCTTATAGCCTAGGCCATCTTTATGTAGCGCAAGAATTCTTTTTTTCAGATCTTCAGAGAGTTCTTTGCCATGAGGTGCCATGTTGAACTTCCAGTGACCAGTATGAGAGAGTGAGAGCGATAACACCAAATTCAACACACCTGCTCCCCATTCACACCTGAGATCTTGTAAATCTAACAAGTCACATGACACTGGGGAGGGAAAATGGCTAATTGGGCCCAGTTTGGACATTTTCACTTAGGGGTGTACTCACTTTTGTTGCCAGCGGTTTAGACATTAATGGCTGTGTGTTGAGTTATTTTGAGGGGACAGCAAATTTACACTGTTATACTGTACACTCACTATTTTACATTGCAGCAAAGTGTAATTTCTTCAGTGTTGTCACATGAAAAGATATACTGTAATAAAATATTAAAAAAATGGGAGGGGTGTATTCACTTTTGTGAGCTTATATATATTGTGGTAGTGAGGTACCCCACCAGTGTTTGGATGGAGGATTCTCAACCAGGCAGGTGGAGGGTCTCCAGTTTATTTCCTTATTTGGGAGGAAACTGGCTTTTCAGTTTCCTCATTGTTTACTAAAATCCGTTTTGGGATCTGGAGCCCGGGGATCCGGCTGGGATGAATTCCCCAGTCCTGGGTCCAGGTCTTGAGATCCACCAGCATACTGACTGGTCAGGCGTGTGCTGGGCTATTTGTAGACACCTGACCATGGTTCTGGGCTCCACCCTCCCGAGGAGTCCAGGCAAGCAAGGGAGAAGTGTGCATGTCTGCACAGGTCTGTCTGTCAGAGCAGACAGAGCGTCCAAGCCTGTGGGCTGGAAAATGAAGCTGGAAAAGAGTGCTGAGGTACTGGGTGTACAGGAACTCTGTTAAAGAGTTGAGAGGGCTGAAGCATAAGTCTGAGCAGCAGTGCTGCTAAAGAGAGCCAGGTGGCTTGGTATTTTTGGTTTTACTTACATTATTGCTGTGGAAAGCTGAAACCCCTGTGTGGGCAACTCTTTTGTTATTGGACATTTTCTTTCTTTAATAAAAGTGGGCCTACAAGCCCTTAAAATGGCATATCTGGCGTGGACTCAGCTCACTGGTAAGCTCTATCCTTAAGCTAAAACAACCCCCGATGTTACAACATATATATATATATATATATATATATATATATATATATATATATATATATATATATATATATATATTTGTGTGTGTGTGTGGATATAGATTAATGATAATAAGTAAATTGATTATGTATCACCTCATGGAAACTCTAGTCACCCAAGCCAGGGGAAAAAGTAGCATGTGGAATCTCAGTCAAACTCTAAGCAGCCCATAGGAGCCAACAAAATAAAGGGAAAAATATCCAAAGTGGATATATTGGAGATCCCCCTAGACAAAATATATAATATAATATCAGTATATTGCAGGCTGCTTAATTCTTATGCATTCCACATTGGAGCGACAATAGGCAAGGGATATGCCCAACATTCACCATTTGGAAAATATTGTTCCCAGTCGGAGAAGTCCAAGCACAATCCAGATGGATGGGAGTGAGGACACGGGCCAAGTCAGAAGGGGCCTCCACATCTATAAACAAAAAAAGAAAAAAAAATACAAATAAAGAATATATAACAAGAAAAGATATTATTAATTGAAAAATAAACATAAAAAAAACAAGTAAATGTAAATATGAAAAACATGAAATGTGTTATCATCCCGTTAGTCCTGTATTCCTGTGAGGTTAACAATTATACATGACCTAAATATATCCAAGAACACTATAGCAAGAAAACATAAATAACAATAAAATGATG
The DNA here is from genome assembly GCA_028564925.1 of Lithobates sylvaticus. Lineage (NCBI taxonomy): Eukaryota > Metazoa > Chordata > Amphibia > Anura > Ranidae > Lithobates > Lithobates sylvaticus. The sequence goes on from CM053030.1 coordinate 155,922,164, forward strand.
TGATTAAAGGATAAGTTCACCTTTTCGGGCAGACTTTAACTTATCATAAATAGAAGCGTTTTCCAATAGCATTTCTGGCCCAGCCACCCCAATATGCTTTTCTCTCACTTTCACAAAAAGAAGAAAAATATGTGCACCAGTTTATTATAGAAAATGTAAAACAGCAACACAATAATGACTCTCAGACAAATGTCTAACCTCCCCCATGTGGTCCCAACCCCCCCCCCCCCCTATATATATATATGGTGAACCAGTGTTCACCAGATATCCTGATGGAGGAGATGGATCTTGCTGCATGTTTGTACCAGGTCATGGTCCTCAAGATCGCCTCACCAGAAGGTGAGCAAGTCAGGGTCCAATAGTGGATAAGCAGGTAGGGATCAAACAGAAGCATAGTCAGTAAACAAGCCCAGGTCCTGCAGGCAGAAGTGGAGTCGAGGAACAAACTAAGGGTCAATAATAAGTGGTAGCAAAATATGGACGGCAGCAGGGAAGACAGGAGTGAGATACTGGCTAGAGAGCGCACACAAATCTGGCAAACAGGAAGTGTAGAGACATGGCTTAAATCAGGAAGTTCATGGGAGGAGCAAAGAGTTCAGGGTTCAAGACAAACAAGGTTCAAAACAGGATCATTCAAGGAATTGTCCAGGGAACTGTCTAGCATTCCAGGCAGCTCAGCAAGAAGAGACATTGCCTGACACAGCAAAGGTTCTAGGTTCAAATCCAGGCCCTGAAATCAGGATAGTTGAGCTGGGCAGTTCCATGGGACATATGTGCATTTCCATAAAACAGCAATATTCACTGAAGATCAAGCATCACGGATAGGGCTTTTTCACACAGCTTCAAGATTCACAGTTGAAAGGCTAATAATCATTTAAATCTTTGGAGAGATATTAAAAATGCATGTGCTGTAACAAAGCAGGATAATATAGCCCTCTGAACAAATACATTTACTGTAGCTAAAAGACATACCATAAAGCCACATGAGAGATTCATGAGTACCCATAAATACAAATTTTAAGAAGGTGTCTCTTATAAAGAAACACGGACACATTCATAATTAAGACCTCTTGATCCCTATAGGGAAAGAGAGCCTTGATTGATGGGGGCATTGCCGGGAGTTGGGTGTGATAGAACGCAGTATGCAAATGGGTCAAATACTATTGGCTGAACGGTATGGGGTGAGGGGCTGGGTCTGAGCTCAGTTAAAAAGTCTGGTGAATTCTGTGTCTTTTGAAGAACAGTGGCTGGAAGAGCTGAAGACCCTGTGGTGGACTTCCCTGCACCATGGACGCTGATCTCCTCCTATCTAGGGTCCGGGAGCTGCTGGACAGAGGTCAGGCTGACTGGCTCATTTCCCTCCTCTACCCTGACCTGTCTTTATCTCCGGCTGCCCCCTCACCTGAGGACTCTGATGGGAGGCCTCTGGCCTCCAGGGCCCAGAGGCATTCTTGCCTACTGTCCCACCTGAGCCCTAGTCCTGAGTGTGCTCACCTGCCTGCCAGAGCCACTGGTGCTGATGGTGCTGGCTCTCCTTCCCCTGTGGCTCCCCGGTCCTCTGTACACTGCTGCCGGGGCTCTTCCTGGCAGGTCCCTCCACCTGTGGTTCCTGCTCTCAGCCGTGCCTGCACTCGGTCCACTCGTTCCCGGAGTCTGAGAGCTGCGAGCCTGTCTGCTTGGGGTACACCAGCCTTTCAGAGTCTGCCCACTCCTACCTCTTCTACACGGCTCTCTGTGCCCTCCCGGGCAGAGCCATGGCTCTGGCCGCCTCACTGACATTACAGAGGGTACGGGAGGCAGCTGCTTCTCGGGCAGTCCCTGCACTCCCTGTGCCCAGCAAGCGGGGCAGGCAATGCTGTGCCGTGATCTTCTGGGTCCTCCCTCAGCTCTACACCGCGCTCTGCATGTCCTTAAGGGCGGCTGTCAGGTCACCCTGCTAGACTGACCGGAGAGGTCATGCTGACTGGCATGCATCTGCCCGCAGAGGTCAAGGATAGAATATGGCATCAATTTATTGACCTGCTCACGATGGTCCCTCCAGACAGGGGGTCTTGTCGCTTTGGACCGTAACGCCCCAGTGGGTCGATGTTATGTACGGTCCAGAGCGACAAACCTAAGCAGCTTTCTACGATGTTCGGGAACTGGCTCCAGGGTTTCTGTGCCTATGCTGGGGTGCTGTGCGAGCGTTTTCCTGATTTAGGCCCATCTCTCTTTTGTTACCTGGATGTCATCTGGGGTGCATATAAGGTCTATGGGGGTCAGTGCTGGTTTCATTATGACACTCAGTTTCACCAAAAAATGGCGGCACGCTGGAGTTTCGTTTTGATTGTTAGGATGGGAGCCTATGGTTGTTATTCATGTGCCCCCACAGGCCATCGTCCTTTTAGTCTCTGGCCGGCACTCGGCTGCCCCCAAAGAAATGAATGGCCTGCAGTCTGATGCTCAAAAATGTTGAATCACCTCCGGTGACTTCAGACACTGCAGCTGCGGGCCAGATGTATGTGTGAAACGCATCTACGTAACCACAGTTTGGTGTCTTTGGTGTTATCTTTGTGAAACAAAATAAAAGGCAATCGGAAGTTCTGGATGTGCAGCCATTTCTTTCTTCTTTACAACTGTGACTGCCACTGGTTAAAATGTGTTGGAAGTTAAATAAAGCTGTGGCCTTGCCCCTTTTTTCTAACTAAATGGTTTTAAGTGTGGTTTCTTTTACAGGGGAGCAAGGTTTCTAAGGTTTAAGTCTTAACAGCTGGTTCCTCCTAGGTCTATGCACCTCAGCAGTCAAGTTCTTTACTTGAAAGACAAAAAATATAATAATAATAATAATAATGATGTCTGTTTGTCATCCTGGGACAATCATGATGTCCGGTGATGTAAGTCAAATCATTGCTGACAATCTGCACTCTAGTTTTTAACCAGCTGAGATCCGCGCCATAGCCAAATGACGGCTACAGTGCGGATCTGATGTGCTGGGACGACGTCTATTGACGTCGTCCCGGCAACGAGCTGCCTGCGCGCCCCCTGAAGGGCGTGCGCGGCGCGCTCTGTGATCCGCGAGTCTGTGAGACTCGCTGGATCACAGATCCGAGTAAGGGGTCGATCCCGACCCCTTACAACGTGATCAGCTGTCAGCCAATGACAGCTGATCATGTGAAAATAACCGAGCCGGTAATCGGCTTTTTTTCCTGCTCGCGCTGACAGCGCGAGGAGAAAAAAAAATCCGATCACCGGCGGCAGTGAGAGGGACATCAGTCCCTCTCACTGCAATATGCCCAGGGTCCATGGTGCCCACATTTAGCAAAATAAAGTGCCCACAGTGCCATCAGTCAGTGCCCACAGTGCCATCAGTCAGTGCCCACAGTGCCAGTGCTGCACATTCAGTGTCACCTACCAGTGCTCATCAGTGTCCCCTACCAGTGCTCATCAGTGTCCCCTACCAGTGCCCATCAGTGCCATCTATCAGTGCCCATCCGTGCCACCCATTGGTGCCACCCATCCGTGCCCATCCGTGCCACCCATTGGTGCCACCCATCCGTGCCACCCATCCATGCCCATCAGTGCCACCCATCCATGCCCATCAGTGCCATCTTTGCTGTGCCCATCAGTACCAACTTATCTGTCCCCACCAGTGCAGCCTATCAGTGCCCACCAGTACAGCTTATCAGTGCCCACCAGGGCAGCTTATCAGTGCCCACCAGTGCAGCTTATCAGTGCCCACCAGTGCAGCCTATCAGTGCCCACCAGTGCCACCTCATCAGTGCATATCAATGAAGCAGAAAAATTACCTGTTTGCAAAATTTCATAACAAACTATTAAACATGATTTATTTTTTTTTTGAATTTTCCATCTTTTTTTATTTGTTTAGCAAAAAATAAAAACCCCAGCTGTGATTAAATACCACCAAAAGAAAGCTCTATTTGTGGGAAAAAATGGTAAAAATTTCATTTGGGTACAGTGTTGTATGACCGCGCAATTGTCATTCCAAGTGCGTCAGCGTCAAAAGCTGAAAATTGGTCTGGTCACGAGGGGGGTTTAAGTGCAAAGTAATCAGGTGGTTAAACAACACAATTATGCTTCAGTAGAGGTAATGTCCTGCTAGTTGGGTTAAATGGAGGCTAATTTAAACACAGATGTGTCAGTGAGATTTGCTAATCACTTGCAAGACCAGTCACATGATCATTGACATAAGTCATTAGACAAATTTTAACTCAATCCCAGAATCTATTTTACTTTACCAATGGGAGAACAGTTGTGAAAGTACATTAGTCATCATTAATTTTAGCAAACAATGAAAAGCATCTGTTATTGTAAGAAAATGACTAAAGTGTGGCACGTTCCACATACTGCAGCATCCTGTAACATTAATCACTACTACACCACTGGCAAGTACAGTTGACAAAACAGCACTTTTTCATCAAACTGGTGGTAAAACAGAGCCTTAAGGCCCATACACACGATCAGAAAATCATAGGAAAAATACAGATTGCGAAGCGACCGTATGATAATCTGATCGTTGGTACACAGCTTTTAAGTGCCGATCATGACAATTCATGCAAAATTATCCGCTGGGATAAGCACAAAATTTTTTCATGTACGATATCAGATTGTACGATTTTAATTTAAACAGTACAGTTGTCATTCGATATTTCAATACAAATACATTATAACACATTATATCACTTATGAAAATTTTCGTACGACAGAATAAAAATTCAGAACTTAAAGTGAGTAAACTCTTCATTTTCGATATGAGATTAGCATGCAAAAAAATGGATGATCGTTTGTCTGATAATCTCATTGTGTGTACCAGGCATTAGAATCCAGCATCGGCATAGGTTTTTGATTCAATTTAAATGCTTTGTAAATTCTTTCTTATTGCAGGAATATGCATTTCTCTTCAGACTAGCATATATAACCCAAGCCTGTGTATTGGATCTACATAACTTTTTTTTGTTGCAAGGGTTTCAAAGAAGTAGACTACCTGTGTTAAAATAAGGGCAATCTTTTCATGATATTGCTTTCTGTTGGAATGGTAATATGCTATTTTCTGCTTTAACAATATATTAATAATACTTTGTCAATAACATTTCAAATTTGGGACCACACTTGTATTACATTTGTTACTTTAATCCTGTTAGAAAGAGGATATTTCAGATGTGTTACCAAAATTTCTCAAAATATATGCTTCTTTCCCTATTCAATATACAATAGGTAGGAATTCACAGCCTTAATTACATCAGATCTTTAAAAAAAATACATTATTCAACTGCAGAGATGCAGTTCCTTTCTTTCTTGGTCATTTCCAATAACGGTATTAAATGTTATTTCACTGGAGATATAACCAGCCTATGCAGTTGTTTCCCTTACAGTATCAGGTCACTCCACATTATTCAAGCAACCAATACATTTTATCAAATGAGGAAACATTGACACGTTGCCAAATTCCTCAATTATTGAAGCGTTTCGCCTTGTTAACAAGCTTTTTAGTAGAGTCAAGTTTACTTCTACAATTAGGAATGTTTATTGAGAGCCTAACTAATAAGGAAAGCATGTGTATTTGCCATGCTATTGATGGAGAAAGTAATGGGAGAGCTTATCAAGTAAGCAAGCACTCAAGCCAGGGCAGCAGTTGCAAGGAGACTTGATCTGTGTCAGAGTGTTGGTCTTCAGTAATTTATGTATCATAGTTCTAATAAAGAGTCATATTACTTAAATGATTGTTCCACTTCTCCAAGCAATTTCCACTTTTGGAATTTGTAAGCTCCCAGTTCCTATAAAACCCATATGTAAATCCAGGTATATTATAATTTTATTCCTACTTTTCTTTTATCTAAACCCGCCATGCGATTCACAGCTTCTTTTTTGTATGACCTCATTTGTTCCTGTTCATTTTAATTGTGGTTTAGTCAGGCATGCAGGCAGAATCAACATGGTGGTCCTTCCATCATGAGGTATAAACGATTTTTTCCAATCTTCAAATAAATAAAACTAAGTAAGAACAAAATCATAAAGTATAAAGATTCAGATTTATTCCACATACTGGCTAAGGCTTCATGTACACAGGACGTATTAAAACCTCTGCTTAATGATTTAACTTGACATATAGTAACCAACGTTTAAAAACATCCGTTTTGGGGGGGCGTGACCGGAAGCCAACCTGGACGGACGCTCATCCTGAGAGCTCCTCTCCAGCCCACAGCTACAGAGGCTAAAAATTGCGGGAAAAAGCCTCCATCCATGGGTGGATCACGGACCACCCGTTCATCGTCAGCCAGGGGATCATCTCAACCCCCAGCCAGGCACCTCGGAAGCATTCCGGCAATACTTTAAACTGCCCGACGACACGCCATTGCGCCACATGGGATTTAGGGGACCCTTCCTACAAGCAGTGGAAAATATCTACACCAACCCCACCTCCCAGGTAAAAACCCCATACGCCACCTTGCACACCTTTCGTATCACTAATGGCACCTGCCAGGGCTGCCCCCTCTCCCCCCTGCTATTTGCACTCTCTGTAGAACCCGGCGGCCATTAGAAATAATCCGGACATAAGGGGAATCCCGGTCAGAGGCGAGGAATTTAAGTTGTCCCTGTTCGCAGACGACATAATTTTGACCCTGACCCACCCTAGGGTCTCACTACCTAACCTCCATGCAGAACTAAACGCCTATGGGGAAATTTCGGGTACAAAACAAATACAACTAAATCCACAGCCCTACCCCTGAACATCCCAGGGCCAGAGGTTGCCCTCTTACAATCGACCTTCCCATACAGATGGGAATGTACCTCCCTTAAATATCTAGGGGTCCTAATAACTCCCTCCTATGGCTCTTTATATCAAGCCAACTTTCCGCCCCTGTACAAGTCCATCAGAGAGCTCCTACAAAAATGAAAGCCCCACCAGATCTCCCTCATAGGACGAATTACGTCTATTAAAATGGTCATTCTCCCTAAGCTCCTTTACCTTTTCCAGACCCTACCCATCCCAATTCCCTATGCCCATTTGCACAAACTCCAAAGCGACGCCTTGAAATACGTGTGGAATTACAAAAAGCACAGAGTCCCGAACACGGTCCTGACAGCATCCCGAGCACAAGGGGGGTTAGCATTCCCAAACCTAGTGAAGTACTAGCAAGCAACCCAATTAAGGGCGTTAACGTCATGGTTTCCCCAGAAATCCTATAACAAATGGGCCCAGATCGAGAAAACATGGTTGGCCCCAGTGCACCCAAATAGTCTCCTATGGAACACGAACGTGGAGGTGTCCCCAGACCGAATGCTAGGACCAATGTCTCACCTTCGACAGCTCTGGTGTAGGTTGTCTCGTTCGGGAGAGCTACTATCTGACAGTTCAGTAATGAACTCCTTCTTATACAATCCCAAAATCCCATCTAGCCTCACCCACCAGATGTCCTGGCCCTGGGCCTCCAGAGGACTGTTTCACTTTGGACACCCGATAGACCCCAGATCCCGCAGACTTCTAACATTCTCGGAGCTCCAAACCAAACACGACTTACCACGACAAATTTTCTATAGCTACCTACAAATCAGACACTTTGCCCAGGCGATAGCCCCAAACCTGCAGTTCTCCCCGCCATCCCCGTTTGAACAGATTATACTGGAGGGGCAAAATAGCAGGGGACTGATATTGGACATCAACCAGCTACTAAATACCTACCAGATGGGCACGAAGGGCAAACACGTGTATATGAGGAGATGGGAGAGAGAGCTGGGAGAAGAACTCCCAATGGAGGCATGGCAAGCAATTTGGAGGCAGGCAGCCAAAAGTTCCATATGCACTCTATACAAGGAAAACTATTATAAAATACTCTACTTTTGGTACCAGACGCCAGCAGTCCTCCACAAAATTTACCCAACCACCTCCGACCGTTGTTGGCGTTGTCAGGCCAGCAGGGGCTCTCTCTTCCATATCTTCTGGACGTGCCCATTAATAGTCCCATACTGGACCGACACCCAACAATTATTAACCCGCCTCCTCGAGACACAGATGCCGTTTACGCCAACATTTTTCTATCACAACCGAACATGACAAGGCCGAGCAAAAAACTCCTCAGACATATACTTACAGCAGCCCGATGTCAAATAGCCCTTAACTGGAAAAAGACTATACCCCATCCCAAGAGGCCCTATACACCAGGATCAAGGACATTGAGCTGATGGAAAAGATGACGGCCAGAAAAAACGACAAACTGGATGACCACAATGCAACCTGGGAGCGATGGCATCTGAGGGAGGACACGTGCTGAGCTGGCAGGTATGGTACCCTTTCCCCATTCCATTCCTCCTTCCTCCCCTCTCCATCCCCCCTCTCTATTCCCCTCTTTTCTTCTATTTTCCCACTTTCATTCTTCACCTCCATTCTCAACCCCCCAGGGTTAAACCCCCTGTTGGGATCATTTCTGCGGGTTACTGCACTAAATCTAGAACTAGTTGCAGCTTAAGATACTGAAATACTAAAGTTCCAGCTTAAAACAAAGTATCCAAAGGTTATTGTTAACATGTGCTTTTTGCCATTGTTTTTCCTTTATTCTCCACAACCGTTGCTGTTTCTTTGCACAAACGTTTATTGTAAACCCCTTTTTTAACATGTGCTTTTTGCCATTGTTTTTCCTTTATTCTCCACAACCGTTGCTGTTTCTTTGCACAAACGTTTATTGTAAACCCCTTTTTTTCTTGCACTCTTGTATGTAATACAGTGGTGTGAAAAAGTGTTTGCCCCCTTCCTCATTTCCTGTTCCTTTGCATGTTTGTCACACTTAAGTGTTTCGGAACATCAAACCAATTTAAACAATAGTCAAGGACAACACAAGTAAACACAAAATGCAATTTGTAAATGAAGGTGTTTATTATTAAAGGTGAAAAAAAATCAGAACCATCATGGCCCTGTGTGAAAAAGTGATTGCCCCCTAAACCTAATAACTGGTTGGGCCACCCTTTTTAGCAACAACTGCAACCAAGCGTTTGCGATAACGTGCAATGAGGCTTTTACAGCGTCCTGGAGGAATTTTGGCCCACTCATCTTTGCAGAATTGTCCTAATTCAGTTACATTAGAGGGTTTTCGAGCATGAACGGCCTTTTTAAGGTCATACCACAACATCTCAATAGGATTCAGGTCAGGACTTTGGCTAGGCCACTCCAAAGTCTTCATTTTGTTTTTCTTCAGCCATTCGGTGGTGGACTTGCTGGTGTGTTTAGGATCATTGTCCTGCTGCAGAACCCAAGTTCGTTTCAGCTTGAGTACACGAACAGATGGTCGGACATTCTCCTTCAGGATCTCTTGGTAGACAGCAGAATTCATAGTTCCTTTTATCACGGCAAGTCTTCGAGGTCCTGAAGCAGCAAAACAGCCCCAGACCATCACACTACCACCACCATATTTTACTGTTGGTATAATGTTCTTTTTCTGAAATGCAGTGTTCCTTCTACGCCAGATATACTTGGACACACACCTTCCAAAGAGTTCCACTTTTGTCTCATCGGTCCACAGAATGTTGTCCCAAAAGTCTTGGGGATCATCAAGATGTGTTGTGGAGAAATTGAGACGAGCTTTGATGTTCTTTTTGCTCAGCAGTGGTTTTCTCCTTAGAACTCTGCCATGCAGGCCATTTTTGCCCAGTCTTTTCCTGATGGTGGAGGCATGAACGCTGACCTTAACTGAGGCAAGTGAGGCCTGCAGTTCCTTGGACGTTGTTGTAGGGTCTTTTGTGACCTCTAGGATGAGTCGTCGCTGCGCTCTTGGGGTAATTTTGGGCGACCGGCTACTCCTGGGAAGGTTCACCACTGTTCCATGTCTTCGCCATTTGTGGATAATGGCTCTCACTGTGGTTCGCTGGATTCCCAAAGCTTTGGAAATGGCTTTATAACCCTTTCCAGACTGATAGATCTCAATTACTTTCTTTCTCAATTGTTCCTGAATTTCTTTGGGTCTCGGCATGATGTGTAGCTTTTAAGGATCTTCTGGTGGACCTTACTGTGTCAAGCAGCTCCTATTTAAGTGATGCCTTGATTGTGAACAGGTGTGGCAATAATCAGGCCTGGGTGTGGCTAGAGAAATTGAACTCAGGTGTGGACAACCACAGTTATAGTATGTTTTAACAAGGGGGGCAATCACTTTTTCACACAGGGTTTTGATAGTTTGGATTTTTTTTAACCTTTAATAATAAACACCTTCATTTACAAATTGCATTTTGTGTTTACTTGTGTTGTCCATGACTATTGTTTAAATTGGTTTGATGTTCCGAAACACTTAAGTGTGACAAACATGCAAAGGAACAGGGAAATGAGGAAGGGGGCAAACACTTTTTCACACCACTGTATACTGTGAGAAAAAAAAAAAACGTATTTAAAAAAAAAAAAACATCCTTTTGCCGTGTTTAGCCGTGTTTGCGTTTAAAAAAAACCGCTTCTAAATAGTCAAAAATGTATCTCCCTTAAAAAATGCCTTTTTAAAAATTCTCGTTAGGCTATGTTGTTTTCCAATATTTGATGTGTATATATTGTACCATCATCCCAAATTGTTATAAGAGAAAAATATTTTTGGAGATACGGGACTATCAAGGGTACATAATCACAAGAAAATTTCATATATGATAAAAATGGTATTTTATTAACACACAAAAGAGTTAAAGGAAATATATTTAAATGACTTCGTATACAACAGTACAAAATATATCAAAGTTCAGGGGTTTATGCATACAATCCCTATTGGAACTAAACATATTCATATACTAGAGACACGTAAGTCAAGGTACTTGTCCATTTGTTCTCGACATGTTTCGCCAGAGTGGCTTCCTCAGGAGACAAGGATAAAGTACAAATGAAAGATGAGAAAGGTTTATGAGGATGTTTTCTTGTTTCTAAGATATGCATATAAAGAAGAAATAATAAGTAAATTTATTATATAAAAGACACAATTGTATATTTAAACATTTACAAGAATGCTGTATGGGTATAAAGGTGTAAATGCTATGTGCAAGAAAGAATTCTCCCGAGTGTATGCCCGACCTCTTACCTCCAAATTAAGAAAGTCTACATACTCCCAAGGACATCAGATATAAAAGATTGTGGCAGATCCGCGGTAAGGCGTCCTACCCAGGACTTCCAGAGGGGGCTTATACCCAGAAGGCCCGAGCCAAGATCAGTGGCTGGGGAGCCGTAGGGGGAGAGTGGGATCCTATTGGTCTAGAATTGGATTGTCATAGGGCCTGTAAAGTACAAAGTAGTACTTATTAACTGTATACATATAATAAAAGATAATAATAAATAGCCAAAAAGGCGGAGGCAGTTTGATCAGGTCCCATATTCTATCCAACTGAACCTACCTCAATGGCACCTTATTGAAGAAAAATTTATAGGAGGCTCGGATCTGCCTTCAGAGAAGGAAGGGAGAGACACTATCTTGTAAATGTCCAAAAGATGATAAATAAATTTCTGTGAATAAAGAAAAATGAAAAAATTCTAATAAAAGATACCACATTATATATATATATTGTCTCTGCTATATACCCCAATGATTTCTAGCCCCCCTACCTTGTGGTGGAGTGCATAAGTCACCGGGTCATGGTATTGCAGAGATTTTCCCACTGATGGTGGTAGCTCCCAGTAAGGGGTAAAGTATGCCCGCTGGGTCCTATAAGGTTTGTATAAGTATAAGTAAAAGTGCATTTTATGGGTAATTATATGGAGGAATTTCTCCATAAGCAAAAGTTAGAGCCAATGTAGTTACCTAAAGTAGAGTCTCTCCACGTTTGCCGAGCCTCCAATTCTCACCACAGCCTGACCTACAGTCAGGCTGGGCTTAAATAGTCTCCCCCCGTGGCGCCTGTTGCGTGGCGTGTGACGTCACGCCACGTCGGCGTCACGCGGACATAATGGCGGGAACCGATGCGGCGCCAGCTAGCCACCCCGTAACCGGAAGTAAACGTCACTTCCCGCCGGGTACGCAACCAGAAATGGATTTTATCCTCGGCGCACTGCTAAAGAGGCCTCCTGTGGACATCCTCTGCTGACACTACTTGTCAGAGAGGAGTCCACAGGGGCAGAGTGAAAAATTAGCATGCAAAATAGGTCAAGCCGGCGCCGCAGAGCGGTCCCCACTACCGGACGCATGATGGGAACTTAGAACCGCCACCTGATGTGGGGGCGCGCACATAGCCCCACCATGCCTCCGGAAAGAGTCCATACGGCTCCCCTAAGCCCAAAACTCAGGCCCAATGGGTCCACCCCCACCCCCCCAAAGAAAGCAAGGGAAGAGGATAGGAAGTGTGGATGTAATTAGAACCTGGGGCAACGTAGTTACCGCACATCTATCAGAACAAAGGAGAGAAAAAAGAAATGCATAAGAACATTGTTGGGGCACCATAGCAACTACAGTTATCCAATACAGCATTTTATTAGTTTATATACATAAGATACATTGAGACAGCCATGATTGAATTTATGATATAAGCCGACATGGCGGCTAATAGGAGTCTCCATTTTATGTTTGGAAATAAGGGATACATGATCTCTTATACGGCAAAAAAATGGGCGTTTTGTTTTCCCTACATAAAATGCTCCACATGAGCATTTCATCAGGTATACTGATCCCACAGATTGGCAGTTTGTTCGGTATTTTGGGGTCCAGGTTTTACCGTCCGGCAAATCTATACTCCTGCCCTCTATAATAAAGCGGCAAAAGCTACATTTACCGCAACGATATGTCCCTGGGATCTTTTTGGTAGATACTTGTTCATTTGTATGATGGCTACTTACAAGAGCATCTCGCAAGGAGCGTGATCTCTTGTATGTAATTTCTGGATATGGTTTGATGTGTTTGGAAATTTTTTGATCAGTAGATAAGAGATACCAAAACTTTTTATAGATGTTACGTACCTTTTTATGTTGCCTATTGTACTTAGTAATAATTCGTGTACTGTCCTGCGTTTTCACACGTCTAGGTTTGTATAGCAGCAGCTGTCTATTAGTGCCCGCTACCTGGTTATATGCCCTCCGGAGGCATGTTTTACTGTATCCTCTCAGTAAGAGGCGATCACGCAAGAGGTTTGCCTCCCGCTGAAAATCAGCAAAGTGCGTGCAATTCCGTTTAATCCGTAAAAACTGACTATAAGGAATGCTCCTAATCAGCTTTTCCGGATGTGAGCTACTCGCATGTAGCATACTGTTACCTGCTGATGCTTTTCTGTAGAGAGTGGAGCACAAGGTTCCCTTCTCATCCACAAACAATTCAACATCAAGAAAAGTTATCCTCTGTTGATCATAGTTAAAGGTGAATTTGAGATTATATTCATTGAGCTGTAGTTCGTCCAAAAATATCACCAAATCATCCCTTGATCCTGACCATATCATGAGGACGTCATCAATGTAACCTGTAAAACAGAAAAAAAAAAAAATGCCTGTAAACGAAACGCTGCTAAATGCAAGTTTACCACATTTTCACGCATTTACAAGCTGTTACAGGCATTTGGCGTTTCATATGCCTCTGAACATCCAACCTGAATGCATTTTTTTTGCTTTCCAAAAAATGCTTCTAAACTCAACTACCTAGAAATGACTATAAACCACCCTGTGTACATGTACTGATAAGAAAATAAATGAGAGTTCAGGGGCAGCTGAAAAAAAACTCCCAACTGCTCCTAAACGTCCGTTTACCAGCAGCAGTGTACATGAAGCCTGATGCCGCGTACACACGATCGGACTTTCCGGCGGGATTGTCCGCTGGACTAGAGTCCACCGGACATTCCGACCGTGTGTGGGGCTCCGGCGGACTTTTTATTCCCAAAAGTCCGGCGGACCTAGTTTGAAGTTTTGACTTAAAATTGTCCGCCGGAATCGGCAGTCCGGAGGACAATCCCGCAGTCTGTGTGCTAGTCCGCGGGACTTTTGAAATGAAGGAACTTGCCTCACACACGGAGGAAAGTCCGTTCATTTAGAACGTGACTCCAGGTAGACGGGACTAGCGAAGGAAGTCAATGCTGCCGTGCTAGCCCCGTCACCTCGTATGGATTTAAAGGGGAATACCTACGCCGAAGAATCGGTGTGGGGGTCCCCCCCAATCGGGCCACCCCCCATCCAGCCGGTCAGGAAAGGGGGTGGGGACGAGTGAGCGTCCCCCTCCTGAGCCGTACCAGGCCGCGTGCCCTAAACATGGGGGGTGCCCTGGGGAAAGGGGGGCTCTGCGGCCCCCCCACCCCAAAGCACCTTGTCCCCATGTTGATGAGGACAAGGGCCTCTTCCCAAAAACCCTGGCTGTTGGTTGTCGGGGTCTGCGGGCGGGGGGCTTATCGGAATCCGGGAGCCCCCTTCAATAAGGGTGCCCCCAGAAACCGGCCCCCCACCCTATGTGAATGAGTATGGGGTACGATGTACCCCTACCCATTCACCTAAGGAAAAAAGTGTAAATAAAAAACGACACAATTTTTTTAAATACTTTATTGCACAGCTCCGGGGGTCTTCTTCCATCTTGGGGGGTCTTCTCGCTGGACTCCTCCGCTATCTTCTACTTTTTTACTAGCTCTTTCACTAGCGGAGGAGCCTGGCTTTCTCCTTCCTCGCCGCCGCCGTCTGGGGGTCTTGTTCCGACTTTGGGGGTCTTGTCCCGCTCTTCTGTTCTTCTTGCCGGGCCCCCCTCTTTCTTCTTCCAGCTCTTTTACTAGAGGTTGCCTGGGCTTCTGTCGCCGTCGCCTTCTGCTTCTTCTGCTTCTTGTTCTTCCGGATTGTCTACCGAAAAAGTCCGGGCGTGTTGGGGCAAGTCCACACGTTCGGAAAGTCCGGCGGACCTCGGCTGGAAAGTCCGGCGGATTGTTTTGGGTTTCTTCAGCACTTAATTTCGTGATACAAAAATGAAACAGTAATAACTACAATGATACATGTACAACAAAATAAAATAATTATTTCTATAGTTATTATATCTAAAGGAGCAGAAAACATTCCATGCTACCTGCTCCACAGTGGCTGTGGAAAATTTCAGGCAAATAAAAAATGCATTTTAACTTAACATAGAAAGTTTACACATATGGTGGTTCTTCTTTATTTATTTGGCAAGTGTGTACTTATACTACCGCATTAGGAAAATATTCTAATTCATTTTTGTTTTTTTTTACTTTTATTTGCATCTATTAGTTTAGCTTGAAGCATTAGCCAATTTCTGCTGCTCAGTAAGCATCATGAATTTCAACATCCTACGCACAATGGAACATTATATTCCTTGTTCAAATGATCTACTACTTTTTAGATAACTAGAAAATATTCTTTTCTCAGTGTTTCCAAGTATAAATAAAGATCAACCAAGTTTTAGATTTCTTATTTACTACAATTAGGTTATAATATAGGTAATAAATGTTTCCTTTCTCATTAGTTGTAGTCGGAGTCAGACTCTGTTTTGACAAATAAGCTAAGTCAGATAAGTACAACAAAAGCATTATAATGCCCCGTACACGCGATCGGACTTTCCGACAACAAAACTGTGGATTTTTGTTCGATGGATGTTGACTCCAACTTGTCTTGCACACACACGGTCACACAAATGTTGGCCAACAATTACAAACGTGGGAACGTGGTGATGCATAAGACATATGACAAGCTGAGAAAAGGGAAGTTCAATAGCCAGTGCAGCTCCTTCTGCTTGATTCCAAGCATGCGTGAACTTTTGTGCATCGGACTTGTGTACACACGATCGGAAATTCTGACAACAAGGTTTTGTTAGCGGAAAATTTGAGAACCTGCTAGCCAACATTTGTTGGCTGAAAGTCCGCCAACAAATATTCGATGGAGCGTACATACGGTCAGCAAGCTCACATCCAACATTTGTTGTTGGAAAATCCGAATGTGTGTACGGGGCATTAGACATTGCGTGACGTTTTATAAATCAACTGGTTCTTCTTATTTCTCCTCCCCTCCTCTCCGTAAATGATTTGAAAAAATAGAGGTTACAAAGGTATCTGTGCCCATAGTATGCAAATTATTGTATTTACATATTCTGAATACACAATGCAGATACTGTCTGACCTCTGTAGCTGTAGGCACAGTGGAGAGATTAGTCTTCAAACTTCATAGAGGAGTCACTGAAATTGCAACTCCTCACTTCTTATTTTCTACGGGGGCAGAAATTAATTATCCAGACATAGACTGGGTGGAGGGAACCACGCATTCGTCTAAGGCTCACCAGTTCCTAAATGTCTTGCCGGACAATTTCATGGTTCAGATGGTAGATGCACTAACTAGAAATAAAGCGTTACTGGATCTACTGATTACCAACAATACAGACCTGATCACGGATGTGGAAATACAGGGCAATTTAGGAAACAGTGATCACAGGTCAATTGGCTTCAGTATAAATCACAAAAATAGGAAACATAAGGGGAGTACAAAGACTGGAAGGATTTTTGAAGTAGGGATACTGTGGGGAGCGGGAGGGAAACGTTTAAAGCCTGTGATTTGGTGTAGTTCACCCTTAGTCCAGAGATTTTGGAGAAATCTGTGAGGGTTTTATATAGACTTGGGAGGGATGTGATGGGAGCTGTTAAAAATAGGAGCATATCGTCAGCGAAGAGGCCGCATTTGTGGGTTTGCTCTCCGCACTTGACCCCCTGGATATCTGGGTTGAGTCGTATTGCAATGGCTAGTGTTTCTATTGCTATGGCAAAAATGATCGGGGACAATGGGCATCCTTGTCTGGTCCCTCTGGCAATCTCTATCGGAGTAGAATAATGCCCCTGTATGTGTATTTGCGCTTTGGGCTGTGAGTAGAGAGAGTGTATCACCCCTCTGAAGCGAGGGCCGAAGCCCCACCGATCCAGAAGGGGGAATAGGTACGACCACGACACAGAGTCAAACGCTTTTTGAAGATCGAGCGCGAGTAAGAAGCCTTGTTGTTTGGGTCCCCCTTCCAAGTTAGATTGAAGTATGGATACGATGTCTATCGCCCTTCTCACCTGGTCTGGGCCTTGTCTGTCGGGTATGAACCCTACCTGGTCCTTGTGTATATATTTGCTGATGAAGGTCGAGAGGCGTACTGCCATTATTTTTGTGAGGATTTTGAGGTCAGAGTTGATGAGGGAGATGGGACGGTAGTTGCCCACTTCTTCTGGGTTCTTATCTGGTTTTGGGATGACCGTGATATAAGCGGTGTTCAGTTGTGATTCCAAGGGGTTGCCCTGAGTCATGTAGTTGAAGAATTTAGTCATATGTGGGATCAGGGTTTCCGTGAAAGTTTTATAATAGGGAGCCGAAAGCCCATCTAGGCCTGGCGCTGATCCCGCCCTTAGACCCTTTATTACTGTTGCCACCTCTTCTACAGAGAAGGGGGCTTCTAGGATTTCCCTGTGATCATCATCTAAACAGGGGATAGGTAAGCCATCCATAAAGTTGGCTACTGAACTATTTGGGGATTGGGACGGGGCTTTGTAAAGGTCAGCGTAAAATTTCTGGAAGGCTTCCAGTATCTTGGAGGGGTTGGCAGTCAGTCCTTGGTTGGCAATTCTAATTTTGGGAAATGAGGAGAACCTCGCTCTGGGGGTTAACTTAGAAGCCAGCATCGGGCCTATTTTACCCTTCTGAGTATAAAATTTATTTGAACTCCAGCGGATAGATTTTTCTGCTTTTGTCGTAAGGGCCAGATTGAGTTCTAGTCTTAGTTTCTCAACTTGGGCCAGTAGGATCGGGGGGGGGGGGTTCAGTTTGTGTAACGCTTTTGCTGATCTGTAGGAACCTTCCAATCTTTCTATATTTATTGTGTGTTCTTTTTTGAGCTGAGTAGCTATTTGTATGATCTTACCCCTGATAAAGGCTTTGTGAGCTGCCTATAGTGTTCCAGGTGAAATGTCCCCTACATTATTTAGGGTGAAGTATTCATTTAAAGCCCTATTTATTTCCGTTACATTCATGGGGTTGGAAAGTATGGACTCATTTAGATGCCAATGGCTCCATTTTGTCATGTGTGAGCTAGAACGTATGTGCATAATGACTAGGGAGTGATCCGAAAGGACTGTGTCGCTTATGTGGGATTTAAGAATCGCCGGAAGCAGATCTGGAGAAACTACTATATGGTCAATTCTGGCATAGGTGTTGTGTGGATAGGAGTAGTGGGTGAAGTCTCTCTTAGAGGGATTGAACTCCCTCCATGCGTCTATTAGGCCCCTGTCGTGAAGGAGTTTTGCGATTTTGAGGCTTGTTCGGGGCATAATAGGATACTAGGGAGTATATGTGACCTCCGATAGTACCCTTGACCATAATGAACCTCCCCTCAGGGTCTTTGTAGTCAGACATATAAGTGAAGTCGCATGGTTTTGAAAATTGCGACCCCTCTGGTTTTGTTTTCTGCCTTAGCGAGGTAGAAACCTTGGGTAGTAAGCATGTATAAAGTTAGGACTGTACCGCATAGGGAAGTGGGTTTCCTGAATCATCAATATATCAAGTTTAAGGGATTTGTAGTGAGTGAACATTTTCTTTCTTTTGACGGGGGAATTCAAACCTTGCGCATTGTGTGTGGCAATTTTAAGTGGGATCTGTGGTGTTTCAGCCATGAGGTATGGAAGAAGCGCTATCTCGATATAGCACATCACTCACCCTTCAATGTTTTCTGACCGCACGGTCATCTCGTGTGTTGGTGCCCCACTGTGACAGCTGAAAGCTTAACTCCAATGCTATGGATGCAGGATCTGTAATGAAAACTCTCATTAGGCACATAATATCAGGGTTAGGCATGGGAAGGGGGAAAGAAGAAAAGCAAGAAAAGTTTTCGTCTCCTAACTTGAGAGACCGTTCCCAGGGGGGGAGACACCCCCTAGGGACTACTACCTAAATATAGGTAACTGCGCCTGTACCCAAATGGGACAGGCAGCCTTACCCCCAGATACCATCTGGAGTCTGAGGGTGAGGTGGAGGAACATGGGGCCTACCCCAGCCAGGGCGCCCCTTATTACAACAAAAGTTTAATATATCACAGTAACCGGGTGGTTTTACCACAAATACTCGGCGGACTACGTCCGTCGTGGGGCCCGCTTCGGGTGCCCCCCGCCCCCCCTAAGGCAGGGAGGCAGGGGGGGCTCCAGCCTAAAATGGAAGGAAAGACACCCCTAGAGATAACCCCTCGTTCCCGTTATTAAGACAATAATGCGGGAAACCAAATAAGAACATTCAAACGGTAAGTGTCATGTGTTCATGAGGAACCGTATCAGGGCCTCTGGTCAAAGAGAAACCAGGGCCAACCATCTGCTAGGATCACAGGACAGTTCTTGTTGTCTCGACAATCTTCAGGGAGGGCCATTGTCCTTTGCCTTCTTGGTCTTCGTCTTGGTCCAGAGAGGAGACTGCGGGCTTGTTGGGGTAGGTCTCTTGGTAGACCCAGGGATGTTTGGGAAACGTCCATGTCCGCTTCTTGAGATATAAGCTTGAGTCGTAGCAATAATCTTTCGCCTTCAGGGAAAGTGGAGAATGCGTAATTCTTGCCATTGTCCGAGAATTTTACTGCGAACGGGAAGGCCCACTTGTATTTGATGTCCTTTTGCGCTAGGACTTGTAGCAGTGGCTTTAGTGAGCGTCTGCACTGCATGGTGGATGGGGATAGATCCGCATAGATTTGGATGGGATGTCCGAGGCACATCACTTTGGGTGCGGAGCGTGCTTGTCTCATCACCTCTTCCTTGATGGCATAGAAGTGGTGTTTTGCTATGATGTCCCTTTCCTGGGGGGTCCCAGTGCTCTGTGGGCTCTGTCCAGCTCCAGGCGGTGTTGAGGCACATTTGGGATTAGAGTTTGGATGATGTTTTGCACCGCTGCTGGAATATTGGTGACGGATTCAGGGAGACCTCTGATCCGGACATTGTACCTTCTCGACCTATTTTCCAAGTCGTCGATTCTGGATAGGGCTATATCCAGTTGATCCTGTACTGTGTGTAAGTGGTCGGAGTTCTGGTTAGTGACAGCGATCGTTTGTTCCATTTTGTTTTCAATATAGTCAATTCTAGCCCCCAGGTTTTGAAAGTCTTGCTTCAAGTCTCCAGTAATCTTGGCAGCTGTCTGTGAAAGCAGGTCTGAAAGCTTCAGATATAGGTCAGCTACTGTGAAGGATGCAGACATGGGGTCATTGTGGAGAAGGCCAGCTTAGAGCGCAGCATGAGGCCCTGCAGGGGATATTGTGTAGTTGTCCATGGAGTGGCCTAACAAGGATTCTGTGAATGCTGGGGATGGGGTTAGGTTCTGCTGGGTGAATCCTTGTGCCTGGGGGGTATATTGCAGGGTAGCCGGGGAGATTACCTGCGTCCCGTGCCTCCTCCTGGTATGCTGGGTGCTGCCTCGTGGCGGTCGCCATCTTGGATCCGCCGGCCGGATCCATTGTGATGAACTGCGGCCTGAGATTTCGCCTAGCAGCGGCACCGTTCATATGGGGGGATGCCCCGCTGTGTGGGGGACCCGTGGGTGGTCAAATTCCCAGTCTTGGAGCTCTGTAATGCGGGCGATGGACGCTGACTGGCTGGGGTAGTGCGGAGCTCCTGGCTTAAGCGGCCATCTTCCGAGCTCCGCGCATGCCGACAATGCTGTTCTTTTTATTTTAAAAGTGCAGATTTTTCTGAAAAAACGGACATGGATACCGGACAGGTGAACAAGTGAGTTTATTGTTAGACTCATAATACTTTTAACATGAGAAGAAAAAAAAAAAAATAATTAGTGTGTGTAGAACCGCTTTAAGGCCAAGGAACACACCAGACAGGTCCGGGATAAAGTTTTAGCGAAGTTTAACCACTTAAGGACTGTCTACCGCATATATACTTCGGCAGGGCAGTTCTATTGCACGAAACAACGCACCTGTACATCATTTCATGCAATAGATAGTGTGGAAGCACGCGTAGGAGGATCCGATGCCGATGACCGGCATGAGAGGCAAAATGGGGATCTGTAAACAAGGCAGATCCCCATTCTGACATGGGACAACAAGGAGATCTGCTATTCCTAGTAATTAGGAACAGCGGTCTCTGTGTTGTTCCTGTCAATCCATTCCCCACACAGTAAGAAAGCACCAACAGGGAACACATTTAACCCTTTGATCGCCCCTGAAGTTAACCCCGTCCCTGTCAGTGTTTATATATTAATCAGCGTATTTTTTTAGCACTGATCACTGTATTGGTGTCACTGGTGGTCAGATTTGTCCACCGCAATGTCGCAGTCCTGCTAAAAATCGCTGATAGCCTCCATTACTAATAAAAAAAAAACAAAAAAAAACCTGTAAAGTCCATAAATCTATCCCATAGTTTGAAGACGCTATAACTTTTGAGAAAAAACAATCAATATACACTTACCAAAATATGTAGAAGAATAAATATTGGTCTTAATTGATGAAGAATTATATTTTTAAAATTTTATTTTGGATATGTATTATAGCAGAAAGTAAAAAAAAAAACACCAAAAGAAAGCTCTATTTGTGAGAAGAAAAGGAAATACATTTTATTTGGGTACATCGTTGCACGCCACGATGGTGGTGGCAGCATCATGTTGTGGGGAAGCTTTTCTTCAGCAGGGAAAAGGAAGGGGCACAGTGGCAGCCCTTGGAGGGGCACTCTGGCAGCACTTGGAGGGGCACTCTGGCAGCACTTGGAGGGGCACTCTGGCAGCACTTGGAGGGGCACTCTGGCAGCACTGGAGGGGCACTCTGGCAGCACTGGAGGGGCACTCTGGCAGCACTTGAAGGGGCACTCTGGCAGCACTTGGAGGGGCACTCTGGCAGCACTTGAAGGGGCACTCTGGCAGCACTTGGAGGGGCACTCTGGCAGCACTTGGAGGGGCACTCTGGCAGCACTTGAAGGGGCACTCTGGCAGCACTTGAAGGGGCACCCTGGCAGCACTTGAAGAGGCACTCTGGCAGCACTTGGAGGGGCACTCTGGCAGCACTTGAGGGGCACTCTGGCAGCACTTGAAGGGGCACTCTGGCAGCACTTGAGGGGCACAGTGGCAGCGTTTGAGGGGCGCAGTGGCAGCGTTTGAGGGGCAGCATCATGTTGTGGGGAAGCTTTTCTTCAGCAGGGACAGGGACATTGGTCAGAGTTGATGGGGAAATGGATGGAGCCAAATACAAGGCAATCTTAGAAGAAAACCATAATTAGATTTACCAAAACCATGTAGTCCAAGGGCTTGCCTGATTGCATACAAATTGAAACTCCTAAGGTTTGACCTCATATTATATGGTTTTGGTAAATCTGAAGACAAAAATCTGCAGAAAATCTGATAGTGTGTATGGGGCTTCAGAGTCTGCAAAAGACTTGAGACTGGGGCAGAGGTTTACCTTCTAGCAGGACAATGACCCTAAGCATACAGCAGAGCTACAATGGAATGGTTTAGATCAGGGGTCTCCAAACTTTTCAAACAAAGGGCCAGTTATCTGTCCTTCAAACTTTAGGGGGGCTGGACTCTGGCCAGTGGAATTAGAAAATGCCCTGGCATCAGTGGCAGTAAACAATGCCATGGATTTATGGTCAGTCAATTGTATCATTGGTGTCAATTGGTGTCAGTGGGAGGAATATTGCCCCATAATTGGCGTCAGAAGAGAATTAGTTCCACATCTCTGATTTCAATGAGAGGAATAGTGCCCCATAATTGATGTCAGTGGGAAAATCAGTTCCCCATCTCTGGAGCCAGTGAGAAGAATAGTACTGTACCTCATTGTTGGTGTCAGTGGGAAGAATAGTACCTCATCTTTGGTGTCAGTGGAAGGAATAGTGCCTCAAGGGTCAAACAAAAAGCAAGCGGAGGGCCACATTTTGCTCGCTGGCGGCATTTTGGAGACCCCTGGTTTTGATCAAAGCATATTCATGTTTTAGAATTGCCATTCAAAGTCCAGACCTAAATCCAATTGAGAATCTGTAGCAAGACTTTAAAATTGCTGTTCACAGACACTCTCCATCCAATCTGACAGAGCTTGAGCTATTTTGCAAAGAAGAATGGGCAAAACTGTCACTCTCAAGACGTACAAAGCTGGTAGAGACATACCCAAAAAGACTTATAGCTGTAATTGCAGTGAAAGGTGGTTCTACAAACTATTTGCTCAGGGCGGCTAAATACAAATGTACGTCACACTTTAAAGCGGAGCTCCGTCCTGGGGAAAATTTTTTTTTTTTTTTTAAAAGTCAGCAGCTACAATTACTGCAGCTGCTGACTTTTAAAAATCGGACACTTACCTGTCCCAGGGTCCAGTGATGCGGGGGAACGAGGCCCCCCCTCGTTCCACGAGCCACTCGTGGCGCCGGCATTCCTAATGTGGGACCCGGCTGTGGCTTCACAGCCGGGCACTCACTGCGCATGCGCGAGCGGCGCAGTGCGCCGTGATTTGACGCTCAGTCATCTGGGACACGTGACAGGTCCCAGATGACTGTGTGGCGCCGAGGGGGAAGTGACGTTTAGCCCGGGCACTGAAGGTGGCAGACTACGAGCAACAGGCATTTGGAGGTGAGTAAAAAAAATTTTTTTTTTTCCAATTATTTTTTTTTGCGGTCAAAAAAAAAGGGGCTTAAAAATCATTAAAAAAAAAATAAAAAAAAAATTGGAAAAATATTTTTTTAACACTTTAACATATTTATTTGTAAAAAAAATTGAATATCACATAAAATCCAAATAAAAAATATTTACGTTTTTGATTCTAACCAACATGGCAAAATGTGGAAAATTGCAAGTGGTATTAATACTATATATATATATATATATAGAGAGAGAGAGAGATAATATTTTATTCTTCAATCATAGATTTACTTCAACATTCACTGTATCTTATAAAATATAATATATAATATAATGCGCAGCACTGTTTCTTGCCATGTTTATTATTTGCCTCATAGGTGACTCACACCAAATATATAGTAACATGTTCCATGATTAAAATTCTATTAATAGTCTATGGTGTGATTTTAGCTGTATCTCATAATCATTGCTTGCAATGTCATCACACAAGGCTTATATGAATGTAACCAGAGTGTAATGATATATTATTGAAATGATAATAAGATCATTTACTTGCTTGGTAAATTATTAAATACAAATAGATACACATTTTCATAGTTTCAAATACTATCTGACCAATACATCTAATAGTCTAACAAACAAATTCGGGCAATAAGTGAATGCATTCAGTGAGCTGTTGAAGAGAAAGCTTAGGATTTTTTAATGCTGCAGTGTGTATGCAAAAATAAGAGAAGATTTTGCTGTACAACATACATTCAATTTGTGAATTATGAATGTTCCCTGTCATTCTTCTTCACTACTAAATGCCACCAGTCTTCTGGTTTGATGACAGCCAGCTCCACCAAGTCAACTTCCTTTGAGCCCAGGCTGTCATGGAGCAGCATCATCACTCAGCTTGGGCTCCCATGACTCTTAAGCCTAGTACACACAGGCCGAATGTCAGGCGGCATCGGCCAGTTCAATAGAAACCAGATGACATTCGGCCCATGTGTACTGCAGGGTTCTGTCGATGGGGCATGCCAAAAAAAGGTCTGCCAGTCGGCTCCTGATCAGCGCTCTCAGCCAATGACTGAGAGCGCTGACCAGAGTGTTCTGGTGGTTGTCCACTTGGCAGGGGCCAGAACGCAATAGCACAGCAGGGGAGATTGCTGTACTAACATTGTATGGTTAGTACAGCAGCTGCTCTGGAGCTGTCAGTTTTTTTTCATTCAGCCCTGCTGGGTTAAATGGAAAAAAAACTATTAGTGTGTACTAGGCTTAAGCAGTGCTTATGAGTCATTATGAGAGCACCACTTACTCCATAATGAAGAACTGTCTCCCTCCCTGGAGGAAAAGGAAAAACCTGTAAAATCTTTGGACTGGCCTGAAGACTGAAGGAAAACATGTATGTATAGGGGGTTTAAAAAAACACGGTATATGTCTACCAAAGGATTGTAACCACAAGGGAAAGAGTTCTTAGGCATTAGTGGTGAGATGATAAAACAAACATACCTGGGTTTGGTTCGAAAAGGGATCAGGGAACATGAGTAAAAGTTTGGGTGGTGAATCCAAACCCCAGTTGAAGTCAATGGAAGTTGAATGTTAAAAAACAGATTGGACCTTTTTCTAGGCTAATCGGCAGGGGATTGTCAAACAAATGGCACGGAAAGCTGGGTACTGCCATGGGTAATATGTGCCAAAGAAAAAAAAAGAAAAAAAAGTGGGCTCTGCCTGCCCGCTACATCATTCATTCACAGAGTTTTGTAAATGTGAAAACTACAAGTAACTACTTGTATCAATAAGTCTGTCTGCTTATAGTTCTCAATGCACTACCAGGGCACTGTAGTATTCTTCCTGTCAGTGTGAAATTGACAGTCTGGCAGTCTGTAGGAGTCCTGCATGGCACCCGTGATCTGTTGATTGTGGGTGCAATGCTTTCCAAGCTACTACAAAAAAAATTGTAAATGTGAACGTATCCTTTAAAATGAAACATTCAAAATGACAAACTCCATTAAATAACATGTGTGGTAGATGCCCTGACCCACCTTGTTAAAGTGGTGCATCTGTGTGATGAATACAACCTACTACAGCAACACTGAGATTTACAGAGGGGAGTTGATAAGGAAAAGGGTCTCTTCCCCACAACCCTGACCTGGTGGTTAAGGGGCTATGTGGGCAGGGGGCATATCACAATCTCGAAGCCTGTGACATTGTTCACCAAATATGGTTGTTTCCATATATGGTCAATTACATCACCCAGGAGACCTCCCTCCTTTTTTGTCATCCACTGCACTTGTCATTCAGTGGAAGTGAAGCGTTGGGACCTGACACATGTCAGCAAGCAGAATTTTCTTCTTTTGGTGGGTAAGTGGGCATCCAGCAGTATAACTGATATGAATTATTGGATAAAATAATTGATGGCTAATATACATCATGGAACAAATTTGGGGTTTTATTTTTAAATGAAGGATTTGTCATAAATTGTGTGTGTGTTTGTGAATGAGTAAGGGCACTACAGTATGTACCCATACATAATTCACATAGGGGAATGATATTTGGGAGCTTCCAAATTCCGATAAGTCCCCCACTTGCAGGGTTGTGTAAAAGGAGCCCTTGTCTTCATCAATATGGGGGCAGGGTGCTTTGTCAGGTGGGGGATCATTTGCCAAAGTACCCTCCTATGTTGAAGGCCCGTGGCCTGGTATGGTTCAGGAGAAGGGCTGCACACTTGTCCCAACCCTGGCCTGCCAGACTGCAATTCTTGGTTTGCTGCCTCCAGCAGTATGTGGAAAATGCAGTTGCATCTATATGTATAGTCTATGTTATTTAATTTTTTTTTATTTTTTATTAGACTCCCACTTGTGACTATTTTTGTAGTGCATGTTGTTTTCAGTTTCAATAGTTTTTATTTGAAAAATATAAAGTTTGATGATAACAAAAAAATAAAGAAAACATACAGGTAACAGTCAGTTTTGCAGAATTGAACATTATACTAGTAATATAAATTATAGCCATAGGATCTATCACAGTTCGGATCTCAAATGGCACTATGCATATATACAGCAGTAAAACATGGTTTAATTTCTTGTATGCTTATTGTCGTGCTTCTCCACCCTCCTGGCACCCCAATGGGAACACTCTATACCCTGGGGGGTGGGTTCACATGGGATTTATTCTCTTCCTATAGGTTATTACCACATTGTGATCTGAGTTGGGCAAGTCAGGCGGTGTTTTAAAGAGTTGGAGGTATTGTTCATCCTTGTGCATGACTGTTGTGAAATGTGAAACAACTTTTAATTAGGGAAAGATATGTAACGTAGGGATATGTTGGGTGTGAAAATTGGATAAGGGATTAGGATGTGACAGCACCTTCTTGGGAGGTATGTATACAGTTATATTTCAGTATTCTAGTGGTCTATTGGTCAAAGTGGAGGATTTTTACATGTTTCCATTTCTTTCATACCAGTTTGTCCCAGGTTTCCAGATCAAATGTCTGGATGTGTAGGAACCTTGGGAAGCAGCGAACGTAAGTTTGTATGTGATATGGAGGTTAGTAGTTCTAACTACTTCTCTTAGGGTTGGTATCTCAATTTTTTTCCATCTTCTCACCACTTATAGATGTGCGCTGGTAAGGACATGAGCTGCTACATTTCTTATAGGGTGTGGAATTGTTTCTATTCCTAACGATAGTAGAGCCATACCTGGATTATTAGGACATGGAGAATTGGTTATACGTTCTATGAGGCGAAAAATATCGGACCAGTTATTTCTCAAGTGTGGGCACACCCAGAGTATGTGTGTTATAGAACCTCTCTGGTCGCAACATAACAGAGATAGTTGAGGGTTGAAGCCTGCTAACCGTGTGGGGGTTAAGTACCATCTCAGGAGTATCTTTTGGTATAGTTCCCATACGTTTACAATTCTTAGTAGCTTTATATATGGATGAGATTGCTTGTTTCCATTGGTCTAGGGTGTATGATTTTCAAATCTATTTCCCAAGTCCTCATAGAGGGAGTCTTGATGAACACAGATTTCTGGTGTAGGAAATTGTAGAACAGGGATATGCCTTTGATGGAGGTGGCAGGGTTTATGAAATATAAATATATCCTCCGGGGAATACTCATGTTAGTGTCTCTGATGGAGGTCAATGAATGTGAATAAATGTGAAATTTGAATGTATGTATAGTATTCTTTGGGCTCCAGGTTGTATTTGAGCTGAGTTGCTCTAAAGGTTTTAAGTGTAGTCCTCAGTTGTTGTGAGACCTTTGGATTCCCAGTGTCTAACGTGTAGGTTTGGTATCAGTGTCTGGAAGCTGGTAATATGAAGGGGAATGGATTTTGAAGGTGTGTCAGTTAAGGGGGTGTTTAGAGTTATCGTCCACATTATATAAGATAAGATATTAAGATAAGCCTCCATTGTGGGCAAGATTTTGGAGGGGTAGTGCGGCATAAATCTGCTGGTCAATAGGAGGTCATATAATTTATGATTAGGGGATTGATATGATTCCAAATCCTGCCATCTTGAAGCATGGGTTCCAGGAAACCAATGCCTCAGCTGGGCCAAAATTGCTTCTACGTAATAGTCCTTCAGCAGAACATGCCCCACTCCTCCTGCTATCCTGTATTTTATCTAGCTTTATTTCCCTGCCAGAGAAATCCATTTATCCATTTATCAGCAAAGAAACTATCCGGGACTGGTATAGGAAGAGTCCTGAACAAATAAATTAGTTGAGGTAGTATCATCATTTTGAAGGCTGCAAGGCACCCAGACCATGTTGACTCTGATTTAGTAATACCTTGTAGTTTCTGGTTTATTTTTTTCAAGGACCGAGTGTAATTAGCCTCCACCATGCTATCAGTGTCTGCTGTCAGTGTTATGCCCAGGTATTTTATCCCTTCCGTAGTCCAAGTGTACGGAAATTGTGATTTAATCCTATTGCAGGTGGAAGTGTCAATCCCCAGACCTAATATATAAGATTTACTATACCACCTCCATCATAATCATAATATTGTTGTCTGCAAAGAGACTAATTGAATGGGTATTATTGCCTATTGGAAAACCCTTTATATTTGGGTGGTTTCTAATATAGATGGCTAATGGTTCCATCAATAAGTTAAATATTATGGGGGAGAGGGGGCACCCTTGCCTAGTTCCATTAGATATAGTGAATTGAGTACCAGACATATAGACTTTGGCAGATTGGCTTAGAATATAGAGCCATAATGGCAGAAAGGATAGAACCTTCAAAGCCAAATTAATCCAACACCCTGCTAAATATAGCCAATGTATGCGGGCAAAGGCCTTCTCTGCATTCAATGTCAGGAGCAGAGAAGGCCTCGGGTGCAGTTGTGCCATATGGATAATATTAATCATTCATCAAGTCGCATCTGAGGTTTGTCTATGTTTTGTGAAGCCTGTCTGGTCAGGGTGAATAAGGGTAGGCGAAATATCAACAAGGTGTAAAGCTATGAGTTTGGCATAAAGTTTTAGATCAATGTTTAGTAAAGATATTGGTCTGAAATTTGAAGGACAGATGGGCTTCTTTTCTTAGCTTTGGCAGGGCCACAACTAAGGCTTTGAGCATTTCTGATGGAAAAGAGGCAGAGGCAGATGCTGATCCGAACAATTGAAGTAAGAAAGGGGACAATAAGGTCTTACATTTTTTGTAGTATTCTCCACAAAAGCCGTTGGGTTCCGGTGATCTATTCACAGGTAAAGAGTCTATGATTTTTTGTATTTCTGCTTTGGTAAATGGTTGATTAAGGGACTGGAGCTGGTTTGGGGTTAGTTTAGGTATGGGTAACTTCCCTAAGAAGTCATTAATTGTGTCAGTAGTGGGTTGAAAGGTGGATGGGTCATCTTTTAGGTTATATATGGTTCCATAATAGTGGCTAAAAGGGCCCACTATTTTTTGTGGGTGGTATTCTTTTTGTTTGGTGGATAGATGGATTATGAATGGTATTCTAGATTTGTATCTATGACCCTAAAGATTCTGTGCCAGGAGTTTCCCTGCCTTATTTCTGTTAGCGTAATAAGTCATCTTAAGTCTTTTGGAGGTTTATTCAAAATTTTCTAATAGGTGAAGTCTAAGTTCAGGTCTAAGTTGTGTCAGTTTAAAGGAGATAGTTGGAGAGGATTTTTGTTTGTTTTGGGCTTATAATTCTGAAATGTGTTTTGTTAGTTCAGTCATGTGACACCTCTGCCTCTTAGAAAAGTGGGGGTGATGCTGCGCTGTTCCCCAGGGGAATGTAATAGATCTGCCTCAAGGTGGCAGTATTGGGGCAAAGGCGTGAACCCCTAATATATACAATGGTAATAGACAATGGTATTGTCTCGTCTACCAGTTAGATCCAAACTCTGAGTGTGAGGTGAATGATACCTAGTGGTAAGCACAATGTACTGCGATCAATAAATATACTGATAATAGTGGTGGCCGATAGATAAATATGTAAACAGTGCGAGAGTGTCAAAATGACTAATGGCACATTCATATAATAGCTAGTAAAACATCATAAATATGAGACATAAAAAATATCAATAAAATATATAAAAAATATATTAGGTGAACATATGGTGTAGATCAATATAAAATATAAAGTGCATACTGCAAAGAATAAATATATATAACCGTGACGTGTTGGTATATATAGTAAAACTGTGAGGTGCTGGTATATATATAATAACACTGGCTATGCGATACAGTGTAGAAAAAGTTGATATCTCAATCTGCGGAGTGTGATGATAAGATGATAGTGCAGAAAGTAAAATGCACTGACAAGAATAAAAAATTAAACAGTGAATGAAAGGTGCAGATAGTGAAGCATAAGTGGAGCTAGTCTGCTTGACTAGAGAGAGTTATACATATATAGATATGCACAAAAAAAATAAAAATGCAGAATGCGATTTGCAAAAAACTGAGTCGCAAAAAAACGCAGAATGTGATTTAACAGAAAAAAATGCGATTTCCACAGAAAAAATGCAAAATAGAGTAGCACAAAGTTGTTATATAAGAACAAGGCTGGAGATTAATATCCGTAAAGAGGTAAATGTGACCAAAATCAAGTAGCATGCACATAGGTCTGTGATTTAGAGAAAAAGTCCTTGACAGTTTGATAACAAATCTCGGTGTAAGTGATATGATCCTTATACAGAAGTGGTGTTCGTGCAGTGGGGTGTCATAAAATAGTGGGGGGCGTTCCTCTTCGTGGGGGGCACACTATGATAGGTAATGGACCCTTACCTTGCGGTAAAGGGTTAACCGCATAAAGATAGTAATATGGGTTCTGCTGTCCTCTTCTTCTGACGTGCTGCTCTGCCTAGGAGGGTGTGTGTTTCCTTCTTCCTTCCCTGGCTCCTGGTATCTTTAGCCTTATCTCTCTCGGCAATCGCCGGAGTGGTAGGTGAAAAATAAAGGGGGAGCCGTATAGTGTAGTACGTTTAGATAATAGCTTAGTAAGCAGTTTATTCAAGCATTAAAATCGAAACTCACAGTAAAAAACTCACAAAATAAAAATAAAGGTTTTGCTTATCTCCAAACGAGCACCGAACTCGTTATCTTTCAGGTATGAATGCCTCTCCGTGTCCCTACGCGTGGCGTCATGTGACTTCATCAGGGGATGCTAGAGGGGCATTTGTGTGTTGTTTAAATAGTCTATCTAATTGGCAGCCATTTTCCTGTGGTTCCAATGTAAATTCCCATTAGCGGCCATTTTCCCGACTATCGCGGGCGCGGCCATTTTGTTGGTTTCCGGCTGGATAACAGTATAGTAAATGTGTCGCCGTCTCGGGCGCGGCCATTTTGTTGGTAGTCTATGTTGTTAGATTGCCGGCCAGCGTAGAGAACGATAATCGGCCGGGAATGCTACATGTATGGGGACACAGACCTGGAGTGTTGGAGATAGAAAGGCCAAGATGTGGCATATTGTTGTGTGGGTGTCCTAGGCCATGTACGGAGGGACATGGTAGGCTTACATGCCTGTAATGGTACATATGTAAATAAAATGCAGCGATAACATAATAAAATTAAAAATCGTATTGAATGACCACATCTTGGTAATAGTCAACTGATAAGACAATAAAATTCCTATACTCCTGACTAAAGAAATAGGACCTAATAATAGATCCAATAAAACATATTAAAATATATATTAAAATATAAAATTATTAAAATATATATTTAGTGGACCCAATATATTTAAAATATATAAAAAAAAATATATATAATACATAATACATATATAATAGAATATATATCTGAGATCCATAAAACTGTAAACAGTGGATGATAGTGGGAATATAAATCAGATATAAATGTCTGTGGGACTGCCAGCAGGGAGTGTATGGAATATCTGGATAAAATGCGAGGTGGAATATACACTAATAAAATCGTTAAAGATAAAAATTGAATAATAGGTGTGTTTAAAAGTCACTTAAAAAGCAGTTGAGATCAAATTCTATGTTCATCCCTCTAGGTGAGAACTTGTCTAATGTGAATATCCATCTGGATTCGATTTGGCTGAGGGTTCTGACTTTATGCCCTCCTCGCCAGTGTTTGACATACGGTTCAATACCCCAAAATTTCAGATCGGTCGGGTCTTTGTTATGATGCAATAAAAAATGTTTTGACACACTATGTTTGTCATAGCCTTTTAGTATGTTTTAGACGTGTTCTTTAATACGTATTCTTAGTAGGCGTTTGGTGCGGCCTACATACTGTAGACCGCAACCACATTCTAAGGCGTATACTGCGCCTTCTGTATTGCAACATATAAAGTCTTTCACTTTGTATTTATCTCCTGTGCTGGTAGAAGTGAATTCGAATTTCTTCTCATTTGGGCGCTTGGTTCTGGTACATGCATAGCATCTCTTGCAAGGATAAAAACCTTTCCCAGTGAAAAAGGAAAATGGTTTCTTTGGTGGGTCCAGAATGCTTTTTACAACCTTATCTCTAATTGTGGGTGCTCTCTTATAAATGAATTTAGGATAATTCGGTAAATTGGTCTGAAGTTGTTTGTCTGCTAATAGGATATGCCAATGCTTCTTCACAATGTTTTCAATCTTTCTGTGTTGTATATTGTAGTTCAAAATTATGGGAGCTTTCATTGGTATAATTGCCTTTTTGTCATTATCTTGGATTAGTCTAGTCCTATCCATCACTCTGACTTCTTCTATTTTCTTTTTGATCATCATACCATCATATCCTTTGTTTGTGAACCTAGATCCCATGGTTTCTGCTTGTTCTAAGAAGTTTTAAATTTTCGTGCAATTACGTCGGAGTCGCATGAACTGTCCCTTTGGCACGTTAAACAGCCAATTTTTGTGGTGGCAACTTTCGATGGGGAGGTAGCTGTTTCTATCTATGTTTTTAAAATGTGTCTGTGACCTCACTATGGGACCTTCTTGAATGATCTCTAAATCCAGGAATGTCACTGTCTTATCGCTGATCTCCCAGGATAATTTAATATTTCTATCATTAAGGTTAATTTTTTCAAGGAAATTATTCAAATGTGGAGTCCCCTTTCAATAGGATAAAAACATCATCTATATATCTCCTGTATATCACTAGTTCATCTGGTTTTTCGTTAAAAACATAGTTCTCCTCCCATTGGGCCATAAAAAGTCCTGCTACACTTGGGGCAAATTTTGCTCCCATCGCAACTCCAGTGTTTTGATGGTAGAATTTATTGTTGTACCAGAAATAGTTATTCTTCAGGCAAAAATCCAAGCATTTTATAATGAACTTCCTTTGCATACATGGCAATTTGGTATATGTCCTTAGTCCCCACTTCGTTGCTTCACATGCTTGATAGTGTAGTATTATAGTGTAGAGGGATGAAACATCAGCTGTTGCTAAGATCCAAGGTCCGCCGTCTTTAGGGATGTCTTCTAGAATTTGTAGCATCTGTTTCGTATCCCTCAAATATGCTTTTGTTTGCTGAACTATTGGTTGTAGAAAGAAATCTATGTACTGGCCCACTCTTGCTGTTAGAGAATCGATCCCATTAACTATTGGTCTGAAGGGTGGATTGTTTTTATCTTTATGTACTTTTGGTAGTGCGTAAATAATTGGGATGCGACAGGAATCTGGTATTAAAAATCTTGCTTCTTTCTTGTTGAGTATATCTTTCTTTATTCCCAGGTGTACAATTTGTTCAAGCGCGTTTCTGCATCTAAAAATAGGGTTTCCAAGTAATACATTATATGTGTTTTCATCTTTGAGCAAATTCTTCATACCCTCATGGTATTGGTCCTTTGAGAGGACAACAATCGCTCCTCCTTTGTCCGCCGGGCGTATGACCAGATCCTTTCTTTTTATAAGTTTATTGATTCCACTTTTAATAAAACTTGGTTCTTCTTTCTTTTTTATTTTGAGGTCTTTGATCTCTTCTAAAACCACTTTTTTAAAAACTTCAATATATTTATTATCTTTTACTTGAGGGTTAAAAATAGATTTGTTCCTAAAATTACTATGTAAAATTCCACCGTCCTTTTGTTCCTGGGGTTTATGTCTAAAAGGGTTACTCACAACATATTTTTGGATATTTAGTTTCCTAATGAATTTCTGTATGCCCACATACGTCTCGAATTTATCAAGGTTCTTCGTTGGAGCGTATTTCAGGCCTTTATCCAAGGTTCCAATTTCTTCTGATGTGAGTGTTTGTCCACTGAGGTTAAGTATCCCTTCTCCCTTTACTCCCTTTTTCTTTTGTTCTCTCTTCCCTGCTCGTTGTCCTCTCTTCTTTCTTGGCTTCTTCTTGCTCCCCTTGGGTCGTCTTGATTTCGTGGGGGATGGTGCTCCCTGTCCCTGTCTAAAAAAGACCGACTGTACTCTGGTCCTTCATGGTGTGTCGGATATTGTCTATCATCTCTATCCCCATCCTCCCGGTTTCTCAGGGGTGCATAGTGGTTGTAGGTAGGTATTGGACTACGTTCATGTTGTTGATAGTTCCTTTGTTGGGGTCCTTTCTGTTCTCTATATCCGTAGTTTTGTGCTGGGCTTCTACCACGTGGTCCATACTGTTCATATGGTGGTCCTCTGTTATCCCGATTTTCGTATGTCGGTTTTCTCTGGTCTCTTTGGTCTTGAGGTGGTCCTCTGTATTCCCTTTGATCATGAGGTGGTCTATGCCAATTGTTCCCATTATACTGTTTTTTCTTTCCATAGTAAGGTTTTTTCCAGCCATTCTGTGGTGTCCGGTCATTATATTGTGGTTTTCTCTCTCCACGGTAGGGGGTTTGTTGATAGTGGTTCCCATAGTGGTTCACATATCTGTCAGCTTGGTGATCGTGCCTCGGGGTCATGGCGCCATTTCTCTCCCTTGGGTCTTGGTATCCTTTATTCTGGTAGTTTTGTCCTGTTTGTCCATTGGTATACTGTGGGTTGACTCTAACAGTTTTTTCCGGTGTTGAGTATGTGGAAATGGTGTCTGTCTTTCCCAGTTGCCCTTGCCATTTGAACACTTGATCGTTTTGAAAATCGTTCATATCTCTGATGTATTTTTTGCTTTTTCTCTGCTGCACTTCTCTGTCTTTTCTTGTTAAATCTTTGTTGAGTTGAGTTGTCAGTGTTTTGAATTCAGCTGTTTCTTTATGTATTTCTAATTCTTCTTTAATTTCTGCAATGTTCTCGTCAATTTTCTTATTTTTCCTATGTTTCCTTTTTAGTAAGAAGGTCAGGAGTTCCATGCCTTTTTCATTAAAAAATTTAAACCATTCGTCATTAGATTCTTGGTCAATTAGGCCATCATTAGGCGGTATGTCCCATCGCAGTCTCCTCGGGACGATTTTTTCTTTTAGATAGGTTTCAAAGGTGCTTATGTCCCACCATATGTTCACTTTCTTTTCCATGTTATGCCCTAATCTTCTCATTAGGTTTTCCAGACTTACAGTTTTCTCAATATTAATATTTGTGACATTGAAAACTTCTTCTAGATTAATTTGTCTTTTCTCCATAAATGTGAAGACTTCCATGGTTGCTGCGGGAATGATTGGAGTGTGGATATAGAATGTGATAGAGTATTCCTGCGCTACCGTGGAGAGGGAAGGGTGGGGGATGGGAGGGAAGGGTTGACTGAGGGGGGACTGCTGCAAGCACCGAATGTAGGTCAGACCGTACCTACTGAACAATGTATAGAAAAGTGGGGGTGATGCTGCGCTGTTCCCCAGGGGAATGTATTAGATCTGCCTCAAGGTGGCAGTATTGGGGCAAAGGCGTGAACCCCTAATATATACAATGGTAATAGACAATGGTATTGTCTCATCTACCAGTTAGATCCAAACTCTGAGTGTGAGGTGAATGATACCTAGTGGTAAGCACAATGTACTGCGATCAATAAATATACTGATAATAGTGGTGGCCGATAGATAAATATGTAAACAGTGCGAGAGTGTCAAAATGACTAATGGCACATTCATATAATAGCTAGTAAAACATCATAAATATGAGACATAAAAAATATCAATAAAATATATAAAAAATATATTAGGTGAAGATATGGTGTAGATCAATATAAAATATAAAGTGCATACTGCAAAGAATAAATATATATAACCATGACGTGTTGGTATATATAGTAAAACTGTGAGGTGCTGGTATATATATAATAACACTGGCTATGCGATACAGTGTACAAAAAGTTGATATCTCAATCTGCGGAGTGTGATGATAAGATGATAGTGCAGAAAGTAAGATGCACTGACAAGAATAAAAAATTAAACAGTGAATGAAAGGTGCAGATAATGAAGCATAAGTGGAGCTAGTCTGCTTGACTAGAGAGAGTTATACATATATAGATATGCACAAAAAAAAAAAAAAAAAATGCAGAATGCGATTTTCAAAAAACTGAGTCGCAAAAAAACGCAGAATGCGATTTAACAGAAAAAAATGCGATTTCCACAGAAAAAAATGCAAAATAGAGTAGCACAAAGTTGTTATATAAGAACAAGGCTGGAGATTAATATCCGTAAAGAGGTAAATGTGACCAAAATCAAGTAGCATGCACATAGGTCTGTGATTTAGAGAAAAAGTCCTTGACAGTTTGATAACAAATCTCGGTGTAAGTGATATGATCCTTATACAGAAGTGGTGTTCGTGCAGTGGGGTGTCATAAAATAGTGGGGGGCGTTCCTCTTCGTGCGGGGCACACTATGATAGGTAATGGACCCTTACCTTGCGGTAAAGGGTTAACCGCATAAAGATAGTAATATGGGTTCTGCTGTCCTCTTCTTCTGACGTGCTGCTCTGCCTAGGAGGGTGTGTGTTTCCTTCTTCCTTCCCTGGCTCCTGGTATCTTTAGCCTTATCTCTCTCGGCAATCGCCGGAGTGGTAGGTGGAAAATAAAGGGGGAGCCGTATAGTGTAGTACGTTTAAATAATAGCTTAGTAAGCAGTTTATTCAAGCATTAAAATCGAAACTCACAGTAAAAAACTCACAAAATAAAAATAAGGTTTTGCTTATCTCCAAACGAGCACCGAACTCGTTATCTTTCAGGTATGAATGCCTCTCCTGGCGAGGAGGGCATAAAGTCAGAACCCTCAGCCAAATCGAATCCAGATGGATATTCACATTAGACACGTTCTCACCTAGAGGGATGAACATAGAATTTGATCTCAACTGCTTTTTAAGTGACTTTTAAACACACCTATTATTCGATTTTTATCTTTAACGATTTTATTAGTGTATATTCCACCTCGCATTTTATCCAGATATTCCATACACTCCCTGCTGGCAGTCCCACAGACATTTATATCTGATTTATATTCCCACTATCATCCACTGTTTACAGTTTTATGGATCTCAGATATATATTCTTTATATATGTATTATGTATTATATATATATTTTTTTATATATTTTTAAATATATTGGGTCCACTAAATATATATTTTAATAATTTTATATTTTAATATATATTTTTAATATGTTTTATTGGATCTATTATTAGGTCCTATTTCTTTAGTCAGGAGTATAGGAATTTTATTGTCTTATCAGTTGACTATTACCAAGATGTGGTCATTCAATACGATTTTTAATTTTATTATGTTATCGCTGCATTTTATTTACATATGTACCATTACAGGCATGTAAGCCTACCATGTCCCTCCGTACATGGCCTAGGACACCCACACAACAATATGCCACATCTTGGCCTTTCTATCTCCAACACTCCAGGTCTGTGTCCCCATACATGTAGCATTCCCGGCCGATTATCGTTCTCTACGCTGGCCGGCAATCTAACAACATAGACTACCAACAAAATGGCCGCGCCCGAGACGGCGACACATTTACTATACTGTTATCCAGCCGGAAACCAACAAAATGGCCGCGCCCGCGATAGTCGGGAAAATGGCCGCTAATGGGAATTTACATTGGAACCACAGGAAAATGGCTGCCAATTAGATAGACTATTTAAACAACACACAAATGCCCCTCTAGCATCCCCTGATGAAGTCACATGACGCCACGCGTAGGGACACGGAGAGGCATTCATACCTGAAAGATAACGAGTTCGGTGCTCGTTTGGAGATAAGCAAAACCTTTATTTTTATTTTGTGAGTTTTTTACTGTGAGATTCGATTTTAATGCTTGAATAAACTGCTTACTAAGCTATTATTTAAACGTACTACACTATACGGCTCCCCCTTTATTTTTCACCTACCACTCCGGCGATTGCCGAGAGAGATAAGGCTAAAGATACCAGGAGCCAGGGAAGGAAGAAGGAAACACACACCCTCCTAGGCAGAGCAGCACGTCAGAAGAAGAGGACAGCAGAACCCATATTACTATCTTTATGCGGTTAACCCTTTACCGCATGGTAAGGGTCCATTACCTATCATAGTGTGCCCCGCACGAAGAGGAACGCCCCCCACTATTTTATGACACCCCACTGCACGAACACCACTTCTGTATAAGGATCATATCACTTACACCGAGATTTGTTATCAAACTGTCAAGGACTTTTTCTCTAAATCACGGACCTATGTGCATGCTACTTGATTTTGGTCACATTTACCTCTTTACGGATATTAATCTCCAGCCTTGTTCTTATATAACAACTTTGTGCTACTCTATTTTGCATTTTTTTCTGTGGAAATCGCATTTTTTTTCTGTTAAATCGCATTCTGCGTTTTTTTGCAAATCGCATTCTGCATTTTTTTTTTTGTGCATATCTATATATGTATAACTCTCTCTAGTCAAGCAGACTAGCTCCACTTATGCTTCACTATCTGCACCTTTCATTCACTGTTTAATTTTTTATTCTTGTCAGTGCATCTTACTTTCTGCACTATCATCTTATCATCACACTCCGCAGATTGAGATATCAACTTTTTCTACACTGTATCGCATAGCCAGTGTTATTATATATATACCAGCACCTCACAGTTTTACTATATATACCAACACGTCACGGTTATATATATTTATTCTTTGCAGTATGCACTTTATATTTTATATTGATCTACACCATATGTTCACCTAATATATTTTTTATATATTTTATTGATATTTTTTATGTCTCATATTTATGATGTTTTACTAGCTATTATATGAATGTGCCGTCATTTTGACACTCTCGCACTGTTTACATATTTATCTATCGGCCACCACTATTATCAGTATATTTATTGATCGCAGTACATTGTGCTTACCACTAGGTATCATTCACCTCACACTCAGAGTTTGGATCTAACTGGTAGACGAGACAATACCATTGTCTATTACCATTGTATATATTAGGGGTTCACGCCTTTGCCCCAATACTGCCACCTTGAGGCAGATCTAATACATTCCCCTGGGGAACAGCGCAGCATCACCCCCACTTTTCTATACATTGTTCAGTAGGTACGGTCTGACCTACATTCGGTGCTTGCAGCAGTCCCCCCTCAGTCAACCCTTCCCTCCCATCCCCCACCCTTCCCTCTCCACGGTAGCGCAGAAATACTCTATCACAACCTCTGCCTCTTAACTCTCGCCCCCATTTGTATAAAAATGCCCCTTATGAATGCTTTATGGGCCTTCCATAACATAAATGGGCTTTGTACTGAGCCCTAATTGTCAGTGAAGAAGTTAGTCAAATGTTTAGTGATCTTTTCCTTCGTTTCTTGGTACTGCAACAAGTAAGTGTTGATCCTCCAGAATGGGCTGGGTCTAGGAGAAGCAGAGTCTAATAGTGATAGAACTATTGACGCGTGGTCAGACCACATTATGGAATTAATAGTACTGTAACAGATTTGGTGTTTAATAAAACTTGTTGGTCCACCACAAAGAGGTCGATTCTAGTATGTATACACCTGATTAGGTGAGGAGAAGTATGTAAAGTCCTTTTCGTTCACATGGAAACAACGCCAGGCATCGTACATATTGTGCTTGTTAAGGGAGGTTAATAGCATGGGGATATGGCGGGTAGTTTTAGATGCAGAATCCATTTTAGGATCCGGGGTGGCATTAAAGTCTCCACAAAGTACAAGCGGACCTTTTTGATGCTTTCTGACTTTCTTCATTCGTTTATTAAAGAAGTGCACTTGGTGCTTGTTGGGGGAATAAACGTTCACTAGAGTGTACATTGTTGAGTTTAGTTTGCATACCAGAATCAGGTATCTACCAAGTGGGTTCTGGATTTCTTGATAGAAGTTAAATGCTACAGCGTCTTGGATAGCTATCAAAACGCCTTTAGTTTTAAAGTCCGCGTTGGCGGTGAAAACATGTAGATAATTTTCATGGGTACATTTCGGTTGTGCCTGGTTGCAAAAGTGTGTCTTTTGAGCACAAAGAATATCGCTATGGTGTGAAAGTGCTTCTTGCCAAAGCAATTTGCGTTTCATCTGGTGGTTAAGTCCTTTGGTGTTGATGGAAAGTATGTTAATAGGCATTGCTGCTATAGGGGGTAATCTTTAAAATTAAACATGTTATCTCCATTTCAATACTTAATTCAGATAGTTGGTACAATTGATGTGATGTGTATCACAGTAGACTTACTTGTACAGGTACTATGGCCTTGGGGACCACGTTCAAAGATGAATCATTTGGTAAAGGTTCCAGTTGTCTTTCACTTAGGGTAAGTGAAGACCTGTGGATAGTTCGGTGCTGTCTAAATCCCAAGAACAAAAAACGAAAGCACAAAAAAAACATAGGGAGAAACAAGATGGTAGATAAAGATAAAGTAGTAACGTTCAACATGGTTACATCATATTAAGTGTAACGGGTAAAGTGGGTGAAAAACACCCAAAGACTGCATTGCACTGCTACATATAACTGGGGGATAAGTTCAATGCTGGAAACGTCATCAATTAGGGACTAAAAGCAAATGTAGCCCATCCTTGTTTAATTACGCGTGAGAGGTGGCATTCTTTGCTGTGAATTTTTTCCATTCCTGTGTGAGTTTGATGGGGTGCTGGTAGTATTATTTTCAGCATGGGGGTCAGGCAGTATACCCCATTCTTTCAGGAGATCAATGCCTTTTTCAAGGGATGTCACTGTGTAGGTATGATTATCCTTAGAAATAGCTATTTTTGTTGGGTAACACCATCTGTATGCAATGTTGTGGTTGCATAGTATTTTTTTCGTCACCGTATTTAGGCTTCTGCAGGGTATATTGCGAAAAATTTTAGGCTTTGATACTGTGACGGAATTTGATCTTGCTTTCTCATTGTGGTCATGAGTTGTTCCTTAACATGAAAGAAATGCAGCCTGAGTATTGCATCTCTAGGTACTTGATCTGGCAGGTGGGCAGTGGATCCTATCAATGGTTATGTCCAAGTCTGTAAGACTTGGTATGATGGACTTGAACAAGGTAGCAGTATAAAGGCCCAGATCATGTTGCTGCACAGATTAAGGGATCCCCTAATCTTTAAGTTGTTCCTTCTGGACCTGTCCTCCATGTCTGCCAACATCGCTTTAATCCAGTGATTGTCTGCATTTTTTTCATCATGAGCATCAACTAAGTCATTAATGGGCAGTTAAAAGGGCAGTAGGTGTTTTATAGGAATGAAAGCCACTGCTCTATAACTTCATTAACCTCTCTGGTTTCTGAACCTCAATTTACATTTAAGCATGGGGGGGGGGGGGGGCTCAGCCGCCCATGTGAGTTGATGTGCAACCTTCAGCTCCATGTGGGTTCCAGCTTTCTATCTCGATTAGTGCCCGACAGCCCCACCAACTCTGATAGTATTAGAGCCCCACAGCTTCAGTGGATTAACCTGCCTTCTGGTCCAGAGGTCCATATATCTCAGTAGAGCAGGCTCAAAACATGTAATTTCCTGCCCAACCATCAGGGGGCACCCACAGCCATTTCTGTGCAAACTTTAGCATTTTAAAGACACAATTATACAATTGGCAAGACAGAGAACTGACTTAGAAATACAGGGGGCTAAAGTATCAAACTTCCCTTGCCACCAGGTGACATCGCCAGGTGGCCCTGCCCTTTACCTATATAAGAATTGTCAAACAATTCTTTTTTAAGGCCGTGGCATTGTTTATTGGCAGGACATTGTTTATTTATTTTAAAAAAATAAATTGTCAAAAATTGTGTGTTTTTAGTTCTTTTTGCACTTTTTGGTGAATGGGTAGGGGCACTATGTACCTCATACTATTTCACATGAGGAGGATTCTGATAAGCCCTCTGCCCGCAGACCCCAACAACCACAGCCTAGGGTTGTCGGGAAGAGGCCCTTGTCCCCCATAGCATGAAAACAAGGTGCTTTGCTGTGGAGGGGCTCTGTAAAGGCACCCCCCATGTTGAGGGCATGTTACCTGGTATGGTTCAAGAGGGGTTGCCAGGATGTATGCTCAGATAAGAGTCTAGTATGGGTTTTGGGGGGGAACCCGCACCGTTTTTTTTTATTGTGACGTGGGGCCTGGTATGGATTGGGGGGGGGAACCCACGGATGTTTTTTTTTACATTTTTCTATTGCCGTCAATGGTATTGTATTGCCGGAAATTTAAACGTCCTTTCTTTTTCTTTATAAATGTCAGTTTTGTTGCAGCAGGTTCTATACACGGTACAGAGGCGGCACTTTACAGGCAGACTAAGGGGACCACCTAGGCTCTATATTTAAAGGAGATTCTCATTTTTATTGTTTCACTTTAAGCATAATTAAAATCATTGCTACTGTAAAAACAATCTTTTTTTTTTTAATATTTGCATTGATACATGTCCCCCAGGGCAGCACCCATACCCTTTTTATGGCCAATAACTTGTATATAAGCCTTCAAAATGGGCACTTTTGATTTTTCAAGTTTGGGTTGCATAGACTTTATTAAGGTTTGGAGTTTGGATCCAACTTTTTGCGATGTTCGAGAGTTCTTGTGCAAACCGAACTGGGGGGTGTTCGGCCCAACTCAGAAACTACTGACCTCCTAATTCTGTGTTATTGACTCCTCCACTCTATGTCCCATACTTCTCACCAATGAACTCTGTGTAAGTAACGTATTGACCCCTGCACTCTTCTATTACTGACCTCTGAATTCTGTGTTACTTACACCTGACCTCTGAACTTTATGTTACTTACTGACCCCTAATACTGACATTTTAACTCTGCATTGCATACTACTGATCTTTGAACTCTGTGTTTTACTCACTATGGACCTCTGAATTCTGGGTTATATACTTCTGATGAGGAATGGGGTTCAGATCAAATCGGTATGTTATACAAAAAACAAAAGACATAGAGTCCCCCAAAAAATTACACAAGACTGAGGGAACCCAATTTTGTTTTTTTGTTTGCATAGGTTTTCCCCCTAAAATCAATAGCAAATCCTCATCAAGAATACGGGTTCTGGTGTGGATTTTATTATTTTTTTTATTTTTGCTGTAGGGTTAAGTGACATCTTAGAAAAAAAATATTGCCGGTATTTTACATTTTTTGCCACTTCTATGCCACAAAGGAAATGTGCATTTAAATGTTCCACTTCCACAGGCAGCATTGAAGAAGCTAATCCACGCCAAACAATATTTATTTTTTTTCCCTGTTCCTCATGTTCTTTATTTGACAACAACTTTTTAGCCTTAAATTGTCAGAAGTATTTTCAAAGATTTGGCTCCTATTGACTTCCGTGGGTTTCAGTTTAACATTCAGAACTTCAATGCAGTTTGGCCTGACCCCTGCACTAGGTGTTAATTAAAAAAATTAGTGGATCGAGCAAAGTTTGGTTCTATGGATGTTCCTCAAACAAATAAAAAATCTGACCCCTAACAAAGCACCTGAACTCAATTTTTTTCTGCTCTTTTTCAGGTCTGATTTGAAAGCATTTGGAAAAAAGGGCATACATATCTAGGCACTTCTATGGGGAACAAGTGTCAATGAAAATGAAAAAAAATAAAAAATTCTATTTGGCAGGGAGCAGCTTTTGTTTATATTAATAAGGCTTAAAGGTCAACATTAAAAATGTAAATCTATTTTAAATGACATGCTTGGAGGTTGCCTTAAACCTGCATGTAAAGTGTGCACCTCTACAAAGTACTAAAGCAAAACTGATATTTAAAAATAAAAATAAAAAAAACATTTGCAACTAAATTTCCCTGCTGCTTTGTTCTGTTTGTAAACCAAGCTGTTGGGAAATTCCCCTGAATATCCAGACCCT
The DNA here is from genome assembly GCA_028564925.1 of Lithobates sylvaticus. Classification (NCBI taxonomy): domain Eukaryota; kingdom Metazoa; phylum Chordata; class Amphibia; order Anura; family Ranidae; genus Lithobates; species Lithobates sylvaticus. Next base: position 155,966,186 of record CM053030.1, read on the forward strand.
AATACTTGATGAGGGTCTGAAAATAATTTTAAGACGCCCACACTAAAAACACATGCAAAAAAAAGGTGAGAGGTCTCTCCAAAATCGATAAGGATACCAGATTCTTATTCAGGCATGCAGCCTGGCTAGGAAAAAGGGGTACAGTAGGTGTGCACACACCCTCCTGAACATGCCAAATGCTCCCATTGTGGTGGGAGCATCAGCAGGAATAGATCGTGTAGCAGTGTTAATTGTCTTGTTAGTAGCAGCAGGTCAATGGGGCATTGTGCATCATGTGTTAAGACATACCTACATGACTGGATGATTTAATTGATATTTTTATCTTCATTGTGGGACATTACAATATTATAAATGTTACAGGTCCAGTTTAAGTGCTTTGAAAAGCTTTGGCAGCCCATTCAAAATGTGATCCACATTCTATGCTGCTTCATGCAACCCAGATTAACCACTTTGTCTCTCACACTTGTTCACCCCCTATAGACCAGAGCAATTTTTACATTTCTGCTATTGGACATGTTTATTTGCAAATAACTTTGTTATTACTTAAGATAACCTATCAGTTTTTGAAAGGACAAACAAGACTTTCTTTTCAAGATATTGTCTTGCAACAAATTTTTTTTTTTACAAACCTTAGACAATAAAATGCAACAAAAATGAGCAAATTGCACTTTTTACATTTTATTTTTAGCAATGTTAGTTAAAAAAAATAGTGTTACTGCAGATACAAAGTGCAAAAATTATTCTGTAAATTGTCCTATTTAAAATAATACTAAAATAATGATTTTAGTACAAAGTATTGCAAAGTTATTTACAAATGAAATAAAGTAAATTTTTCAATTTGGGCTTTTTTAAAATCGGAAATATATCGATATACAGTATATGGTAAATGTGTAAAAAAATATTAGCAAACAAAATCAAAAAGTTAATAAAACAGAAACAAAAAAATTGAAAATAAGCAAAAAAATTATTGTTATTATTATACACGATTTATATAGCGCCAACAGTTTACACAACGCTTTAAAATGTATAGGGGAGGACAACACAATTACAGTACAGTTCAATACAAAAGGTACAGGAAGGCCCTGCTCATAGAGATTACATTCTAAAGGGAGGGGGTGGTGGTACAAAAGGTAATAGCTGCAGAGAATGATTTGATGGGGTGGCTCGGGGACAGTTGTTGTTAGGTGGGTGTGGGATAGGCTTCCCTGAATAAATGAGTTTTCAGGGATCTCCTAAAAGTGGACAGGGTAGGGGCTGATCGGACATACTGGGTCAGGGAGTTCCAGAGGATGGGAGAGGCTCTGGAGAAGTCCTGAAGGCGAGCATTTGAGGAGATAACAAGGGAGCTATAGAGCAGGAGGTCCCGGGAGGAGTGGAGGGGACAATTTGGGCGATATCTGCAGATGAGGTTGGTGATGTAGATGGGGGCGATGTTGTGGATGGCTTTGTATGTTATGGTTAGCATTTTGAATTTTACACAGTGGGGTAGGGGAAGCCAGTGAAGGAATTGGCAGAGAGGGGTGGCAGTCACGGATCGATAAGTGAGGTGTATTAGTCTAGCAGCAGCATTCATAATAGACTGAAGGGGGGATAGCCTACTTAAGGGTAGGGCATTAAGGAGAGAGTTGCAGTAGTCATGGCAGGAAATAGTTGGAACAAATAGTTGAAGGGAGGAGAATAGGGTGTCAATTAGGGCTGATTAGACTAAATTAGGGGTTAATAAGGAAATTCAAAAATATGCTAATTGTTTATAGGATGGGTGATACTGCCCGCATCACTGTATCAGACAAGATGCAAAAAAGTTTTCCTCTAATGGGACTTTAAAGGGCAAGGGCTTCCCAAAAAACAAACAGGTTTTAAATAAAGTACATTTTATTTAGAAAAGTTAAAATGCAAGAAGAAAACCACAAATGAGGCAAATACAGACATGGATGCACAAAGCATGACATACAGTAAACCACTTCCTCTATCGAGAGAGCACACATGACAGAGAAGACCCAACGCTTTAAGTTACAGCATTAATCCTCTTCATCAGGGGTGAGTGGTATTGTATAGAGCGTTTTATGTCTATAATCAACAAAAACAGATAATTTAAGAACTCATCCTAGATTATATTCACAATGAAATAGATATTCAACAACAGTATCAATATACACTGGTTTGTGTAGAATATCATGGGTATTGCATCATATTAAAAAACAGGGAATGATTGCCGCAATGATCCATTCATAGAAGTCAGAGGGGTGAAAGCGTATGATGGGTCTGACCGAGACCACCTACAGAGGGCACTCAGCCCAAGCCCCAGTGGGAGCACCACACTGTGTACTGGTACAATTAATGTGTCTAAAAACAAAAGTATGTCTATTAGAATAGATGGATAAAGCAGATAGCAAAAATACCAACTATACTCTGTATTGTGTAGTTATTAGTCAGACAATATACGGGGGTGGCTATGAATTTCTGAGCTTACCGATTACCTCCTCCTTGTAGCTTGTCATTCGTTGTCTAGGGGCTCCCAGGGTTGATACCCAGTAATTGCTGAGACTGACACTCAAAGTCCTTTTGAGGTTTTTTATTTGCACAAAACATGGAAACAGAATAAAGCTCAGGCAGGCACTTTAGAACTGCTGACACTTAGATAAATGTCTCTCTAAATGATCCAAGGAGTAGCCACTCGCAGCTGGACACTTCACCGTTGGATAAACCCTTGTTTGTGGATCTAGCAGCCAACAAGTGATTCGGAATTAGCAAAGCCTCTGCCACAGACTTGGTTAGGAAACTTCAGATATTCACACTAAAGTCTCTCACAGGAACTGAAGGATGAGTTAGGAATTTTTCCTATGGTACCTGTATCTTTCAGCCGATCCGGCGATACCGTAGGAAATGTGGATTCGACTAGTGTCCATACATCTCAGCTTCCAGGCTCTTACCGAGCAGCCAGCCTTGCGCGTGGCCCTCCTACGAAGAGTCCTCCCCTGGTCGCTTGTCGAGTTGCTGGGTCTCTCCAATCCTGAGAGGGCCCCGGGACACTTCAGAATCCTCCTTCAGTTACTGCGCCTCGAACTAGCCAGCTCCGAGGCTCGGAAATGGATGGATCCCCACCCCAGACCATGAGGGCCTCTGGGACTGGTCAGGATGACCAGGCTTACGGTGTCAGTAGACACTCCTGGACCGAGACCCCTCACAGGGCTGGTCCGGACCGTAACCAGAAGCACCAGAGAGAGCTGAACCCTGAAAACGTGACTTCAGCACCTTAAATACCCCTTCCCGGAATACACAGCGGGACCAGGCGTGCCCACTGATTGGCTCCGGGAAAAGATTGGTACCTAATGTGTCCAACCAGACTGCATTGAATGAATGAATGATTTGTATAGCGCTGCAACTGCGAACTGAATTGCCTCGAGGCGCTTGACTGCTCATGTTGGGATGCCATGTATTAGAAGAGGTGGGTCTTGAGTTTTTTCCTGAAGGCCTGATGGTTTTCTTCCATGCGGATGTTGTTTGGTAGAGCATTCCATAGCCGGGGTCCCTGTACTGCGAATCTTCGTTCTCCCTTCGATTTGTAGCGGGCTTTGGGGATGAGAAGGCGATTTTGGTTTGTTGATCGAAGTCTGCGATTCGGTATGTATTTTTCTATTTTCTCACAAAGGTATTGAGGCGCATTTCCTTGTGTACATTTGTGGGTGAGGCAGAGGGTCTTGAATGTGATCCTGTCTTTTACCTTGAGCCAATGGAGCATCCTTAGGGATGGGGAGATGGATTCCCAGGGTTTCTTTCCGGTGACTATTCTTGCTGCTGTGTTTTGGACAATTTGAAGGCGCGCAATCTGGTAATCCGGTAATCCTATGTAGAGTGAGTTTGCGTAGTCGAGCCGTGAATTGATGATCGTTCCTACTACTACCGCTTTTTCCTTTTCCGGGATGAAGGGGATGAGTCTGCGTAGCATGCGAAGGAGATGGTGGGATCCGCTGATTACGGATCCTATTTGTGCCTCCATTGTCATCTCTGAATCAAAGATTACTCCGAGGCTTTTGGCTTTGTTGCTTTGAAGGATGGTCTGTCCCAAGATGGTTGGTGGTGTCCAAGGGGTCTTCGTCTTTTTCCTTGAGTTTGCGTCGAGGAGCAGTAATTCTGTTTTTGATCCATTTAGTTTGAGGGAGCTAGTGGTCATCCAGTCATCTATCAATGTGAGACATTTTCCTAGTTCCTGGTATTGGTCTTTTTGTCCGGTGATCTGGAAGTACAGTTGAGTGTCGTCCGCGTATGAGTGGAAGCACAGATCCAATTTGCTAATAATTTTGAAGAGTGGTCGGATGTAAATGTTGAACAGTACTGGTGACAATGGTGATCCTTGAGGGACTCCATAAGTGATTGCCCGAGTTTCCGAAGTGAAGGCTCCTAGTTTCACTGTTTGTGACCGGTTTCCTAAGAAGGAAGCGAACCATGGCAGATCTCCATCTGTAACTCCTGCCACTTCCTTGAGGCGGCTGAGAAGCATGTTGTGGTCCACTGTGTCGAACGCCGCACTGAGATCCAGCAATACCAGAAGACACGATTCTCCCTCATCCGCTGCTTCTAGGGCGTCATCCCATATTTTCAGAAGTGCCGTTTCTGTGCCATGGCCTGGGCGGAAGCCCGATTGTAGTGGGTCTAGGAGCTTGTGTGTGTCCAGATGAAGTTGAAGCTGTTGTACTACTGCTTTCTCCATGATCTTGGAAATGGTGTTCAGGCTTGTTACCGGTCTGCGATTGTTCGGATCCTTGGGGTCGAGGTTGGGTTTCTTTAGTAATGGTTTGCTGATGCCTTGCTTGAGGGAATTCGGAACCAATCCTTCTTTGAACGACTGATTTACTAGGTGTGTGATAGCGGGGGCCAGAATGTCGGAGCATTCTTTCAAGAGTTTTGTGGGGATGATGTCGTTTGGCGAGGTGCTGTCTCGGAGGCTCTTGATGACATTTTTGGTTTCATCCGTTGTGATCGGGGTAAGTGAAAAATGTGGTGCTTGTGCGCTGTGGATGTAAAATTCCTTACCTGGGTTGAGTTGAGTAGAGCTGGTTGTTATTTTTTTTTGTTGAATTATTTTCTGAATGTTGTCTATTTTGTTGATGAAAAAATCTGATAATTTGTTGCAGTATTCTTGAGTTTCGTTTCCTAGGGGCTCAAGGCAGGTGGGGTTCATAGTCTGGGCGACTAGTTTGAAAAGTTCCCGTGGTCGGTTTAAGGCTTTTGAGAGGGTGTTTGAGACATGTTCTTTTTTTGCTGTGAAAATTGCTTTATGATATCTCTTGGTGAGTATTCTGTAATTTGTGTGATTTTCCTTTGTGGTGTTTCTTCTCCAGGCTCTTTCTGCTCTTCTGTGTTCCCGTTTCAGTAGAGTAAGCGTGCCATTAAACCAACCAGAATTTTTCTTGCGGATGGGTACTCGATGTTTCGGGGCGACTGCGTCTGCTGTTTGTAGAAGTGCCTTGTTTATGAAGCTGAGTATTCGTTCTGTTGAGTGGTTTTGATTTAGTGTACCCATTTTGTGTGTTAGTGTGGTTTTGAAGATTTCCGAATGTAGTTTCTTCTGCGATCTAATCCAGTGTGTTGTTGCTGCTGGGTTTGGTTTTTGCAGGGAGATGTTGGTGGCGATCTCAAATTTGATAGCGTGGTGGTCTGACCATGGTAGCGCTATGTTGTCTTGAATGCTGATGTCCGTATTTTGCTTGAAGATGAGGTCCAGGATGTGACCCGACCCATGTGTGGGAGCCTTTACTAGTTGTTGAAGCCCTAGGTCTTCCAGTTGATTGATGCAGGTGGTGGCGATGGGGTCTTCGGTGGAATTCGCCCAGAGGTTGAAATCTCCGAGTACCAGAATCTTGTTGTTTTTCAGGGTGTGTGCCGAGATGAATTCCGTGAGTGGTATCGGTAGATTTGTCTTTGGTCCTGGTGGTCTGTAGCATAGCAGCATGTGGATGGTTTCTTGTGGTGTGGTTTGCATCTGTAGAGTAAGTGTCTCCATAAACGTTGCTTTGTTCTGTACCGTAGGTTTGACGAGCGCTAGATGAGCTTTGAAGATCACTGCTAGGCCTCCTCCTTTTTTTCCTTTCCGATGCTCGGTTAGGATCCTGTAGTTTTCTGGCACTGATTCTGTTAGGATGGTGTTGCAGTCGGGTGTTAGCCAGCTTTCCGTGATGAAGAGGCAATCTATGTTGTTTTGTGTGATGAAGTCATGGATTTCGTGCCTGTGCTTGACTGCCGATCTGGTGTTAATCAAAGCGCATGCTAACTGTTGCGGTTGAGTTGTAGTCTTCTTATGTTTGATCGTTGCTTGTGGATCGATTCTTAGTAGTCGTTCTTTTTGTAATATTTTTTGAATGGCGGTCGGTAGAGTTGCGGTCAAATTTCTTAGTCTGCATAGGGACTCTGCTGAGTATTTGAAATTGCACATGTTGAGGTGCTCCAAAAAATTTCCCTGCTGTGGACGAGATGATGCGTTGAAAAAACGCTGATGCTGTTGTTGAGGCGATAACGGTCTTGCGCAGGCTAGTTGAAGATGTTGCGGATCTGTGGGAAAACCCTGTAGACCTACACCCTCCCTCCCGTTGATCCAGAGGAAGGCGAAAAACCCCTACTAGCGCGGCCAATTGCTGTAGCAGAGGAAAAAATTCCTTCCTGACCCCCCGAGGGGCGGTCGGATGTTGGTCCCTGGATCAACTGCTAAGTGGTGGTCCCTGCGTTACTTACCAGAATATTTACCTTACCGGGTGATCCAATGATGGCGATAGGGTGGATCCTGATGTTGATCTCCCTGCACAGGTACTATGACCCCTGTTACAACCTCCTGTTATCAACTCCTGGTTTTAACTCACCACTTAGACAAGTTCCACTAACTCCTGGTTTTAACTCACCACTTAGACAAGTTCCACTAACTCCTGGTTTTAACTCACCACTTAGACAAGTTCCACTAACTCCTGGTTTTAACTCACCACTTAGACAAGTTCCACTTGGACAGAGTTCAACCAGTCTCAAGGATGAGCAGCCAGCCTTGCGCGTGACCAGGCATTCTCAGCCTGTCACAGGTGCTCACCTCACCTATGACCAGGCAGAACTCTAGTACAGCCCAGCCAAACTGATGTCGTAGCACAACCTAGAATAATTAACCCCAAACTTAATTACAGTTCAGGGAAAAACTAAATTTACAAGACTAGTGCACACTTTGAAAAAAATGTTGGTGCTACACACACATATATATATATATATATATATATATATATATATATATATATATATATATATATATATATATATATATATATATATATATCAATTTTAGACATATGCACAGTATTAGATAGTAACATACATTGTGATAACACTAAAGAGAAGATGAAATGGGGAATATTTTCACATTAATCCTTAAGGTGACATCTATTGTATACTATGATAAAGAGAAAGTAATTGGGCAGAAAGTGCCTGAGTTGAGAGATTGTTTACAAATAAATTAACTTGTCAAGTTGCTTTAACTAACATCATCTACAGATCTAAGTTTATTCCTTTGATCTGCAGATAAATGAACAGAATGAACATTATGTTACTTTGTATCTTCCTATTCGGGACTAGCCAACCCCCCCTCGGTTCGGTTCGCAGCAGAACATGCGAACAGGCAAAAAATTTGTGAGGACACGCAAACACCGTTAAAGTCTATGGGACACGATTGTGAAAAGAAAAGTGCTCATTTTAAAGGCTTATATGCAAGTTATTGCCATAAAAACCTAGGTCCTGCCCCAGGGGACATGTATCAATGCAAAATTTGAAAACAGTGAAACAATAAAAATGAAATATTCCTTTAAATATCGTGCCTGGGGGGTCTCCTTAGTCTGCCTGTAAAGTAGCGCATATTTGTGATGTGATTTACTATGCCACAGCAAAATTACATTTCTAAAGGAAAAATTTTAATTTAAAACTGCTTGCGGCTGTAATGTATTGCCGGATTCCAGCAATATAGCTAAAAATCTTTGAAAAAAATGGCGTGAGTCCCCCCCCCCCCAGTCCATTACCAGGCCCTTTGTGTCTGGTATGAATATTAAAGGGAACCCCGCTCCTAAATAAAATTAAAAAAATTGCATAATGGTCCCCCCAAAATCCATACCAGGCCCTTCATTTATGTACAGTTAAGTAATAATAATTTTTTAAATTTTTTGTAGAATAAGTCTGATTTAAAAACAAATACACTGATGGAGATGATGTACAAAATAGTTATAGAATAATTTCTCCAATAATAAAATAGCACATTTGGTTATTGAACATAATTTAAAAAATGCTTAGGTTTAGCAAATGTGTTGCCGCTTTGATGCAAAACTGTCAGCCATTTCAAATGTTTAAATATAAAGACCCTGCTTAATAACAGTTTGATTTAACCTTCATAAGTTGGTTATGAGCACCCCTCTAATTTTGTTTCACTTTGCTTGTATTCCTCTTTTAGCATTGTCTGCCTCTGAACCTAAGCCCCACCCATTATTCCTGTCAGTAACAAAGCACTCTTATTGCCCACTGAGACACTCTAGGAGTGAGAAATTTCCCCTAACTCAGAAACATTAAAGTGGAACTTTACCCATAAGTACTTGATAAAAATAATTTTCTTTAGCAAGGAACATACTGTACATGCCATATTATGAATTGTGCTGCCAAAATTAAATGTGTGAGGATAAGTGAGAATGTGCATAATAGGGTGAACACAGTATATTACTGGATTTTCACCAGTATTAGTATTTTTTTTTTTCTTTTTAATCTTTTACACAGCTATACCTGCAAAAGGGGCTGGCCTGAAATGATCTAGCAAAACTGGTGGTGGTGATCAGGGACACTGGGACTGGTGTTACGGTAATCAGGGACACTGTAACTGCAGTGTGGCTATCAGGGACACTGTAATTGGTGTGGCGGCAATCAGGGACACTGTAATTGGTGTGGTGGTGATCAGGGACGATATGACTGGTGTGGCTGTGATCAGGGACACTGTAACTGGTTTGGCAATGATTAGGGGGCAATATAATTGGTGTGGTCAGGAACACTGCAACTGGTGTGGAGGTGATCAGGCACACTGTAACTGCAGTAACGGTGATCAGAGACATTGTAAATGGTATGGCGGTGATTAGGGACAATATGATTGGTGTAGTAGTGAGCTTTTTTTTTTAAATGTTAAACTTTTTTTTTACATAATGTGACCAGATCAGTGCAGTGTTACCATAGTGTTAGCAAAGCACTGTAGTGCTCTGGGGAGGTGATCTGGGATTTATTTCGTTTTTTACCCTGTGATTGCTTGTTACTGTGATAATCACTGTAATAAGCAACTGATAAGAGTGTTTCATTAATGAAACCTTGTTTATTACTGTGATGCTGTGACTGCAAGGTACCTGTTGAAAGGTTAAGTCCAGTGTAGAGCTTTGGCTGTGAGTTGAGGCGTTAGTGTAGTCAGGCAGGCTGGGTCAGCAACAAGTTTTGACAGCAAGGTACAAAGTCAGAATCCAGAAGCATGGTCGAAGACAGGCAGAGTCCTACACAGACTGGCAGAGTAATGCAAAATTGTTAGGCAAAGAGAGTAGTCCAGGAATCAGGCAAAGTTCAAAGTCCAAAAGTTCAGCAGTTCGGTAGTTTAGCACACATCCAGGGAAACAGATCCAACAAATGGGCATAGTCCACAGGAAGTACTGAAATTTAAGCTGATCTGATCGTAGATTGATTGGAGCTGGAAGGCAGATGGGGCTAGAGAGTACTAGAAGCCGAGGTACTATGGAAGGTGTATACTGCACAACTCAGGTTCCCCAGCGGCAGAGGGAACAGAGACGCAGTGACAGAAAAGCAGGAACCAGCTTCAAACCCAGGAACATGGTGGTGACTGGTCACAGCTATCACATTGTACAGGGCTGCTGTGATTTCCCCTGGTACCATGTGATTGCTGGGACCAAGATCACACACTAGTAAACAATTACAGCCTTGTTTACTACTGTAACTGCGATTAGTGTGATTGGTCACAGCGATCACATGGTACCAGGACCACTCACAGCGCCCCATTACAATAAACAGAAATCCGCTGTGTCCATTGGACACAGATTTCACCACTGCACACTCTAGACAGTGTGGCCGATGCATGAGGACGTACGGATATGTCCACCCGAATCAACACTGCTCCTGTCCGGCCACTGTATATATATATATATGTACATATATATATGTATATATATATATATATATATATATATATATATATATATATATATATATATATATATATATATAGCAGTTATAGAAAATAGGTGAGCCCTGCATAATCTTTATTTTTTGTTCTATAATAACATTTCTGTAGTAACATTTGCAAAATGAAAGCTTTGTACAATGAGGGCAGATCATAGATGGTAGGAGAGGCCAACAGGGTGGTGTACAGAGCTACCTAAAACCATCACAGTAGCCTGCCTCGGTTCTTTTAAGAACCCTTAGCCCCAGATGCATGTAGCAGGCTGGCTCTATCTTGTCTGTCTTGTATGTCTTTATTAATACAAACTAACTAACCATTTAATTAAACTAAATTAAACCAACCATTTAACCATGCTCACACTGATGAGGTCCCTATATGATTACATCCTGTATCCCAGTTTGATAACTATGTGTGTCTCTCTTGATCTTGAATGTCAGCAGTAGCCCCTACATGGTGCTATCACTGTCAGGCAGAGTCTATAAAAAAATAATAATCTGGTCATGTATTGACATTCTTACTGGAAAAAAAAGCCTGAAAACTAGCTACTTCTTTAAATTTTAAGCTTTGACAGTGTAATTTTCTACTCTATCAGTATTTCCATAACGTTTTTCTCAAATACTTCAAATAGTCTATTGGAAGCACATTGAGGTCTTTAATTCTCCTGATTTAGTATGATATATTGGAAAAGCAGGTTTATTGTAACTCCCTTGTGATGGCTCGAATCTTTATCCTTAATTCTCTTTTCATCTCATTTGCATAATTAGACCTATCACAACATGATAATTACACTACTGCACACTTCTACCCATTATCTGCAAGGCATGTTAACTTCCCTAATCCAAAAACTTATGTTGTACAGAAATCAATAGCATTCTTCTTTTCAGGAGCCAGCTTTCCCACGGTTAAACATAGGACTGTACAGAAAACTATGGAAATGATGCATTGCTGTTGTTCAGTTAAATCAGTGCAAAAAAGATATAGGTAAAGCTACCAGATGTGCTTAAAATTAAAGTTCATATTTCAAGAGCCTAAAGTAATCCTTCCCTGCCATTCAGCTTTCATTTTGCTTATTCTTTGAACAAATTACACTACTCATGCAAGTATAGAGCCAGTCATATAACTTTTTATTGAGATTTTGACATAGTACTATTCATTTACAGTGGAAGTAAAAAACACTGGGGGTCCATTAATAAAGTCGCTAGCATACTGCTGCTTAAAATAAATAAATAAAACAATAAAACAGTACATTTTCAAAGAACAACAATGTTCTTTTTTACACATATTAAATGTAAAAATAAATGAGAGAAAAAAAAAAAGCTGGGAGGAGAGCCTGTTGACATGATCTGTCAAAATCACATGACAGACGAAGAAAACTGTAGGACACTCAAGGTTGTGATTAAGCGATTTGGTTTGTGAAACGTGTTAAACTAGCTGCTATCGTCCTGTTGTATCGTGGCCTGTTATGCATGGATTTTTACGAATAAAGTAGATGTAAACCCAATTCATGAAATTTGAGCTGAGCACATATATCTGCAGTGTTTTGTTATCTCTCTTTAAAGCACTATGTCCCGTGGCTTTCTCCTGCTCCATTCATCTGTTATCAGCCTGATAACTCCTGACAAGTTCTCCTGCACATATTATAAAAGCAGCCTGAGTTTTGTGTTGGGGAGGATGCTATAAAAAGTTTAGCGGAGCCCTGAACTATTCAAGGGACAGAGCTGAAAGTCTCTACCTATGAGGAGAGGGGATGTGTGCCTTGCCTCCAATCAGCTGACTTGGCTGTATGCCCAGACTTCACTGCAGTGCTAACCAGGAAGAGAAAATCTCCTAACACGATGTGCACTTTCTAAACAGTATATAAAGATGAAGACAGCAGATATACAAGTACTGTATTTATTGGCGTATAACACACACTTTTTCCCCCTTAAAATCAGGGGAAAATCATGGGTGCATGTTATACGCTGATCCCGCTGACTGTGAGAGGGAGAGGAGCGAGCGCCGCTGAAATACACATAGTCGAGTGTACTGTGTACTCAGCTAGGCTCGGCTCCTCTCGGCTCCGCTCGCAGTCACACCCAGTCCGACCATTGGACCTGTGTGATGTCCATCATAGGAGCCGGGCCAAGGGGCGGGACCGGGTGGGACTGCGAGAAGAGCTGAGAGGAGCCGAGTACACAGGAAATCCGGCACTGTCTATCTCGGCCGCGCTAATTTTAAAAACGATCAGGCTGCATTGAGACTGGGCAAGGCTGCAAGTAGACTGGGCAAGGCTGCAGATGGACACTGATAAGGCTGCATTGATTGGCATTTAAGTTTTTTTTCCTTAAAATTCCCTCCTAAACTTGGGGTTCATGCTATACGCCAGCACGTGTTATACGCTGATAAATATGGTAATCTGTTTCATCCCTGTATGTATGAGGGTTTACATCAACTTGAAAGCATTTATACTTCTGAAGATTGGAGTACGGTCACCACTTTGACTGTAGGACACTGCAGGCTCCATGTTGTGGCTGTCAGGGAACCTCCACACCAAGCAGGTGAATCCCGGATCCAATATGCGCATTTGCACACCTTTTCCTCACATATGTGCGCATCGGTTCATCATATGCATAGATGTGCGCATTGGCGCACAGACGTGTGCATTGGCGCACAGATGTGCGCATCGGCACATTTTTGTGAAACGGACATGCGCACTGTGCATGTTCTTGTGAGCATGCGCGCACGCCGGCGAATCACGGCACACGGCGCCCTATTTAAACGAGCAGCCACTTAGCATCAGTGCTGGATTGTCTCAGTTTGTTCCTGCATACCTTGCTGTTGCCTTGTCTGACTTCACCTGATCTTGAACACCCGGCTCTTCCTGACTACTCTCTTGGATCACCCCTGCAACCTTGTCTGCCTTGTTTACCTGCACAGACCCCGGCTTGAACCTCTGACTTAGGATTTGTCTCCTGATTCTGTACTTCGCTGCCTGACCTGTTGCCGACCTCTGCCTGCCCCCGACCACGAGCCTGCCTGCCATCTGTGTACTTCTCTGCCAGCCCGTTGCCAGCTCCTGCTTGTTCCTGACCTGCTATCTACCTGCTATCTACCTGCCTACAGGCACCTGCACCCTTCCACTGCCCTAGCAGTTCCTGTCTCCACCTCCAGGACCGGGACTGTGCAAGAGGCCGCCCTCGTCATTTCGGACTCCGCTGTAAGGTACGTGACAGTGGCCCGCATTTTATGAATGAACTATGTGATATGAAATAACTCGTCAGAGTATAACAGAGATCAGATAACAATGTATCACAAGAACAGGGTTTAGGGGCACTGACATCATTTGGGGGGTTACATCTCTAGTGCACATTCTGTGTTGTAGTGACATGGTTGTGCCTAGTTTACCCTAGACATGTCGCAGTCACTTATGTTTTATTGTAATGTCCCTGGTTCGCCCCATAGGAAACATTACCCAGATCAAGACTGAAGTTCATTGCCCAAGATATCAGATCGTTAGGTTTACTTCAATGCAGACCTTCATTGACATATATGCTTGTTTTCTTTTTCTTCCCTGTGACTCTGTTGAGCCAATGGGGCACTATGATCTCCCAGCACTGTTACTTCTTCATACCCTGAAGTACTGGGTTTTTACTTGGGCTCCAATTGCTGAATGAAGTGGTGGGGGAGTGAAGCAAAGGTGACAGGTTATTATTGAAAGCCTGTTTTTCTCTACTTGAGCAAAGCACAGGTTCAAGAGGAATGTCGATCTCTAAATAGAATATTGTTTCTAGGAGGTAGAGTTCTTTTGGCAGAAGAGATATGCAAAATATTTCTCTTGCAATCTTTATTTTGTGTACATTGCCGGCAGTGTACACTCCTGACTTGAGAAGATGTCAGCTGTTGTGTATGAAGTGACAGCAGAGAGTCTGGATAATGTATTATTGAGTACATACTAGAACAGGGGTCTCAAAGTGGCGGCCCTCCAGCTGTTGTGAAACTACAAGTCCCATCATGCCTCTGCCTGTGGGAGTCATGCTTGTAACTGTCAGCCTTGCAATGCCTCATGGGACTTGTAGTTTCACAACAGCTGGAGGGCTGCCAGTTTGAGACCCCTGTACTAGAAAGTAGGTGCACAATAAAGAAAAAGCCCACTGACTCTGCAAGTGGCAGTGCTCTAGTTTGAGGTAAAACATTCCTGTAAATGTTTGTGACTGCAATTAGTCCAGCAAGAATAAACAGACGTGTGAGTAAAAAAATGTAGCGCTAAAGTAGGTAAATTAGTGTAAAACCAAAAGTGAACACTCTACCTAGAACTTGTCCATGTGATACATAAATATAAACATAAATGTCCCACACAAATATAAAAAGAAGAAAAATAGTGATAACGTATTGAAAACGTGATTGTCCCGCAACGGTGAAGAAATTATGTCAGGACATGGGTGTCTTTAATCGTGCAAATCTTCCAATCAGGCACTATCTACTCTTGTGAATTTATGAAGAAATACATCTAATATTCACTGGCAGAGATGAGAGATTCAGTAGGCCTAAAAAAAAAAAAACTTTGAAGCAAACTTTTGCTCTTGGAAAAAAAAGATAAGCTGATTGCCTCTTTTACAAGTCTCAAATATATACATTTTACAAGCCTGTATTGAAACAAGATGTTGCCTGAACAAAAGGATCTTTTTGTCACAGACACCAGAAAAACTCTTATCTTATCTCCTTGAATGGATAAGGAAGGACGTGCAAATATATATGGCAAGGTTTGGGTCATACATAGGATGTACGGGGCATAACAAGGTATCATCACCTGGAGGTGTCCCCTGACTGGGAAGGAAAACCCATTGTGCTCAAGTAAAGACTGTTTGGACAATTTACAACCATGAAGACAAAATGTAATAGCTGACCTTGTCCAACAAAACCTATTGTGTGAAGTCTTTAGGAATTTGTGGACATAGCTAAGCTATCAAAACATGTATTTGACTGCCCAAAGTCCATCTCAAAACATGATGTTACAAGTCAATTCAAAGTATATGTGATATTTGTAGGTTACAAAAGAAAACTATAATTTTAGTATCCGATGAGTTGATGAAATCGGTTATGAAGAAAACATAATAAATAAAGGGTGATTATTAATAGAATTGTTTTAGGAACAAATTAGTATTAAGAAAAACATATGATCATGATATAAATGTATAAGAATTGAACTATGCTTAGATAAACAAATATTGATTGGATACCCAAATTATACAGGTATCCAGATAGATAAACATTGTATGTGATGTTGATTAATATATATATATATATATATATATATATATATATATATATATATATATATATATATATATATATATATATAACTTGTGTCCTTTTCAAATGGACAAAATTTTTACAAATATACAATGATATGCATATATATCACCATTTTATGCAAGTGATTAATCAATAATTATGCTAAGCGTATTTGATAGTATGTGGTTAGTATAATTCCCAAATACTAAAGATATAGATATTTTCACTAAGGTACAATACACAGTATAAAATAAAATATATTAATTTACAGAGCAGCACCAAAACACGTGAGACACCTGGTGGTTGAAGGTGAAATTACCTTAAAAACATTTAGACTACTGGGAGGGGTGATCATTGGGTCTGCCTGCCAATAGGAAGGGGACACATACCCTTTGGGCTGAACATATTACAAGTTTTATAATCTTATTGTTTTGAGAGGGTATTTAAGAAGCAAGAGAGATAGTCAGGGGGACAGCTCAGGGGATCCAACCTGAGGAGCTCAGGGATCTGCCCTCAGGGAAGGGACACTGGGAGAAAAACATCTTCCCAGATAGACTGACAACCATGCATGAAAATATACTTTAACCTCCAAGGAGGTTCCTGAACCCGGTAGCCATCTCAAATCCAGACTAATAGCCATTTTGGAATGGGTAAATATAACATGTTGATTTTATCTGGTATGTTCTCTTAATTATTGATGTATTGATAATCATTCTCCAGAATCAATAACCGCCTTTTATATTTTTCTCTAATATTCAATTTTTCATTATATATTACTTTTGCATAGTTGCCAAATTTTATTGACAAAACAAAAGTCTAATTTATTTCGCATTGTTCAACGTTACTTACCTGCAGCATAGTAACGGCTGGGTGTGTGAAATACAGACATTCTGTTAAATTGTCAAGTATAAGGTTATTGATTCTACTGAAGAAGTTATCATGGTGATATTATGTCCAAGGTACTACTACGCCCAGTTTAGGGTATTTCCATTAATTGTCAAAATGATCAAGTAATGCTATCTGTATTTTAATTTCATGTAAATATTCGTTTTCTGTCAACCAATAAATGTATCTATTTCGTATGATCACTCGTCTCCGTGAATAAGTTTCAAATATATAGACTGTGTCATATAGATTGATTCTGTATCTTAAAAATATCTTTGTTAAAAACTACTTAATAAAAATGTGCGGGAAACTGTCCTTAAAAAGCACAACACTACGATAAGAATGGAATAGATGTATGCTTACCGGAACAGGTGAATCAGATGAAGAGCGAGTCCTCCAATCAGATGAAGAGCAGATAACGTTTTTTCAAGCACGCCAAGGCAGATCAGCGCCATTTTTCTGTAGATTGTGCCAGGAAGAGGGAGTGTCTTTTGGCGGCTTTTTTGACAGGACAAAGCACCCTACAAAGGATAAATCGGAGAACACACCCCCAGCTTCTTCATAGCACATCTATTGGAGACAAAACTCCATCTTGGATTCCACTACTCTTGTTCCATGGTGGTGGCTTACAGCTGACTCAGCGATCTACGATCTGTCTATCGGTATCATCTTTGTGGGACCGGACAAAAAGAACAGCTGAATACATCTGCCTGCCCCAAGGAGTACAGTAAAAGTCCAGCCCATTGGCTTCCTCGAGCCTTTGCATGCCTGTTTGACTCCTTGTCGCTGACAGGGGGTCCACCTGTTCCGGTAAGCATACATCTATTCCATTCTTATCATAGAGAGTGCCTGATTGGAAGATTTGCACGATTCAAGACACCCATGTCCTGACATCATTTCTTCACCGTTGTGGGACAATCACGTTTTCAATACGTTATCACTATTTTTCTTCTCTTTATATTTGTGTGGGACATTTATGTTTATATTTATGTATCACATGAAGAAGTTCTAGGTAGAGTGTTCACTTTTGGTTTTACACTAATTTACCTACTTTAGCGCTACATTTTTTACTCACATTGCTTTTGATTTTGTCACATTCCTGTGTAGCTGCTTTCATCTTTTTTTGTATTGTTATTTTGAGTTTAGTGCAGTAATTATTTTATACCTACTAAGAATAAACAGACAAATGTACACTTCCAATAGGTTTTGTATTAACCACTTGCCGACTGCCCCATTGCAGAGTTACTGCTACAGGTTGGCCGTGCTGCACAGAATCACGTAAATGTACATGAATCTACACTTCTGGGTAGGGGACACGCGTGCGTGCTGTCTGCATACCGCTTCTGCTGTGATTTGTCAAACCAGAAGCCAATCTGCGGGTGCTGGCCAATGGATGTCCACCAGCACCCATCGATCATCAGGAAAACACATAGAGCGGCAGAAAGGCAGAGTTCTGTTCTGACAGGGGGGAAGTGATAGTTTTTATCTCCCTGCAAACATCATTGCAACATCAGTGGTCCCCGAGCCTGGGCTGTATGAGAGGCCTCCCTCTGTATGACAGGCTCAGCCGCAAGGTACAGTACGTGACATATAGTGTCCCAATGCAACATCAACATCTGTCGGTGTCCCAATAGACCATCAATATCTGTCAATATCTGAATATGTGTCATAGTGCACCAACAACATTTGCCATAGTGTACCAGTGGACCATCAACATCTGTTATAGTTTCCCCAGTACATAATCAACATCTGTCAGTGTCCCAATGCACCAACATTTGTCAGTGTCCCAGTGCACCAACAACATCTGTTATAGTGTCCCTAATGCAAGATCAACATCTGTCGGTGTCCCAGTGCACCAACGGCATCTGTCTGTATCCCAGTGCACCAACATCTGTTATAGTATCACTAGTGCATGATCAGCATTTATAAGTGTCCCAGTGCACCAACAACATCTGTCAGTGTCCCAGTGCACCAACAAGTTTCATAGTATCCTAGTGCATCATCAACATCTGTAAAGCCCCATACACACGCTCGGATTATCCGAGGACCAGGTCCGTCGGATCATGTCCGTCGTACTTTGTCCGATGTTGGTTTTGCGTACACACGGTCGGACAACGTTGTCGGAAAATCCGATCATTCTGAACGTGGTGACGTTCGTTGCGTACGACGGGACTACGTAGAGGCTAGTAGCCAATAGCTTTGGTCTTGTAATGTGATCTGAGCATGCGTAGCACTTTGTCCGTCGGAATTCGCTACACACGATCGGAATTGGTGTGATCGGACTTTGTTGTCGAAAAATCTATCCAGCAGGAGATAGAACTTTGTCCGTCGGACAATCCGATGGAAACTGTCCGATGGTGCCTACACACAGTCGGAATTTCCGACAACATTGTCCGATAGGACAGAATCCATCGGAAAATCCGACCGTGTGTATGGGGCTTAATAGTGCCCCAGTGCCCTATCAACATCTGTTACAGTGTCTACAGTGTTACATCTGTCATAGTAGCAGCAGTGCAGCATCAACATCTGAATGGTGGGTATCTAACAGATTCTAAGGAGGAGAGGGTCCCAACAAAGAGAATGAGAAGATCTGGGAAGGAGCAGGCAACCACCAGCAGTGCTGTACATCCTGGTGAGGTGGCGAGCACCAGCAGCACAATACACCCAGATGATAGGCCAGGTACTAGCAGCGTTGTGTCACGTCCAACACAAAGAAGTAGGCCCTTGCTAGCTTCCCAGAGGTGCTTTTAAATCCTGTATGGTTGCCCTCTCATTTGGCAGAACCTACAATCCCTCCTTGTGCAGCGCAGGCAGGCTCTTGGATAGTAATTGAAAATGTTACGCCAATTCATTTTTTTAATTAATTTTTTTCTGATGATTTGTTGAATTTAATTGTGGCCTAGTGCAATCTTTATGACAGCCAATTCATTGCCAACAATCCAAATCCATCTTATGCCTGTCCATTTCAGTGGAAACCTGTCACCGTGGAAGAATTTAAAGTTCGTCTTGGACTTACACTGAATATGGGACTGATAAAAAAAATTAAAAAGTAAGTCCATGCCTACTGATCCACCCACCCCATACATCACATGCCAGTCTATTCTTCGTATATGCACAGAAAATGCTATAACATGATCATGAGGTTTCTTCACTTCAATGACAATTCCCTGTGTCCTCCTCAAAATCATCCTGCTTACGACAAGCTGTTCAGAACTTGGTCCCTCCAATACATTTTTGGAAATGTGTAATCCTGACAAAAATATTTGTGAAGATGAGTAGACATGTGCAGAACGAAAAAAATTGTTTTGTTTCATTTAATTTCGATTTGTTATTTACGTAAATTTGTTTAGTTAAATATTTAATCCATTTAATTTGTTTTCAGAATTTATTTCCTTAACGCGTATTCGAATTGATTAGAATTTTCAAATTCAGATCAATTCGAAAAGTTTTCGAATCAATTTCGAATCATTTTTCGAATCAAAATGTTTTCAAATTCGAAAAGTTTTCATATTCTAATAGTTTTCCAATTTCCCAAGAGAATAAGATAGAATAGAAAATAATGGAATAGAATAGAAAAGAATATAACAGGAAATAAAATAATATAATATAATAGAGTAAAACAGAACAAAATAGGATAGAAAATAAAAGAACAGAATAGAAAGGAATGGAATAGAATAAAAAGGAATAGAATAAAATAGAAAGATTATAACCATCTTCTGAAATTTGAATAGAATAGAAAAGAATATAATTAAAAAAAACAATAGAATAGAAATAATATAACCATTTTCCAAAATTCAAATAGAATCAATTTGAATTTGAATAGAATAGAAGAGAATAGAGTATAATAGAATAGAAAATAACACAATAGTATAGAAAAATAACAGACTAGAATAGAATAGAATGAATATAACAATCTTCCTTTTCTGAGCTAATATTTTCTATTCTATTCAAATTCGAATTGTTTCTATTTGCATTTTGGGAAATGGTTATATTCTTTCTATTCTATTCTGTTTTTTTTATTATATTATTTTTCTATTTGTTTATTCTATTCTATTATTTTCTATTTTATTATTTTCTATTTCAATTCAAATTTGTTCTATTCAAAATTAGAATTTTGGAAGATGGTTATATTCTTTCTATTCTATTCTATTGTTTTTTCTATACTATTCTGTTGATTTCTATTCTAATCTTTTATTTTCTATTTTATTCAAATTTGATTTGATTCTATTTGAATTTTGGGAAATTGTTATATTCTTTCTATTCTGTTCTATTGTTTTTTTTTTTATTCTATTCTTTTCTATTCTATTAAAGTCTATTCTATTCTTTTTTTAATTCTATTTTCTTTTCTTATGTATTCAAATTCAAATTTATTCTATTTGAATTTTGAATTTCAGAAGATGGTTAGATTCTTACTATGTTATTCTATTCTATTCTATTTGTTTCTATTATATTCTAGTCTATTATGTTCTTTTATTTTCTATTCTATTTTGTTCTGATTTACTCTATTATATTATATTCTTTTATTTTCTGTTATATTCTTTTCTATACTATTTTTTTCTATTCTATTTTTTTTCTATTCTATTCTATTATTTTTATTCTATTTTATTCTTTTTGGAAATTGAAAAAACGGTTTGAATCTGAAAACTATTCAAATTCAAAAAGCATTTGAAAACTAAAAGGAGTAAAAAAGTTGTCGTCGCCTTGGAGGCAGCCATGTTGTTGGTTACTCGTGGGCGGACTAACAATGTCCACTCATTATATCGTGTACCATAGTGTATACGCTGCCGGTGTTCTGTGAAAACAGCCAAGCTTTTCAAAATTTGCAATAACTGCTGCTGGAGAGTCACCGGAAGTGATGTGATTGGAGTTGGCTGTTTTGGCAGAACACCAGCATTAAATAACACCATTCAGTAGTGTGTAGCATGCTTAGAAAAATCACCACTCCTCCAGACCAGTCTATGTTTTTAACATGTGTGAAATGACCTCAGCTTTACATCACCCCACAAACCTATGTTTCACCCCACCCTCCTGGGCTTAGTCATGGACTTAGGTGTAAGGCTAAGGCTAGCTCACATGTTAACAACATAGACTGGACTGGGAGAGCAGCATTTTTTCTAAGAAGACCACTGGCTTAGTTTTAAGCCTCTGAGTAACAAAAATAACTCTTTTTGGCCTCAGAAAAGGGGGAAGTCTAAGAAAAATATAATGTAAAAAAATAAGATGAAATGGCTAGCAAAACAGTTTCAGCTTTTCTTAGTAGAGAAAACGGAGGCATGTGGGAAGTAGTAAGTTATACCACACTGGTCACTGTTTTTTTTTTTTTTTGCTAGTGTCTAAATGCTCTTGTAGGTGGCAGTATAACCCCATTGTCTAAAGCCCCATACACACGCTCGGACAATTTGTGACCTTCTGAGCGATGTTTCCCGTGCGTACTCGTCGCCGAGTTCGTGCTGTACGCGGAATTGGTGTCGGGCTTTTAGCTTTGAGCCAAGACCCGTCCATGAACATAGTGACGAGGAGTATGTGGACCAAGAATTGGTTGCTTCAGCGTGACCAGTTCTCGCACATGCCTTTGCTTCGTGAGATCCGGGAGAATAATCCTGATGATTTCAGGAACTTTCTCAGGATGACGGACCCCGATTTTCACCGTCTTTTGGCTTTGCTGACCCCCTTTATCAGCCGGCAGGATACCTGCATGAGACAAGCCATTACTCCGGAGCAGAGGCTTGTTGCTACGTTGAGGTACTTGGCGACAGGGAGAAGTCTTCAGGATTTGAAGTTCTCTTCAGGTATCTCTCCCCAGGCCCTGGGAATCATTATTCCAGAGACCTGTTCTGCCATCATTCAGGTCCTGCAGGAGGACTATATTAACCGCTTCCCGACCGGCCACTGCATATATACGTCAGCAGAATGGCTCGGGCAGGCAGAATCACGTACCTGTACGTGATCGTGCATGTGCCTGCCCGTGGGTCGCGCGCGCGCCGCTAGCGGCGCGCTCGCGACCCGGTCGGGAGCTCCGTGACCCCGGCCGCGGGATCAGCGGACCCGATCGCCGATGGTATCCCGCGATCGGGTTACGGAGCGAAAGAACGGGGAGAGGTCTATGTAAACAAACCTCTCCCCGCACTTCCTACACTGACTGTCAGTGATCGGCGGTTCCCTGTCATCGGGAACGCCGATCAATGACGTCACACGTACAGCCACGCCCCCCTACTGTAAAAAAAACACACACACGTCACACTGACTCCTCCCCGCCCCCTAGTGGTTAACCCCCTAACTACAACTGTCATTTACATAGGAATCAGTGCTATTTAAATAGCACTGATTGTTGTATAAATGACAAATGTCCCAAAAATGTGTCAAAATGTCCGATGTGTCCGCCAAAATGTCGCAGTCACAATAAAAATCGCTGATCGCCGCCATTACTAATAAAAAAAAATATTAATAAAAATGCTATAAAACTATCCCCTATTTTGTAAACGCTATAACTTTTGCGCAAACCAATCAATAATCGCTAATTGCGATTTTTTTTACCAAAAATATGTAGAAGAATACGTATCGGCCTAAACTGAGGAAAAAAAATGTTTTTTTATATATTTTTTTGGGGATATTTATTATAGCAAAAAGTAAAAAATATTGCATTTTTTTTCAAAATTGTCGCTCTATTTTTGTTTATAGCGCAAAAAATAAAAAACCGCAGGGGCAATCAAATACCACCAAAAGAAAGCTCTATTTGTGGGAAAAAAAGGACGCCAATTTTGTTTTGGGAGCCACGTCGCATGACCGCGCAATTGTTAGTTAAAGCGACGCAGTGCCGAATTGCAAAAAGGGGCCTGGTCCTTTAGCTGCAAATTGGTCCGGGGCTGAAGTGGTTAAGGTAACATTTCTACTTTACTATTCCCTTCTATGTATGCTCTGTTTGCTAATGACTTGTATTTTTGACCTCCTTCCCTAATTACCATGATTGCAATATGTTCTAATATGCTGTGCCCCTTTTCTCCTTCATGCATTTTTCCCTTCACTTACCTCCCCAGCATGCTCTTCTGCCCCAATAGACACCTATGGCCTAGTCACTTAAGCAATGTCTTTTGTCTGCTGCATAGTATTGTTTGCCCCAAAACACCCCCTAAAATATGCACAAATGTTTGCTGTGTGGTTTACTTCATGTAGAGCCCCCTTTTTTTTTTCTTTTGGTGGGGGGGGGGGGGAAACTCATTAGGAACCCCCTCCCCCAACTGCTCTGTCAGATGGTACCAATCCTTTATCTGCTGGCTTTCCCAAGGTCCATACACACTATATACCTACCTCTTTATAGTGCGCATCTTTAGGGATGAATTCAGCAAAGCATGTAGTGCAAGGGGCTGCCTCCATACATTCCATTTCCTATTTTTTTGTCTTCTTTCCCTCCTATTAGCTTGCTTGGTAATTTAATAATGTCACACTGTGCCTGCCTTTTTTTTGGGGGGGGGGGGGGGGGGTTGAAATGTTATTTGATCTTTCCTGTGGCCTGCCAATAGTGTTAAGTACAGAGGGTCTGGCCAAACTAGCCCACATTATTGAGCCATTTGCCAATCAATGAAGTGCAGAGGGTTAGCTGTCCACCACCCCCCCCCCCCCCCAAAACCCCGAGTTATTGCCAATGGCCCAACCGAAGTGGGGGGATTGTTGGGGGGGGTGAGTAATCTGTGAAGGGGAGCCTCTACTTTTCTGTGCAAATACTTTCCAGCCTCCAATTTTATACAATGCTCTTGTTCCAAGATGTTGATTGTCTAATCTGCTTGCAATGTTTAGGTGCAAAGTGACTAATTTTTTTTTCTTGTTTCACTCCACAGTTCCCTTCCACGCCACAGGAATGGCAGACTGTGGCCTCCCACTTTGCCAGCCGTTGGGACTTTCCTAACTGCGGAGGGGCAATTGATGGGAAACACGTCCGCATCGTCCCACCGCCCAACTCGGGGTCCTACTATTATAATTATAAAGGGTTTAATAGTGTAGTGATGTTGGCGGTGGTGTCGGCAACATACGAGTTTATGTATGTGGACGTGGGGATGAACGGCCGGATATCGGATGGTGGGGCCATTACGCACACGGAGTTCTACTGGCGTCTCCAAAGTGGCAGTCTGTGCTTGCCACCTCCAGAGGAGAATGCCGAAGGACTCCCCTTCGTCTTTGTCGCAGATGAAGCGTTTGCGTTGACTCCCCATGTGATGAGGCCGTTCCCGATGAGGACCCTCACCCGGACCAGAGGGTCTTCAACTACAGGCTGTCCAGAGCCAGAAGAGTTGTGGAGAACGCTTTTGGCATCCTGGCCAGCCGCTTCCGCCTGTTCCTGACGGCATTTAACTTGGCGGAATACAAACTCAACCATATAGTTCTTGCCTGTTGCATATTGCACAACTTCCTCAAAAGACATAACAGGAACTATGTGGTGCCCGTTGGCCCAGATGTGGAGGGCCCTCCAAATGCCGAACTCACAGCCCTTCGAGTGGCACGTCCAGGCTTGCCCCTCTAAATGCCCGTGTGGTCCGGGACCAATATATGCAGTACTTTGTGGGTAGGGGGGCCATTGCTCTGCCTGACGATGTGTGAGAGGCATTTTTTAATAAATCTGATATTTTAACCAACCTATGATTTCTTGTCATTTCAGTCTTCTTTTTAGCTTATTTTACTTTGACATTTTTTCCCTTTGCCTTCGACAGTGGGAATGCACTTTCTGGGCAAAAGGAGGTAACAGTCTCTTCTTCCCAAAAAGATTATTCTCATGTTGTGTGTTTGCTACCTAATCTTTGGTCTAGAGAAGGTTTGTACTGCATAACTGACACACAAAATACTCCTTTTCATCACCAGGTCTGACATGTGTGTATTCTCCAAAATGCTGTGCTCCGTGTTTTCGTACAAAGCACTGTGGGTGTCATTTACATAAGTCAAATCCGCTATGCTCTACAAGTGCATTGAAAAAGTTCCCTGGGCAAGACAATTGCAGTGCAAAGTGGATTTGCCTTTAGTAAATAACACCCATTGCCCCCCATATCCTTTTCATTTTACATACATAATGCATTGTGTTTTTTAAATAAGGAAGCCACACATTTAGAAAAATAAAAGTTTACTAGGAAAACATTCACAAGTGCGTTTACAATCTTCACGCCAAAACTGACAACATCTTGGTTATTTACAACATTGTTTACAAACATTCCGCAATTGGTAAAACCAGGCATGGAGCAAAACAGAACCTAGGAACTTGGAAAGTTCAACTTTGTAAAGTGAAGACAAGATCAGACATGACTATATGTTCAAAGTGTGTTTGATCTTGCCTTCATCACATGGGGGGGTCACCCCCGAAAAGTGGAAATTTGGAACATGCACACAATTTGGGACTGAAAATGGTCATTAGATGGTAAAACACATGCCTAGAAGCTTCAAAAGTGCCATTTTCCATCATGGGGATGAATGGACGTTTTTTGGGGGTGCAACCCCTTCACCACAACCACTTTCGTAGTTCGTAAAGTGTTTGCACCCCCAAAAAAACGTTGCCATTCATCCACCATGGTGGGAGCTAGCACATGTGGACACAATGTGTGCATGTTCCAAATTTCAGACAGTTTTTAAGTTGCAAATGTGTTCAGAAGCTGGCACAAATGTGTGTTAATTACTTGGTGCGTTTTCATATTTTTCCTAAAACATCAATGATGTTCTTCAATTTTTGTTGAACATCATTGATGTTTTGCTTTATGTAATCTAGATCTCGATTGCAGACCATTATCTCTCCGATGAGTACGTGGGCACTCTCTGTGGTAAAGTGCGATTTTTCTTCCACAACATCCACGTCACCTAAAAACCACAAACAAACAAAAATGGGGTGTTGGAAATGAGGCAGCTTATTAGCTTACCAGTAGCTGTGTTCTCCCACACTCACCTGTTGTGGTGACAATTTCTCCAAGTTCGATGATCTCTCCTTCCTCCTCCTCCTCCTCCTCTGCTTCTGCTCTTTCCCCTTTTTTGGGAGGTGTTGGTTTGGGGGTTTCCTCAGACGGCCCAAGTTTTCGCTCCCCTATGAGAATGTCCAAAAGGAAGATTTAGCAACACAAGCTATTGAGGGCAGAAATAGGAAATGACAAACATTGCTTGAAAGTGACGGACACTATTTTAGTTTGGCCAGTTACAAATGTCAACTACATGAATGTAGTCACTTTGTAAAGGTGCTAAACTGACTAGCTTTTTGGTAGAAGTTTGTGTGATGGAGACCCCCCTCTAGTATCCACTGGAGCACATGTGTGGAAAAGCATAATAAAAAGGGGGTTTGGGTGTCCCAGCACTAGTGCTCTAGAGTCCAGATGGGTAAACAGCTACTGAGTGACCTCTCCTTTACATTGAATAAATTGGCTTTACATTCTTGATGACATTTCTAGTGAGAACAAACTTCCTTTCCCCAAAAAAAACACCAAACATCGTATTATAAGTGGCCGAACGATCGAGGTTGCGTACGATCGAATGCACACACACGATCATGACAGTGGCAGAAAGATCGAGGCTGAGTACGATCGAATGCACAGACGAACCTGAAAGTGGCCATTTTGGAATGTACAACTTTGTAAAAATCAAACCACAATGGAGCAGTATGCAAGCAAGAAATCAAACACAAAACACAACTACTTACTTTTTTGAAGAATTCTCTTGATCTTTCTGTACTGATCGGCCTCCCTCAGTTTCAGGTCTGACCAGCATTTCCTCAGTTGCTCCTTGGATCGTTGTACCCCAAAATGATTGTACAGCCTTCTCACAACTTTAGACATGATCTTGGCCTTGCGGACATTGGGGTTGAGGTAAGGCCCATACTTCCCATCATAGTCGCTCCTCTTTAATATGTCCACCATCTCCAACATTTCTCCAAATGACATATTGGAGGCCTTGAATTTCAGGCTCCAGGATCGGGACGTTTCTGCCTCCGGACTTTCCTCGTCCTCCTCCTCGTTGGTGGGATATTTGTGGCGCACCTGCTGTGTCCCCGCCATGTGCTCTCCCCACTACGCCGTAAAGAGAAGGGGTGGGGAATAG
Organism: Lithobates sylvaticus; assembly: GCA_028564925.1. Taxonomy (NCBI): domain Eukaryota; kingdom Metazoa; phylum Chordata; class Amphibia; order Anura; family Ranidae; genus Lithobates; species Lithobates sylvaticus. Next base: position 155,993,625 of record CM053030.1, read on the forward strand.
ACGAGAAAGATCGTCAGGGGCGGGCGGAGTTTGAAGCATGCGCAGTGTATATAAAACGTCACACGCCTGTGTCGTAGCCACGATCTGGGAGACGAGGGGAGAGAAAACTCACACGAGACGATCGCTACAAACGAAGGTACAATTTAACGTTGGTACATAACTAGCCTAGACTGATTTGAACTTGAGGCTTCTTTATGGAGAAGATTAGGAGAGTTTAGCCTGACATAATTTAGAGGGTTTTGTGTGTTGTTGTGTCTTGCAGAGATTGATATGAAGGGATTCAACGACATGAGTTTTCTCCCCCTCTTCATTGCCAAATACAGGGATTTTCCCATATTGTGGCAGGGTATACACCCACATTACACCAACAAACCAAAGAGGCACGCAGCCCTGGAGGAACTTGTGGAATTTGTCAAGCCAAGGTTCCCCACGGCAACTGTTGATGATATTAGAAAGAAAATTGGCAGCCTGAGGAGTGCGTATATCAGGGAGCGGAAGAAGGTCGTGAAGTCTGAGGAAACTGCAACTTCAGCAGATGAGGTCTATGTCCCCAAGCTCTGGTACTATCAGAGTCTCCATTTTCTGAAGGACCAGGCTGATGTCACGGAGCCAACCTCAACTCCTCCTTCCACGCTTCCTTGCGCGCAGCCCACCCCTGATGAGGCTTCCGAGGAGCAACCTGGGCCTTCCAGTCTGGAAGAGGTGGAGGAGCCCAGCTTGTTCCAGGTATAGTAGTTTTGTTACCATTTATGGGAATAATGAATGATGTTCACTTAATTCAGGATCGCCAATTGCTTAGTTCCTAACGTGTTTGACATATCAACTGACAGTGGTGTGGGAGACATTTGGGGCCAGAATCTAAACTGCAGGGCTGAGAATTGTATGGTTTTCTATTTGTAAACATTTTGCACCAGTCACTAGATGAGAATTGTGTGTGTTTGATGAACAAATAACTGAAACTATGTCCCTTTTTCATACACAGGAAGACCTCAGCCAGGAGGTGGCTGTGGAAGGTGGCAGTCAGGAGGAGGCAGGGGTTAGTGGCAGCCACCAGCTGGGTAGTGGCAGCCAAGAGGGGGCTAGGCCTCGGAGCCTGACTGACACCCAAACCCCTCCCCTCCGCCTTCCGTACAAAAGGGCGAGAAGGGGGGGTTATGCGGCACAGTCAGCGCTCCGGATGATCAGAGAGGCTTCAGACTCCCTACATGCCACACCCGCCGACGAGGAGACCTTTGGCTCGGTGGTTGTCACAAAAATGATGGGTATGGAGGTGAGGCAACGCAACATGTGTGAGGGGCTCATCCTCCATGTCCTAAATAAGGGTAGGGCTGGGGAGATGACCCCAGTCACACATGTTTGCCATAGCTACCATGCTCCACCTCCTCCTCCTCCTCCTCCTCCTTCTGCCACCCCACCAGCACGACAGCCACAGCGTGGAAGGAAGCGTGGAAGGAAGACCTGAGAGTGACGACCTGGAATCAGTCTGGTCTGAGAGAAGATGGAGCCTCTTGTAGTACCAGAGCCTGGGGACCTAGATGGCATCTGCTGCAGTTCCGGATACTTTGGACTTCACGACCAGATTGCACTCCCCTTAATATACGTACTCCTCAGGCCCCCAATTTTCTACGCTTGAACAATGATGGTTGCCGTGGGGGGCCAAGACTTTGCAAATTCCCCAAGTTTCACCATGGCTGCGTTCCTCTTTGGTTTGTTGGTGTGACCTAAATAAAGGTTTTTTTGATTTGAAATAATCATTGACTATTGTGTTTTACTTTGCTACAATGACAGTTTTTCTTTGAGTAAGCAGGTACATTTCACTAATCCTAAAGTAGAATTAACAAGGGGCACCAACAACAAACAAACTCCTAGTAAATGTAAGCAAGAAATACAAATGTAAATAATGTGTTTTTGGTAATTTGAGACACACAACCCCCCTCCAAAAAAAAAAAAAAAAAAAAAACATAAATACCCCAAAAAAAAAAAAACAAGACAAATCATGGTAAAAAAATAACAAAGATTCTTTTCCGTTCACAGTCAAAATAAACATGAAAAATGAAAAAAAAAAGATATAAAAGAGAAAAATTATATAAAATGGCATCCAAAACCATTATAGTTCCTCTTTTACATTTTGCAGTTGGTATAAGTGTTTCACCATAAAGAAAATATGAAAAAAAACATGGCAAATGTTTTTCTATTGAGCAATTACATTAGTCATAGTTTTAAAAGCAAGTATGTTAAGTAGCAGCTAATGTGTCACAATGGAATTATTTGTTTACTTTTTAAGTCTCTTCACACATTTTCTCAGTCTGACTGAAACAGTACTGGAAGGACATTTGTAACGAAGCACATTCTGTTGCTCTGCTGGCATTCAATCTGCTCTCATGCAAATATTCACATAGTGACCCACTAATTGATTTGATCCTTGTATTTGTAACAGATATGCAACAAAGTATTAATTAACACTAATGATTTCCAATGCTTGGTATGGAAAGTTTACTTGGAAGGGGAATTATTGCAATAACTAGGGCACAAACAGTTGGACAAAATTTGCTGTAAGTTAATGCTGGCCATTGATGGATCATTTTTTTTATGTTTTGTTTTTATTATCTAGCAGGCTGATCAAAAAAAAAAAACAATCCCCCTACACACAATCAATGTGGATGGAGGAGTCATCCACGCTGTACCGACAGTGGGAGTCCTCCGTTGTCAGAATACATTTATCAGTGGCTGAAGCTGAGGAAATCTTCATAATAGTGGTACAAGTTGTAGAGTTTTTTTTTTTTTTTTTAACGTCTCCATATTTGTTCAAGCACATCAAAAATTACCCACAATGTTTGTAATATGTGTGCAATAGTTTCTTTGTTTCTTTTCCCTAGGTTAGGGGTGCCCAACCAGCTGCCCGGGGACCACATGTGGCCCGCGGAGCCCTTTGATGTGGCCCGCGTCCTCTTGCCCTGGGATGGCGGGTTGGCAAGCCCAGATTGCAGGTTGCTGACCCGCCATCCCAGAGCTTGAGTTTTGTGAATGAAGCCGACGGTAGAGGAAGCAAGCGCCTGCAGTGCAGAGCCGCATAAGCCAACGCTTCCTGTATAATGCTGGCTCCTGTCATAGGCAGAGTGATATCAAATGCGCTCTGCCTGGGACAGCAACAGCTTGTGATAACTGAATGAAAAACTGTTATCAATGGTAAGTTTTTTACTATAATCAGTGTATGTATGGGCATATCTGCTCTGCAGTGGTTACTGGGCTGCTTTCAAACTGATCCACAGGTGTACCTGCTGGTTACCTACACTGAGCCATAGACTTCTGATTTTACCTGCGGGTTGGGGTGCTTTCAGAAAGTGCACCAAACCTGCAGGATATAATAGAATTCCATGGCAAAGTGCAGCTAACCCACAGGAAAACCACAGGTGAACTGCGCTGCACCTGCGGCGTGGGTAGACCACAAACCATCAGTGTAAAAAGCTGCCTTAGGCCTGATTCACACCTATGCATTTTTTGTGCTTTTTGCATTTTGCAGATTTGCACTACAGAACGTGGTCCATAGGAAACCATGTTAAATAAGCTGTAGCGTAAATTGCAAAATGCAAAAAGCACTAAAAATGCATAGGTGTGAATCAGGCCTTAGGCCCCTTTTACACGATCGGTCCGACCCAATCGGACCCTCTATTCACCTCTACGGAGCAGCAGTTGAAAACAGACTTCTGTCTGTTTACACCCACCTACCTCAGATCCGATCTGCTAAAAAACTGGAAGTGGATCCCTCCCCTTTCATCTGATCGGATCAGAGGGCCCATAGAGTAGAGTGGGCTGTGTCTGTGTCCACTCTGCATATGCAGAGTCGACATAGACCAGACATCCGTCCACTCCACTCATTGTGGCCCGCAACTGGTTACTAAGTCGCTTAAAGTGGAAGTAAACCCCCCTATCGTTTTTAGCCAAGGAAGCTGCCATCTTTGCCTCTGTTTAATCTTCAACTGCCACAGTGCTGCACATGTGATCCATTATGACACCAGCCATTGGATGGTTTGACTGTTTGGTTGAGAGCACAGCCAATGTGCAGTTAGCATTCCCGGCATGCCTTTTTTTTTAAACTGTTAAATCGATGGGTTTACTTCCGCTTTAAGTGGTCCTCGCTCTTCAAAAGGTTGGGCACCCCTGCCCTAGGTGAATATAATATTCCCCAACTATCGATCCTACAACAAAAAACCTTAAAGCGGGAGTAAACCCGTGCCTAACATGTTACCTCAGCATGTTTTCTGGGTATCGCGGCTCTGGCGCTGTGAGTGGCCGAAGCCACGATACGTCACTCCAGGCAAGGTCTGGCAGTTCTGCCGGACCTTCAGCCGGGTCTTAAACGCGCATGCGCCGCATAACGTCAGTGGCTGCATTAAACGTAAATATCTCCTGAACCGTACAGGTTTAGGAGATATTAATTTTACCTACAGGTAAGCCTTACTATACAACCGCTTTAAGAACATTCACCTATATGAGTTAGCATTCACCAATAGCGAAAAATGCACTAACACTATAGAATAAAAATATTTAACCAGCAGGAACATAATATGAGGGAGACCTCTGCACAGTGTAAAGTCTATGGAGATTCCTGTGTGAATGGCAGAATGAATGGGTGTTTGGCTAAGTTAACCTCCAGTTAAGCAGTGTGAAGTGAAACATTTAGAAGTGATATTATTACCACTGCTAAATGTGACAGCTTCCTCCTGATTGTTAGGGAGTCGGCACACACTGGTGTCCTAACAACCAGTGACTTCTTCCTGTCTGGCACAATTACTTGTCAGTCCAGGGATTCCTGACTGATGGGTGAATGTAAACAAACAGGGGGGATAGTGTAAATAATGAAAAAAAAAACAGCATGGGATACCCCCAAGATTCATTCCAGACCCTTTAGGTTGGGTATGGATTTGAAGGAGGAACCCCACAATCTACACGTCCCTTATCTGACCTGACAAACCTTGGTGGCCACGAAAGGGGGGACACGTATGCAGCCCCTTCCCTGAACCATACCAAGCCACATGCCCAAAACATGGTAAGAATCTTACCAGGGGGGCCCCCTGTTCCATGTTGATGAGGACAATGGCTTCTTCCCCACAGACCTGGTTGTGAGAGTTTGTGGGTGGGAACTTATTGGAATCTGGAAGCCCCTATAATATACTGTACTACAACATAAATGACTAAGGAGTATCCCTACAGATTTACAAAAAAATTGTAAATAAATACACACATTTTTTGACAGTACTTTAATAAAATAAAATAAAAAGTCCCACAATATAAATAAACCATCAATCACATTGTCTAGTGATGCAGATCAAATTCAATCACAATGCTTGATGGCCGCTGACCCACCAAATAAAAAAAAACACAGACTGAATGCGCCACTTGATGCCCATTGGATGTCATCTCCCAGTCCCTGCTGTCACTATATAAGGGGCAGGGCCTTTGATGACATCATGGACCATATTTAATCAATGACATTATGAGAATACCATGAATAATAACCGTGCTGGGCCAGGAATGTGATTAAGATTTCCCCACCCTAGTCCTTGATGGCAGCCAAGACTAAGTGGGGGAATTAAATCTCTTCTGATGGATTTACTTGTTAACATCTAAAACATGGAAATACAAAATGTTTTACAATTTATTGAAATTTTAGGGTCTGCTAACACTAACTGCCCGCAAAACCACTACTTGTTTTCTATATGTCCTTTGCTATGACTGGCTTATTTCAGGTGTGAACAGGCCCTAAGGGCACTTTCACACTGAGGCGCTGGAGCGTTGGCGGTAAAGCTTTCTGCTGGATGTCAAGGTGCATGGCTGGCTCTCTCAATGATCACACTACTATAAGACTACACAATTTAATTTAATATGCTAAATATTTATCAACATATAGGGGCTCTCCCTTGAAATATCCATCATACCCAGGTTCTTTGGCCCCAGCATATCCTTCTGATTCTCCTGCTGCTTTGGAATATGAGGAGTTAATCCTCCTCAGGGACGCTAGCCACCTTTTTAAGTCTTTGACTGACTTTGACTGTAATCTTGTATACTTATATATCAATACTAATAGTGCTTTAAAAGTCCGCTTAGGGTAAAACTTTCCTTCTTTTGCTTTTGATTACTGAATGTGGCACAATACTAAAATACATTTGCCATTTGCCCCTTTTTGCTCACCGTTGTTTTAGCAGTGCTTTTTGGGCGCTAGTAGGGCGCTAGTAGGGTGCTTTTAACCCCGCGCTAGCAGCCCAAAAAGGGTTAAAAGCAGAGCTGCAGCGGCGCTTTGAGGGCACTTCGCCTGCGCTGCCCGGGGCGCTTTAGGAGCGGTGTATATACCGCTTTTAAAGCACCTCAAAGATGCTGCTTGCAGGACTTTTTTTTTGTGTCCTGCCAGCGCACCGCTCCAGAGTGAAAGCCCTCAGGCTTTCACACTGGAGTGACAGGAGAGGCGCTTTACAGGCACTTTGCAGGTGCTATTTTTAGTGCTATGGTGCCTGTAAAACGCCTCAGTGTGAAAGTAGCCTTACTCAAGTTTAAGACATGACACTGGGTTCATCCTCGTATGCTCATATGTAGGCAGATTTATTTGAAAAAAATAAATATTAAACACATAAATTATTAAAAACCTAAATACAGGAAGCAGTTATTTAGAACGTGAAAGTTTTCAAGCTCAAAACCTTTTTATTACCTTTTTTTACATTGGTAATCAAACTTTGGTCTTTATATTTAGTGGAGAGACTCAGGTTTAATGAAACCAAGTTGTCTGCTGTGCAAATAAGAAATGAAGTTGCCATGGGAACATGAACTTTAATACTTGCACTGTTAGACTGATATTTTTGAATGTCATAAATGAGATTAGCAAAGTTAAGCACTGCTATAGTTTTTTTTTGCAAAAGTAATATTACATTAATTTCTGAAATTACTAATTATGTCCATAATCATAGCAAATGTGTTAATGATTATGAATTTGGATAATTTAACTGCAAATTCAGAGTAATTTATTTCTATCACCTCTTGCTGTGATGGTTGTAGTTTTCAAATGCATTTAATTGGAGGACATGTTGTACATGTTTTATTTTTAGATATGTTCTAGCTTCACACAGTAAAATAAACTTTGATATAGTGTATGTTGCCATTTTTAAACATGCAACTAATTCCAAATGCAACAGGTTTCTTAAAGTTAAAAATGCAACATGACTGCAAAATCCATACACCCAGCTTTAGCCTCTTTCCTATACCACTGCAAAATCCATGCAAAAAAGTATTTATTTAAGTATCTAAAGGGTTCTTCCTACTGAAATTCCTCTTATATTACACATGATGTCGTTTTATCACATCTTTATTTAGTAATTCTGGGTGCAGTGTGTTTATATACATATAATATAGAGATGAATGTCTTCTGGTGTCAGTTGTGGATACTTTTTGAGAATGGTCACCTCATGTTAATGTGTCCATGGCATGTTTAGCAAAGCTTTTTTTATGGTACAGAAAATACCTGTATTTGACTTTGACAGATCTGCATACAGTTTTGAGAACAATAAATGTGGAAGAGCTTGGACAACCTTGGGTGTTGTTTTGTTGCTACTTTAGGAATCAGATTTGGGACCACCATTACCATGGGTTCCTGGCGAATCCAGCATGTTTTCACAGTTCATTGACCTGCCAAACAAATATGGGAATACTCTATAGTAACAAAAAAATGCACTCCCTGGCCTTTAAACTTAGATCAGCCGGCTTAGAAGGGCCATTAAAGGGGCTTTTAGAAAAGCCAGTCTCCTCACTCCAAAATGGCAGGTTCACAGAAGTCATATTCACGGTGTGCTTTAGCTGTGATAGGGAAAGCATAGGAAATGCTATAAATAAAGTGGCTGGAGACAAATTAGTGTGGGGTTTGTAAGCACTGGCAGGTCTGTTAAATTAGATGTAATCCCTTCCTGTAGAGGAAGGCAAAATGCTGAGTATCTTGGAGAGTTTGGGGTGGAGGGAGGTATGGGTTTTTACCTTTTTTTTCATCCTTTATTACATCTTAAAGTGTTACTAAACCCAGAAACTGCATTCACTATATCTGGTCTCCCACAGTACACAGAACATGGAAATGCAATTATTTTAGTAAATATAAATGTATAAATACCTTTTCTCATCAGCAGTATATAGCAGCCTTGTGACTTTTATCAGTTCCTAGCAAAGCTTGTAGGAGGAGTTTTCATTCTCCCCTGATCCTCTGTCTGGACAGCGCTGATTGGCCCTGTGCTGATCACATGCATTCCCAAGAACAAAACTATCTAGCAATACATACCAAACTGAGCATGTGCAGACCTGTATACAGTGAGTATAACAAGCATGCTTTACTGCATATACAGAATGATTTTACTGTTGTGTGGCTTTTCATAGCCCTTTTCTTTGAAATCAGAGCTACGATGGAAAAGGAAGCCCCCCTCTATTGATAGCCCTCCCAAAGTTTACTTACCTGCAAAATTGAAAAACAAAGCTTTTGCTAAAAAGGAATACTTACCTTGGTCCTATCTTTCAATGCTTCTGGGAGGCATGGGAGACATAACTGTATCTCAATGCTACCTCCTTGGATAGCTAGGCTCGCAAAATTCATTCTCGCATTGTAGGCGACAGGGGCAGATTGTTGTCACGTTATAAAACAAATTTCCCAAACAATAGCTACTGTATATAACCAGCTGTTATTTTCATGAAATCTAGTTTAAAACAGGCTTTCAAAGTGATATTTTTCTTGTTAAGCTTATATGAGGTTTTAGTGGTAAGGTTTACATCTCGTTCAAAAAACGACGTTTAAGATCTTTGAATTGCAGTGCTGGGGCCCATTTGGTTACATATCCTATCTGTATGCAAAGATATTTATACTGAAAAATTATTTTAAGGACTGATATCTGTCTGAAACTGATTAATAGATAGCTCTTCAATTGCCAATACCTTAGCTAGTTTTTCTATGAAATTCAGTCTTTTCCCTTTTTTAGATTGAAAAATTTGAGATTGATGATTGGAGTGCACAAGGTAGTTGTTGCTGACAGCCTCACTCAGTATCACTGAAACTGCTCTGCAACACCACAAACAGCGTGAGGCGCATGCATCTGAAACGCATAGTCATGGCAACCGAACAGCTCTTCACGCTGGTCCCTGAGTCCTTCCGGCCACCACCATCCTAGCAAGCACTGTATGCCATCCCGACGAGTCCTCCTTGGCTTCTCCCAGCTTCCAATCAGAGTGGCTCTGCTTTTTGCACCCCACACTTCTGTGGCAACCCCAAGCCTGCTGAAATCCATCGAGTGAGAGTGGCTACAACTGATCGCAGATTGCAGCTTTCCCTCCACATTCACAAGCATGTCATCCGGCTCAGCGAGCTGTCTTGTGGAGAGGAGCTTGTTTCCTTTGCTGCCATTGCGGCTTCCCTGCTCCTTCCTCAGCATGCCAGCCCTCTCAGATCAGGCCGAGTCATTGCCACCCCCCATGCTGCACTGTTCTAACGAGGAATGCTCTCAGCTCCTTACTGCTCCAAGGACCTCCAGTGAAACAGTAGGCTAATTTTATTAATTTCCTAGCTCTCCTTTCATTGTACCATTTTAGCAATGATCTTTGAAATTGTTTTTATGCTCCCCATTTAATAAACTTGCTTTTTGTTTAGTATCACTGCCATTGAGAGATTACCCTCATTAACTCATTGTATGCTGACATTTCCTATTTGTACTGTTCACGTTCCTCCTTCCTACCACTGAGGGACTCATTTCCAATTTGACCCACTGTGCACTGACACCCCTTGTTTTGAGGGTGGGGGCTGTAAATACTGATAATGGTTTATGTTATCTGCCTGCATTTACTCCTTTTTGTTGTATTAGAAAGGTTTGTTCTGAGCATTTTAGACAGCATCAGTAATCTATGGTTAAATGACTTGCACCATTTCCACAGCCAATGTCAAGGGGGTGAATGCATGGGCATGCCCTATTACAATAGTGATTGGTGTAAACACTCATGGTACAGTTGTGGTTAGTGTAAATATCCCATTGTATTGGAGCTCATGCAGAATTCTCCAGTTCATTGGTGGGCAAGGTTACCTTACATCATTAGTCAGTGTTGTAGTGCCCCATACATTAGTAATCAGAATAGTGCCCCATTATACTGGCAGTTGAAGTGCCTCCTTAGGTTTCTAGTCAGTAATAGAAAAAATGTTCCCTTACTTTTGTGGTCAGTAGCAGGAAGAATGGTTCCTTTTGTTGGTGGTTATTGGCAGGAAGAATTTTCACTTACATACAGTAAGTACTCAGTGACACGAAGAATGCCCTTTACATTTGGGTTCAGAGACAAAAAAATGCAATAACCTACCTGAGAGATAACAGGAGATACTGTCTTTGCTTAGTGACGTTATCACTGAAAATACACAGGCACTGTCTGGTGGTATCAACCTGCTCAAGAAGACAATTGTAGGGTGCAGGAATTATTAGGTCAACGAGACAATACTTTATTAAAATAAGCACACTTACAAGCAGGGAACTGTAATTGCAATCAGAGTGACAGCAAGGATGAGAGCCATGCCAAGATGTAACAAACAGTCAGTATGAACAGCAGCGATGTATGATGCCAGAGCATCCATGTAGATGAATCACCAGTGGTGTCTACGGCTGCAACTCATGGAGGCAGAGCAACATTACAGATTTGACTGGCCACTATGCATTTCAGGGGCACCATCCCCGTTGTCAAGCTAGCCCAATAGGGAACAAGCTGGTTTCAAGCATGGTGGGGCCAGGCTGAGAGAAATAAAAGGGTGAGAAAACATCACGGTAAAAAGCCATTACAAACCAGAAAGACCAACACTGCTGTTGTATCTGGATGGACAATTCAGTTTTGCCGAAACGTTAGCCCCTTGTACTCTTTTTTGTGTTCCGAATATATAATTTACCCAGGATTTGGAGTGCTGGGTACTTCTATTGGAATTTGCTGTTTATTTTTTGTCTGGTGGACATTTTAGCCTCAGCACCCTCCTGTGGACTGCGAATGATACTCAGGACATTACCTTGTTTAGAGCGCTGCACCATTTGTATGTTAACATACAAAACAGGATATGACCGGGAATTTACATTAAACCAATAGAGACTGTCCACATATAGTTCTACCATCAATAGGGGACAGACCCACCTACATGGGCCTGTCTTATACACCCCCAACGATGTTATCTCCAATTATAAACATACACCAGCCAACTTGTATATGACATTGGTAATACAAATATCTCATAGTTGACAGACAAATCACAAGCTTTTTGTTACTTCTGCTTAAAGTCAGACTAACCACAGCATCTAGGCATCTCGCCAAGTTACTGCTCAGCACCCTAACTTCAGCTTTTCTTTACAGACATTTATTGCTTAATAGTCTAACTATAAATACAAACCTATATTAAAAAGTTATGGTAAGTTACATTTAGAGCACAAAGTGAGGTGAATATAAAGAGGGCCTCTACCAAATCCTTTCAAGGACTATATGGCACTAGAAATGGCACTAGAAATGATAAAAAATAATACAAATGTATATAAGTAAATAATACATTAAAATAGTCCTTGACTAAAACATTATTTATTATAAATATAAAATAACTGCTGTTCATACAGGCTGTTTGTTACCATTGAAGCACAGCTCTCATCCTTGTTGTCACTCTGGTTGAAATTTTAGCTCCCTGCTTGTAAGTTTGCCAATTTAAAAAAAAAAAGTGTTGTCTCTTTGATCTACTAACTCCTGTGCCCTGCTGCTGTCTTCTTTTGCATATACCACTGAGGGGATCCTTCACAGATCTTTTATCAGGAGCTTCAGGATATTTTTGGACTCTTCCCATTGCTTTCCTGGTTCCTACATAAGGACTTCTAAGGACTTTAAAGCCCCATACACACTATTAGATTTTTTGCAGATTTTTGTCTTCAGACTTACCAAAACCATATAATATGAGGTCAAACCTTAAGGCTACTTTCACACTGGGGCATTGGGGGTGTCGGCGGTAAAGCGCCGCTATTTTTTACGACGCTTTACCGTAAATTTGCTGCACTTTTCGGCCGCTAGTGGGGCGCTTTTAATCCCCGCTAATGGCAGAAAAAGGGTTAAATGCGCCGGCTGCATTGATTTGAATGGGCAGGGATGCTTTAGGAGTGGTGTATATATCACTCCTACAGTGGTTTGCAGGACTTTTTATGACGTCCTGCCAGCGCACCGCTCCAGTGTGAAAGCACTCGAGCTTTCACAGTGGAGTGAGAGGAGAGGCTCTTTACAGGTGCTATGCAGGGGCTATTTTTAGAGCAATAGCGCCTGTAAAGCGCCTCAGTGTGAAAGCAGCCTAAAGCCCCATACACACGGTCGGACAATCCGCGGACCAGGTCGGTCGGATCCTGTCCGTCATACTTTGTCTGATGTTGGTTTTGCGTACACACGGTCGGACAAAGTTGTCGGAAAATCCGATCATTCTGAACGTGGTGACGTTTGTTGCCTACGACGGGACTACGTAGAGGCTAGTAGCCAATAGCTTTGGTCTTGTAATGTGATGTGAGCATGCGTAGCACTTTGTCCGGTCGGACAACCGTACACACGATCGGATTTGGTGTGATCGGACCGTGTTGTCGGCAAATCTTTCCAGCAGGAGATAAGACTTTGTCCGTCGGACAATCCGACGTACACTGTCCGATGGTGCATACACACGGTCTGATTTTTCAACAACATTGTCCGATCGGACAGAATCCATGAAAAAGTCCGACCGTGTGTATGGGGCTTAAGAGTTTCAATTTGTATGCAATCAGGCAGGCCCTTGCACTACATGGTTTTGGTAAACATGAAGATAAAAATCTGCAGAAAATCGAATAGTGTGCAGAGTAAGCTGTGTACAATGTTGCGCATTTTTTTTTTTTCGATCAACCGGCTTTGACTGTGGATCAGTCTGCTTGCATGGGTGGCACAGTGGTGTAGTGGGTAGCACTCTCGCCTAGCAGTAAAAAGGGTCACTGGTTCAAATCCCAGACACGACACTACCTGCCTGGAGTTTGTATGTTCTCCCTGTGCCTGCGTGGGTTTCCTCCAACACTCCAAAGACATGCTGGTTGGTTAATAGGCTTCTGTCTAAGTTGGCCCTAGTATATGAATGTGAGTTAAGGACCTTACATTTCTAAGCTGCTTGAGGGTAGGGACCAATGACAATGTATATGTAAATTGACAGCGCTATAAGTACCTTTAATAATAATGTTGGGTGTTGCTGACCAGGGGGCACAAGCAGAAAAAATGATCCTAGCCCTTAGAGCATTTTACATTATTTTATTGTATTCAACATGAACTGCATTTCTATGAGAATATAAAAATACATGTATTATTTTTCCCTGTTATCTAGGTGTATTTCTGACAATATTTTTTCATATAAAAGTTTATTGCTGAGCATATCAATTCATTAGAAGACAGACTAAAATAATTCTAACTTTATCATTTACTTCAATTGTAATACTAGCATATTAATGAATCGCCAGCTGGGATATTTAAGTTTGATGGAATTCATTGCCAATTAATGGACTTAGGTAGCAAGTTTCAGGCGGACAGCCAATGTTATTGGCCTAAATGTAGACACTAGATTTTAGTTAAAGTGCCCGTAGGCAATAGAGCTGTTAAGCTATTTTCATGTTTAATAAAATGACTTGTGGCTATATACAGTATGTACCTAAACATACACGTTTGGTAATTTTTTTTGTTATAGTTTACAGTGTACAATTATTCATATTTGATATTATTATTGATATAATTGTGAATTTTAGATACAATTTCATGTCACTACAATTTGTGGAAGGATTAATAATGTAGCCATATAGATGCACAAATGTATGAAACAAAAAACTGCAGGGGAGAGGCATGGCTTGAATGGCCTCAAGGAGAGATGCATAAGTCTAAAGCTTTGTACACACGATACGAAAATCAGATGGGAAAATTTGTAAGACGAACTGTCTGCGGATTTTCGGATCATTAGTACGGTGCTTTCGACAGCCAATTTCACTTTTTCGTCAGACAAAAGCTGGATGTGCAGGCTATAAAATTTTTGTTGGATATGAGCTCAACGTCTGATTTTCAGATGGTCAGAAATCGTCACACAAAAGTCAAAAGTACAAACAAGCATGATTAGAATCAAGGAACGAACAGGAAGAGTTTGGTGATGTAAACTACCGTTGGTAATCTAGAATTAACATTTGTGACGTGGCAATTGATGAAATGTCAAAATGCAGCGCACATTCTCATCTTCAATGGGATAATAATGAAGCTGCTTTGCATGTAGTTATGCCAAACGTATTTTAAAAGGCATTAGGCATTAGCGATATAAATAATATTAATATTATGGTTGTTGTTTGATTTTTTTGGGAGGAAGTTACCACAACACCATTATCCCAGAGTTTTTAGGATCAAAGATACAACTATGTTGGTGTCCCTTATCAATTTTCCACTGTGTTGTTTTTAATGTAACCGCCTACTCCCAAACTGGCATTTGAAGAAAAACTCATAGTCAAGTATTATTCTTATTATTATTATTATGTACGCATAAAGAAATAGCAGTTCTCAGTTGATAAGTTCCTTTCCCAAGTGCCTTTCAAAAGTGCTGCTGTGATAAAAAAAAATATGATGCTGTAAATACGGGATCCACCCCCCCCCCCTTATGGTTAAACTCACCAGATCCAATGGAACCCCAAGCAGTACTGCGTTGCGGGTCAGGTAGGCTTAGTATGGTGAGCAGGTTGATGAAAACGCTAACTCCTGAGTGCGATCCTCCTTGGGGTGTTTTCAGGCACAAACATATGGAGAAAGAGCCTGCATAGTAAAGTACGTCTTGTTTAATTCATTAAAATCAATCTTTACAAAGTTCCAATCATAAAATCAATCTTTACAAGGTGGAGGGCAAATAGATGAACATCAATTACCAGACCATTAATCAATAGGTTCTCTCACAACCTTACTGCAAATGAACGGGCATGACATCACGTCCGATGCCCATTCAATTGCAGTTAGGTTGTGAGAGAACCTATTGATTAATAGACTGGTAATTGATCTACATCTATCTACCCTAGGAAGTTTCTGGTGCTCTTCTGGCACTTTCAAGGGTTAAGGAAGCACCCCCAAGGTGGAGCATCTTATTACTGCTGCTTGTGTGGGTGGGATGTATACTGCACCAATACCTGCTGGCCCTCTTCTCCTATTCATCCAATGTGATCAGAGCAGTACACATCCCACCCACACAAGCAGCAGCAGAGGTAAAATGCTTGGCCTTGGGAGTTCTTCCTAAACCCCTGTATAGCACCAGAAACTGCAGGAGGAAAGTAGCGGGATGGGGGAGATGTCACAATTGTAGATTTATCAAGTGACAGGCTGCTTCTGTCCCCGCAGCCCAGATTTTTCAGATATACCGAGTTTTCTTTGAAGAGGCAAGGATAATTTTAAGTCTTATATAAAGAACTCAGAGATTAGCTCAATGATTGTTTTTAATAAATTTGTGAAAGAAAAGAAAAACAGTGCAAAAATTATTTACAGAAAAAGAATACAAAATAGATGAAAACAGTAAAATACACCTTTGAAAAAACGCAACGTTTGCCTGGTCTTTGATTCATGTGCAGAGTCCAGTTTTTCATCACTAAAGCTGGCCATACATTATACAATTTTCTTGTTTAATTCCCTTTAGATTTACCTTCAACTATGTAGTGCTAGGGCCTGCCTGATTGCATACAAATTGAAAGTGTTTAGGTTTTGGTAGAGCTAAAGGGAAATTGTACAAGAGGATTGTATAATGTATGGCCAGCCTAGGACCCGTACACACATTTTTTTCCGACGGATTTTGTCTGAAACCGGTGTTGCATACACATGGTCGGACAAAGTTGTCTGAAAATCCAATCGTTCCGAATGTGGTGACGTTAGTTGTGTACTACGGACCTACGTAGAGGGTAGAAGTCAATAGCGTTGGTCTCGTAATTTGAACTGAGCATGCGTGGCACTTTGTCCGTCGGAATTTCCTACATACGATCGGAAAAAGTCTGATCGGATTTTGTTGAGATCCTGCTCTCAAATTTTTTCCGGCGGAAATTCCAATGGAAAAAGCCCGCTAGAGCCCACACACGATCAGATTTTCTGACAACATAATCCGATCTGACTGTTTCCATCGGAATATCTGACCGTGTGTACGGGGCATAAGAGACATTTATCCAACCACAAGTTCAGACTGTCTGGATGCAATATAATATTTGTTCAGGGGACCCGCCTTGATAAGAATGGCTCAATAGCTTAAAGTGGTTGTTAAGCCACTGACTGTTCTAACATCCCCTCTGCTATAGTAAATGATGTGCCCAGTGTATGTTTTTTTTAAAAATAAGCCACTATACCTTATTTTATAGCGCCGCTCTGCACTCACATGACCGGCTGCCTCTCTCGATCTGACAGCAAAGCGGGAGGGGCTGAGAATCCCTCGCTGATGTCAGCCAGGAGGTGGAGAGGAAAGGCGGCCGGTCATGTGAGCACTGATTGGCGCAATTAAAAAGGTATATATCAGCTTATTTTTAAAAGAACACATACACTGGGGCACACCATTTACTATAACAGAGAGGATGGTAGAAAGAACACTGAGTTTTGATAGCAGCAGGAGGGGAGGGCCAGGGAGCAGACAGAGCTTACAGGCAGGGAAGAGGGGGAGAAAGAGGACAGAGGAGAGCTGCAGATGACGGAGGCACGTAAACTGACCCTGGCGTCAGGATTTAGAAGCCATGATAAACTGTAGTCAGTTTACAGGGGGAGGGCAGAACCAGGAGGATCAGCCAGGTATTTCAGGTGATACAAGGGGCCAAATGACACAGCATAAGCACTATGCTGTTGTTCATACTTTAAAGGAACAGGATCCTTTTTTTTTTTTTTTTAGGGTTACAAACACTTTAAAGATCCTTCTAACTATATATACAAGGCTTCTGATCTGAAGAAAATAGCCATATCAGCAATCCAAATAGCCTTCTTAAGGAATGTTTACAAATGCCTTTTCATGTATGATCACTGACATTCATTCATCAGGGGGAGACTTTGACCTACCCTACCTAACCTCCCTAAAGCATTTGACCTTTATCGATAACTCTTGATCTATAAGATTAATAACTCTAAACTGTGGGTCTTCCACTTAACATGCCGCAACAAACTTAGAAAAGAGGGTTGGAGAACCTGCAATTTGTTCCTCCAAATATAATGCTTTAATAATACAGGTGGAGTGTGCAAAATGCAATGACCTACACTTTTTGGCTGTTAGCCTTAATCATAGCCATCATAACTCTAAAATCGAGGGTCTACCACTTAACATGCCCCAACAAACAATTCAACTCTTAACTACACATAGCACTACCCCCGCAGAAGCTGCTTGATAGAGAGAGTTCTCTGTTCTTCTTCCTCGACTCTGAGAACAACCTCAGCTCCACTGACACACCAGTTTAAGCAAATGGATACTGCACTGCTACTGGAAGCACAAACATAGATACCCTGCACACAACTAAGGTTCACTATCAAAAATCAAACATCAGACTGGTTAGTGGTAAATGAACCCAATAAATTGTCCCCGGTTCCAGTAAATAGCACTATGCACATAAATTAGTAAATAAAGCATTAGGCTATTTTCACACTGGTGCGCTGGGTGCGCTGGCTATATTTAGCGCCGCGTTACCGTCTTTTTAGCGGCGCTATTCGGCCGCTAGCGGGGCGGTTTTACCCCCGCGAGCGGCCGAAAAAAAAAAAAGGGTTAATACCGCCCGCAAACCGCTGCTGCAGCAGCGTTTTGCGGGCGGGTTTGGAGCGCTGCCCCATTATTTTCAATGGGAAGGGGCGCTATAGGAGCGGTAAATACACCGCTCCTACAGCGCACCAAAGATGCGGCTTGCAGGACATTTTTCAGCAGTTGCCATTTTTATGGACCAGGTTACATCTGCCAGAGACTGGTCAAAATAATGCACAAAAAGGGTTTGCTATCACTCGTCTCTCTTATTATCTGCAGAAGCTGTATTGCCCTGCTTACAGATAATAGTTGTCTCAAATTAAAGTTGTTCTAAAGGCAGAAGGTTTTTTATCTTAATGCTTTCTTGTGCACAGCAGCCTTCTCAGCCCCCCTAATACTTACCTGAGTTCCACCTCGATCCAAGGATGTTGCATGAGAGCCTCGGCTGTCCAGGACTCTCCCCCCTGATTGGCTGAGATACAGCAGAGGGCGCCATTGTCTCCCGCTGCTGTCAATCAAAGTCAGTAAGCCAATGGGGATATAGGGGGTGGGGCCGTGCCTTGGCTTCGTGTCTATATGGACAGGCAGAGCAGCAGCTCAGCTTGTGTGCCCCACTTGCATTTGGCAGGAGTGAGGGGCCAGAAGCGCCGGCGGGGGACCCAAGAAGAGAAGGATCTGGGCTGCTCTGTGCAAAGCCACTGCACAGTGCAGGTAAGTATAACATATTTGTTATTTTTAAACAAAAAAAACAAGACTTTAATATCACTTTAATTATTCACACTTGTCAGTAGCTTGCATAGAATCTTCTGGGCTGACTAGACCAACACACAGATATTGATAGTGTTCTGCAGGTAATTAATTTTAGTCTTCTAGTTTTATAGGCAGTTAGTAAGTGAATCATTTCTAATTTAGAGAAAGTTTCTTGACAGTGCTCTGCAGGCTTTAACACATCTTTGTGCCTAAAACAACTTGGTTAAATAATGTTCTTTCTTTTTTTCCATAAATGCTCAAAAATGCACTAATAAAAAGCCTCAGATAATAATCAGGAAAAAGTCAGCGTGAGCAAGTGCCTAGTCATATTACAAAATACAATACAATGCGACTCCAGTAACTGTGGCTTGGTTCACACTATGAACCGCATGTGACTTGCACAGGACCACACCACATTTCTATTCAATTCACATGTGATTTAGTGCGGTGTGATTTCAGCCCATGAGTTTTAAATGGGCTCAAATTGCACTGCATCACACAAGACATGCATGCAGCAATTTTGGAACCACACTGCAATCGGATCACATAGTTGTTTTGTACCATGCGATCCAGTGTGAAACCTGTTTTTGGGGTGTTGTTAAGATTGGACTGACACCTGCTGCGGATCGCAAGGGCAGTGCTTTTTTAATGTGGTGCGGGAAACACGCAAGGATTGCTTTCAGACTTTTGGGAAGAACTGTAGTGTTTGATTTGCTGAAACACTTTTAAAGTTTGATGTTAGTATAGCAAACAATTTACACAATGAAATTCTGCCATATAGAGAAACACAAAATTAATGAGGGGGGGGGGGGGGGGGGACAAAATAATTAGACTCTCTGAAAGACCTCAAAAAACATCAAGAGGTTAAGTTGAAACGGTTTTCTGATGATTTGGAATATTTCAGTATAATGCAACACACTTTAAGATAAAGGGGATAATGCAGGACAATAGGACTGTATCAAATGTGCTCATTTATCCCTTGATAATGTTCTTTTGAAACTAGTCGGGAGGAGCTAGAGTGGCGACTTTATCACACCTGCTGGGTTGTTTGCATGTGATTGATTGTTTTATATGCGGTTTTACTCCTGCCTTCTTGTAAGTAGTTTTATCCTTTATTAAAAAGCCTGGATTTTTAATTACTACACTAGGAGTTCCTCCTTTGTCTCCCTTTTGCTGAGCCCACTGTTGAACATCCTGGTTGTATGGTAATTCACCCTGGAATCTTGGCTCCTGATATCCATCCATAACATGGTAATACTGGGATAAAGTGCAGCCAGACCCCCATCTTTGGGTCAGAGTAGCTGGTAAGTGGCTTGAGAGTTGGCTGTGCACTGTTGGGCATGAAAAATTTGCTATCCACACCAGAATTTTTGTTGACTTGATACACATACTGTATATATGAACTTTTTGCACAAGAGCCCTTCTCTTCTTCTTTTTGATGGACTTTACTGGATGATTTATGGATGTTTTTTAACACATTCTTATTTATAGTTTTCGATATTTATGAATTTTTTACTCGATTGATTAATTGTTATGAATTTATTCACTTTATATTGATAACGCATCATGTTTTTCATTAATATTAATATGTATAATGTTTATGTGGACATTTTGTGAGTGCTGCTGTCACTGAGAAATTATTATTTTTTTATTATTTGATGATAACTTATTTTTTCGTATTAATTATTTTCTGCATTGCTTCATCCATCACCTTTCTTGGAAAGGATTATGCAGCATGAGCACATATTGTAATAATGCATTAAACAGTGTTTACAGTGAGTGCCATTCTTTGCAGCATTTAAGAATGCCCATCACTGGAGATGGAGAGGAGGACAACCTAAAAAATACTTGGCATTAAGGTATGTATACTGGAATTTATTCAAATTTAGCCATGTGGGGGAGGGGTTTGAGAGGGGGGTGTATTGTGGGCAGTCTGGGGACAGGAGGCTGGTCCTGGACCATGAAGATATTGATTTTTTTCTCATTGTATCTGAAAGAAGTTCCCAAATCAAGTGCAAATTGTTATTAAAGCTTAATGTTTACTCCTTAATATATTTTCTTGATAAACAGGATTAGAAATAATATTATGTGTGGGCCAGGATATATGAGGCCCAAGGTTTTCCATTAATTACAACTGTGCTAAGTGATTCAGACAGCTTGCCTTAAAGACCTGTGCACTACAGGGTACCCTGCAGGATCCATGGATTATCAATACAGCAGATTTTTTTGGCTGTTTGCAAATTACATGTTTTTGAAATAACAGCTGGTTCTATAGTTTTAAGTGACACAGTTGATAATTTCTAAGTCTAAAAAAGGAGTGTTAGCTGAAAAGAAAAAGGTGAATACTTACCTTTACTGCTGCTGATGTTACTGAATGCCACCCCAGTGAAGAGGAATCACTGCTACAGGATTCTTCAAAGTCAACACTTCTGGGAATAGAAATCCCCCCCCCCCCCCAGGGCACAGTAGTGATGTGGAAGTCAGCAGAAGCATTGAGCAATGATTATAAAGAGCAGTGATTATATGCATAGTTACATGGTTACAAAGTTAGTCGGGTTGAAAAAAGACACAAGTCCATTTAGTTCACCCAATAAAACATTTTTTCCCTGGATCAACTTTAATAAATGTTAGTACCCAGTTATATAATGTACATTTAGGAAAGAATCCAGGCCCTTCTTAAAGCAATCTACTGAGCTGACCAGAACCACCTCTGGAGGGAGTTTATTCCACATTTTCACAACTCTAATGCCCCGTACACACGGACGGAAATTCCGACCACAAAATCCGTAGGATTTTTTCCGACTGATTTTGTCCGACACTGGTGTTGCATACACACGGTCGGACAAAGTTGTCGGAAAATCCAATCATTCTGAACGTGGTGACGTTCGTTGCGTACGACGTAACTACGTAGAGGCTATTAGCCAATAGGTTTGGTCTCTTAATTTGATCTGAGCATGCGTGGCACTTTGTCCGTCGGAATTCTCTACACACGATCAGGAAAAGTCCAATCGGATTTTGTTGTCGGAAAATTTAGAGCAGGATCTCAAATTTTCCGACAACATGGTCCGTTCGGACATTTTCCGTCGGAATTTCCGACCGTGTGTACGGGGCATTACTGTGAAAAAAACTTTCCGTATTTGGAGATGAAATCTCTTTCCCTCCGGACGTAAAGAGTGCCCCTGTGTCCTCTGTGATGACATTAATGTGAATAACTTAACACAAAGTTCACTATATGAACCACTTATGTATTTGTACATGTTGATCATATCCCACTTAACCTCCTCTTCTCAAGAGAGAATAAATTCAGTACCTCTAATCTTTCCTCATAGCTGAGCTCCTCTGTGCCTCTTATATGCAAATGAGACAAAGGCTGGCTATAGGTGGAATGTTTTCTCATCTAACCCAGCATAGATTTGATGCTCATGCTTGACAATGAGTTAATTTCAAGTATAAAAAATATTTCTTAACAGGAACTTTTATAAAGCAAACATACAGAATGGTATGTTATGGAGTCACTGTAAAATATGCCAGCCTGCAACATCACTAGCACAATTGCTGCAAATGATTCCTTAAAAAATCTCACATAACAAATTCATTTTAAAATTATCATAAAGCACCTTCAGACCTTCATTATATCTCCAGTTGCATTGACTTATATAACGTGTGTTTTCTGAGGCCCTGAGCCCCTGTCCCCTTTATATTTAAGACAAACTGTTTCAACATAACGCAGAATTGTTTTGTTAGTTTTCACCTTCTATTGTTGTAATATTGTATGCAGACTGTCATGAATCTGCAGTAATACTTTCATGCCATGTCTGTCTGCTTACCTCTGGTTGTGTATCAGCCTTATGGCCTGCACTCTCACACATGTCTGCTTACGTAATCTTCCCTCAAGCATGGCTCCACCCCAGCCTATAACTGGGAACACTATATTAACCTGTGCACTGCATGCCAGCCTCGCTGATCAATATTGTGTGTTTGGCTTCTGGTGTGCTTCTTGCTGTGCGCTCTACGTCTGATTCTGTTTACCGTCCTTGGCTTGTTCTTGACTATCCTTGTCTGCTTCATATCCTGACCTTTGGCGAGTTCTTTGACTAACCCTGTCTGATCATTGCCCCAACCTTTTGGCTTATCGTCTGACTATCCCTTGTTGTCCCGGTCTGCTGCTTCCTCTCTATCTTCCAGTAGCCTACCATGAGCTAGAAGACCCTGGGGGGCCGGAACCTGGAGCCAATTGCAGCAAAGTTCACCCCCACCACTAGGGGCTCTGGTGAACACCTGCTGGCTCTTTGACTCTGCGCCCTGGGAAATCTCATGCTCTAGCTCCCAGTGTGATCCATGTCAGTGCTCCAGAGGACCTGCTTTCTTGAACCACACAGAGCCCCATCCACAGCAGTCAGCCATAAGGTCCTCTACATTAGCGGTGCACTCCTGACCCCAATGGCGTGCATCTGTCACCTGGCCTCAGGTGACCTGACAGTTTGATCAGCCAAAAAACCCAGTGGTAATTAAAAAACACCAAAAGAAAGCTCTATTTGTGTAAAAAAAAAAAGGACAAAAACTTCATATGTGTACAGTGTTGCATGACTGAGTAATTGTCATTTAAAGTGCGAGAGCGCCCAATGGGCAAGTAGTTAATCACTGCCAAACTGAGGTTATGAGGGACATTTTTTTTTTTTTTATAATATTACTTTTTTTTAGTTTCTCTTCAATATTATGCTTGGTTAATGTTACACTGTTATAGAATTGAATGAACAATTAAAACATTTGCATTAATCAAAGTTAATGAGCAGCGGCATTACAGATTTTCACTTTTTTTGTCAGTTGTTTATTTGGATCAAAAAGTTGCTATATATTAAATTGTTCTTGGGCATAAGTTAATAACCTTATCACTACCAGGTGTGTATCTTGCTTCTTCCATTTCCATCAAATTCACAGAGTAATCAGTATGTATGGCCTTGGGGGATGATCAATATAGAGGAGCTGACTTTATTGATTTAACAGCGATCTTTGATCCTGTGATTCACCAGCACACATTGCTATTCTGTTGGCCTTTAGTGTTCTGAGAGAAGCAGTGGCAGAATGGTTGTTTAATTGTGCTACTGTATGTCAGATGTAAATAATGATCAAAATAGAGTCATGTTAAGGTCAATACTTAATCTTTCCAAACGCATTCAGCTCCTTCACAATTCCTGAGTGAAAATACAAATTGCATTGGGTGTCATCACTTTCCCAGTTTTTCTTTCCATTGACTTTTTATTTGAATCTCTGCACTTATTTTTTACTTTCATTTAGCCAATATAATAGAAGATTTTACTTAGTTTGATAAATGGAATGCTTAATGTTACGCTACAAATAAAATATCAAGTAATTTTTTTTTTCTTTTGTTGACAGAAACCTTTGTAAAGAGAGGTTATTTATTTCTGAGTACAATATTTTGTCAAAACAATATCTCAAATGTTTAGGTAATTAAAATGATTAATTGTGAAATGTAGCTCCAAACAAATGTGCAACAAAAAAGTATATAAATAAAGGCTTTATTTAGTTGTATAACCGTGCAGAAAAAAGTGTACACCCAGAATAATTGAAAGAGAACATCATTGTAAGAGAATACCAAGTTTTGCTATTTTATCACTTGTTGTCATGGCTATACAGTGATCACGATTTCTGTTTTTTTTTAGCCTACTTTAAAGCCATTTACAAAATAGCATTTATTTAGGCTTTATGAAGCTTATGAAAGTATCAAAACTTTGCCCTATTACGTTTGATGTCAGTGACCCTCATGCATGTTCTTATTAAGTGGGTTTAAATGTATGGTTATAGAAAACATGAAAATACCAACAAGATTCGCAGAGGTCAAGCTTTCCCCCAAATGTACAGAGTCTGCAAGTGTCTAGTTCCTCTAGGTTGGAATGTGACTGTACTGCTCAAAGATTTAACACATTGGGGTTGGTTTACTAAAATTGGAGAGTGCAAAATATGGTACAGCTCTGCATAGAAACAAATTTGCTTTTTTGTACAGGGGCCATATAACCCCAGATCCTAAAGGGGTTAACCCTGAGTCACGCTAATGGTGGGATGCGCCTTCATTTTCTGATCATTGGATGATGGAGAGGACAGTTGGTGATGTCCTCACCCCCTTTCCTTTATCTATTCATGTACTTCCCCTCAACCTACCCCCCCCCTTTTTTTCTGCCACGGTCAACAATGGATAGATGGGGCTGTAATTATCTAAGTTACCTGTTAGTTATTGCAATATCATATAATATATATATATATATATATATATATATATATATATATATATATATATATATATGATATCATAATATTTCATATTTTGTCATATTTGACTCCTGGTGTATCACCTTCACATATGCAAATATCACATTTATGCTTAAGAGGTTCCGGTAAGGATTCCCGAACAGAGTGTCTTTTTTTTTTTCTTTTCCCTGTTTAAGCCATGCTGTTATTACCATTCATGTGACTATGTAAGGTTCATGGAACCCCTTTTTCCTTTTGTATTATTTGCCAACAAAGAAAAAACTTCAGAAATTGTTTCTGCAAAAAAAAAAAAAAAACAATAAGCTTCCAGGTTTTTTGTCAAAGCTTAATTGAACAAGCTTAAGTTAGAAGCCGACTGGCTACCACTCACAGCTGCACCCTCCAGTTTTAGAAAACCAACCCTATAATGTTTTATAAGTAATAAACAAAAGGTATATTATGCAAAGTTGATCAAGTTGATTTTGCACGTTTTATTTATTCAGAGCAAAGTAACTTGTTTTCCCTACATAAATCCTGCACCCCAATGTAACAGGTTCAGTCAAAACCTTTTTCTATTGTTTTAGAAATAATTTTTCCTCTGATAATCCTCTGATAATCTGATGTGTCATTTTAACACTGGGAGTAACACTAAAGTGGGGTACACACTATAAGAAAATCGGGTGAACATTTGTCCGATTTTTCTAGATGTTTCACAGCAAATCGGAACCGATGAAAGAAAATTTGTACGAAAATTCTTATGAATATTCTCGTATAACAAAAGATTTTTTAGTTGTTTATTGTTTCTGATCATGCGCAGTCTTTCTTTTCTGATTTTTCCTTTACGAAAACCGTACGAAAGCGGTGCACATTAAAGGAAAATTGTTCGTTCTGTTCCTGTACAAGAAAAATTTTGGAGTTTGTCCCTTCGGGAATTTTCATACAAAAATTCGGAATCGACTGTCGAAAGTTGTGTACACACTATACAAAAACGTATGAAAATTCTTTGGACGAAAATGATTTTCTTATAGTGTGTACGAGCCTTAAATGTATAATATTGGGATTTAAATACATGTAGATATTTGATACTAAACATGCACTGTACATTCTCCTTCAGTGATATGTAGCATCCTCTATTAGTAGGGATATTTAACTAGCTGGTATCCCAAATCTGCCATACAGGACAGACAATAGAGGAACAGTAAAGCCCCATACACACGGTCGGATTTTCCGATGGATTCTGTCCTATCGGACAATGTTGTCGGAAATTCCGACCGTGTGTAGGCACCATCGGACATTTTCCATCGGATTGTCCGACGGACAAAGTTGTATCTCCTGCTCTAAAGATTTTCCGACAACAAAGTCCGATCACACCAATTCCGATCGTGTGTAGCGAATTCCGACGGACAAAGTGCCACGCATGCTCAGATCACATTACAAGACCAAAGCTATTGGCTACTAGCCTCTACGTAGTCCCGTCGTAGGCAACAAACGTCACCACGTTCAGAATGATCGGATTTTCCGACAACTTTGTCCAACCGTGTGTATGCAACACCAGTGTCGGACTAAATCCGTCGGACCAAATCCGATGGATTTGGTGGTTGGATTTTCCGACCGTGTGTATGGGGCTTAAGAATATTGTGGTTTGCACACTTTTCAGAAAGTAGATGATGAACCATGAAAGAATGTACATATCATGCAAGCATTTCATTAGAAAACTTGGACACATGTGCATTGATCATGGTCTCTTGTGAGTTATCCCAGTAGGTTCTTCTCTTCCTGTTGGGGACATGGAAGCAGCCTTTGTGATTAGAGAGTAGTATTCAAGAGGTAGATATTGTTGATATACCGTTTTTTTGTTTGTTTGTTTCAATACGTTTTTATTAATTTTCAATACACACATTAACAGAAATAAACTAAGAAAAATAAGTAAACAAAGCAAATAAATTGAGATACACAGTATACATGTCACTGCAAGGTACAGTATTTTTGATATACCATTTGACAATTTTATTTAGCTTTAAAATACCACTTGCAATGTTAAAACCAGATTGCGCAATAAAAAAGAATTCCTGGCTGACAAACAGGGTGTTTACCGTCACTTGTGGTTGATGTGATGACACAGGATTCTGTATGTGATTGGCCAGGGCAGATCAGCTGACTTCAGCCAAAACACTGTATAGTGAATTATTTATTAAAATTAGCACGCATACATCTGGAGTTTAATGCAAATAGCATGAAGAAGATCAATGTAACTTCACAGCCTTGGATGAGAACTAGACAGGAGAGGAAAGTGGCAGCATGCGCAGAAAGATTAAGGCAGGGTTCACACTGCAGATGGCCGCGGATCTCAGCAGGGGTCAGGTGTGTCCCTGTTCTCTATTTCAGGGACCAATCAGGGCTGAATTTTTGCCTGAATTCGGCCCTGAAATGGAGACAAAGGCACACAGGACTCCTGTGAAAGCCACTCCGCGGATGCCCTGGCGATATGTGAATCGGCTCCATAGAGAGTCAGTCACAATCTCCTGTCATGCAAATTGGATGTGGGGAAATCCGCATCCAATTCTCAATGGTGTGAACCCAGCCTCACTCTTTTTTAAAATTTAATTCAGCCTTATATCAATACATTTACAGACTCTCCACTCATTTAATAGTAAGTACTAATCTTATATAGTGCATCCGCCTGGTTACTGAATTTTTTTTTTTTTTTTTCAAAAATAATGCCCCTGGACTATTCTAAACCTGTGAATATGCTTGGTTATTAGCTGCATTTTTAAATTCCTCCTTCGTAGTACAATTGCACTGTACCCTAAAATACTGTACAATTTGACTGCTATATAATGGTTGGCATGGATGGATTTGACATGCAAAATAGGCTTGCCTGCTGCCTGTTTTATAAATAGTGAGGTTATAATATGCCACTGCAATATAAACAAAGAGGACGGGTCTGCTGGTTGGCATCATTGGACATGACCATAATTGGTACGTGATATTATGGGGATCCTAGTGAGCAGTAATACTGCTGCTAAATGTTTCACTTGCTTCATCTGGAGGTTTGGCCAAAAACCCTTTGTACAAAGTGCAGAAGTCTTCCTCGTATTATTTCTTCTTACGATTGACTGTGCTTAGCCTAAGCTATTAGGCTATTTTCTCTATTGGTCAAATGTTCTTTAACTCTAATGGTCAGTTTGCCTATTTTCTCTTGAGTACTGTTCATGATACTCTTTATTTACAACATACCAATTTTTCAAGACAAACTTTTGGGGTATGTCCCCTTCTTCAAGGTCCAAGCCATAGCACAGATGTGAACTTTATCTCCTCAGAGAAACCAAAATTCATGCCTTAAAGAGGAACTGCAGTCTGCTCACATAATTTGTAATAAAAACATCTTTGCTATTCTGAAGCTTCCCTCCAACCACTTTGCATATTATTTTATATATACTGTGATTCTGTACTTGCCAAATATGCCGCAGAAATCTCCCGTCTGGCTGCAACCATTTTAACTGTGGGCAGCGGAAGCTGTTGCCTGTTCACTTCCTGGATTTACACACACACATACACACAGGGGGAACACCTCCAGCTCTGCAGCCTTCATTGGTCCTCTTATGGCTCATCCCTCCTCCCTTCCTGGCAAACTGTCACGAGAGTGAGAGAGAGAGCTGTGCATGATGTCATAAGCCTAGGCTTTTTTCTCAGACAAGAAACAGGAATTTGGCTGTATAAGGTATTTACTGCCAGAAAAAAATATGTTTTACTATCCAAAGTTAAAACAACAAGGGCAGAAGATTTAATAGATAGAACTCAGATGGAACAGTGACTCAGCTAGTCACTGTTATGTACTATTCTTTTCCTACAAGTTGTATGCACGTTTCATCTTTATGATTGCTACAGAACTTTTGTATATCCTTAGGCCGTTGGGCCCATATACCTACTGTTATACTTGTTCACTTATCTCAAAATTTTCCTCAATAAAATACTATGGAAAAGAAAATTCATCTTGCAAAAAATACCAAATCACAAGAAAAAGAAAAAAAACTATAAAAAAAAACACATGACTGGGTGATGCAAGCAAAAAAGCTTTACTTCAGCCTAAGGGCAAATTCCCTTGCGAGTGAACAGCCTATAAACAACCCTGTTTTGTTTAGTTACAAATACAGTTGTATAGTGAATAATAGCCTAAAGTGAAGTATCATCCACTTCTGGTAGGGAAGTGGCACAGAGTGGACCCCTGCTATGCTGTAATAACAGCCTTACTCTTTCTCTTGATCTGTGTCAATAATTTGTTGAAAGACTTTTGACTTACCAACATAATATCTATTCCTTAGTAATTGAGCTTATAATGAGCAGTGAATCTGATATTGATCAAACATTCATTGCAGGTGAATCTTACAGGTGCATGTGTTTTAACCTCTTCCCGCCCTCCCACTGTCATATGACAGCGGCAAGAAGCATCTGTTGTTCTGAGCCGTCATATGACGGCATTTCCTTTGCGGCCACTAGGAGAGGAGACCGATGGTGGAGAGGAGGAGAGGAGACCGATGGTGTGTCCCTTGTACATAGGGACACCGATCGGTCACCTCCCCCAGTCAGTCCCCTCCCCCCCACAGTTAGAATCTCCCATAGGGAACATATTAACCCCTTGATCACCCCCTAGTGTTAACCCCTTCCCTTCCAGTCACATTTATACAGTAATCAATGCATTTTTTTAGCATGGATCGCTGTATAAATGTGAATGGTCCCAAAAATGTGTCAAAAGTGTCCAGTATGTCCGCCGCAAAATCCCAGTCACGATAAAAATCGCAGATCGCTGCCATTACTAGTAAAAAAAATAATAAAAATGCTATAAATCTATCCCCTATTTTGTAGACGCTATAACTTTTGCGCAAACAATCAATATACGCTTATTGCGACTTTTTTTACCAAAAATATGTAGAATAATAAAACTAAGTTGAGGAAAAAGTTTGTTAAAAAAAAAATTGGATATTTATTATAGCAAAAAGTAAAAAATATAGTGTTTTTTCAAACTTGTCCCTCTTCTTTTGTTTATAGCGCAAGAAATAAAAAACGCAAATACCACCAAAAGAAAGCTCTATTTGTGGGGAAAAAATGATAACATTTTTATTTGGGTACAGCGTTGCATGACCGCGCAATTGTCATTCAAAATGCGACAGCGCTGAAAGCTGAAAAATGGCTTGGGCAGGAAGGGGGTGTTCGTGCCTGGTAGGCAAGTGGTTAAATGAAAATGTTTGATTCCCAACTAGTAACAGTTCAATTCACTACTTTATAAATCCCCACTAAAGCAAAATTTTTCTTTTGTTAAAATTTTACGCTACTGGTACCCTGTGAATTCTAATTGTAGATTATTGGTTGTGTTTGAGGTTCAAATGAACCTTTATTCTAATCAATTGTATCACATGCCTTAAAAGGTTTTTCTTTTGTAAATGTCTAGTATATGCAATTTTTTTAACACTCTCCAGTTCTGCCCTGTCCTTATATCCAATTTAGGAGCAAAGCCTTGATCCATATCTATATTGATTCTACATTCCACCACTTTAAAGGGGTTGTAAACCTTAGTTTTTTTTTTAAATAACAAAAATATCATACTTACCGCCACTGTGCAGTTTGTTTTGCATAGAGCGGCCCCGATCATCGTCTTCTGGGGTCCCCCAACCACGCTCGCTCCCTGCATCGGTAAACCCCCTAGGAGAAGCGCTCTCCCTGGGGGTTACCTTGCGCGTGCGCTCCCGAGTCCAGCATTTGCGTCCATAGACACAGAATGCTGGACTCGGCCCCGCCCCCGATGCCCGCATCATTGGATTTGATTGACAACAGCGGGAGCCAATGGCTGCACTGCTTTCAATCTATCCACTCAAGAGCCGAGAACCCAGCCAGAGAGGTAGAGTGTGTCTCCAGCGGGGGAACGAACGGGCTCAGGTGAGTTAAACAGGGGGCTGGGGGGCTGCTCAGTGACAGAAGTTTTTTCACCTTAATCCAAACACACAAAGCAAACCAATTTCAGCGCTGTCCCCACTGCTCCTATTACAACAGTATCAGTCTGTGTGAACGTTCTCTGCTCTAGGTGCTGCAGCTCTCCCATAAGTCCACTGAGTGGCGGACATAAATCTGAAAGTATACAAGGCAAAAGAGAGTGCAAGCCGGCCCTAGTGTAATACTGTATTTATTGATAAAATGTGATTATAAAATCAAGGGTTGTACTCACAAACATCCAATGTAAATTAGCATGAACAGCTCGATACAAGCCTCCTCTTCTGGTCTATGTAAATCAATTGGTTCACACAGCCACAGGGTTGTGACTGTTGGTAATAAAAGCCCACTTCCTTGTCTCACGCGCCACTCAACACTCGTCACTCGTGGCCGGAGAGGGAGTTCACGTTAAATCTGCTAACTCCTCTGACACACATGCAAGCGGTTTCTGTAACAACATAGCGTGGCATCCTTCTTCAGGTACATAGGATGCATTAAGGTTGAAAAAACACGAAGGTTTACAACTCCTTTAAGACCATATCCTAAACCTTAAAGCAAAACTTCACTCAAACGGGGATGTTCCACTTTAAGTACTCCCCCCTCACCTATCATATTTGGCATATCATTTTTTGGGAGGGGGAGTGGGTACCTGTCAAAACTTTTACATTTGCTTGGATCGCCTAGATGTTCCTCCCCCAGTCTTCTGGAGCATGTCGCAGGTCCCAGAAGGCTGCAGGACCATTCACAAAGAGCAGCAAGGCTCATGCATGTGCAGTGGGTGGCTGGCTGTGAAGCTGAAAACAGCATAGCCGGCTGCCCATAGTTAGGATACAGGCACCAGGAAACCAAAGGCCAGTGAAAAACTAGCCCGGGTGATGATGACGCGGGATCCCTAGACCTGTAAGTACCCTTTTATTAAAAGTCAGCAGCTGCAGGATTTGTACTAGACATGTGCATTCGTTTTCGTCCAAATGCATTTTCGTCCGAATTTCGGGTATTTTCGTTACGAACGTGCAGAATCTGAAAACCAAAAGATCTGACATAAACAAATGCTTTATTTTCATTTTCATTGTGACGACAGTTCGATATAGATAGGAGATTCGACATGACGCTGACAATAGTGATCTGTGTCCATCGAACCTGTGGTCAAATGTGCCTAACCTTAGCTCTATTAGTTCAAGATTATTCTACATTAGAGAGAAAAGATTCGACATAGAGAGAAAAGATTCGACATAGAGAGAAAAGATTCAACATTATAGAGACAATAGCAAAAAAGGTCGAATGTGCCTAACCTTAGCTCTATTACACCAATATTATTCTACATATAGAGAAAAGATTTGACATTATAGAGACAATAGCAAAAAAGGTTGAATGTGCCTAACCTAACTCTATTAGTCCAAGATTATTCGACATAAGCAAAGCAGTCGGCGCGAGCGGACATTTATGGTCAAATGCTCTGCCCATAAGCTATAGAAGAATTCTAATGTCATACAACATTAAAATTCTACTATAGCTTGTAGGCAGAACATTCGACCGGAAATGTACGATTGCGGCGTCGTACAGTTTAGATGCTCCGTCAAATCTTCTTAGAACATTCGACAGACACCATAAGCCTTTAATGACAGATTCAACCTTAATTATTTCGGATTTTCGGACGAAATAAAAACTAATTTCGGGAGTAACTAAATAAATTTTTTTTCCAACGAAAACGAAATTCCAAAACAAAATATTTCAGTGTACACATGTCTAATTTGTACAACCACTTTAACATGCCTTAGGCCCCTTTCACACTGGGGCGGGAGCTGCGGCGACGGTAAAGCAGCGCTATATTTAGCGCTGCTTTACTGTCGTTTTAGCCACGGTATTCGGCCGCTCGCGGGGCAGTTTTACCCCCCGCGAGCGGACGAAAAAGGTTTAAAATCCCCCGCAAAGCGCCGCCGTAGCGGCGCTTTGCGGCGGTATTACCACGGTGTCCCATTGAAATCAATGGGTAGGAGCGGTATAGGAGCGGTAATACCGATCCAAAGATGCTGCTAGCAGGACTTTTTTTACCGCCCTGCTAGCGCACCGATCCAGTGTGAAAGCCCGCCGGCTTTCACACTGGAGTGAATGGGGCCGTTTTTTTCAGGCGGTGTACAGGCGCTATTTTAGCGCTGTACCGCCTGAAAACCGACCCAGTGTGAAAGGGGCCTTAGAAGGAACAACACCATGTCTACAGGGGACAAAAAGAACAATGGTGTAGTAAAAAATGCTTTTGTTAACTTTGAAAGCCAACCTACATCTCTATAGAAAAGGAAAGCCTTCAAAAAATACTGAAAAACCCACAGAACCAAATAAAAAGGGGAATAATTTATGAATTCCCTGAAAAAATGTGTTTCCCACAAACAGAAAAAGCTGCCGTCACTAAAGAAATCAGAATTCTAGTTATCTGGTTGCCTGAAGGCATGAGCCTTCTGTAGTTTTGCCTGGTGATAACATTCTTAAGCAGTGCAACATATCACTAGGTTTTATACATGAACAGCAAAGCTGAATATTGGGTTTTTAGCCAGACAATTGTTGACTGTATTTTTTGCAGATAGTCCTTATGTGAAAAGGTAACCTTGGTCTTCTTTTTACTGACCATGGTTATGTCAATGGTCATTTATGCCTATGCCTAGTACACACAATAAGAATATCAGACGAATGATTGTTAGTTTTTTTTTTTTTTTGAAAGCTAGTCCTACACTGAAAACCAATAGTTTAAGAAAATTAACTACGGCAGGATGCGTACGTGATGTAATGTATTTGTATTGTACTGTATTTTTTAGTTTCTGATCATGCATAGTCTTGGTCAAACAATTATTTTCATCAAAATACAAGTTACACCAAAATCATTCATTCTGTTACGAGAATTTTTTTTCCATCCGATTTTCTTATTGTGTGTACTAGGCATTAGTCCCTTGCAGACTCACTTGACTACAGATCCAGCACCATTCTTCTTCAGGGTTAAATAACACCTGTGCTTGATATATATGTTCAAAGGTGCAAAAGTCCCCAAAAACTGTTGAAACTGACAAAAGTCTGGTGAGCTGATAACTTCCTGTGCTCTCTGTCACTGCTGTGCTGTTATTATTGTTCCCAGTTCAACAGTACTACAGATAACCTCCCTCTTCTGGAGATGAGGAGAGGGTAAGGAGTTATGAAGTCCTAATAAGCTTCTTGTTCTAGGGTGACAACGCTAGACATGTCCAATTCGTTTTGTTACAAACTAGTTTTTTGACTAAACAAATTTGTTAATTTGGAAATATTCAAATTAACAAAAACCTGTTTAATTATTTGTTCGGAAAATTAGTAAATTAGAAAATTCGTAAATTCAAAAATTCGCAAATCCGAAAATTAGAAAATTCAAGATTTCCAAAAATTCACCATGTTTATGGGGACAAGGGCCTCCTATCGACAACCCTGGGCTGTGGTTGTCGGGGGCTGCAGGTGGGGGGCTTGTCAGAATCTGGAAGCCCCCGTTAACAAGGAGGCCCCCAGTCCCCCCGTATGAATAGGTATCAAGTACATCGTACCCATACCCATTCACCAAAAAAGAGTCAAAATGTAAAAACCACAAGAAACAGTTTTAGACAAATCCTTTATTTAAAAAAAAAAAAAATAGTGTCCGTTGATGTATATCCATCGTCAATCACGGCACACGCTGACCCAAAAATTAAGAGGCTACCTGCGTATATGTGCTCTCTGCGCTTTGACAGCTCTTATATAGGTAAAGGGAGGGGCCACCCGCTTACATCACCCGGTGGCACCTTCCTCTTCTGACGTCATGTGATGGTTTCCTGTGTTTCTTACTTTTTTACACTTTTTTTTGTGAATGGGAACAATTTTACCCGATACCCATTCACATGGGGTGGAGGGATCTGGGGGCCCCCTTGTTAAGGGGGCTTCCAGATTCTGATAAGCCCCCCCACCTGCAGACACCGACAACCACATACCAGGGTTGTCGGGAAGAGGCTCTTGTCTCCATCGACATGAACCCACCCCCTATGTTAAGGGCATGTGACCTGGTATGGTTCAGGAGGGGGGCGCTTGCTTGTCCCCCCTTTTCCTGACCTGCCAGGCTGCATGCTCGGATAAGGGTCTGGGATGAATTGTGGGGGAGGGCACGTAGTTTTTTCAACATGTTTCTATTGCCGGGCAATTGCCAGCATTCTTTATCTTTATATTCATCTGTCATTGGGGAAGCCCGCTGGGAGATGATGACTTATGGTTATTAAGGACGCAGCGGGCGGCTTCCTGACCTGCTGCTTAACAACCAGCTATTTCGTCACACAGAATTTGAATCGGTCGATCATTTTTCGACCGACCCTAATTCTAATCATTCTGAAAAGTTGGAATTCATTAGAAAGTTAATAAAGCAGCTTTCACACTGGGGCAGTTTGCAGGCGCAATTGCGCTAAAAATAGCGTCTGTAAACCGACCCGAAACAGCTGCTGCTGTGTATCCAGTGTGAAAGCCCCGAGGGCTTTCACACTGGAGCGGTGCGCTAGCAGGACGGTAAAAAAAGTCCTGCTAGCTGCATCTTTGGAGCGGTGAAGGAGCGGTGTATTCACCGCTCCTATACCGCTCCTACCCTTTGAAATCAATGGGAGACCGCGAGGATACCGCCGGCAAAGCGCCGCTGCAGCGGCGCTTTGCAGAGGTTTTTAACCCTTTTTCGGCCGCTAGCGGGGTGGTTTTAACCGCGGGTAAAACGATGATAAAGCAGCGCTAAATATAGCGCTGCTTTACCGTCGCCGCCCGCACCGCCCCAGTGTGAAGCCGGCCTAAATGAAATTAATTTTAATGAAGACGAAATGAAATTTAACAAAAACTAACTTAAACTAAACTAATTCCGAAACCAAACTAAACAAATTCCATAATGAATTAAAATTAGTAACGAATCTATCTGAAATGAAACAAACACATTTTTCAGTTCTGCACATGTCTATTCCTGAGCAATGACGTAGGACAAGTCAAAAGATCTAAACATTCTCCAATTTAAAACTAGAAAAGTAATTTTAGCTGCAGTTCTACTAAACTCTTAATATTTTTATCAGTAATATCTTCTATTTCATGTTACAAAGAATATGCCATTGTGACACAACACTTCTTGAAGATAAGTCACAGAAACAGAAATCTTATGATTTTTACTTTAACCTTAAGTCCCCGTTTCTACTAGTGCAACTTGTTGTGTGACTTGACACAAGTCAAAATCCATTTAACAAAAAGAAGTGGTGGGTATCTGCGCTAACTAAAAATAACAATAATGAATAAAAGCAGCCAGCACCGTTTGTTGATCATCAAACAATAAAAATATAAAAGTCCGAAATGCAGCGCTTGAAATCTTTCAGTAAGATACCGTAGGTAGAAAATACGAAGGGTCCTTCACCAGATTCTATGTATATGGAAAAGCACACCACACCCAAGTGAATCCAAAACTGCTTACCCAAAGGAAATGGTAAATAAGCACAAACTCATCAATCTCAGGAAATCACGGTGTCACTCTCCAGATGATACAAATAAAGCGGTAAAAGGAGGTCAAATCGCATGTGGCCAACAATTTAACCAAACTCTCAGTCCAAAATGGATGCGATAAACATTCACCAATATTACATGCAACCAAATTGAAACAAAAGGAGGCAATAGTGAAGCCAGTATGATAAAAAGGCAATCATTTATTGTAGTTCACTTACAGATATTTGGTAAAATGCAGTCATCATGATGTGAAATAAATTCCGCGGCTAACAGCACGCTTGCATCGGTCAGCCTGACATGTTTCATCCGAAAGGATATCATCAGAGGCGCATAAGTCAAAATCCATGCATTTCAAGTCTCTGTTCTAATCGCTGTGACTCCGAAAAAGGTTTTTGCACTACTTTTTGCTGACTTCAGTGAGACTTGTTCTCCATCGAAGAACGCATTTCAAAAAGGGTTATAAATTGATTTGCATTTTAATGAGTGAAATAAGTATTTGATCCTCTATCAATCAGCAAGATTTCTGGCTCCCAGGTGTCTTCTATACAGGTAACGAGCTGAGATTAAGAGCACTCCCTTAAAGGAATCAATCAGATTCCAATCCTTCCTCCATAGCAGCTTCCAGCTCCTCCCCTCCTCCTCCTAGGCGTCCAATAGGATCACCTGTCCGCTCAGCCAATCGGGTGACGGGGGGGCGCCGCCCATGCGCTCTTGTGCTCCTAATGGACGGGCCACCCCTGCACTCAATACTTGGTCAGGGCTCCTTTTGCATGAATCACTGCATCAATGCGGTGTGGCATGGAGGTGATCAGCCTGTGAAAAATGTTGCATTTCAATTGGAAATCAAGGTCCCAGAGTCTGGAGAAAGAGTGGGGGGGTTTAACAGAATTTGGAAGTCCCCTTTAACAATAAGGAGATCCCCAGATCCTGCCATCTCATGTTAATGAGTAAACGGAACAGAGTACCCTTTCTGATTTAACCCAAAAAATTTAAAGTAAATAAAAACCACACACAGCCTTTATTCCAGAAAAAAAAATCCCCAAAACATGTCCCATGATGCTGATCCACTGTCAATCCAGCCGACCTGTCGAAAGTAAAAAAAAAAAAATGATGAACACCGACATGCGTTCATACCCTTCCCTTGTGCTGAGTAAGAGCTCTTGTGACTAACAGTTCTTATAAGGAAAGGAACGTGGTCTGACAATTAATATCATTAACGATATAAGGACATGGAAGGTCAATTATATCATTCTCCAGGCCACGCCCCCACTTTATAAGAACTGTCAGTCGCAGGAGTTCTGTTTGGACACAAAGAAAGGGGTGTGATCGCATGTTAGTTCCCTAGCAACTCACATCATTGACCAAGTAGGGACATCGGACAATTGTCAGTCGCAGTAGCTCTCTTTTAAGGGAAGCAGTGTGATTGCTTGTGTACAATGTGTCTGCTGACGAGTGACTGTCAATTATGTCACTCGCCAGCAGACACATATGCGATCACACCGCTTCCTTTGAAATAGAGCTCATGCGACTGACAGTTTCCCCAAGTCCCTATTTGGTCAATGATGTGATTTACCACATTATTAAATCCTGAAAAACAAGTCCCTTCACCCCCTCAATGAAGGGGATGAGGGGACTTGTTAGAAAGTTTGACTGCAGCATGAATCTTGCTGGCCACTTCCTTAACAAACACTGTATAGAGCAGACAGCTGTAACAGCTCAGACTACTTGCTCTAGTGTGCTATGTCTGTGTTCAGCCAAGGAGACATGGTTTAGTGAAGCAGATGTGTCAGAATCCCAGAGCGCTCACTTAAGGTGCTTCAATTATACTTGCCAGGTTTCAGAAGGATGGCTGGATGAAGTAGTGTTAGTAACGTCACATGCATTTTTAGTTTAATAGTCTTTCCTGAAATCTCTTAACTGAAAGTCTGTATAAAGTTATGAACCTCATCAAAATAGTAGCGTTTGCAGAAGCCCTAGCATTGCACCCGTGGTGCAAAAACCCCAATTGCAATGCTTTCCAGGCTTCAATAATTACATTCATAAATGCATATTTTTTTATAGCACTATTAGTGCATTTATAAAATTTAAGAAAAATTTAAACTTAGCTTTTAAAGTTCAAGAGAATTGCATGCATACAAAAGAAAAACTGTAATGATGAGCATATGGTGAAATAAGGTATAAGTTATAGTTGTTAGGAACATATGTCACGCATCTAAAAGCATAGTGAAGGCAGGTAGCAAATCTGCAATTGAGAAAAGCCTTGTTCACATGGCCGATTACTTGTGTGCCCCACGCAGTTCCATGTGTTGCTGGCACAGGGATACATGAGTGTTGTAAACTCTGGTAAGTTGACTCAAATTAAATCACAAATTGTGAATAACCTGAGGATTTGCTCCAAAACAACCAACAAACTGTACATGAAGTAAACATATATTATAGGGCATAAAACATATATCATTTGTAAATATATAACAAAAAAGTCCAACGAGAATTCCCATTTAAAAGAACACACTGCCAATACAGTGCTCTTGCTAAAATCAATAAGTGTGCGAAGAACAAACAGAGGGTCCCACCACCATTCACACTCTGTGTTCACCTTAATGAATGGATGTATTTAACTAAAAATGGGTCAAGTGTGCATTCACTCCAAGCCAACGTTGTTTCCTCCTCAGAAGGTCCTCTCTAGTAGTTGGAGAATATTAATTTGCATGTGAAGCACTTCTCCAAGGCTTCTCAGCTCATAAAAAAAATTAAAGCTTTAAACAGTGGCCTAAACTATATCAGGTCCAGCAGTGCTTTCTCTTTTAGGGATTTCTTTCACACGCTCCTCACTCCATATGTTCTGGTGCAATGGATTACGTCAAATACCCCCAATTGCCCACATCTGGTGCTTTGCTCTTAATGTGTGTATGCCTCTTTAAGGGGTTGGGTCTCCTTTTTAATACACTGCCAAAGACTCAGAACGGGGGGAAGGGGGTTTATAATGCAGTAGTTTCATATTCACTTTTTTTTTAATTGTATGTGACTTCTTCAGGGGAATAAACCAAGGGTGAGTTCAGGGACACACACCCTCACCCAAAAGGATGTCATATTGGGTCACAGCAACTGTGTCCATGCAGCCGCATGTTCCAATAGACATCTATGGGACTGTCGGCATGGGGATGCACACAATACCTTTGCATCACCATGCCAGCAAAACACAGCCCTCAATGGGATATGCAAGTAATCAGCCGTGTGAACAAGGCCTAGAGATGTAACAGCACAGATTGCTGGAAATTCTATATCTATATACCGTATTTTCCGCTCCATAAGGTGCACCTGACCATAAAACGCACCTAGGTTTTAGAGGAGGAAAACAAGAAAAAAATATTCTGAACCAAACGGTGTACTAAAATATTTACCAGTGCCCATGAAATGCAGCCTGATCAGTGGCAATTAAATGCAGCCTTACTGGTGCCCATGAAATGCAGCCTTATCAGTCCCATGAAACGCAGCCTGACCTGTGCCATGAAACGCAGCCTGACATGTGCCATGAAATGCAGCCTGACCTGTGCCTGGCGAGGACGTCATCACACCAGCCTGTCACAGACAGAAGACAGAGCAGCCTGAGCGGCCAATGTGCCCGTACTCCATTTGGTCACTCGGGCTGCACTGTCACCCGGCGCTCGCTGGAGATAGCCAGCCCTATATTGTAACATGGCGGGCGCGGCGGCGACAGGGGGGGCCTGGTCAGTATTCGCTCCATAAGACGTACCGACATTTCCCCCATTTTTTGTGAGGGAAAAATTGTGTCTTATGGAGCGAAAAATACGGTATATATATATATATATATATATATATATATATATATATATATATGGATAGATAGATAGATAGATATATATATAGATATATATCTATATAGATATAGATACATAGATATATATCTATATATATCATAGGCTGGAGCTTTAAGAAGTACATTTCCTTAAATGAATTAATTAATCTGTAGCAAATTAAACCATCAAACATATTTCAGACATAATTTCAGCCTCATGCAACAGGTCAGCAACAAGTGAAGGCATTGTTATAGCACAGGGCATAACATGATGATGTGGGTTGCCGTGCATAAACATTAAAGAGGAAGTAAACCCTGATGGGTTTACTTCTTCTTTGTTTCCCTGCAAAGGTAAAGCATATCGCATAGTAGCCCATTATGTGTCAGCGATGTCACCGATGTACCCTTGTGTATGGAGCCTCCATCTTCTTGGTGGGTCTCGCTGCTCCGGCACTGTCATTCGACGGAGCCGTGATGACGTCACGCATGGGATGGGAGCCGCCACTTGCGGTATATCGCCGTTAACAGCGGCGCACTCAGTGCGCCTGTGCTCCGCTGTGTACGGCGCATGCGCCGTACACAGCGGTGCCTGTCTTTTGGCAAATATCTCCTAAACCGTGTAGGTTTAGGAGATATTTCTTGGACCTACAGGTAAGCCTTAATCTAGGCTTACCTGTAGGTCAAAGTGGTTTGTAAGGGTTTACAACCACTTTAACACATAGTAGCTATCAAAGGACTGCATCCTGCAGCTTTGGAACATTTTATAGGACAGCTTATTCCAATGGTGGTTTACCATTGGCCCAAGGCTCCAAGCTTTCCATTAAGCTCAGTGCTTTTGACAAGAAGCGAGAGGCACTGTGAGCTCATCCTCTCAGTCTGCTGCAGAGTGTGTCCTCTTGTATTCAAACTGGCTGCTCTGTATGTAGCTTCTGACAGGCTGCAGAAGAAGCCCCATATCTCCCGAACTATAGGTGACCAGTGGTGGGGTAGAACTTCAGCTACCTACCCCCCAAATTTGGTGTCTCTGTGACCCCAGGTCACCGAGCTACAACCCTTGAAGCTCGATTGTTTCTTTTTTGTTTGTTTTCTTATGTTCATGGCAGGTGAGGCTTTGCCTGGGGAAGAGGCCTTTGTCCCCAACAGCACTTTTTTTTTTGCCTGGGGTCCCATGGGAGTCCCCTGAGGTCTATTATTTTATATTCCACAACTATGTTCAGAATAATCAGACATTAACAACTTATGGTAACTGTATCCTTGCACATTTTGGCAGACTTAACTTTAAGTCTTCTCTCCTCTAGTGCTGACAGATCTACGCTTGGTGTTACAGTTTTGTTGCTGCCATCATTTCCAGTGCTGGAATTACCTAGTTCTGTTTATTTATCTAAGACATCTTACAGTTCATGGTACTTGTCCATTGCACTATACATACAATTGCAAGGAGACAGGGCCAGATTTTTATTTTTTTTGTTAAAAGTACATAATAAATTTCTTCTCTACCACCTAGCAACTTTTAAGTTTTAAGTCTACTTTAAATTTTGTGGTATACATTCATCTGAATAGCTATCTGAATTTGGATATAATGTACATTTTAAAGTTTAAACTTCTACATTTTTATTTAGTTAGTCTGAAAGGGGTTGATTGCCTCTTTGTATTATGTGTGCTTACACCCCAACTGCATCCCTTGCTGTTTAGAGTGTATAATGAATGAACAGCATCTTTATACTGTATATGTGTTATACATGAACTGAGATTGTGAGTTGATGGCTTGCTAAGAGAATCCACTTCACACTTTTATTCTCTTTTTTCCTGTGATCTGACATCAATTTTTACTAACTCAGATAGCACCTTGGAGTCTGGGGAACAGTTAGAATGTTTAACTGTAAAAGAAATAGGGAATTAGGAAATAGTGCAAGTATGCATTAAATTATTTATCTGAATAGACAAAACTCGACAATATTTCAGTACCATAACTGTCGTTTTTTATTTATTTATTGCAGAGCTTACTTTACATATTTTAATGTAACCCATGCATTCTAAGCATCCATATAGCATATTTTTACTCGATACCATTTTCTTACACACATTTGTACTGTGTATGAATAAAACATTTGTTGGAGTTTTTCCTTAAAAATGCACTTGGATGATAAAAAATGATCATCCAATATACCTTCAGTAACAACATTGCCTGTATCCCACACATTCACAGCAAAGAAAAACGTACTGGAATTAAGCTGGCCATAGATAGATCAAAATTTGTCTGGCCATAGATACACAATCAGAATACAATACTGCAGCAGGGAGGATTCCCGCATCCACCTGGAATGTGTGTTTTTTTTTTTTTTTGATCAGTCAGCTGGCTGATAAAAATAAAATGACCCATCTTTTGCCACTTTTAGAAAATGCAAAATGCAACTTCTAAATAATATGGTCTTTAATGTGTTTTATATGTTTTATTGCCTTCCTCTTGATCAACTGTGAGTATGGGAGTGTGTATATTGAGGTTTTCTATTTGTTTTTTGTTTTTTTTCTATTGGCTGAACTAGATGGAATTGTGTGTTTTTTTTCAACCCAACAGTGTAACTTTGTAACTATGTTTTCTACATCTATGTTAAGTCCATCTTTGAACCATAGAAAAGATAACCCAATGGGTTGGCATACGATACAAGTAGTATTCAATAACATTAAAGCATCAGATTGTCCCAGAGGGAGTATATGGATAATGTAGAATGTACAGAGAAGTGTACACTGTATAATAATGTAACACTACAATAATAACGAAAGCATCCGAATAAAATATTTTTTTTTTTTTTTGATTGTACAAATTATTATTTTTTCTATGTATAGAGTGATGCATTCTGCTCTGTGAAATACATAGGGTCCTTTTTTGAAACCTCCAAACAGACATAGAGGGAGATTTACTAAAACCAGAGCACACATAATTTGGTGCAGCTGTGCATGGTAGCCAATCAGCTTCTAACTTCAGCTGGTTAGCAATTAGGCCCTGGCAATAAAACCTGGAAGCTGATTGGTTACTTTGCACAGCTGCACCAGATTTTGCACTCTACAGTTTTAGTAAATCAACCCCATACTGTAGTTATCAGCAGTGTTGTGCCCTGTACACACGATAGGATTTTCCAACAACTAATGTTGGATGTGAGCTTGCTGTCGGAAAGTCCGACCGTGTGTATGCTCCATAGAACATTTGTTGTCGGAATTTCCGCCAACAAATGTTTGAGAGCAGGTTCTCAAATTTTCCGCCAACAAAAACAAAGCGTGTGTACACAATTCCGACGCACAAAAGTCCACGCATGCTCGAAATCAAGCAGAAGAGCCGCACTGGCTATTGTACTTCATTTTTCTCGGCTCGTCTTACATGTTTTACATCACCGCGTTCTTGATGTTCGGAATTTCCGACAACATTTGTGTGCCTGCGTGTATGCAAGACAAGTTTGAGCCAACATCCTTCGGAAAAAAATCCACAGTTTTGTTGTTGGAAAATCCTATCGTGTGTACAGGGCTTTAGGCCAATTAATATTGTTATGGTTTCAGAAAGTTAGACTCAAGGACAAAATAATAAACACAAGAAGAAGTATCCTTCAATCACTTTGAACTAAGTATAGTCTTATGCTTCTGTTTACAACCATGTTTGTCTTTTTTTTTTAGTTATGGTGACATTGAAGCCTATAAAAATACTTCCCTGCATAATATGTAATTACCATATAAAAAGCTAATTGAAAACTCCACTACTAAAAATATTTTTTGTCAATAACATTTATTTGGTTTTCCAAAAAAGTTAGTACAATAACAACACGTAAAAAGTAAGAAATAGATTTTTACATAGATACTAATGTAACTTGCTGCAGTAATTCATAGCTTGTGGTTTGTGGTTATACTTAAATATACTTTAGCAATATAAATATAGAAAGATCGATTACTATTTCATTGGAGCATGA
Source organism: Lithobates sylvaticus (assembly GCA_028564925.1). NCBI lineage: Eukaryota > Metazoa > Chordata > Amphibia > Anura > Ranidae > Lithobates > Lithobates sylvaticus. The sequence goes on from CM053030.1 coordinate 156,037,648, forward strand.
TCTGCATTTCTTTGTATCATTTGGTCTGCAATCTTTTGCCTTCCTTTGGATTTTTTATACGTTCTGTGCTGCATCAATAATTGGTTCTAAAACACCACAGTCTTTCTAATGCCTATTTCTCTTTTTTATTATGATAGTAGAGGATGTATACCATGTATCATTTCCTTACACGCTTAACTTTTTCAATTTTAATACCCGATACACTATAGTTGTTTCAAAGTACATCTCCATTTTCTACTTACTAAGGCCCGATTCACACCTATGCAGGTTGCAGTTTGCATATTCCAGGTGCATTTTGCGTTCTTCAATACACGTTTTTGAGCCATTGAAGTCTATGGAACCAAAAACCAGAAAAAGTCCCTGGCCCTTTCCATCTTGTTTTGCTAATCTCTAAAGGAGTTGAAACACTGTACACGTCAGTAATAGAAAACTGGAAGAAAATTAGGTAAATGGCTAGGGTATTAAAAATAACCTGATGCAATTTTTGCAGTAATTGGTAGAATTGTATTTATAAGTGACTTTCCAGGCCTCACTGCTAATTCCTGCCATGCAGTCTTACCAGTACTCCAGCTACTAAATATGTCTCAATGCTTAATGCTCCTACCACCATAAAATACACAATTCAATGAGATCCCACCACCATCATAACTATGGCAGGAGAAATGAGCTGATCACTCAAGTTTAATGCATTTTCAACAAGATGGCAATAGGTGACTAAACCCGCTAGCATCAGAAAAATATATACAGAGCACTCAAGAGCCACACAAACAGATTGAAGTACGGTTTCTTTCTCAGAGCTGTTCTGTCCATTACTCAATCATACAATATGCAGACTTCAAGAATGTTAATGCATCTTGGTATTTTACCTTTTTTCTGCAAACATTCATTGTATTAGAATATTTTTTCTTATTATTATATTTTTTGCATTATATTGAATACATTTGTATTTTTTGCACAGGCTATTGCTTGCATTTTATTGACCTGTAATGTATGTATGCATATTAGTGCATACATACAGTATGCAGGTATGTATACTGTAAGTATATGTGCTGATATAATAATAATAATAATATTAATAATATTATATTTTAGATTTGGATAGAGTGGTGAGGGTTTAAAACCTCAACTCTTTATAAATACATGATCTAATGGCATGTTTGGATTTGCTTCTCCTCTTCCGACACCCTACTCTCCACATGGGCAAGTATGCCCTCAGTCCCTCCCTGATTTGGACTTCCTGTGGTGTAATTTTGCTACACCGCACCCTTGGTTCTCCTCCCACTGTTCCTCTCCCCTTTTCATGTTCTGCAATTGCTATAGTGACACCTCTCTTGATTTGACAGGTTCCAATCGACGTACCATCCTTGGAACCCCATCTTTGCTCCCACCCTTATTCTTCCTCCTTTTTCTTCTCTGTGTTTCACCCTGATTTCCTCTTCTCTCTCTTCTCCTTGCTTTTTATTTCTTGTACAAAATGGTTAATTTTGTCTATCTATAATACACTGGCCTGACCCTAGGTTGATCGTTTTAATGTTCGATTTTAGTTCATGGTTTTCTCTTAGTTTTACTTTTTTCTTTTTTTTCCATCAATTGCAGCCACTGTGCCATCAATTGCAGTCACTGTGCCATCAAATGCAGCCACTGTGCCCATCATATGCAGCCACTGTGCCCATTAAATACAGCCACTGTGCCCATTAAATACAGCCACTGTGCCCATTAAATACAGCCACTGTGCCCATCAAATACAGCCACTGTGCCCATCGTATGCAGCCACTGTGCCCATCAAATACAGCCACTGTGCTTATCATATGCAGCCACTGTGCCCATCAAATGCAGCCACTGTGCCCATCAAATGCAGCCACTGTGCCCATCAAATGCAGCCACTGTGCCCAACATATGCAGCCACTGTGCCCATCATATACAGCGACTGAGCCCACCAAATAAAGCCACTGTGCCATCAAATGCAGCCAGGCGTGTCCCCCGGCTATCACTTCACCAACCCCCCAGCCAGTCCGGCGGCACTTACTGCTCATGTGGCGGGGCTCTGCTCTGCTCCTCTCCTGGAGTGACTGGGCTCTCCTCCTCCTCTTCTGCAGTGGTGGGAAGTGGCAGCTCTGCGCCCCAAGCCCACCCTATTTTGAAGCCTATTAGAGCCTCTGGCTCTAATCACAGGCTTCAAAATACACACCCCCACTATCCCTGCCATAGTATTTTATGTGTCCGGCATCCTGAAAGGGGAGGGCTGCAGAGGTGCTAGGGTGGTGGCACCTGTGCGCCCACAATGCGCGGGCCACCACTGCTACACTGTATGCTAATGTTTTGTATATGTAAAGCTCTGTGCGATAGCCATTGCCACTGACTTACTGTTTTCTTTTCTATTGTTGTGTCTTGATTGCTTGTTGTCAAAAATGTACATAACAATAAAAATATTTTCACCCGTAAAACTATAATCAGCTTTTTATTTCTGTCTGTGTCCCCATTAAGGTAATTCACCCTCTTTACCTGTCCTGACAATCACAAATTTTGAGCTACCACAGAACAAATATAAAGATATTTTGCAATGAAGATACTGGTTCCCATGATATCTGAAGGGGTATCTCTCACATTGGAAGGATACATCTCACTTCCTATTAGGTCTACAGGACAGGAAGTAAGGGGAAAATGTTCCTTATGAGATGCAGATAGCAAAGAAAAAAAACACAGTGGGGAAGATTTACTAAACGAGTGCACACAGAATGGGGTGCACCTGTGCAAAATAACTAATCAGATTTTAGGTTTGAGCCCAGGTTCACATTGAGGGCAGATTTGAAATTGTGTGAAATCAGCTGATTTCAAACTGGCAATGCAGTCCGACTTTGGAGGCGATTTGACAGATATCTGTGCAGGGTTCCTGCACAGATGTCTATTCAAATCACTCCCGAAGTCACCAAAAATAGTACATGTTGACGAGGACAAGGGCCTCTTCCCGACAACCATGGTCGTTGGTTGTCGGCATTTGCGGGCAGGGGGCTTATAGGAATCTGGAAGCCCCCTTTAACAAGAGGGCTCCCAGATCCCTGCCCCCCACCCTATGTAAATGAGTATAGGGTACATTGTACCCCTACCCATTCACCTAAAAATAAAACACAGTACACAGGTTTTTAAAGTAATTTATTAAGGCAGCTCCGGCATCGCTTTCGATTTCTTCTCCCCTCTCCAGCTCTTCTGCTTCCTCCGCTGATGTCTTCTGCCTCTGCCAGTTCTTCTCCCCTCTCTGGTTCTTCTCCCTCTGTCCGCTGTCTTCTGCCTCTGCTGGGTCTATCATGAATGCTACTGCCAGACTCATCCACCTTACCAGCCAGTCAGTGCCCACTACCCCTCTCTGCGATTCCTCCCACTGGCTTACAATTTCCCAATTAATAAAATTCAAAATACCAACAACATACAAAGCCATTCACAACCCTGCCCTGAGCTTCATAACTAATCTTATGATTAACAAGAAGGAATCGATGCAAACAGGTGAAAATAATTAAAATATCATGAACCAGTGCTGCTCCTAGAATTAGTGTGATACTAATAACAATAGAATAAATGAAAAAAGGGCACTAACTGATCAATCTACTGATAAATTATTAATTTCATAAAAACTCCAAAACATCAGTGTATATTCAAAATAAATGTCCAAAAATGTGAAAGACCAAAAAAACTTGATATAGAAAAAAAGGCAAACCAAAAATTTGTAAAATAAAATTATTAATGAAATATGAATAATAACAATTCAATGTATAAACTCCAACACCTTGATTCAGTGAAATAAAGTGCTTCATTATTCAAAGAAGTATTGCTCCACCCAAAGTGAGATATTCAAATGCGCTCACCAGAAAAATTTGGCCAGCATGTGACCATCAGGCATGGATAAGATAAGTATGAATTCCCTTCAATCGATAGGTATGATCACCGCAATAAAAGCTTCTATATCCTCTTCCCATCAAAGGTTCTGCAAGGATGGCTCCACCAAATGAGCCACAAAGAGGCAAGTGATAGTGTAATACTGCTTTATTTAAAATTATAAGTGCTGCACTTACATATAATGCAATCCTGGTAAGTCATCAGCACATTAGCAGCTCTGGGGTCTGTGAAATCGCATCCATCCACTCTATGACAAGCGGCATGTGGCGTGCGTTTCAAATAGCCCAGTTAAAGTAAAGAGCTCTTCATAACCAATCTTGTCTCCAAATATCACCCAAACTGTCCTCTCCACTTCCTCCAAGACCTCCTGCTCTCTAGCTCCATTGTCTACTCCTTTCATGCTCACCTTCAGGACTTCTCCAGAGCCTTTCCCATCCTCTGGAATTCTCTATCCCAATCTGTCCAGCTATCTCCTACTCTGTGCACTTTTAGGTAATCCTTGAAAACATATCTCTTTAGGGAAGCCTATTCTGCTTTCAGCTAACAACTGAGCCTTCTCCCATAAGCTCATCATACATGGTTATTACTAGGGTTGTCCCATTACCACTTTTTTAAGACCGAGTACAAGTACCGATACTTTTTTTCAAGTACTCGCCGATACTGATTACCGATACTTTTTTTTATGTTATGTGACAGTTTTCAAAGCACAATACAGATTAGGTGGCACTGATATGCAACACTGATGAACACTGATAGGATTAGGCAGCACTGATAGATGACGGGCACTGACAGATGGCACTGATGGCTGGCACTGATAGCTGGCCCTGACAGGTGTCTGGCACTGATAGGTGGCACTGACAGGTCGCTGGTACTGATAGATGGCATTGACAGGTGATGCTGGCACTGATAGATGGCACTGACAGGTGGCTGGCACTGATAGATGCACTGACAGGTGGCTGGCACTGATAGGTGGCACTTTTGGGCATTGGACACTGATAGGTGGCATTTATGAGCACTGATGGGCAGGCACTGTAATGCCATGAGGAAAGGCTGCTGCGGCGCCCATCTTGGTACTCCTTGCACTCGGCCACATTAAAAGCAGCAGCGGCCATCTTGTTACACCCAGCCCAAACTATATGGGCTGGGTGTAATAAGAAGTCTACTGCTAACTTACTGCAGCCAAGTGCAGGGTGTACCAAGATGGGCGTTGGGATGTCCAACCGCTGACGTCAACATGGAGCGTCACTTCAGTTGTTCCGCCCGCTGATTTCCATTTTGCACCGAGCCGCTTTATTCCTCTCTCCCAGGTATCGAATCTGACATCGGGAGCATTTGTGCGAGTACAAGTACTTGCGCAAATGCTCAGTATATAGATATATATACAGATACACAGAGATACACAGAGATACATAGATATATAGGTATAGATACACAGAGATGAAACAAATTCTCCTATATTCGGTACATTTTACCTGCTTATCTGCAGCCATTTCTCCTGTAGAGCCTACTAAATCAAACAGATTAAAGGAATTTTCAGTAGCAGAAAGCAGGAGATGGGGATCTCACATCACACACAGGCAACACTGCAGAGCTAGAGCACAGAGCTCCTTATTATTATTATTATCATTATTATTATTATTATACACGATTTATATAGCGCCAACAGTTTATGCAGCGCTTTACAATGTAGAAGGGGGACAGCACAATTACAGTACAGTTCAATACAGAAGGGACAGGAGGGCCCTGCTCATAGAGCTTACATTCTAAAGGGAGGGGTGGTAGTACAAAAGGTAATAGATGCAGGGAATGATTTGATGGGGGTGGCTCTGGGACAGTTGTTAGGTAGGTGTGGGATAGGCTTCCCTGAATAAGTGAGTTTTCAGGGATCTCCTAAAGGTGGACAGGTTAGGGGCTGATTGCACATACCGGGGCAGGGATTTCCAGAGGATGGGAGAGGCTCTGGAGAAGTCCTGAAGGCGAGCATGGGAGGAGGTAACAAGGGAGCTAGAGAGCAGGAGGTCCTGGGAGGAGCGGAGAGGACGATTTGGGTGATATCTGCAGATAAGGTTGGTGATGTAGCTGGATGGCCTTGTATGTTGTGGTGAGCATTTTGAATTATAATTATATTTTTGAATCCTTATAATTTGATAGCTGAGTGGAGGAAAGTGACCCCCCACCGTACCCCGGCTCATAGAAAAACCATACATAAATGTGGCTATGAGTCACTATGTGCTGGAAGGGGGCAAGGCATCTCCTGGAAAGCTATTGTGTTGGCTTATGCTGCGTACATACGACCGGACTTTGGCGGACTCGGTCCGGCGGACAATCCGACGGACTTTGCAGCTGAGGTCCGCCGGACTTTCAAACGAACGGACTTGGCCACCCATGATCACTCCAAAAGTCTGACAGATTTGAACGTGATAACATAGAATAAGAAAGTTCATAGCCAGTAGTCAATAGCTGCCCTAGTGTCGGTTCTAGGCCATCGGACTAGCACACAGATGACCGGATTTTTCGACCGGACTCGAGTCCGTCGGAAAGATTTGAAGCAAGTTTTATTTCTAGGTCCGCCGGACTTTTGGGAAGAAAAAGTCCACTGGAGCCCACACACAATTGAATTGTCCAACGGATTCCAAGCCGCCGGATCAAGTCCGGCGAAAAGTCCGGTCGTGTGTATGCGGCATTAGAGTTATGTGAGGGATTCATGAAGATAGCAGAGAGAGGAGAGATCAGAGAGAAACCACAGTCATTGCTTTGGATTGAGGCTAGCACACACTTTTTCGTGTCTAAGGTTTACGACCACGTTATCATAGCTCTGTTATTAGTCTATGCCTGTTCAGATGTTAATGTAATCTGTATGTCGGTGACAGGTTTGTAGAGTGAACTGTATGTGTAGATTAGCTGACTTCTGACCTTTAAATTAGTTACCAAAATATAGCATGTAAGACAAAGCATACACATATTTATTTTATTTTTTTGTACTAATACACTTTATGTACTAATACACTTAAAGCATGAAAAATAAATAAAATTAGAAGAGCTATGTGTTTTAAGATGCAAAGCCTACTAATTCCAGCATATCTAGTCTGAAGATGTTTTATTTTCCTTCCGAATTAGACCTGGTCATGATCTTGAATGATTTGTGTGTATTATGTTGAATCATGGCTTTATCAGCGTGATCAAGTGTATCTCAACCATCTGCAGATAAAGGTCATTTTTGTATTGAGAGGGATACCAGGTATTTTGTATTAGCCAGTCAATGCATTGCCCCCTGAGACACTGTTCTTGCTGGGATTAATGAAAATTTAAATTGAGGATTAGCTGAACTGGAAAGCTCTCAGTAGGAAATCTTTTCAATTAATCTAAAATCTATTCTTTTATGAGGACTTCCCTGATTTTAATTGCATCTATAATCCATTCAACTATCACCTGCTTGCATTTATTTAGCCCAATAAATAATAATACAAATAAAAATGGTACACTGATTATTTCCTCTTTTTCTTGAATTCTGTACTAATCTGGTAATTTCTGAAAATATTCCAAAAAATGCAGATGCTCGATCAGAATGCGAAATATACGGTAAATACATTTGTATTCAGAGATATTAGTAAACTTGGTCTGTGTTTGTCCTAAAATGACACTAAACTTGTCCAAGGATTTCAGGTGCACGAGTGTCCCTTGTGACTTGAGTAATACTTTGTAAAACAACACAGAATAACACAGAATGATTTGGTATTGTCATGCCTAATATTGAATAAGCAGTAACCTTGATGTCTTTTGAGTTTGCAGCTTGGTTCACTCATTTAAAAAAAAGTGTAGCATTTACTTCCATTGTATGTTAAAGTAATTGTAAACAATCACATTGTATAACAAACCATTCAGTTTAAAAAATGAAAGGCAAAACATTTTTGTATAGATAAAAAAAACATTATAAATACCTTTTTTTATAAGTGATCCCATTCCCTCAGCTGCATAGGAGCTGGGGGGAGGAGAAGCAGCAGCACACTGAAATTGCCAGTGAAAGGCTGGCGTGTCCCTGCACAGCTAGAGAACTGACCATGATGTGTTCTCCTGTTTGGTGTGGTCAGTTTTCAATAGTAAAGCAAAATGGAACTAGAAGGAACACCAGGGATTTCAAACAAAGGAAGCAATACAAAGAGAACAGGATACTTTCTCATACGAGTACATGGTACAGCAGGCACAAATCAGGAATATGTGTTGGGATAACAAACGCTTTAAGTACCACTCCTGGTTACATGTATTAGATGTCATTTGTACTTTAAAGTCAGCAGCTACAAATACTGCAGCTGCTGACTTTTAAAATAAGGACACTCACCTGTCCCAGGGTCCAGCGATGTCGGCACCCGCGGCCGAACCATCCCTCGGTCCTCAGATGCTGCCGTCGCCATCTTCGGTATGGGAATCAGGAAATTAAGCCTTGCAGCTTCACTTTTCTCGGTTCCCTACAGCGCATGCGCATCCCCCCTGAAAGGTGCCAAATGTGACACCGGAGGGGGGGAAGGTTCCAAAAAGCGGAGGTTCAATTTTTGTGTGAAACTCTGCTTTAAGTGTAACTATTTTCACAGCAAAATTTTCAGTTATTATTTTAATATGTGCAGTATTTACTTTCCATTTGGAAATACATACCATGCAATGCTTTGTATCATGTGCTTTGTTCAGCTCAGAAAAAAAAAAAAAAAAAAAGTTACAGCCCCGTAAAGTATAAATAAACACATTTTTGTCACCAAATTGTATTTTTGCAATCACCATTGCTGAAAAACTTAAAGTAAGGTAAAATGTTAAAATATGTCTTAGGAATAAAACTACTGTATAGAAGGAGTGACACTCCTGATTGTGATCAGTGTTAGAAACAAAAAACTTTTACTGCAACTAATATAGCTATTGCAAAGGCTTGGAAAACCCATACCCTTAGCTTTGAAGCGTTCAAAAACCGCATGAATGATATTATGGTAAACGAGAAGCTGGCATGCTCACAAAATAATTTCTTTGAGTCTGGCAACCGTGGATCGCCCATATCCAACCTTTTATATTAAGGATCCTCCTCTATATAAAGTATCTTCCCACCCCCGGGTTTAGCTCCTGTAGTTTATCTGCTTATCATTGTCTTATCTAATGTAATATAATCTACAGTATCTCACAAAAGTGAGTACACCTCTCAAATTTTTGTAAATATTTTATTATATCTTTTTATGTGACAACACTGAAGAAATGACACGTTGCTACATGTAAAGCAGTGAGTTTACAACTTGTATAACAGTGTAAATTGTCTGTCTCCTCAAAATAACTCAACACACAGCCATTAATGTCTAAACCGCTGGCAACAAAGGCGAGTACACCCCTAAGTGAAAATGCCCAAATTGGGCCCAATTAGCCACTTTACCTCCCCGGTGTCATGTGACTCATTTGGTGTTATCGCTCTCATACTGGTCACTGGAAGTTCAACATCGTGGCAAAGAACTCTCTGAGGATCTGAAAACAATAAATGTTGCTCTAAGAAGATTGGCAAGACCCTGAAACTGAGCTGCAGCATGGTGGCCAAGACCATACAGAGGTTTAACAGGAGAGGTTCCACTCAGAACAGGCCTCCCCATGGTCGACCAAAGAGGTTGAGTGCACATGCTGAGCTTCATATATAGAGGTTGTCTTTGGGAAATAGACATATGAGTGCTGCCAGCATTGCTGCAGAGTGTGAAGGGGTGGGGGGGTCAGCCTGTCAGTGCTCAGACCATACGCCACACACTGCATCAAATTGGTCTGCATGGTTGGCGTCTGAGAAGGAAGTCTCTTCTAAAGATGATGCAGAAGAAAGTCCACAAACAGTTTGCTGAAGACAAGCAGACTAAGGACATGAATTACTAGAAACATGTCCTGTGGTCTGATGAGACCAAGATAAACTTATTTGGTTCAGATGGTGTCAAGTGTGTGTGCATGGTGTCAACCAGGTGAGCAGTACAAAGACAAGTGTGTGTTGCCTACAGTCAAGGTCTTATGTACATGATTGCACGGTGCAGTGGGTCCTGGAATGTAACTTGTGACTTGCTAAATTTGACACATGTGGGTCATTCCTGTCACACATACATTTAAGAAAGAAGTTGGAGTTGATTATTGCCCCAACCTCCATGTACAATCAGTTTTATTGATTTTATTAAACTTGGAACTTTTGTTTATCTAATGGTATAGTGATTGCCATCTTTATTCTGCATTTGTAGACTCCCAATATTCAGTAGTGCTGAAGCTAAGTCTACACCCATTCTTGGGATATGTTTTTGAGGAGCTCATGGAGGTTTACGGTGGATTCCTGCTATTTTAGCTTGTTATCTAAGACATTAGTTGGTGTTTTCTCAGCCACTTGCTAAGGTAAGCTGCATAGGAAAACAAATGTGTAGGTGCTTCTACCTACCCACATTACAGCTCCACCTGGTGCTCAGAAGAAATTTATATTGCTCTATTGAAGAAACATGTAGAAGGCTGTAAAAACAGCCTATGGGCTCTTTCACACGGACGGACCGTATGTCCGTTTTTCATCCTTCCGTTTTCGGATGAAAAACGGACATACAGGTATCCCTATGGGATAGCGGGTGTCAGCGGATGAGCATCCGCTGACAACCGCTCTCGTCCGTGCCCGCTATGCTCCGTTTCTGCAGAAGGAGGAAAACCCCATTTTTTCATTCGTCTGCAGAGCGGATCGGATGACGACGGACTCTACGGTCCGTCGTCACCCGATCTCTCATAGGGGAGAGCGGCGCTCTGACAGGTCCGTCCCTGCGCTGTGGGCAGAGACGGACCTGTCATCTTCCTGCTCAGCGGAGATCGCTCCGGCGATCCCCGCTGAGCAAGCGGCTATCCACGGGGCGGATCTGCACTGATCCGCCCCGTGTGAAAGAGCCCTAAGTGTTTCAGATGTTAGTCCTTACTCATGGCAGCCATGACTAAGGACTAATGCTCAAAACACTTAGGGCTCTTTCACACGGGGCGGATCAGTGCAGATCCGCCCCGTGGATAGCCGCTTGCTCAGCGGGGATCGTCGGAGCGATCTCCGCTGAGCAGGAAGATGACAGGTCCGCCTCTGCACTCCGTGCAGGGACGGACCCGTCAGAGCGCCGCTCCCCCCTATGAGAGATCCGGTGACGACGGACCGTAGAGTCCGTCGTCATCCGATCCGCTCTGCAGACAGATGAAAGAATGGGGTTTTCCTCCGTCTGCAGAAACGGAGCATAGCGGGCACAGACGAGAGCGGTTGTCAGCGGATGCTCATCCGCTGACACCCGCTATCCCATAGGGATACCTGTATCTCCATTTTTCATCTGAAAACGGAAGGATGAAAAACGGACATACGGTCCGTCCGTGTGAAAGAGCCCATAGGCTGGTTTTACAACATTGTACATGTTTCTTCAATAAAGCAATATTATTTTTCAGATGTCCTCGAGTGCCAACCTTCCCTTTCCTCATCAAGGTGAGCTGCATACATTGATTGAAATTTACCTCTCATCCACTGATACTCTTAGATGAACTTGTTTTCTGCCACACCCTCATGTGACAGTACAAGAGCCTCATATGAGGCTGCTCAGGCTGTAAGGGGGGGTGGCAGTAAAGCACTTCATTACCCAGAAGTATAATAATTTTCAAGGGTGCAATATTACGAATAGGGAGGGTGTATGGGTTAAAGGGGTGGTATGTGAAGACCCTCAGAGGTGTCTACTTTACAGCTAGGACTGTAAAATTTGGGACTTTGTTGCACATTTACATGCTGTTTAAATGGATGCTTGATATGGATCTTACTGTATGTAGATGTATACAATGCATCAAGAAAAATCATTTTCTATTTCTGCATTTATATTGTTTATGTTTGGAACACATTTTTCATAGCACTGTTCATATTTATTGTCACATATGTTCAAACGTGCACTTACAGTGCCTTGAAAATGTATTCATACCCATTGAAATTTTCCACATTTTGTCATGTTACAACCAAAAAATATAAATATATTTTATTGGGATTTCATGTGATAGACCAACACTAAGTGGCACATAATTGTGAAGTGGAAGGAAAATCATAAATGGTTTTCAATTTTTTTTTTACAAATAAATGTGAAAAGTGTGGCGTGCATTTGTATTCAGCCCCCCCCCCCCCCTTCCGGAGTCAATACTTTGTAGAACTACCTTTCGATGTTCGATGCAATTACAGCTATAAGTCTTTTTGGGGATGTCTCCACCAGCTTTGCACATCTAGAGAGTGACATTTTTGCCCTTTGTAAAATAGCTCCAGCTCTGTCAGATTGGATGGAGAGCATCTGTGAACTGCAATTTTCAAGTCTTGCCCCAGATTCTCAAATGGATTTAGGTCTGGACTTTGACTGGGCCATTCTAACACATGAATATGCTTTTTTGTAGCTCAGGCTGTATGTCTAGGGTTGTTGTCCAGCTGGAAGGTAAACCTCCACCCCAGTCTCAAGTCTTCCAGAATCTTACAGGTTTTCTTCTAAGATTGCCCTTTATTTGGCTACATCCATCTTCCCATCAACTCTAACCAGCTTTCCTGTCCCTGCTTAAAAAAAGCATCCCCACAACATGGTGCTGCCACCACCATGTTTCACGGTGGGGATGGTGTGTTCAGGGTGATGTGCAGTGTTAGTTTTCCGCCACACATAGCATTTTGCTTTTAGGCCTAAAACTTAAATTTTGGTGTCATCTGACCAGAGCACCTTCTTTCACATGTTTGCTGTGTTCCCCACATGGCTTCTCGCAAACTGTAAACGGGACTTCTTATGGCTTTCTTTTAGCAATGGCTTTCTTTCAGCAATGTTTTTTTTCTTACATAATTAAGCCCCACACCCTGAGTATCGACACGTGTAGGGGAGGGGCCAGGACGGGCTATACATAGCTGAACGTGTTACTTCCTAGTGTCGGGCAGGCACTCTTCAAATTTGAGTGCAATGCAAATAGTTTTTTAACAAGTTATGGAAGCCTTCTTTCTTTTTTATATGTCTTTCCCATGATATGCTGTAATCACTGAGAGGAAAACTGTGATTGATGACCATTTGTGAAGAGTGTGTTCCTCCAGTTGATATATTCAATTATTCATCTGGTGAGTCCAATTGAGAGAGCGGTAAAGGATTCACATATTGGTGAAGTTAGCTATTTGCGTTTTTTGTGATAATCACATAAGAAAAGACTGTTCACTCATTTGGTATATTTGGTATTTTTTGTTTATTATTTTAATATTGATATTCATCGTTGCACATTTTTTGATCTTTTCTGCACCTTATCTCAGCATATTTATAGTATGTTACATAGAGTTTATATTATACACTAGCACTTAATAGATATTGCATATTGAATTGGTTTAACACATATACATGTACACATGTAAATGTTGAACAATTGGTTTAAACACTTGTCGACCGGCTCACCCCGATATACATTGGCAAAGTGGCACGGGTGCGCAAAACAACACTCCCGTACGTCGCTGCATCATCCCGTGAGTTCCGCAGACTCGATGTCTGCCAGTGGCCCACGATTGTGGCACAGAGAGGCAGAACGGGGGAATGCCTATGTAAACAAAGCATTTCCCTGTTCTGCCTAGCAACATGACAGGAATCTACTGCTCCCAGTGATCAGGACCAGTGATCTCTGTCATGTTCTAGTGAGCCCATCCCCCCTACAGTTAGAACATGCTGAGAGAACTAGTATGTTTAACCCCTAGTGTTTAACCCCTTCCCTGCCAGTGACATTTACACAGTAATCAGTGCATTTTATAGCACTGATCGCTGTATAAATGCCAATGGTCCCAAATTAGTGTCAAAAGTGTCCGATCTGTCCTTATTTTGTCTAGAGGATAATGAATATTGTGATATATTTTCCTTATTCCCTGCTCCCGCAGATTTATCTCTGTTTGACAGGTTCCAGGAAGCCGATTTTTTTTGCTGTCAACTGGTTGCAAGTTTCTGACATCATCCTGTACAGTACTGGACCAGCAGTCCTGCATTGTACATGAGGACACTGAGGGTCTGCCCACAACCCAGGATGGCAGACAACAGAGTTATGCAAGTATATCACCTTATTTATCATCCCTCAGGTAAAATGAGTGGTTAACCCTTGCAGTGTGGAGAGGAACACACTTCAAGAGTTAAGATTTTTTTCCGTCTTACAATATCAAGTCTGTTTAGTATTGTTACCTTTTTGGAAATGAGTGAAATAATACTGATATAGTGCTTTATTTTTGTACAAATAGTTATACCATATTTGTAATTTACAATATTTTACAGAAAACATTCAGATTTACCCTCTCCACCCTACCTAGGATAGACACATCTCTAGACTAGAAAATATAGTATGTTTGAAATAGACTACCCTATTTATAGGTAAATTATTTACTGTAGCTGTATAATGGTGCTTATATAAACAATCAAATGAATGGAGATCATTTCTTGATTGTATCTTTATCAGTGAACTTATCAATAAAGAAAAGATGCATAGAAATGTCATGTAATCCATACTAAAGTTGGGTATATATATTATTATTTTTTTTTCCGTTCAAACAGCAAGTTGAACAATAAAAAAATGAAAACAACAAAAACTGACAGAGCCACACATCAACATAACAATGTGTGATGTGGGCATCTCTCTTGCAGTGCCATTGTATTCTCCCCCACTGCCAGAATACACTGATCATATGATCGAATTCTGGTTTTCCAGCAAGACTGTGCGACGGAAGCTGGTCATTAGAGTGGCTACTGTTGATCAGACAGTGGTACACATGCTGAACTGACCGACTTTCAGTACAAGTCGAATGCTATGAGCATGAGGTGAACCAGTAAAAGTGTCCATAATGTGGTTGCTGGGCAGTGGCCTTCTTAATACACCATATAAAAACAAAACTTTACTGATCACGAGGTTACTAACTGTGCAAGGTTTGTAGAAATTGATTTCAGTGTTGGAAGAAAGTTTGTAGTGAAAGATGAATGTGGGATGTACTATTATTATTATTTTTATTATTTAGCTACAGTGTTGTTTTTACATATCTACAAAATCTTAGTAAGAATAATTGTACTGAATAATACTTTAATAATAACTATAGTAATAAATGAGATCCTCACTTTTGGAAAATATTAAATATTTATTATAAAATAAATCATCCATATGAGATATACAAACTTTTTTTTTTGGAACAAAAGAAGAAATGTTATATAAAGGACCATAGCACAATTGTTTTTCTAAGCAAAAATAAAACAATACTGGCCTTACTTTAAGTGAGGAAATGCATTGCCATTCAAGGAGAGGACCACACAATTACTAAAAGATGTTATAAAGCCTTGGGCTGTTGAGCTGTTGAGTCTTAAGAAGCAGAACAATCAAAATCAGCTACTTTTCAATGCCTGTAAATAGTAGAATTATGCTTTGGGCAGCTAAGATTTTGAATTAACTAACTTATAGACTCAAATGCTCTCCGTATTTAGCCTTGCAACTTGAAGAGAGCACTGGTGTCAGTTGCCTAGTTGGGCTGTTAATTTTTGTGTGATATCTGCATAGTAGTGAAATATCTGAAGACATTTTGTTCTGTTACTACTAAATGACTTAATTAATGCATTTCATATCTTCCTGGAGTTTAGTTCCTGTGTGAATATATGTATCACATTATCAAATATATCAACTTACGGTGATGTGATTAAAGTGGAAGGTGAGTGAAGACGTGCTATGTTACAGAGAACATTACAGAGAAAATGTATCAACATAAGCACAAACATAAGCAATGCACTGCTGTATTTTTTGTACTGAATTCCTGAAAAATAGCAGTTCTCTCTGTTATCTTACAGTGTTTGTAACCCTAAAAAAAAAGGATACTGTTCCCTTATAGAACATTAAACAGCACATTGATTGTGCTGTCTAATCTGCCCCTCTATAAACTGTAAAAAATCTGGCTGATCCTGCCGCTTTCTTTGTCCCCCTCAATCAGACGGCCACGATAATCATAGCTACTGAGCCCTGACTATCATGGTCAGTTTACATCCCTGCATCATCTGCAGCTCTCCTCTGTCCTCCTAACCCCTTCCTCCCTGCCTGTCAGCTCCCGTGTCTGTCTGTGTGATCTGTATGAGAGCTCCTTTCCTTTATCTTGCAATAACTGTGTAAGTGTTTGGTTAAATAGATGCTTCTAAATACTTTTTTCCAGTTATCTTCAGGCTGGTCATGTGACTCCCGGATGCTCTGCTACTACGATCCAGGGCTACAGTGGGAGGTGACAACAGGTCAGCATGGCGGTGACGTGATTTCCTGGCTGACATCAGAGGGAGATCTCAGCCCCTCCCACTGTAGCCCTGGATCTTAGTAGCAGAAAATCCGGGAGTCACATGACTGGCATGAAGATAAGTGGAAAAAGGTATTTAGAAGCATTTATTTAAACAAACACACAGAATTATTGCAAGATAAAGGAGAGGGGCTGCCAGTGAAAGGAGTTTTAGGGTTACAACCACTTTAGGGTGCTTGGGCACTCCTGTGCCTACAGCCTGATGGCTATATATCTGCAGTATGAGCTTGAAAGGCACTGCCGCCTCTGATTGCTAGTCTCACAAGATTGGGAGTGAGATTTGGGGATTTCACTATTGTGCTGTTCACTTTTTACCTCACTGGAGGCTCTGCCCCCTTAACAGCCATCACCACTTAGAGACACAGTGCAGAGCAAGGCATAACAAACCAGCAATAGGGAAAAGTCAGCTGCCTGTCAGATTTCAGAGTTAAGGTCCTCTTCATTCAAATACAAGTGTCCACAACACTGTCAATTATGACTCCTGCCTCTCAAGAGAACTCCATAACTGTGCACTTGCTTTTTGTTCATGTTTTAGTATGGTCAACTGTCATGTAAATCTACCTGACAAGTGTATCATAAGATTCTTGTTGACATATCCACTAAAACCACTAAGCAATACTGCAAGATTTTCAAATAGCATGTCAGAAACCATAAATCAGACTGAGACAGAAGTACCGTTAAATCACATGTGTTTAATAATAATAAAAAGGTAAACAGAGTAAACGTAGTTACAACATAGCCAGAGTTCAGGAACCAGAATTGCTAGTTGGTCAGCATGGAGTCTGTACCTATTATTAGCTTGTCGCAAAACCTCCTGGACTTGTGCCCAAGTGGAACGAAGACCACGGAGATGCTCCTCTAACACAGGAATACTCTGCGGAACAAACGGATCAGGCAACATGGAAGGTTGGAAACCATAGTTCGCCATAAACAGGGACAATCAGGAAGCAGCATTCAAGGCACTATTGTGAGCAAAGTCCGCCCACGGTAAGAGATCTGACCAGTTGTTATGATGGTCAGAAATATAGCAAGGTAGGAATTGCTCTAAGGAATATTTGGCTCTTTCTGCAGCCCCATTAAACTGCGGGTGATATGCAGAGGAGAAAGCAAGCTGAATTCCCAACTGTGCACAAAAGGCTCGCCAGAACCGGGACACAAATTGACTACCCCTGTGCAAGACAATCACCTTGGGTAGCCCATGTAAGCGAAAGATCTTCCATGCAAAAATTTAACCCAGTTCTTTAGAAGTGGGCAACTTCTTAAGTGGAATACAATGTGACATTTTCGAGAACGGGTCAACCGCCATAAGGATAATTGTGTTGCCCTGGGAGTTGGGTAACTCCACAATGAAATCCATAGACAGGTGGGTCCAGGGCTTCTCTCCATTGGGTATGGGTTGTAGGAGGCCCACCGGAAGGTGTTGTGGAGTCTTACCCTGAGCACACACAGAACAGGCAGCTATGGAGGCGGTTACATCAGCACATAGACTAGGCCACCAGAATTGTTGGGAAATGGCCCAAAAGAGTTGATTCTTCCCAGGGTGGCCAGCAGCCTTGGGAGAATGGTAAGTCTGGAGGAAGACTATCTGGGACAAAGCAGCGGTCACAAGGTTTTTCAGGAGGAGCATGGACCTGAGCAGCAAGAATTTTGTCACCCAAAGGAGAAGTGAGACTGGTGCAAACCGTAGCCAGTATACGATCAGGAGGAATCACAGGAACCGGTACCGACTCCATCTTGAAAGTGGGGGAAAATTGTTGTGACAATGCGTCAGCCCTTACATTCTTAGTACCTGGTAAGAATGAGAAAATGTAATTGAAACTAGACAAGAAAAGAGCCCACCGCACCTTTCTGGGAAAGAGGCATTTAGCCTTAGACAAGAATGTAAGATTCTTATGGTCAATAAGAATGAGAACCGGCACAGTGGTACCTTCGAGGAGATGTCTCCATTCTTTCAGGGCTAAAGATATCACTAACAGCTCTCTGTCACAAATCTCATAATTGCACTCCGCAGGTGACAATTTCTTAGAAAAGTAGCCACGAGAATGCATAGCGCTCTCAGAGGTAGGAGATTGAGACAGAAGGGTGCAAACTCCAGGGCCCCCTCTGCCCCAAAGCACTCACCCCCATGTTGACGGCATGTGGCCTGGTATGGTCCAGGCAGTCGGGGGGGGGGGCATTCGCTCATCCCCCCCTTTTCTGACCTGTTGGGTTGCATGCGGGGAACTTCACGCAAAATTTTGTCGGGGTTCCCCTTCAAGATTTTCAGCACACAAGTCGCACCGCAAGTCAGATCATCTTGATCCGACTTCTGGTGAGGCTTCTATTCAAATGAATTGGCTCCCATAGGGAACCATTTATTTTGAATAGAGACAGAGAAACGCAGGAAGGTGCATAACGCTGTGTATACAAGCCCTGTTAAATTGTGTTTAACACCTTTTACTGGCATTTTTACAGCTCTAGCGCTGGAGCCTCAGAACACACTGGTCCTGGTTTTTTTTGGAGCTTAAAAATGCCTATGCCATTTACAGCTCAAAAACGCCATGGTGGGCATGAGGACATTTAAGCTGCAAAAAATGCTTAAAGTGGCTGTAAAAACGTCCGTGGGCATGAGGCCTAAGGCTTGGGGAGCCTACGTGTTTAAAGGTTCCACCTACTGAATGTAAATACTGCTATGATTGGTAATATTCACTGTAATTTGCTATACTTTGCAACTGACATCTCTCATTAACATGCAGCATCTGTGAAATAACTCTATGTATTATGCATGTATTACAAATGATCTACTTCTTGGTTGGTTAAAATAGCAGTTTCTTTCTCCATATGTGTTTCCCCTTTCCTCACTAGTGTGCTTAATTGTTCAAATGTGTAAGTGGTGGAATGAGTTTCTAATGATTGTTTGTCAATTATTTACTTTTAGAAAATCGTGTTCTCATTATCAACACAGTAATGTTAAAGCCTTTGGGATGCAATTTCTAATGTAATCCAAGGGCTGGAAGGATTCCTAGTAAAGTCTGTAATAACTCTGAAATATGCTGCATTCTAATGGCTTTATGGAATACATGTTATCCTTTGCACATGTTACCTCCATTAAAAACCACAAAGTGCACAGAACATTCTATTTAACTATCTAAGTGCCAAATTATAGGATGCATTAATTTTGAATTACAATGTAGGTACACTTGGCACAACGTGTAGTGTAAGGATTGATGTCTATTGGCAGAATCATGTTTATTTTCCACTTAGTAGGAAGTAGACATTTTAAACTAAGGTTTGTCACTTTCATGACCAGTTTTATAATAAAACCAGAAAAATAGAAGTATTTACGTTACCCTTGTGGTTATAAATTCATGAATAAATGATAACATAGAAGCATGCCATTAGCCAAGTATATGGAAATATTTCAGAAAATTAGAGATTTTTTTTAATGTTGTGACATATTGGCATTTACTGAAATATTGTACAGTGTTAAAAATATTCCTGTCATGCCCAAATATTTAAACCCAATACAAACTACATGTTTATGTCAGTTCGGGAAATTTTATGTCAAGTCAGTTTATAGAAATATTTCTGGGTAAGTTCCAAAAAGCAGACTAAAAGGAATTTGGTGGTTTTGCAACCCACTGTACGGCTGCCTAACATTGTATTTCTACTGAAGAGGTATTTATGCTTGCCTTGTATGTTATGGTGGCTTCAGCACCAGTGTGCTAAATATACTGGAAGCAGAAATCTTATATAGTTTTAGGTTTAACCCTTTCATGGCTAGACGTCATGTGTGGATGCCCAGACCAAATTTAGCAGTATTAGTATGAGGTTAAGTCAACAATAACTCTAATGCCCCATACACACGGTCGGATATTCCGATGGAGAAAGTCCGATTGGATTATGTTGTCGGAAAATCCGATCGTGTGTGGGTTCTATCGGACTTTTTCCGTCGGGAAGAAATTTGAGAGCAGGATCTAAAATTTTCCGACAAAAAAAATCCGATCAGACTTTTTCCGATTGTTTGTAGAGAATTCTGATGGACAAAGTGCCACTCGTGCTCAGATCAAATTATGAGACCAAAGCTATTGGCTACTAGCCTCTACGTAGTTCCATCGTACGCAACGAACGTCACCACGTTCCGAACGATCAAATTTTCTGACAACTTTGTCCGACCGTGTGTATGCAACACCAGTTTCGGACAAAATCTTTGTGGTCGGAATTTCCGACCGTGTGTACGGGACATAAGACAAATAGACAAAAAAGTGAAAAAGTGGTAACCAAACCTCATTTGCTCTCCATCTCACAGCGGCCATTGTGATCACATAACTGTAAACTGTGGTAATTGGTTCCTGATGGTTTGTAGAGACTGTAAATTGTCCATGGCAGCATGGTCTCACAGCTACGACTAGAATCAGGCTTCCTGGAACACAGATCAACATTCTGATTGAGGAATGATGAGGGCCATGCTTATAAAAAAAAATGCCTGTACATGTGCTGTGTGTTTGGTGTGTTCTGCCTTCCCCAATTTTATTTTGCAAGCTTGTCTGTTTTGTCGTTTCCTTTGCGCATACCTGCAACTTCCTTGAGGCTTCTTCTGGACCTATAAAAGAAGAGAAAAGGGGCCATTAGTAACAGCTGCTCATGCTACAGTATCAAGATCAAGCTATGTTCTATGGCAATACATTTCTCACTACTATGCTTATTTTTATTATAGATTATTGCTGTAAGCCCAGAGCTTCCAGTGTTCTAAAACTTAATAAATACTAGCAATGTATATAAGGTGTCTAAACCAGGGGTCTCTAAACTTTTTAAACAAATGGCCAGTATACTATCCTTCAGACCTTAGAGAGGTCGGACTGTGGCCAGTGGGAGAAGAAGAGAAGAAAATGTCTTGGTGTCAATAATAATGCACCTTCATTGGTGTCCATGAGATGAATAGTACACAGTTATTGGTGTCAGAATGAGGAATGTTGTCCCATCATTGGTTTCAGTGGGAGGAATGGTGTCCAATGGCTGGTGTTAGTGGGAGGAATAGTGCCCAATTGTTGGTGTTAGTGGGAGGAATAGTGCCCCACTGTTGGTGTCAGTGGCAAGAATGATGCCCCATTGTTAATGGCAGTTTGGAGACAAGGCAGGCCAAACTCCCAGGTGGTAACATAATTTGCAGTCCAAATAAATAGTTTTAGCTTCCATGCCATGCCTTAATGGCCTGCAGATGTAGTAAGGTCATTATCAAATGTCTATAAAGTATGCTTCTCAGACAGGTATTTTCCCTAATCAATGAATTTCTTAAAAAAATTTAATTGCAAAAGATGACAGTCAATATAACATAACAAAAATTACTTTGATTAACATAACTGTGTTTGTTTATTTTTCCACATTATATTTAATTAAATGTTTTACATAACCTAAGTTGCAGAGGATTAAAGGTAATTTTAATTAACAAATCCACCTGAGGCTGGGGAACTCATGTTCCCTGTAGATTCTATTTTCCGTTTACTGTACAAATGCCATTTGATGCTCCTAACTTTTGATTTGCTTCAGAAAACAGAAGGTACATATGTGGGTTTAGTATTAGTTTATATATATTTTTTATATTTTTTATTTTTATTGTGATTATTTTAGTAGTTGTGTGCTATATATAAACTCTCAGTCTGTTGAGACATTTTGCTCCACTCTGGAACAAGTTTCTGTGAATGTCAGACTGAGAATCTCTGGAGTACCTGTGTGGTGAAATACAACCCATGTTTGGTGAGACACAACCTGTTTTGCAAGGACTTTATTTGCAGGGCCTCGTACACACCACTAGTGCTATTGTGTTCTGAGAGGAGGGTCTGCCCCGGCCTGAGCACTCCGGACAGCGCTCTCAGCCATTGGCTGAAAGCGCTAATCGTGAACTGATCAGCAAACCTTTTTTGGTCACCCCCCTTTGACAGAAGCCAACCTAATGGTTGGCTTCTGTCAGACCAGCTGCCGTACACACAGGCCGAATGCAGGTCAGTTTCTATTGAACCAGCCGATACCACCCCGACATTTAGCCCGTGTGTACTAGGCTTTAGGTGCCTGGGTAGCAGTAGTTTGCTCCAGGTCTGTTAGCCAGGTACACTGTGGGGGTTATTTACGAAAGGCAAATCCATTTTGCACTACAAGTGCACTGCAAGTGCACTTGGAAGTGCACTTGGAAGTTCAGTCACTGTAGATCTAAGGGAGACATGCAAGGAAAAGAAAAAAATGCATTTTTGCATATGATTGGATGATAAAAACAGCAGAGCTTCCCCTAATTTCAGATCTTCCCCTCAGATCTACAGCGCCTGCACTTCCAAGTGCACTTGTAGTGCAAAGTGGATTTGCCTTTCGTAAATAACTCCCTGTATGTTAGCAACCCCACTGCCAAGCTAACAATATGTGTAGTAGTATAGCACTCAAGAAGGCACGCATACAAGCATACCTCTCAGACGTAGGGCTCCCCACAATCACCCCAGAACAGGCAGCTGACCTGGAAGACCCTATCACCACATCCGAAATACTAACTACCATTAAATCCCTCCCGACTGGCAAGAGCCCTGGGCCGGACGGCTTCACCAGGGCCTACTACTTGAAATTCTTTGACAGTCTGCAGGCTCCTATGTGCACCCTGTTCAACTCCCTCAAGACCACTGGATCACTGCCACTAGAGACTTCAAAATCTTCTCTAAAATACTAGCTAATCGCATAAAATTCTTACTCCCTGACTTGGTCCACGCAGATCAGACGGGCTTCATCACAGGTCGGGAAGCTAGAGACAACTCCAACAGGGCTCTACAGTTAGTACATTGGGCACACACACGCGGTCGGATGCCTCCATACCTAATTCTGTCCACAGATGCGGAGAAGGCATTCGACCGCGTGGACTGGGACTTCCTGCACGCAGTGTTACAGGGTACAGGTCTAGGCCCCCACATGTTGAAATGGGTCTCGGCCCTATATGTGTCCCCAACGAACCAGGTCAAAGTGAATGGCAGCCTCTCTTCACCATTCCCTATCCGAAACGGCACGAGACAGGGATGCCCACTCTCACCACTGCTGTTTGGACTGGTCCTTGAACCACTACTGCAGAAGGTCAGAGACAATCCTAATGTTAAAGGGGTGCAGGTGGGCCCGCAGGAGCACAAACTCTCCGCCTATGCGGATGACATATTGTTCCATGTAACAGATCCCCAAGTCTCGTTGCCAAATTTGATGAGAGAATTAGTGAAGTATGGCGAGGTATCTAACTTTCGAATAAATTACACTAAGTCCGAAATACTCCCAATAACTATCCCCCCGACCATGACTGACTCACTGAAAAGCTCGTTCCCATTTACATAGGCCTCCCCCTCTATGAAGTACCTAGGGGTCCAGCTCACAGACAGACCGGACTCCCTATATACGAACAACTACGTACCCCTGCTTAAGAAAATAACATGCGACCTAAAGACCTGGGACCAAACTCACTTCACTTGGGTGGGACGAACAAACATCCTAAAAATGACTGTATTGCCCCGAATCCTATTCCTCCTACAGATGATACCGATTCATATTCCCAAACGTTTTTTTGCAGACTTACGCAGTCTCTTCATAAAATTTGTATGGGGTGGGAAGAAACCACGCTTAGCCATGACCACACTCCACAGGACAAAGCTGAAAGGAGGCCTGGGCATCCCCAACATACCCCAATACTATCAAGCAATTGCGCTGCAGCGCATCCTGAATTGGAGGTCCCATGCACACCTTAAACTCTGGGTTCCCCTGGAGAAAATGATGGCAGGCAGGGACTTATCTTACGCACCCTGGGTTCCTGCTGGAGAGAGGGGACTCTCAGAGTGGGTCTCCCCATTAACAGTTCACGCCCTGAAAACATGGGACACAGTGAATACACGCCTAAATTTAGCAACACAGCTATCCCCACTGACTCCGGTGAGTGGATACCCATGGTTTCCTCCAGGGGAACAAATGTCCTCACTGGGTACTTGGACGAGGGACGGGCAGATCCAAATCTCTAGATTCATAGAGGGGGGCTCGGTAGTACCACTCACCGTGCTGAGGGAACGATATGGCAGCTTCCCTTTCGATTTCTGGAGACACCGCCAATTAGAAACTTTCATGGCTAAAGGCCATAAGCTGACACAATACAGGACCACCCTGACGGAATATGAAAACTTGTGGGCGACATCAGAGCCACTTACTCACCTGATCTCGACTCTGTACGGCCTGCTAGAATCCGCTACACCCAACCCCAAACCCCTGTTTGTCAGGGAATGGGAGAAAGACCTCCAACATGTCCTGACGGAAAACCAACTCCACTCAGTATACTACCTAACCCATAAGAGCTCCATAGATTCGAAGACTCAAGAGAATAACTACAAAATCCTATCACGGTGGTACAGAGTACCCACCACTTTGGCTAGGATATTCCCCACCGCCTCTGACACGTGTTGGAGGGGATGCGGAATGAGAGGCACTTTCCTCCACATCTGGTGGGATTGCCCGGTTCTAAAGCCATTTTGGGACATGGTCAGTAAACATATAAAAGATAGTTTGGAGATAGACATCCCAGCTCAGCCACAACACTTTCTACTACACATACCCCCCATACCAGTATCAAGGTACAGAAAAAGTGCCCTCCCCCACCTCCTCAACGCAGCTAAACGTTTAATACCAGTATACTGGAAGTGCTCGCGGATACCCAGCGAGCAGGAATGGTTGGGGAGGGTGGGGGAGATCATGGAAGCAGAAAGTTGGCTAGCTACCTGCCGGGACACCAGGGACAAATTCGAATCCACATGGGCCTCATGGAAATCCCACGTACAGGACACAACAATGCCATCATCTAGTCTAGATATAGCACTACTTGCCCTAGCGGACCCGTCCTTCAAGAAGCTCGTCCAGGCGAACCTCCCCTCAACGTCTCAGCATCTGCAAGACCTGCCTAGGGTAGGCTCACAGTGAATCCGGTGAGGCCTTCCAATATGACCTTCATCCCCCCTCCCTAACTCTCTATAGACCCTCTTTCTTTTTCTCTATCCTCCCTTCTATTATTTCCTCTCCAGTATTGTTTAACCGCTTCCCGACCGGCCACTGCATATATACGTCAGCAGAATGGCACGGGCAGGCAGAATCACGTACCTGTACGTGATCGTGCATGTGCCTGCCCGTGGGTCGCGCGGCCGGGAGCTCCGTGACCCCCGCCGCGGGACCAGCGGACCCGATCGCCGCTGGTATCCCGCGATCGGGTTACGGAGCGGAAGAACGGGGAGAGGTCTATGTAAACAAACCTCTCCCCGCGCTTCCTACACTGACTGTCAGTGATCGGCGGTTCCCTGTCATCGGGAACGCCGATCAATGACGTCAGACGTACAGCCACGCCCCCCTACAGTAAACACAACACATCACGTCACACTGACTCCTCCCCGCCCCCTTGTGGTTAACCCCCTAACTACAACTGTCATTTACATAGGAATCAGTGCTATTTAAATAGCACTGATTTCTGTATAAATGACAAATGTCCCAAAAATGTGTCAAAAATGTCCGATGTGTCCGCCAAAATGTCGCAGTCACAATAAAAAACGCTGATCGCCGCCATTACTAATAAAAAAAAAAATATAATAAAAAATGCTATAAAACTATCCCCTATTTTGTAAACGCTATAACTTTTTGCGCAAACTAATCAATAATCGCTAATTGCGATTTTTTTTACCAAAAATATGTAGAAGAATACGTATCGGCCTAAACTGAGGAAAAAAAAATGTTTTTTTATATATTTTTTTTTGGGATATTTATTATAGCAAAAAGTAAAAAATATTGCATTTTTTTCAAAATTGTCGCTCTATTTTTGTTTATAGCGCAAAAAATAAAAACCGCAGGGGCGATCAAATACCACCAAAAGAAAGCTCTATTTGTGGGAAAAAAAGGACGCCAATTTTGTTTTGGAGCCACGTCGCATGACCGCGCAATTGTTAGTTAAAGCGACGCAGTGCCGAATTGCAAAAAGACCTCTGGTCCTTTGGCTGCCAAATGGTCCGGGGCTGAAGTGGTTAAAGGATCCCTAGTTAGATCCTTATAGTTCCAATATGGTGAACCAAAATGATGTTTATCTGGACCACAGTGATGGCCCTCTAGTTCATACTAATTTTCAAATATTTGCTTTCCCTTGTGCGGTCACCCTGTGGGCCTCAGTGTTCGATGGTTATAAAATTTTGGGGAAACACTGACACAGCTCCTTTGATCGGACAGGGACGAGCCCCCACCCCCCCCTGGCCTTACGGGCCCGGGGGGGGGGGGGGCCTGTCCAGGTGGACCGAATGTCTGGGACAGGAGGGGTGCCGTTACTGGCGAACTAAATGCAGTGCCCCCTTATGTTGTTTGTGTTACAGATATATATTTATACCTTGAACAGGATATGAGTACACCATTGTGCCTTTGATCCCCTCTCCCTATGCCCCTCCCTACCCCCGAACCCCCCCCCCCCCCTCTACCCCTCCTGTGATTCTATGTTATCGCAAAAAAAAAAACAAAAAAAAAACAATATGTGTAGTGATACATCACACACAGTTCTCTCAATTCTCTCTTTCAATCTAAACCAAAACACAAAAATTTAAAAACGTGCTAGTCCTTAGATGGGAGGGGTCTGTTAGTTTCCTTTGATTCTGCAAGTAATGCATTTCATGTTCTAGGGTGGCAGCGCTCACTCTATGTACTGTATCTATGGTAGAGCAGTGTTGTCACCCTAGGCTGCTTTCCATATTTTGACTACAAACAACTATCTTTTTCTCATCACCATTAAATTGGGGGTGTTTTATAGTACACAAAAGATAGCTGAGAAGACTGATTACATTGCTTTAAAATTGAATTTCATTTAAAGCATTGCTTTGCCCAAAAGGGGAAGCTCTGCTTGTCTGACTCCTCCCCCCCCTTCGCTGTCCCATTTGGCACCTTTTGGGGGGAGGGGGTTTGCCCAGGTACCTGGTTTTGGCAGATACCCATTCCCACTTCCAGCTCAGTTTGCCGTGGGGCAAGAAATCACTATGTCTACAATACACGATGCTTGTAACAGGTGAAATAATGTATTAATGACATTTGAGGTCGGGGGGGGGGGGGGGGGCATTTTATATATACTGTATAGGTGCATTTCCACATGTCAGTTATAGTGTTGGTGTTCAATTGTAAGCCTGAACATGATTTTCTTTTCGATTGGGGTAGCAGGCATTTGCCAACTGGCATTCGATTCTATGGCACGAGCACTGAATAATTCATCTAACTTCAGTAGCCATATTTGAGAACAAGATAAAGTATTAATATGTTTGCATAATATTGGGCTATTCATGTGTATCTATAAGTATGGAATATGTATAAGGCCACTGTGGTATATAATTTCATCAAGAAGTAAATGGTTGCAAAAAATACAGCCTTGTAAGAAAAAAATGTAAAAACATTATTTTCGCAACATGGCTTCTCATGTATCTAGAAGGCATGGGTAATGTCATCAAAATGTCGTGAGAAGGTGGTCTTCCACTTTCCAGGCACCAAAGTATGTATTTTTTTTCTTTTTTTAACACAGTAATAATCCTGAACTCAGGGAAAGAAACAATTTAACTTTGCAGTAGGTCCTTCTCATCTCTGCAGGGGTTTACTATTAATTCTGCCTGGGAAAGGATAAATAAAGTGATATACTCACAATTTTTTGCTCCCTTGGCACTCAGTGTTCTCTTCCACTGTCCAATACTCTAGAATGTGAATGGGCCCTCAGTGTCCTCCTGTACAATGCAGGACAGCAAGTCATCTCCCCATAGCCAGCGGCTGGCTATGGTAGTCCTGCAGAAGGAGAGGAGGAGACAAGGTCGCTGCCGGGGACCCCAGAAGAGGAGGATCAGGGCCGCTCTGAGCAATACCACTGCACGGAGGAGGCAAGTATAGCAGGTTTGTTATTTTTATTTTAAAAACATATTTGAGTTTATTAACACTTTAAGGGGGTAAAACCGTCCGGGGCTGAAGTAGTTACGTTTGGCTTTCTATGTTGTTTGTTCAGATTTGCATATTTTAAAGATGTTTGAATAATGAATTGGATTTGAAAACACATGCTCCTGATTTTTGGCTGAACAAGATATTAGAGTTTTGTTAAGTATCCTCAGATCAAGTGGTATTTTTCATTACAAAGGAATATTAAGTGGATTTTCAAATTAAGGCAGTTTATTTTACACTATAATGGCTATAGAAATATAATTGGAAAAGTTCCAGACTCTTACACAGATTATTGGTGTTTTTCTACATTTTTAGTATAAACACTGTGAGAAAAGGCTTTTTTTCTGCAATGTTTTAGTCAACGAGGCATATACTCTGCAATCTGCAGAAAGGATTATAACAGACAGGAAATACTATCTGAATTATACATACAGCATTCTTTTTTGCTTCCACAAATTTATTTTTACAAAAATGTGCCTCTGTTTATGATCAGGTAGAAGCTTGAAGCTTCCCTCCAAATATACAATATGTCTGTGGTACTAGAGAGGGTAGAGTGACTGTGTGAAAATTGCCAGTATCTGAAGCTTGTAATCAGGGCTGCTGTTAGATACTAAGCTAAGCAGGGCAATAACTTCTCTGCAGGATCTGAACAAATTAATGGGGTGGGCAACTACATGGCAAATGAAGTTCAATTTAGAAAAATTGAAAATAATGCATTTGGGTGGCAAAAATATGAATGCAATCTATACACTGGGGGGAGAACCTCTGGGGGAATCTAGGATGGAAACGGACCTGGGGGTCCTAGTAGATGATAGGCTCAGCAATCAATGGCATGCAATGCCAAGCTGCTGCTAACAAAGCAGAATATTGGCATGCATTAAAAAGGGGATCAACTCCAGAGATAAAACAATAATTCTCCCACTCTACAAGACTTCTAGAGTATGCTGTCCAGTTCTGGGCACCAGTCCTCAGGAAGGATGTACTGGAAATGGAGTGAGTACAAAGGGCAACAAAACTAATAAATGGTCTGGAGGATATTAGTTATGAGGAAAGGTTGCAAGCACTGAACTCATTCACTCTGGAGAAGAGACGCTTGAGAGGGGATATGATTGATTTCAATTTATAAATAACATACTGGTGACCCCACAATAGGGATAAAAATCTTTGCGGAAGGGAGTTTAACAAGACTCATGGCCACTCATTAAAATTAGAAAAAAAGAGGTTTAACCTTAAACTACTTAGAGGGTTCTTTACTGTAAGAGCGGCAAGGATGTGGAATTCCCTGCTTGAGAAACTAATGCAATCACTGCATCTAAGAATTGGTAAACTGACATATAATAAATGTTTGCTTTTGAGTTTAGGCATCCTTTATGCAGCTGGTTATCTGCATTCTGTGGACTCCAGCAGCAGAAACTAGCCAGTGGATTGACCTGGTTTTGCGAATACCAGCACCCAGTCAGCCTATATAAACTAACGACAGGCTGACAGCGGAGCCACTATTCACATGTAGCTGCACACTGTGCTTTTACCTGTGGATGTCCAAGCCTGGACACAGTAGGCTGAGACATCTGCAAGTAAACGTGCAGTGTGTGGCTATATGTGAATAGCAGGGGCCACTGCCAGCCTATCATTAGTTCATATAGGCTGATTGGCCGCTGCTATTCGCTGCTATTTGCAATAACTGGTCATTCCACTGGCTTGAATCTGTCACTGGAATCCACAGAATGCAGATACCTGGACATGTGAAGGAAGCCTTAATACTACTTTGTCTATTTGCATAAGGCAATTTTAAGTAAAACTGTGCAGAAATTTATCTCTACTCAAATGGCGCATACACGATTGGACTTTCCGGCGGACTTGGCCCGGCGGACAATCCGACAGACTTTGCAGCTGAGGTCCGCTGGACTTTCAAACGAACGGACTTGGCGATACACGATAACTTCAAAAGTCCAACAGATTTGAACGTGATGACGTAGGACCAGACTAGAATAAGGAAGTTCATAGCCAGTAGCCAATAGCTGCCCTATCGTTGGTTTTAGTCCGTCGGACTAGCACACAGACGAACGGATTGTCCGCTAGAAAGAGTCTGACAGACAAATTTGAAGCCAGTCTTATTTCTAGGTCCGCCGGACTTTTGGGAAGAAAAAGTCCACTGGAGCCCATACATTATTGAATTGTCCGACGTACTCTGGTCCGCCGGACCAGCATTTTCATTTAAGGTTGGTACTATCAAAAACAGTTTTTTTCAATGGCAATCTTTGTGAGGTTCTGCTTTGTTATTCCCAAATCTGTGTAACATGCACACAATAACTTATAATCACCAGTCACCTGCCACATCTGACTTGAGCTTGCACGTCTCAATATACTGTATATTCTCAGCACACCTTGGAATGAATGTGCTTTCATTCCCAGGCAGTCAACTGGAGACCTAGCATCTGAAAAAAAGCCAAGGAGATTTTGGCGCCAACAAAGAAGCAAGGGAGGAGGACTGAATAATTTCAGACTTTTGTTTCCATTTTAAAAAAAAATTTTATGAGACCTAACTAAAAAATTTAAATAAAACTGTATTTAACCACTTCAGCCCTGGAAGGATTTGCCCCCTTATTGACCAGGCCATTTTTTGCTTTAACTGAAATTTGCGCAACGCTGTACCCAAACAAAATTTACGTCCTTTTTTTCCCACAAATAGAGTTTTCTTTTGGTGGTATTTGATCACCTCTGCGTTTTGAATTTTTTGCGCTATGAACAAGAAAAGAGTGAAAGTGTTGATGTCCCCTGTGTGGATTTGTATGGTGAATACTAAAGCGCTGATAGGATATTAAAATTAGAAACCAATTAAAATAGATAAGATGACTAAATGATATGCTGCACCATTGAAGTGTGTCCTACACTTAAAAGAATATGAAAATAAATACTAGAATAGTATAAATAGTGCGCAATATCAACATTAATCTATAACGATCAATATAGGTGATGTTAAAAGAATACATTTCTTTCCCTTGAGAAAGTCACGTGACCTGTGACGATACGCATCGGGAGGAGGAGCCCGAGTGACGCTGCAAAGCACAGTGAGGAGGAGAAGGGCTTGAGCCTGACCCGTCTTGAGCCTGACCATCAGCGGTAATTGAATGCGCCCAGATCCACGGGGTAAATGTGAGTGCATAAGCTTTAGGCACCCCCCTGAGATCTTTTTTGAATTTTTAAGTAGAGCGCTGTGCAATGGTGTTTGTTTTCTGTGTCATTTTCTTTTCATGTCACACCGGAGCAGAACATCAGGAGGAATTATAAAGAAGACAAAAAAAATCCCCATATTCCAGCATTTAAGGGAAGTCTTTTTTATATATTTATTCCTTATATTTTTGTATGTCTCCCGGATTTTTATACAATTGGTGGATTTGAGGATCTACCAGTGAATCTGTTTAATTATTTATTTATTCATTGCTAGCGGTGTATCGGTATCAATTTAGGGATTAACCTATTAATTAATTGGCCATTATATCAGGTTTTTCCTGTATTGGTTTTGGGATTTACATATCCCCATATGAAATATCAGCAAACACTGGATATTTTTTGAACTATTATAGCACATTAAGGATTACTTTATTTACTCATACTTGAAGCACTTTGTTTGATTTATTTATTTTGGAACACATTGTTTATTTATTTATTTATAAATTGTTACAACCTCATTGTAACGTGAAGCATTAATTATTTTGCACTTGGGATTGTCACTCCCTGTGTGGATTTGCCAATTATCAGCTCTCCTCTCCTCACCTGTTGTCAGCATAAGGAAAGGAATGCCTAAAACCGATAAACCCTGTTTACACTGTGTTCAGCTGTGATTGGACACAGCTGTTCACATGGTAAAGAGCCACTGTGATTGGCTCTTTACCCCAATCTGTGATCAGCCGTGTCCGAAAGACACAGCAATCACAGATCATTGCTGATGTGCACCGCAGGGGAGTGTGCTGGAAGCGCGATTATGTGAGGACATCAGATGATGCCCTCCCAGCAATGTGCGACTGCGCTGCAGCCATCATTCGGCTATAGCGCGGTTGTGAAGGGATGAAAAAGATTAATAAGCACTTGTGGCCAGTTGGATGAGCAATAGTATACCATCACTGGTATTAAAGGGAGGAATGGTGCCCAAACTTTGGCGTCAGTGGGAGAATAAATGCCCAAAATTTTTTTTTCAGTGGGAGGAATTATGCCCCATTGTTGGAATCAGGGGAAAGAATAGAGCTCAACTGGTGTCAGTGGAAGAAATAGGGCCAAAGTTGGTATCAATGGAAAGATCTAGCCCCATCAGTGGGATGAGTAGTGCCCCGTTGTTGGTGTCAGATCAGTGACTCAATGTTTCCTCACTGTTGTGTCAGTAGAATTAATGGCATCTCATTATTGTTATCAGTAGGAGGAATACTGCCTGCCTTGTATCAGTGGAAGGAACCGTGTCCCAGGGGCAGGATAAAGGCAAGCAAAGGGTCAAATCTGTTACACAGGTTGCAGTTTGGAGACTACTGCTCTACAGCATGATGGCAGGAGACAAGTTTTCTTTCTCAGGTTTCCTTCAAAACAAATAGACTTTAAACCCCTTTTATTTTAAAGCAATAGTATTAGGCTTAAATTAAAATGTAGTGTGCTTTAAAATAGCAAAGTTTGTTTTTAATAAATA
This sequence comes from Lithobates sylvaticus, assembly GCA_028564925.1. Classification (NCBI taxonomy): domain Eukaryota; kingdom Metazoa; phylum Chordata; class Amphibia; order Anura; family Ranidae; genus Lithobates; species Lithobates sylvaticus. Next base: position 156,070,491 of record CM053030.1, read on the forward strand.
ATAGGATTTTTAAATACTAGAAATCAATTTTTTGATTGATTAGGATAGTTTATTTTGGTTATTCATTAAATTGCTTTTGGTGACTGAATTTGTTATGCTTCAGTTTTTCATTATAAACACTTTAAAACCTTATACGAGCCCAAAATGAGAAAGTGTTAAAATCACATCTTCACCAAAAAATTATTCAAAAAAGCAAAACATCAGTGGAACAAATTTGAAGAAATCTGTTCATCTCTCTTAGCAAGCGGTAGGCTGATTTTTGCATCAGGTTGTTTCCATAGAATATATGGTTCTATATTTTTCTGAGCCTAGATGCAATACAGTCATGAAATACAGAGTTGCTGAATGCTGTAGATTTTCAGTGCCATCTGGCTTTTGCCACTGGAAAGAAATTTTAACAAGAATTACCTAGTTTCAGATGATACATTATAAGAGTGTCATGCTTTGTGGTATCTCCTACACATTTCCTGGATGACCTATATATTTAATGATGTTGGATTCTAATGAGGAAAATCTCCCCATTATCTGTCCAAGTACTGGCAACAGATTACAGTTCACAGTTCTGCAAACTAAATCTGTATTTAATTTAAGACTTTTGCAATAGAAAGAGAGTCATATTTCTAAAACTATGCTTTTACAAACAGAAAAGAACAACTACTAATGCACACTGAAAAGGGTACAAAACACTACCTAAACAGCTAAATAAACAGAACACATTCACAATAAACTGTGTTGCTGCCACACTTATCCAGAAAGGATGTAGTCAAACTATATTTCTCTACTAATCTGCCCACAGTCTATATCCTGGACAGACATAGCAGCTCAATATATCAGTTTTTTTCTTTTGTTTTAATAATGAAAAGAATCATTTACCTCAAGTCAAGTAAGTACCACTAAAATGTCCCCTGCTCACAAAAATAACAAAATGTCCCTGAATTGTGATAACAATTGCACTTGCAAGATACTGTATACTGTAGGGTATTTAGTCAGCTCTTGTAAATTTTTAACTCAAAAACCATATGTTTTAAACACATATAAAAACAGTATACAATCTGTATTGTGATAGAAGACTAACAGGTAAAATAATTTACAGTATGTTAATCCTAAATTTACTTTTCAGAATGTTTGGCATAATACATCACTGCATACAGTTTTCCTAAGAAAATATTTTCTGTGAATCTGTTGCAATGTCTGACACCACTTAGTTACTACTTTGCAATTAACAGCAACATTGTGGAGTTGCTACATGCACTCCTTCAGTTAGCCATTGGGCTATCAGGTTCTCAGGAGGCATGCATAGACCTTATAGGCAGCCCAATGACCAACTGAAAAAAGAGAAGGGCTGGCTGGCAACACTAATGCTTTTTGTCAGCATTGAAAGAGCTGATGCCCAAAACTGAAATGCATTTTTAAAATGAGGTCTTACTAAGGCTTTGTATATTAAATCTTTCTTTTGAGTCTATACCTCTATTAATGCAAGAAATTATTTTGCACGTTCTAGATATTGAAGATTGATATTGGAAGCTGTTATGATTGTCTATAATTTACAAGGACTCCCAGTTTGTTCCCTATCATCGATTCACTCAATTTTAGACCTCTTAAAATGTATGATGCATACATGTTTTAGCGTCCAAAAACGTTACATTTATCCACTCTGAACATTTACAGGGTCTCTTCCCCTTGTAATACTATCTTGATCAAACACTTATACTTGAGGCCAGACAGGTCAGCACACAGACACACACTCCTGGGACTTGCTGACCAGACTGACTCCCTTTTGAAAGCAACACCCAACTTACAATCAGTTTTCACATATACTCAGGGGCAATTTGCATGCTAACTTTTCCTCTATCCATGTCATATATTGCATCTTTACAAAGTGACAGGACATTGATCTGCCACAACTCCCACCCTCTACTTTGGACCCAGGGGTCAGAACACATGAATTCCCAGAACAATGACCATCTTTTCTTGGCACCTTTCTTATGACATTTTTTTATTTCCTGCCTTGACTTGGTTCTGTCCTTATAAAGTAGGCCTGCCCACTACAGGACCCGTGTGCTTTTTCACTAGGATAATTTCTCCCATTCCCTTTCAGAAAAGAGATACCTCTGAATGCAGAGCTTCCCAAATGGCATTTAAGGGGTAACACCCATGTATGCAACCAGAGGTATATTCTACACGTGCATATTACCACGCTGGCATAAATTCCCAAGGGACAAATTAATGGCTTCTCACAGGTATGATTCAAAAGGCCCATACACACGATCAGACTTTTTGACAACCGACATGCAAATTTGCTGTTTTGGACCAACATCCGACCGTGTGTACGCTCCATCGGACCAACTTTTTCCAGGTTTCATCGGACTATTGTTGGCTGTGCGAACGGACCAACTTTCTGCCAACAAAAGTCCGATGGACCAAAGTCCGACCGTGTGTACACAAAACCAACGGACTTTTGTACAAACCAATGCAGAACCAATGCAAAAGATCAGACAACAATACAGAAGTTGACCAAAGGTGGCGGTAAAGAGCAGAAAAACCAAGTGATTTGGTGAAAGTTGGCTGAAAAAAGTCCTGCCGTGTGTATGCAATACCAACTTGGGGCCAACGCCCTTTGGACAAAAATCCACAGGAAAGTTGGTCCACGGTCCGATCGTGTGTATGAGGCTTAAGAGCGATGCCTGAGTATTTTAATCCGAGTCACATTGATCATATTACACACAAGGCATTTGGAAGACATAGTAGCTCTTGGGGTATAAAGGTGACTCTTAAGTTATGATATCATCTTGTAAGCACGTCCAGCTGTTGGGGCTTTTTGGCATCTCACTGTAGCATTACACTGCAAGGGTTGCGCTGGCATTCAGCATCTGAGACAAATAACCTTAGAAACCATCTTTGTGTGTTTTCTCGAAATCAAAACGTATACCTTCATCTGGCTTGGCTGGGGACATATTTTCAAACAATTTGATTTGGGAATCAAATTCCTTTTTGTCCATTGTCACTAGCAATGCCAAGTGGGGAAGATACTCAGCACCTTTCTACATTTCATTAAGGACAAATTTAAAGGTCATACTGCTTTTCTTTAGCACCACCTTTAGCTCCAAGTTAGCTTTCCCATCTTCCCCATCTTTCATTCTTTTGGAGTTTGTCACTTGAAAATTCTCCCAAAAACTACCATGTTTAGGGCCTACCCCCACTAAACATGGTACTATATCAGCTCTATCTCCAATTTTACTAAGAAGCAATAAATCAGCTCACTACAACTGTTAACCCCTTCTATTATTTCAGATGGACACGCTGAACCATAAACACTTTTGTCTTCTCTCGTAGTAACTGGTAGGGATGCACCTATACCATTTTTTTTTACAAGTACGAGTACCGATACTTTTTCTTTAGTACTCGCCGATACCTACCGCAACTGTTTTGTTTACACTTCAGCTGTCAGCAATGGTACAAAGCATTGAAAAGTAATTTACAAATGAAATAAATTGATTGTTTTTTTAATTTTGCACTTTAATATGAAATGTGTAAATATATGTTAATATACATGTGTGAAAGTATTCACTAGCAAAGAAAAAAGTTTTAATTGTTTATCATTTATAAAATAGACGTGAAAAAAAAAAAGCAGGAAAATAATAATTAAATGGAGTAGAATAGGGAGTTAATTAAGGCTGATTAGAGTAAATTAAGGGTTAATAAGGGTTTAAACAGAGGAACATGTAGCACTTACCCCTGAAGAAGCTGCTGATTTTTTTATTCTTTTGGGCCTACCGTTACCTCGCTGTTCCACTGTGTCCGTCACAGGGGTCCCACTGTAAAGTTGTTCACAGATCTCAACTTCAAACACTTGGTCTCTTTTCTTCAATGCTTTTATTTAACAAAAATCAGATAGAGGGATGGAGGGTTAAGGGGAATTCAGGTACCTTGTATTGCGGATCACGGGTATTTTTTTGATCCAGAGGACAAACAGCTTCCACTGACTGGATCTAGCAACCACCGGATAGGCCTCTCTCACTGACCTAGCAGCCGGTGCAATGCTCGGTCATAGTCTCTGCCCCAGACTTAAAGGAATACAGTAGAATTGTTACACAATCCTCTGCCACAGGATTGTATAACCAGTAACTTTTTAAAAGTCAAAGTACAATCACACAGTACCAGTTTCTTTCAGCCGAGCCGGCAGTACTGTGAGGTAGATGACCCGGGATGCGTCCTCCAATTGAGTCTCCAGGCTCTTCTTGAGATACCAGCCTTGTTGCTCGGTCCTCTCTCAGAAAAGTCCTCTCCTGGTTTCTCCAATTTCTTGGCTTCTCCCCGCAGGCAAGACAGCACAGGACCACCCCTGGATCAGTAAGCCCCAGAACTTCTGGGCGTACCTTCAGTGACGAAGCCTCGGGCCAGTCGGCCCCGAGACAGTTGAATGATTACGGTACACCTTAGTCCAGGAGGGCCATCAGATCGGGGAACTCCCGGAACACGGTGTCTGTCCCTTAAGTACACTCTCTTAGAATGCACAGTGGGTAAACCACTCCCACTCAGCTGTTTCTGAGCAAAGAGGTACTCAATACACCCAGCTTGTTGCATTTCCAACACTGACCAATGATAAGAGCGCCACCCACGGCCAAGTGGAAAACTACACAACCCAGCTGAACTGGAACAGAAACACAGAATTTTAACATAATCAGTCTGAACTAAACTACAGCTTAGACAAATCTAAAGTTACACTTATAGCGCCTGCCCATTAGGAGCAGGGCGCTACAAACATTTGTTCATCCCCACAGACAGCTCAAAGAACCGAGCCTGAAAGTATCGGTATCAGTTATCAATGCATTTGCACGAGTACCGATATTTGTGCAAATACTCGGTATTGCACCGATACTAGTATCGGTGCAACCCTAGTAACTGGACAATTTGAAATCAGCAAAGCATTTCCATTTTTACCAAATTCAGAAATGACAACCATTGTATTTCCAACTCAGCTTTTATTAGGGCAGTGTACAGAGGGAATAAACATTGACAAAGTGATTATATCACAGCAACCTCATAACACACCAAGGGGTTTATGATCCAGATTTGTATGTAGTATTTATATTATGTTGGTATTTGTAGACAGTCTGACAGATTGGGGTAGGGAATTCCAGAGGATGGGAGCGGCTCGGGAGAAGTCCTGGAGGCGAATATGGGAGGAGGTGATGAGGGATCTAGAGAGCAGGAGGTCTTGGGAGGAATGAAGAGGACGATTAGGTTGATATTTTGAGACTAGGCTAGTGATGTAGCTGGGGGCAGAGTTGTGGATGGCTTTGTAACTTGTTAGTATTTTGAATTTAATTTGTTGGGGGAGTGGCAGCCAATTGAGGGATTGGCAAAGAGGGGTAGCAGACACTGAGCGGTTTGTAAGGTGCATGAGTCTTGCAGCAGCATTCATGATGGACTGAAGGGGGGATAGTCCATTTAAAAGTAAGCCAATGAGGAGGGAGTTGCAGTAGTCGAGGCGAGAGATAACCAGGGAGTGATCAGGAGCTTTGTGGTTTCATTGGTTAGAAAGGGACGTAGTTTAGAGATGTAGCAGAGGTTGAGGCAGCAAGCTTTGGACAGTGATTGGATGTGGGGCCAAAAGGAGAGTTCAGAGTCCAGGATAACTCCTAGCACCCTAACATGTGGGGATGGTTGTGCCATTGCTCTTGAGTCTTGACAGAGAAGTGAGGCGAAGAGGCACGTGGGGGAGGAAATATTATGAGCTCGGTTTTGGACAAGTTGCGTTTTAGGAAGTGGTGTGACATCAAGACAGATATGTCTGTTAGTAGGTTAGTGATGCGTGAGGAGACTGATGGAGTGAGTTGAGGGGTGGAGAGATAGATTTGGGTGTCGTTAGCGTAGAAATTATATTGAAAGCCATGGGAGGCAATCAACTGACCCAGGGAAGATAGATTGAAAATAGGAGAGATCCAAGAACAGAACCTTGGGGGACCCCGACAGAGAAGGGAAGAGGAGAGGAGGAAGTAGAATTGTAAGTGACACTGAAGGTGCATTGGGATAGGTAGGATGAGAGCCACTGAAGAGCACAGTCATGGAGACAGAGGGAGTTTTTTTGGGGGGAGGGGATGGTCAACTGTATCAAAGGCAGCTGAAAGGTCCAGAAGTAGGAGTACAGAATAGTGTCCATTGGTTTTTGTGGTTAGTAGGTAATTCGTGAGTTTTAAAAGAGCAGTTTCTGTGGAGTGTTGAGGGCGAAATCCATATTGAAGGGGATCAAGAAGGTTATTAACCAGACGTTCAAGGTGTTCAGAGGAAAGGGGGAGCAGGGGGATAGGGTGTAGATTAAGATTGGTAGGGTCCAAGGATGGCTTTTTAAGTATGGAGGTGACCAATGCGTGTTTTACAGCATTGGGAAAGATACCAGAAGAGAGGGAGAGACTGAAGATGTGGGTTAAAGAGTGTAGGAAGGAGTCAGAGGGTGACCGTAGTATTTGAAAGGGAATAGGGTCCAGGGGACAGGTGGTTAGGGGAGCGTTAGAAAGAAGTTTAGAAACTTCTATATAGTAGCAGGTTTGAGTTGTATCTGTTGACATGGGGTCTTAATTGGGGGAGATACCTGTAGATTAAACATTTCATCACAAATTGTATCAATCTTGTTTTTGAAGTGATTAGCAATCTCCTAGGCAGTGAGTGGAGGCGGTGCAGGACGAAGTAGAGAGTTGAAGGTAGAGAAGAGTTGACGGGGACTGGATTAGAAGGTGTTGATACGAGTGGTAAAATAGGTCTGCTTGGGAGTGTAGAGGAAAGAATAGTATTTTTGGAGAGCAGATTTGTATTGGTTGAAGTCTCAGAGATATGCCCCAGTAGAAGACCATATTGTGTCGAAACGCGTCGGTCCAGCTATTTCGTGTTTCTCACATTGCTGATCCTTTTACAATTTTTATTCTCAAGATTTTATTGTCACATGCATAATGTGAATACATTTTAGTTACTTTCTTTGACCTGCACCATCGGAGTCGCTTCCGTTTTTTGTTTCTATCCCTTCCCTTGCTTTTGGGATTTTATCGGGTGGATCGCTTGGGAGTTCGAGGCTCGGTTGCACGTGGTTTCATCAGTCGTACTGTCCGTTGCCCGGTTCCTGCCTGCCTGATCCGGTACCTTCCAGCGCAAGAGGTTAAGCGCACAAGCCTACATGATACAATGTCATACGGCAGTTGTATCCAACCCTTGCGGTAAGAGTATTCAATCTCTCTACACCACCTATCAAGCTGTATAAGACATCTTTGTTCAGCCTTCATATGCTCTAGAATCATCTACAGAGATCCGCTGACACCAGTTCATTATTGCATTGTCTTATTTGATTCATTTGCACTTTTATTATATAATCAGTTCTCCTTTTTGGGTTCACCCCCCTTCATTTGGTCCTTATCTGGACTTCACTGGAGTTCACTCCTATTTTCACACCATATGTGATATATATATACGTTTGATATTCACTTTATCTTTGTGTTTATTCATTTATATTTGCATGACATATGTGCTTTTCATTTGTATGGTATTCACTTTATCACATTGTGTTTACTTTAGCGCTACATTTTTTTTATACCTGAAGTCTTTGAGTGACTTAATCTTGTTCCACATATGCTCAAGAACACAATTTGAGAATTCTGGTGTCATCTGTTTGCCAGGGTTGTAGGAGTTGAGCCCTAATTCTATGTGTAGTGAGGGGAGTGAGCTTGTCCAGGGTGGAGGACAGGGATGTATTGTAGATGGAAGTGGCTTGGTTGGGGCAGGACAGGGGTGATATTTTGTTATAGAGGTGGTCAGTAGCAGAATAGAGGAGAGATGGGTTGAAGCAGCGAAGGTCTCTACGGGTGATGGTTAGGCGATTGGAGGGAAGGGTAGTGGAAAACAGGGAGAGAGAGAGAGAAACTAATAAGGTGGTGGTCAGAGAGAGGAAAAGGATTGTTGGAAAATTTGCATGGAGTGCATCGGTAGGAGAACACAAGGTCAAGGGTGTTGCCTTTAGAGTCAGTAGAAGCCTATACCCATTGCTTCAGGTAAAATAAAGAGGTTAGAATAAGACGTTTAGAAGTAGCAGGAGTGTTTGTATTAGCAGGGATGTTGAAATCACGAGAAGGATTGTAGGAATTTCAGAAGAGAGAAAGTAGGGTAGCCAGGGAGAAAATTAATCAAGGAAAGTCGATAATGGTCCAGGGAGCCAGTTGATCACAGCAATTCTTAGGGAAGTTGGAGAGAATAAATGTATACAATGAGCTTCAAATGATGAGAGGGAAAGAGGGAGGAGAGTGAAGAATCTGGAAGGTGCTCTGTGGGGATAAGAGGAATCCCACTCCACCTCCCTTGCGTCTATTAGGCCTAGGGGAGTGAGTCCAGAGAAGTTCACCGTGGGAGAGGGAAGCAAGAGAAGGAGTGTCGGATTCATGGAGCCAGGTTTCGATGACAGCGTGTAGAATAAAGTAATAAGTGACAAAGAGGTCATGAACAGCAGTGAGTTTGTTGGGGACAAAGCTGGTGTTCCAGAGAGAACAGGAGAAGCGGAGTCTGGTTTTGGGAATAGGAATGGAGACTAAATTGCTTAGATTGTGTCTACTGCCAGAGGGTGTGGTGTAATGGTGATGGGCGTGTTGGGTACAGTTAAATAAGGGAGGCCCAGGGTTTGGGGAAATATCTCCAGAGGTTAGGAGAAGCAGAAGGGTAAGGGAGGTAATATGAGAATACGATTTGTATGAAGGGACATGCTTCAGCATCCTGGGGGGGGGGGGGGTTGTTAGCATATGGGCTTAGAGTTAGAGAGAGGTGATGAGTGCAGTAATAGGGAGAGGGGAGAAGTGAGGGTGATATGTACAGATTGTGGGGTGGAGAAGAGGGGTGAAGGAAAGAGAGCTTGAGGAGAGAGACTGCAATTGTGAAAAGGAGAGGTAAAGAGTGCATGTTTCAGGGAGGAAGGTGAGATGATTTGGAAATGAGTTCACCTGCAGTCTGGTGTTTTGTAAAGTAGTCTGCTGTTGATGTTTGCTTTGTGCAAGTCACTAAAGTGCAAGAGCGGAAGTGCCATTTAGTTAAAGAACCCCAGTGCAACCCCCTACATGTGTTCCCCCATAAAGTAGGCCTTGTTTTATACTGTGTTGGGTGTGGATGGAATCTGGCAATTACTCAATCAGGAGGTAATATTAGGCCCACAACTAGCAGAGCAGAACTTTTCACACCACAATCCAACCAAAAGGCCAAAATTGTAGAGATAAGGGAACTCATAATTTAGGTAAGACTTCAAGGCTAAATAAACATCAAAATAATGTGAACATGGCTACAGATGGAGTTGATACAGCAGTGATAAATGCATATTTACCAAATATACATTTGAGCAGTCAGTCAATGTTCAGTTTAAGGTAGATGGAAGTATAGACATAGATTTACCAAATATACATTTGTCAATGTTTCAGAGACAAAAGCAAGCATTTTCACACAGTAGCAGGCAAGCATGCAATCAGTTTGATTTGGGCCCAAGGCAGCCATGTAAGAAGAAGAAATTATTACATTTTCTCCAAGAAAAACACGTATGCCACGTACACACAAGCTTATGCTTATGCTGATATCTAAAATTTGTCTCTTATATTGAAAACTAAAGATTGAAAAATGTGACAGTTATGCAGAAGAGTTATTAGGTCTATATATGGAGAGGACACAATTTTTAAGCAATTGAACAGGCATTTAGCATGCTTAAAAAAAAGTTTTTTTTACACTGACAATGGAAATACCATACAGGTTTACACCACAGTTCTATAGATAAAACACTTGTTTCAGTAGGCCATCATTTCTGAGCATTTGAGCAGGCATGTAGTTGCTGAAAATAGCACATGGGCTTGCATCACTGCTATTAAGCCTGTTGTAACAGGCTGCAATTTCAGAGGGACTAAGGTTTAGGTGTTAATGGTGCCCAATCACTGTAACCTAACAAAAAAATAAAAAAAATCACTGCAGGCTACAGGATGGACCCTGCTTTAACAGTCACTTTTTTTCATCTCTGACAAAACTGTAAAACCTTGGATTTTGTGTTCCCCAACACCATAGCTCCACAGTTGGACCCTCTTAACAAAACAATTAACAACGTTCACAACTGAAACAAAAAAAATGAGGGGGGGGGGGTGCCACATTAAAATTTCCATTGCAAAGAACAGCATATATGGCCCAATTTTTAGCTGGTAATGGTAGCAAGCCTACAACAGTAGCAGGTAGAAGGATGTGCTAGTGGTGGCTAAATGTGCTCAAGGAGACCAACAATGGCAATAGTGGAAAAATTTGAGATATTTTTTATGACCTGTGGAAGTGAAAAGGGTAGTTTGGGATGCAGAAAGAAAATGGAGGATGGTGGGAACTAAATGTTTAATCAGCAGAATCAGCAATATGGACTTGTAGTCCAGTAGCCAAATGTATTTTTTTTTTCAAATTGTATATTTAACAAAAATACAGTTTCCATGACAGAAAGACAATAGATGGTAATACATGCACCATTGTGCAAAATAAAATAGTAGGCATCAAGTAAGTAAAATCATGATACAAAGAGGAAAGAACAGAGTCATAGTCCGTGTGGACCTAGTAAGCTATCCAAGAAGTGACAACCAGGGGAGAGTTGATAACGACTCCCTTTCTGTTAACCAAGGAAGGTGTAGAAGTCACATAAAGGAAAAACTGCCCAAATGTTATATTAAAGGAAGAGGTGAGAGGGGGAGAAGAGAAGACATAGAAAGAAAAGGGGAGGGGGCTAAGAGAAAAAAAAAAAAGGAGGAGAAAATAATATTAACAATAATAATGATAAATAAATTAAAGGTGTTGTTGTGTCCCACTGGGGAGCACAAGCAAGCACTCTCAATCAGCAGAGTGTACATTGAAGAGGGCTTTCCCCTCTTTAGAGTAAACAAACATGTTCCACAACATCCAGGTTTTGGAGTTCCTCTCACGTTTATGCTGTGCAGTTAGCTTTTCTACCCTGCATAGCTAGAGGGCTGTGGTCGGTGGGTGCAGGCATTTTCAGGTAAGGGGAATACATGATTTGGCAGCATTGAGGAGATGGCAGATTAAAGATCTCTTATGAATGCTAGATGGAATCTTTGAGACATGAAGGAGAAAGGGGGCTGAGTCTTCCGGGACCACATGGTCTGAATTTTTGGACAATCCTTCAAACCTCTTTCCAGTAATGGTCAAGTATGGAGCAGAACCAGAAGATATGTAATAGTGTCCCCATTCCTCCTGGCTTCTCCAGCAACGATCGGTAGTGTTTGGAAATAATTTAGGTAAAAGAGATGGTGTATGATACCATGTCAGAATTTTAAAGTTGGTTTCCTAGACCCTCGTACAGATTAAGGATTTTAGGGCAAACCGTATAATATTATTATGTTGGTACAAAGTAAATGTACGGTCCAGATCGGCCTCCCACTTCACTATACAAGGCAGTCGGTAGTTCTTTGGGGGTGCCGCCAATAGAGCATAAACTTTCAAAATCACGTGGGGCAGAGCTCCTTGGTCAATTCTCCTTAAACGTAGTGAGACAACAGATAAAGTTACTTGGAGATGGTAAGGAGTGAAAAAAGTGGGCTAACTGTAGGGCCTTTAAGAAGTGAAAATAAAATGGACCTGAAGGGCTCAATAATGAATGCAGGGAGTGCCAAGTATCTGAACAGTAGGTAGGAATAGGAAACAAAGGAGAGTCTGTAGAGGAGAGTGAGGCATGAACAAAAAGCTGAGAGCATGTTCGTGTCGTAGGTCCGGTTGAAGGATGTGCTTCAGAGAGTGGGGTAAGATCTCATTAAACCATTGCACTCTATGTAGTGGAACACAATCTTGACCCTGTTCGAGTTGTGGTCAAAGCTTAGTGTCCCGTGAGTCGCTTGATAATATTTATGTAAATCCATGACAGCTAAATCTCCATATTCTTTAGCAACGTTAACTGGCGTTGTCAAATTCGGGGATGTTTGTAAGCCCAAATGAAGGCAGTGAATAAAGAGTGAACTTGCTTAAAATAATGGGAGGGGATCACTGTGGGTAAAGATTGAAAAAGGTATAGGGATTGGTTGAACTACAGTAGATTTGTGTCTTTTTTCAATCAGACTAACGATGTAACTATAAGTTGCAGCATCTGAACCATGAATGTAGTCCACGGTGCCATGTCTCCAGTAAGGTACGCAGTTTACATATGCATTACACATATGTGACATATGGTAAATTATAATATACCGCACCGTCTATAAAATAAATTAATCAAAAATTGGAAAAAATTAAAGCAGCCAGCACAGCAGTGGATAAAGTTGCAAAAATTACAAATTGGGTGAAATGTGCAGCACTCATGTGATCATATAAACCATAATAAATAATATAAGCTTCTACGCACACGGACAACAACTGTCAGCCTCCCAACTAGCTACGATACATGACAAACCTGCCATACCGACGTGGACGTTCACTCAGATCACGCACTTCCTCAACTCTCTTCACAGACAGTCCCCCTGCTCCAGGACCTTGACGCCCTTTGAAAAACTATGCCTACAATCGTCCCCCCTGACCCGTCTCATATCTACAACTCATACCCTCCTTTTCGCAGACCTCCAGCCCAATGAATCAAACATGTGCAAGGCTTGGGAAAGTGACCTCTCCATCACTCTATTGCCAACGGAATGGAGTAACATACACACGAATGTCCACAGGGGCTCCATGAATGTATCCACACAGGAGAATGGATACAAAATCCAATCACGTTGGTACCGTACCCCGACTTTACTCCACAAGTTTAACCATGATGTCCCGGAATCCTGTTGGAGATGCCTAATGGGTAGGGGCACGATGCTACATATTTGGTGGCAATGCCCTTGCATACAGTGCTTCTGGACGGCAGTACATCGTATCACTTCCCAGGTTACGTCTTATGACTTACTCTTAACCCCGGCCCAATTTCTGCTTCACCACACACATCTGCCTCAATCATCCTACCGCAAATCACTAGCAATGCACATGATTAATGCAGCAAAACAATGCATTCCAGTTCACTGGCGATCCCAAACCACTCCCACTCTCAAGGAATGGTTTAGTAGGATCAAAAGAATAGCCGAATTGGAAGAGCTCATTCACTGCTCCAGAGATACTCCACAAAAATTTAGCACTATATGGGCCTGTTGGTCACATTTCCAAACAACCATGGAATATGCCCAACTGTTCAACCAGTCTACTTAGAGTTTATCGTGACGGATTTGATTTACCAAGTACCCAGATGCCCCACGTCCCCGCCTCCCTGTCTGTAGCGGGACCTCAATTCTTCCATTCTCGAGAAGACCCCTCTCCCCCTTCCGCCGGTTGACCCGGCATTCTCTGTTGGCACCACAATTTCTGCTTGGGGAGGGTAGCAAGACGTGACTATCGCCTACATTCACATACTCCCATTCCACCTCTCCCACCCCTCTGTGCCCCCCTCCCCCCCTAGCACCCCACCCTGATGCCCATCATACTCCTGATAAACTGAACCTGACAACATCAACCGTATCATATTTTACGCTGCTGACATCCTCCACATAAGTCAATGCTGACCAAGATCACTTGGATACCCAAATTCATATGTCCCTATTGTAGTGTCGATGCCCTCGTCCTACAGATTATACCTATCCTGCAGACCTTCTTGATGTCACACCCTGATACCCAGTGTTACACCCGGAACCACTGCCCCCCGCCTGAATCAGGAGTGTCTTATCACATCCTTCACCACCTCTCCTAATATTACACACGACACGGGTCGATCTCAAGGCCGAGAACCCTGTTCAGTTGATTACAGGTCTTCATTGACCCCTCAGTGTCGGAATCACTTGTTTTTTTTTTTACTTACCTTGGTTTCTTGTTGTTCTTTTTTGCTCACTTGTCACCTCTAGTGCTGGTGAATGCAAATGTGCAAATTACACTGTGGTTGCCATGTTTCACACCATCTCGTAATGTTTGCTGTTACCACAGTAATTACTCGGAACGAGACAGATGTATTGTTGACTTGAGTTAACTCCCACATTAAGACACAGATTGATCCCAGATGGGGTGTCTAAGTGAGAGTTAGTTCTCTCTCTCGTTTCGAGATATCTCATAAGTAGCGTTGACTATGAATGTGATCTATGTTCTCTACTGTATTACATTACGCATTCGTTAGTATGCATTGTATACTTGGACAAAAAGATGTTGTCTTCTTATTTTTTCTGTAAATCTGTTCAAAAACCCAATAAAATGTTTTGGAAAAAAAAAAAAAAATTACTAAAACATGCAAAAAAAAAAAAAATAATATAAATAAATAATATAAGTACAAAAAAAACATGAATAATAAATTATGTGCTCAAAAATATTCCAAGCAGTCCTCTATTATGGCATGTGATGTCTATAAATAGAGGAACTTGGATGAGAGATGTCCAAAAAAAGTCAGTGACAAACTTTAATCATGTACAATGATGGTCCTCAACCACATGTGGATATGATATAGTGACAGTCTAACTTCAAATATGTATGATGTAATAACAGTTGATAGTAGATCCACCAAAGACACCAGAAGCTGCTTACCAGAGGGACTGAACTCAAATAGGTGTACACCTAGTGAGTCAATCAAGCTTTGTGGTATAATATACCAAGGGAATCAGATGCTCTATCCAGATATAACCTCCAGATGGACCTCCAAACAGGTGTAAGGTATGGATGGACTCAGTAGTTATAGGCAGTCAGTCCCACCATTAAAAGAAAAAAGAAAGAAGAAGGCATATAGCAATTTTAATACATGAAAAGCAAAGGAAATACACTCACGTGTTTAGCAGTAAAATCAAGAGCTTGTATAAAAGAAGACAGTGATCTCAGCATATCCTCCTGACGCATTTAAACTTAGAAGTCATCATCTGGTGTGCTGGACCACTGTACTGGCTGAGTATTTATAGATACTGGTTACCCCATAACAAGTGGCAGCTCCGTCTGATTGAAAGTGCAAATTATGGAGATTACTTCCTGGTTCCTCCAAAATGGTGCCTGGGTTTGCATTCCAAGCCTCATTTTCATATGCAGAGGAGAATTACCTTAACAGTGTTATCTCAGACTTCGTGGATCGGGATAAACCTGACCTGGTCTAAATGGATCAATTGTAGTAAGTGCTGGTGGAGGCAGGAGGTGAATATTTTGGTAAACAGCTTTAGATCAATATTCAACAGTGATATTGGCCTCTATCTACCACAAGATGTTAGATCTTTGCCTTCTTTAGGGAAGTCTGAAATTTGAGCTGTTAAAGTTTCTGGGAGTAAGGATGCCTCTAATATAAGGGCCAAAGGAGGACAGGAGGAGCTTATAGTATTATAATGTAAAGCCGTCGCATCTGGGAATTTGTTCATTTTAGTTGTACGGCCCGGAGTTCCTCCAGTGTGAAGGGGGCCTCCAGGTTCTCCCGTAGAGTAGGGGATAATTTAGGTAAATGTGAGGAAGCAAGGTATTTATCCAATTGCGCCTGGAAGGGGGACACTATCGGTAAGTTATAGAGAGATAAATACAATGTCCCAAATGCTTGTTACAATCTGCTTGGGGAGTGTAGCCTTGTGTCCACCTGGGCCAAAAATCTGAATGATATATGTCACTAGCCTTTGCCCCCTGATGGAACTGGCCAGTAAGTGGCCACACGTATCACCCAATTCGTAGGAAAATTTCTGTCAGGTTTGCAACACACTTTGGCTTTATAACACATCAAGTTGGTTATGCGTTTACATAGGCTCAGAAGTTCCTCTTCCAGTGTTTGCGACGGAGCAAGCAGTAGCCCAAGTACATACTAGGCAAGCTCTAGCCAGTGGTCCATCCTCATGAGGACATGAATATGTAAACCTGCAGGCTCCATTACATTATTATCTATGCATGTATCATTGTTATCATTTGGTTGTAACAAACACTTTTGTACATTAATGAAGCTTTCATAAGAATATAAAAAAATATTTGTTAAAATCATACTGATTATCGCTTATGATGAAGTCCTTCAAATACCCACTCTTCAATACAAGTTTTACTTACAGTTCTGCAGTTACTAGAAAAGACATTACTTCCTTTTGAAATGTAGGTGCCACATTTGTTTTGTGACAATCATTAGCTGCATATTTTTGTAATAATAGAATATTGCTACAATATATAAGATATATTTTGTCTGTTAGTCTTCTTTCTTTAAATCCTGAGGTCATACAGTTGGGTTGCATGAATGCATTTCTCTCTAGGATTGCTGAACATATATTTTTCTCATTAGTTTTGTTCTGTGTAGAAAAGGTTATGTTATCTTTATTTATCTGACTTTTTTGTTTTAAAAATGAATTGGGCAATCATACGTTGTACAAGCATGTGAATATATGAAAACACGCATACTCAAAATTAATTGTCAATATGATCTTTAATATTTTAATCCTTTTAAAAATTATATTTAATGTTGACAGATTGCTGCAAACTGACTTAGTGATAACAGAATATTTGAAATTCATTTTACCATCTGTTTTTGATACCGTATGTTTTTCCCTTTTTTCTAGCTTTCTGGTAAAATAAAACTGAAATGAACATGTTTATGAACTAGCGATGTTATTCACTTTTGAAATGTGGTGTCACAGAAGTCTATGCTCATTTAGTCAAATGTTGGCAATTGAAACTAATGTTGTTATTAAAGAACCTCAGAAATGAAGAAAATAAGTGGTTAGGGTTTATTTTACTGCCAAGTTATTCTTTTAAAGTTGTGAATAAATGTTAAACAGATAATCAAACAATGAGAGTTCACTTGCAAGCTGAGCATTCAGCACCCCTTCCTCTTGAATAAAACTCCACGTTATTGACATTAGACTGGCATATTGCAAACAAAAGTGTAACGCTTAAAACCCAGACAAGGTCCCTTAATCAGACAAATTTACATAGCATGTGTACTGCGTTATAACTAGATATACTGTATCTACAGAAGAGAAACCAATGGAAAGACAAATTACTATTACCATAATGTCATGGTGATGTCATATTCCAGCCCAAACCACTTAAATAGACATAGCAATTAACATAAATACCTAATGGGAGCTCCTCCAGGGGCCAGGGCTTATGTTATCTGTTTCCCAAAGGGGGAGGTCCCTCAGTGTTGTTCCTATATGGATGGCTAGCAAAAAGAAGGTAGGTGCCAATGCATGTGCAGTGGATGGCATCCATCGCTACACAGCATCTACAACTGGGGATGCTGTACTGCATCTATGCAGGCATACTCCAGGCATACAGGGAGGACATGCATAGTCAGATGGTTGCCAATAGCAACACATATAGACAAAAAAGGTGCAAACGTCAAAAAAAGGCAAAAAGGTTGCAGGGAGTAAAAAACAAAGGGGTTAATATACAGTATGAGCTATAGACCTGGTGTAATGAGTATGAGGCGAGAAACAGAAGAATACAAAAAAATACATAAAAAATACATCATGCACATAACATATCTTATTGAATGAGCCCAAGAGAAATAGAGAACGAAATAGAACAGTGATCCTTTGGTTTGAGCACTCTTGTCTTGTTTAACCACTTCAGCCCCTTAGTGACCAGGCCATTTTTTTGCGATACGGCACTGCGTCGCTTTAACTGACAATTGTGTGGTTATGCGATGTTGTACCCAAACCAAACTGACCTCCCTTTTTACCCACAGATAGAGCTTTCTTTTGCTGGTATTTGATCACCTCTGCAGTTTTTATTTTTTGCGCTATAAACAAAAAAAGACCAACAATTAAAAAAAACGATTTTTTTTTTTTTTTAACTTTCTGCTATGATACATATCCAAAAAATAAATAATTTATTCATCAGTTTAGGCTGATATATATTCTTCTAGGGTAAGGAAGGGGAAAAAAAACACAATAAAGCATGATCCAAAGAGCTCCAGCAGGGAGCAATCAGATGTTCCCTGGATCAACTTTACCTCTAAATATTAGTATCCAGTTATATTATGTGTATGTAGGAAAGAATCCAGGCCGTTCTTAAAACAATCTACTGAGCTGGCCAGAACCACCTCTTGAGGGAGTCTATTCCACATTTTCACAGCTCTTACTGTGAAGAAGCCTTTCCATATTTGGAGATTAAATCTCTTTTCGTCCAGACGTAAAGAGTGCCTCTTGTCTTCTGTGAAGAAGCCTTTCCATATTTGGAGATTAAATCTCTTTTCGTCCAGACGTAAAGAGTGCCTCCTTGTCTTCTGTGATGCCCTTAAAGTGAATAACTCCAAGTTCAATATATGGAACACTTATCCTTTTATACATGTTGATCATATCCCCCTAATCTCCTCTTCTCAAGAGAGAATAAATGCAGTTCAGCTAATCGTTCCTGATAGGTGAGCTCCTCCATGCCTTTTATCAGTTTGGTTTCCCTTCTCTGCACTTTTTCCAGATCCCCAAAATCTTTTTTTGTGAACTAGTGCCCAAAACTGAACTGCACATTCCAGATGAGGTCTTACTAATGATTTATACAGGGGCAAAATTATATCTCTCTGTAGTCCATACCTCTCTTAGTACAAGAAAAGACTTTGCTCACTTTGAAAATTGCAGCTTGCCATTGCATGCCATTATTAAGCCTATGATCTACCAGAACACCCAGACCCTACTCCACCATTGACTCCCCCAGCTGTTCTCCCTCGAGTATGTATGATGCATGCATATTCTTAGCTCCCAAGTAAATAACTTTACATTTATCAACATTAAACCTCATTTACCACACAGTTTCCCAATTAAACAGTGCATTGGGGTTAGCTTGTAAGTTGGAGACATCCTGTAAGGATGTTATTCCACTGCATATCTTGGTGTCATCTGCAAAAGACTGAAATAGTACTTTTAATCCCAGACCCTATATCATTTATAAATATATTAAAAAGTAAGGGTTCCGACACTGAAACTTGGGGTACACCACTAATAACTTTAAACCATTCAGAGGATGAATCATTAACCACTACTCTCTGAATAGAGTCTTTTAGCAAGTTTTCTATCCATTTGCAAACTGATTTTTCCAAGCCTGCAGACTTTACCTTACACATGAGCCATGTGTGGGGAACTATGTCAAATGCTTTGGCAAAATCCAAGTATACTATGTCCACAGCCACTCCTTTGTCTAAGGTTTTGCTCACCACTTCATAAAAAGAAATCAGATTTGTCTGACAACTTCTGTCTTTCATAAATCCATGCTGTCTGTTATTTTAAATATTTTTTTTCCAGCAAGAAATCATCTATGTGGTCTTTTATTAAACTCTCCGGTATCTTCCCAACTATAGAAGTTAAACAAACCGGTCTATAGTTATTTGGTAAAGACTTTAAATCCTTTTTAAATATAGGTACCAAATTGGCCTTATGCCAATCCAGTGGTGCTATGTCAGTCATTAACGAGTCCCAAACAGAAACAATGGCTTTGAAATGGCAGAGCTCCATTCTTTTAGGATCCATGGGTGTATGCCATCTGGTCCAGGTGCTTTATTCACCTTTATTCTGTCTAAATATTTCTGGACCATATCAATTTTGAGCCATAGTGGTTCATTTGGGCCTTTTTCACTATCATCCCCATTATGAACATGAGCTCACCCATGCTCCTTTGTGTACACAGAGCTGAAGAAAGTATTTAATACATTTGCCTTCTCTTTGTCCCCAGTCACCCTATCCAGATTATTTTGTAAAGGGTCTGCATGCTCAGACTTGACCTTTTTACTATTAATATATTTGAAGAATTTTGGAGGGTTTGTCCTACTATCTTTTGAAATCTGTTGTTTGTTTTACATTTTTGTGTCCTTTACTTCTTTTTTACATATTCTGTTTTACTTTTTGTAACATTTAAACAATGATTCCTTAATTTTTATACAGTATATTTTTTTCATTTTTATATTTTTTAAACGCTCTTTTCTTATTATTTATTGTTTTTTTTAACTTTGGCTGTGAGCCACATAGATTTTATTTTTAGCCTTTTAAACTTGTTGCCCATGGGAATATATTTTGCAGTGTGTTCACATACAGTCATTTTGAAAAATTCCCATTACTGTTCTGTGTTCATTGATGCCAATATCCCCTCCCAGTCTAAGACTTGTAGAGCAGCCCTCCTCCTTGGAAAATTTGCTCTCTTAAAGTTAAATATTTTTATTTGTTTACCAACGTTTTTTATTGAAGTATAGCAACAACATATACATGAAACGGAACACAGAGAGATCTGCAATTACATCCAAAAAGCAGGGTATATACATTTAAGAGTACATCTCTCTATAAAGCATTAGTGAAAAAAAATTAGGAAGAACAATTAAACAAAAAAGAAACTACTAACAGACAAAATAAAGAATCAAGGCATCAGAAAAAAACGTTTTGATATTATGCATATCATTTCCTGATCAAGTACATTCACAAATGTGAGTTACTGAAACTAGACAAATCTTATAATAAAAAAAAGAAACTGCACTAATATATTGACCTGTTTAAAAAGGGGGAAGTCTCACTAATACATGGAGTGTTTAGTAGGCTGACCAATACTCCTATTTACAGTTGAATATTCACATGGAATCCATAATGTAAATATATTTTTTCCATCAGTTTTATTGACTCTATACTGTAAAGCACGAGCAACCAAGGTATAGTTGGGGACCACTAATTGAGGGCTATAGTCCATTGTATTGCACTGAATAGTGTATGTGGCAGTTTTTGGAAAGGGGGCAGGACCTCTAGGAGTTCAGCATAGAGAATACACATCTGGTATGTCAATGTTATTGGCATGTCCGTAATCTGAAACACTTTCTTAGTGGCCTGCTCCTAAATAGACCAAAGAGCTCCACAGCTCCAAAAAGTGTGCCCCTTTCTTGACAGCCCAAAGTTAAGAGCCGTTTCACACTGAGCCGCGGGCAGCATTAGCAGTAGTTTTAGTGGGGCTTTACCACTGTTTTAGCGGCACTATTCGGCACTATTCGGCCGTTAGCAAGGCGATTTTAACCCCCGCTAGCGGCTGAAGAAAGGGTTAAATGTGCCCGTGTAGCGCCACTGCCGAAGCGCTTTGCAGGCACTTTGGCAGTGGTGCCCATTCATTTCAATGAGCAGGGGCGGTGGAAGAGTGGTGTATACACCACTCCTCCACTGCCCCAAAGATGCTGCTAGCAGGATTTTTTTAACGTTCTGCCAGCGCAGTGCCACCAATGTGCCCCTGCATGGGCAACTGATTTCTATGTAAACATGTGAAGCATCTACCACATTATACCACTTTAGTTTAAACACTGTGGCCATTACAGTCTCCTGATCTTCAATGACCACCAATGCTCGGGAAGGGAGGGGGTGGGGCTGACTACCAGTGGAGGCCTTTAGGACCTAGTCATGCCAGGGCGATTTGCTGCAGTTGGTTTAACACCATGTTATTCGCTTCAGCCCCAGAAGATTTTATCCCCTTCCTGACTAGAGCACTTTTTGCGATTCGGCACTGCGTCGCTTTAACTGACAATTGATCGGCCGTGCGACGTTATACCAGAACAAAATTGACGTCCTTTTTTTTCCCACAAATAGAGATTTCTCTTGGTGATATTTTATCACCTCTGTGGTTTTCATTTATTGCGCTATAAACAAAAAAATGAGCGACAATTTTTTTTAAAAAAAAGCAATATTTTTTACTTTTTGCTATAATAAATATCCCCCATAAATATATATATATATATATATAAAAAAAAATTTCTCAGTTTAGGTCGATATGTATTCTTATACATATCTTTGGTAAAAAAAAATCATAATATGCGTATATTGATTGGTTTGCACAAAAGTTATAGTGTCTACAAAATAGGGAATAGATTTATGGCATTTTTATTATAAATTTTTATTTATTAGTAATAGCGGTGATCTGCGATTTTTATCGGGACTGCGACATTATAGCAGACACATCGGACACTGATTACTTTGTAAATGACACTGGCAGGGAAGGGGTAAAACACTAGGGGGTGATCAAGGGGTTAAGTGTGTCCTAGGGAGTGATTCTAACTGTGGGGGGTGGGCTACCACTGACATGATATCGAGCACTGCTCCCGATGACAGGGAGCAGTAGATCCCTGTCATGTCACTAGGCAGAACAGGGAAATGCCTTGTTTACATAGGCATCACCCCCTGTTCTGCCGCTCCGTGACATGATCGCCAGACAGTCTGCGGGACACACGGGCACGGTCACGCTTTATGTGGTGTGCCCACCCACTAGCCCCTCAAATTAAAGGGGACATACAGGTATGCCCATTTGCCCACTGCTGCCATTGTGCCGACGTATATCGGCATGCGGCGGTCGGCAGTTGGTTAATGAGGGTTGCATTGAAGCTACCAGCACACCACAGCAGACTAAATACTGGAAATACACTGTGTTGGGAAGTTGTGTTGAAGTGCCATTCGTAATAAATTGCACCATATTGCAGCAATGCGCACGACAGGTGTTACCACAATGCCCAGGTGTAAATGGGCCCCTACTGACTTGCCAATGTCTTGAAAAGGGGGAGTGGGGTTAATCCACTGACACCAATGCCTGGGAAGGGGTGGAGGGAATATTGCTCCCACTCACCCCCAGTGTCATGGTACAGATACAGATGTTGAAAGCAAGGATTCTTCCTCCCACTGATATCGACGATGGGAAATGTTTTCACTCACTGACTATAGTCATTTTTTTGCTTCCACTGACTGCCAAGCTGAGACATATTTGTCTCCCACAGACCAGCAGGAGGGAATATTGTACATACTCCTGACCTTTGCACCCTGTATCTTTTTCTGTGTGTTCCACTCCTAATCTCTGCATTAAATGAGCCTTGTTGTACATTACATTCACCTGACTGCTGCACTGTATATGCAATTATTTATGGTATTATAGTTCTGACTGCTGCACTCTGTAAGTTGTGCTGTACATTACATATTCCCGACCACAGTGCCCTTTGTCTTAACAGCTGCTGAATGTTACTTAGCCCAAATTTTAATGAAGTTCTTCCTCTAACTATTTTAATAAAGTTTTTCTTTAAGTTAAGGTTAGCTGTCTGTCTTTATTCTGGGCATCAAAAGGCATGTGCAATGAGAGAGTTTCAATTTTAAAATGATCTCAGAAACCTCTTAAATTAATGTCAAACAAATGCCCATCCAAACAGGCACCTTTATTAGCTGAAGAGTCGTGTGTCATAAACAATTTTAATTTTTCTATAGAAATACTGCTTGTAAGTGTCTCAGTGCTGCTGATCTACTCAAATATCCTTTACCCACTTCCTGTCTATATGCATTAGGTGCAAAGCTGGCTGCAAATCATTTTAAAGGACCCTGATAGTTACGTTTTAAAAAAACACCTTGCACACAATTTCTTCTTTAATGAACTAATATTCAGTAGGCTTCCCTAGAAAAACCTCTCTAGCAAAGTTATAAAGTAAAAATCATTAATAATAAGTTATTACAATTGATTATACTGGATATACAATGTTTTTTTTTTTCTTTTGGTAATTCTATGAATTATATTGAATTCATTTTTTCATTATCTAATACCAAATTGACGGACATGAGCTTAAAGTCGATTTGCATGTGTGTTCATGCTTTTTTAATTTATTTTAATTTATTGTTTTAAGAGGGTTCTTTATATAAGTATATATTTTCCTTTTTTGTATATACAGCCATGGCCAAAAATATTGTCACCCCTGCATTCCTGTCCACTTCACCCAGAAAATTGTTGCAATTACAAATGTTTAGGCATGCTCATGTTTATTTCTTTTGTATTGCTATGACACTGACTATATTGACATGACATTGATATAAAAGTTTGAGAAACAAAAAGCTAAATCTGACATATTCCATTCAAAACTCCAAACATGGACTGGACAAAATGATTGGCACCCTCAATTTAATATTTGGTAGCACACCCCTTGGAAAAAAATAACTGAAATCAATCACTTCCTGTAACCATCAACGAGTTTCTTACACCTCTCTACTAGAATTTTGGGCCACTCTTCATTCCCCAACTGCTCCAGGTCTCTCAGATTGGAAGGGTCGTTGTGCCATTTTCAGAAAAGGCACATAAAGGGTTAATTGATCTCATGGATAGCTCACCACCTCATTAGTTCTGGTTGTTTATGGGTTAATAAACCAGACAAACAATTCTTGTAGGCCGGCCATACACGGAGCAGATTTCTTTCCTGCAATCACAGTTGCAGGAAAAAAATATACTCGATTCCCCCCTCAACACAGACAGTGTTGATGCGGGAATCCCTCCTGCTGGGCAATTGTCTTCTCCCGACGGGGGCGGGTGGAGGTAGTAGTCCCCTCCAGGAGAAGACAGTGATTATCGCTAGTGACTATAGCAGCCACTATCAATAATTACAAGAGAACCCAGCAGGCTGGTTGTACCCAAGTTGACCCATTAACGATTCGAATCTTGGCTGGTTCCTGCTGAACCGGCCAAGATTCGAACTGTATATGGCCGGCCTAAGTCACCAGGGTCAGCAGGGCACTTATAGCAGTAATCTTAGAGTGCTGATTACACACAAACTATTACAATGTTGCTATCTGTAAATACGAGCTCTCCCTCTCTCCCCTGTTTATTTATATAGCCAAATCCATTGCAAGCATGGAAACGCGAGTACATTGCACTGACATGTGAACAACTAAACATAGTACTCCGCTCCCATCTCCACCTCTTGCTTGAGCTGTCACTATGAAAATTCCTAAGGGGCAGGTTATGACAAAGCAGGAGTTAACCTTTGAAACACGTTACTGCCCCCTCAGCACTGTCCCCCACCTCTCACAGACACAAAGAGGTTGCCATGAGGTAGACTGCTCTTGTGCAGAACACCGACAATTAGCAGGCTCTCTGATCTCTCTGTAGCTGGCTAGAGGCAAAGGACTGGCTCATACACTGACAGCTTTGCAGTTTCTCCATCCAGCACACTGCTGACAACCCTGTGGTGTTTCTCAACTCCCATTCATGCTGATTGTCAAGATTTTAAGAGAGTGCACTGTTTGTTTTTTATGGAATAAATGATTTTATCATTCTAATGAGGATCTTGTGCTGCTATTCGTTTGTTGATAGTTACAATGGTTTCAACAATTATTCAACCAATAACAGAAAATCTCCGTAGCAGAACTCTTTACCCACAGTTGATCAAGAGGAAGCCTAAAAAACCTTCTAAACCCATGGTCCAATTTTCGCTAACAGGGAAAAAAAACTTTCTAATCCCCTGAGGCAATCAGATATTCTTTACACTTAAAAATATAATACAAATAATTCCGGGTGCATTCAGTGAATTTAGGGATGCATCCAACATCTTTTAACAATTAACTGAACCATCTAGAAATAGATTCTGAAGCAGCCTATTTTAATGTAGCGGCGACATTTTTACAAGGTGTCTGCTATGTCTAAATTTAGTATTTTTCTCCCAGAACAGTAAAAGGGTTCCGGTGTTCCGGAGGTTAATTGTGTAGGTTTAACTTTGGCATCAGTTTGGCTGGGCTGTGCAGGGGTTCTGCCTGGTCATGTGTACTTTTAGGTGCACATAATAGGCCCAGAACCAGGCCTGGTTGGACGTTTTGGGTATCAACATTCCCCAGAGCCAATCAGCGTGTGCATCTGGCCCCGCTGAGGAGTCTGGGGAAGGGTACTTAAGATGCTGGAGTCACGTGTTCGGGGTTCGTTCTTGGCCGGAGCTGCCTGTTCCTGGTTCATGGGAAATGTAGTTCCAAAACATCTGGGGTGTTAAGGTTTGCCATCACTGCTATATATGATATCCCATATAAATTGTATGAACAGGTAAAGTCAAGTGTAGCGCTAATTAAACTTCCTCAGAATACCATTTCATATTTTTACAGCTCTTTCTGTGAAGAAGCCTTTCCATACATAGAGATGAAACCGTTTTTTCCTCCAGACACAAAGGGGTTGATTTACTAAAGGCAAATAGACTGTGCACTTCTGCAAGTGCAGTTGCTCCAAAGCTTAGTGTGACTTCCATCATACACTTTTTTATTTCCTTGAATGTGATTGGGTATCCTTTGTAAAGTGAAGCTTTACCTCATTTACTAAGCTCTGGAGCAACTGCACTCGCAAAACTGCACAGTCTATTTGCCTTTAGTAAATCAACCCCATCGAGTGCCCCTTGTACTTTACAATAACCTTAAAGTGAATAACTTTGCACCAAGTTCACTATATGGCAATGTATCTATTTATGCACAGTGATCATATCCCCCCCTTTATTGCCTCCTCTCAGGTAGAAACAAATTCAGTTCAGATAATCTCTCTTCATAGCTGAGGTTCTCCATGTCTATCAATTGGTTGATGAGGTATTTCTAATGCTTTGTGCAAGGGCAATATCATGCCACTCTCTCTGGGCTCTTTACCTCTTGTAATATATCGAAGTATTCTTAAAGGAGAAGTACAGCCAAAGCTCATTTGGCTATACTTCTCCTTTGTCTCATTTTCAGCAGACAGTCACAGAGCCGGTCTAGGCTGTGGAAAGATCCTGACAATATGGTCGGCATCCACCCACAACCCTGGACTGGCACCTGGCTCAGCTTCTCAGTGAGCCACTGAGAGCCTGAGCCATCTGCTCCTGCTCCCGCCCCCTCCACAGCTCAACACTCCAGTGAGCGCAGGGGGGGCAGAGTATACAGTGGTGACTGATAGTCACCAGCTCTCTGCTCATGGAGTTCTGAGAACTGATTGATCAGTGGTGTTTGATCGCTTGGTTCTCAGTCTTGGAGTCGGCAGGTGGCAGATGCAGTATCGGTAAGTATGATTCTTGAAAAAAAACCTTTACTTCTCTTTAAGTCTAAAGCCCCATACACACGTCGGATTTTCCGATGGATTCTGTCCTATCAGACAATGTTGTCGGAAATTCCGACCGTGTGTAGGCACCATCGGACAGTTTCCATCGGATTGTCCGACGGACAAAGTCCTATCTCCTGCTGGATAGATTTTTTGACAACAAAGTCCGATCACACCAAATCCGATCGTGTGTAGCGAATTCCGAAGGACAAAGTGCTACGCATGCTCAGATCACATTACAAGACCAAAGCTATTGGCTACTAGCCTCTACGTAGTCCCGTCGTAGGCAACAAACGTCACCACGTTCAGAATGATCGGATTTTCCGACAACTTTGTCCGACCGTGTGTACGCAAAACCAACATCGGACAAAGTATGACGGACATGATCCGACGGACCTGGTCCTCGGATAATCCGAGCGTGTGTATGGGGCTTTAGATCTTCCAACACTCAGATCCTTCTTGACCACTGAATCCCCCAGTTGTACTCCCCCTAGAATGTATTATGCATGCTGGTTGCCCTAAAGTGCATACTTCAAAGCGGAGTTCCAACCATTTAAAAGTCAGCAGCTACAAAAAGTGTAGCTGCTGACTTTTAATAATCAGACACTCACCTGTCCCACGGTCCTCTCTCCGAGGTGCCGGCATTCTAACTGTGGGCTGTGGCTGTGGCTGTGGCTGTGGCTGTGGCTGTGCGCTGCACGCTCTGAATGGCCGGGCAATCTTCTGGGACCTGTAACCTGTCCCAGAAAATTGCAGGGAGGGAGGGGGGATTGGTGATCTTCCTTCTGGCGCCACGGAGCCAGGGGAGGAAGTGGGAGCTGGTTGCCTGTAAAAACAGGGTACCCGCTCTTCCCCCAAAAAAATTACATGCCAAATGTGGCTTGTCAGGGGGTCATCAACACTTAAAGCGAAAGTTCCATTTTTGTGTGGAACTCCGCTTTTAAATTTATGAACATTGAACCCTCATCTCTCACATAGCTGCCAATTAAGCAGTGCATTCAGATCTGCTTGTAAGTTGGAGACATCATGTAAGGAATTTATTCAAACACTTCAATGGTACTTTTATTTCCCCACTTTACAGTATATAATTTATAAATAGGTTAAAAAATGAGGGACCCAACACTGAATTTGGGGCACACCACTAATAACCTATCTAGCCAGTCATGAAAGAGTGTCTAAAACAACTGATAGGAACTAGCTGAAAATAACTTTGACTTGGGGTGGGTTTGCTGAAAATGACTGAAGCTCTGAATCCAAACCCCATTGAAGCCAATGTGAGCCATATGTTAAAAACCAGGCCATTTATAATGGCCATTTTCTAGGCTGACAGGCAAGGAATTGTCATAAAATTGCATTAGGTTCTGGGCACTGCCCCAGGAACATGTACCAATGCAAAAAATAAATACAATAAAGGCTAGGTTGACCTTTGAAAACAAAATAATACATACATGTGTTTTTGCAGGAATAAAATATGCAGTTATTTTTTTACAGGAGCTTGCAAAGCATTGTACCAAGGATTAGTGGATCGTGGGTCCAATGTGAGGGTCCTGCAAATACTTTCTCCAGTTCTCTGCCCATACCGCTGTATAGGCTGTCAGTTAGATTGCTGGAGAAAGATTCTAAATACTGCACACTTAGTAGTTTATTATGAACTACAATTCCACAGTAGCAGATGAAACTTGTGTAGTTCATTCATTCACCGATTGCAGCTGCCCTGATTTCAAATTTGACAACAGCTGTGGGGGAGAGAAACCCCCTGTTCTCTGAGGAGGGGAGGAATTTTCACCTTGTTACATGTGTGGTATTGGGGTGATTATACTCATGTGGCACATGCTTTTTCCCAATGAGTTGCGCCAGTCCAAACTGTATTTTAGGAAATGGCAGTCCACTTTTTTAAACAGGAACTAACAGTTCACATAAAAATCAGTTGCCCACACAGGTGTTTCCATCATCAACCTGAAAAGTCAACTGAACGTAGCAAGCCACTTGGCTTCCTTGTCAGCACAGCAGCTGCATGGCCTGCTCCTGACCCCTGGGTAAGGGCTCTCCCAACACCTCAATAGGAGCCCACCTGACTCCTGGGATGAGACCTCCTGGCTGGGGAACCTCTGACCCCTGGGCAAGACCTCCTGCCTCCAATACAGGAACTGTCTCCAAACTAGCTATTCTCAGGCTTGAGTATATAAGGACAATGTTTACTCACACAGGCTGCAGGCACCCAGTAAAATCCAGACACAGGAGGTTCCATCCTACCTAAGACACTGGAAGCTTCAACCTCCAGATTCAAATCTGGGATTTCAGAATCAGGAGAAAATAAAAAAAACACAGTTTTCTCTGCTCATAAGCCATATTCTGGAACTTAGCATTAAAGTGTTTGCTACCCCAGCATTTCATAATCCTGATATGTGTCTGCTGTACCATGTACTTGTATCCTGTTCTCTTTGTATTGCTTCCTTTGTGTGAAATCCCTGGTGTTCTGCCAGTCCCTCTGCTGTCCTACTAAAAACTGACTATACTAAGCAGGAGAACACACCATGGTCAGTTCTCTAGCTTTGCTGGGAACTCAGTATGCTCTCCTCCAATGATCAGACTTGCCCTGAAACCCCCCCCCCCCCCCCTGCACAGCCTTTCACTGGGAAGCTCAATGTGCTGTTGCTTCTCCTCCCCCTCTGCTTTTTTATGCAGCTGAGAACAGAGGGAACAGAAGGAATGTTATCACTAATACAAAAGGGATAAAGGGGTATTCATATTTATTTTGTATCTTTACAAAAATGTTTTGCCTTTCATTCAATTTTAAACAGAATGGATTGTTTTACAACGTGATCATTTACAATCTCTTTAAGCCTTTATGCAAATCCTGTGTCATTTTCTTCTATATTTGAACAGTGGCAGGGCCTTACACTGTCACATATGTTACACCGTAAATATGGCTGTACCTAGATCATGGTGTTAAAAGTTGAACTTATCCTTTGAAAAAAATTTGTTTGTTGGGGAGCAGCGATTTTAATAATGCTAAAAAGGCAATGCTAAAAATGTTAACATTCCTTTAAACAACTTACCTGGGGGATATATATAATGTATACAACCTACTACAGCAAAACTGATAATTTTACAAAGGAAAAAAATGCTGTTTAAATTGCTGTTAACTGGTAGATCTTGGCTATTCACTTGTGTTAGTAAACAAAGGGGCTAGGGATTCTTTTCAACTATACCAGACCCTTATCCTAGATGATGCCTCTTTCCCACAACCCAAGCTGTCACTAGGGAAGTAAACAAGGGGGCAGGGTAAACCCAGTGATATCAATGATGACATCACTGGTGAGTCTCTTTCATCGTACTTGACAATGCTCTGTATTACTGGACAATGGTTTTGATGATGAATTTACATTTATTGGGGTTTTTATTTTTTGGGGACTTTATTTTTTGGGGTTTTTATTTTTTTTTATCAAGGATGTAAAAAGTGTGTGCTTTTATTTACTATGTACAATTTTGTTGTGAATGAGAAGGGGTACTATGGGGATTTTGGGGAAGGAATCCGTAGTTGAATTTGCCAAGACCTTTTTCCTATGTTGATGAGACCTCCACAACTCAAATTGTCATCTGGGAGGTAAACAAAGGGTCATGGTGCACCCAGGGATATCAAAGCTGACATTATTGATTAGGCTTTGTATTACTGTACAATGTGATTGAAGATGAATTTATATTGTGGGGCATTTTTTTTTTTTTTTTTAACCCTGTAAGGCCCTCTGTTGTAATATTATAACATAACTTTTAACTCTACTAAAATTACCCAGCATTTTTCTTTCACCTAAAGACCAAGTTTACATAATTAGTAGGTCCTATTGTTCAGCCTAGCTCTCATATTGGATGGTAAAATGTGTAAATAGGCCTGTTTACCTGGACATGAAGTCAACCTGTGAACTTGCCTTGAAGCACACAACTGGGCTTGATAATGAAATATTAAAGTAAGTAAACTGCCTGAAAAAAATTTTCTCTGATTAATAACATGTCTAGATCATGCATATATCAAGGTACTGTTGAATGCATTGATAATATTAGATTTTGAGCTTGCTATGTTTCTGTTGTAATTTTACAATGTTGGGTTAGAGGAGTAGCAGAATTTGCCTGTGCACCTTTCAGTTTTCACCTGTTCCAGGTGGTAAAAAAAGCCATACAAATACTGTTTTTGATCATTCACAATACCAGCTTGAGATCAAAATGTAATGCTTATTACTTGAAAAATTCAAATTTAAATTAAGGAATAAATAATTTATTATTTATCTTTTAATGTACTGTATGTATATACATAACTTGTCCTGTTGGGGGCATGGCCTGACGAGGCATGTGAACAGACCTGTTCCGCAAAGCTCCCATTGCTGACCCCGATACTGATCCTACCCTCGCCCCTATTACCACCCGGATTCGGCTGATCCTCTGACCCTCCAGGACCTGTTGGCAAGTGGTTCAGTAAGCATGCTGACCCACAGCCGCGGCCTCTCAGGAATTCCAAGATGGCGCATGGCAGTCTCAGCATCAGAAGACACCACAAGGCACAGACAAGAGGCTGGAACAGGGGGGTAAGTCTAACAGACCCCCTAAGTCCAAGGAACAACCCAGGGGCATGTTATATTACACACAAAAGCTGTCTGGTCCTGCTGAATCCTCCCAGGCTAGGGCTCAGCGCACTGATCTCTCCCCTGAGCCTGCAGACAGGGAGGATGCAGACAGGCTAGATGAAACTGCACCCCTGGAGTCTGTACCTGATCCCATGCCTGACTTGCTTGCCATGCTCTCAGAGGATAGCCCCCAGCCCACACTTTGTGAAATCCTGCATGCTGTACAAAGATGCACTGCTACTGTGGATTATTTGAAGGAAAGGTTTGGTATGGTTCAGTGGGGGGGGGGGGGGGGGGGGCACCCTTTCCTGCCGGGCTGCATGCTCAAAAAAGGGTTTGTTATGGATTTTGGAGGGGACCTCATGCCATTTTTTGTAAATTTTGGCATGGGGTTCCCCTTAAAATCCATACTAGGCCCTTCGGGCCTGGTATGGACTGGGACTGGGGGAGGGAAACACATGCTGTTTTTTCAATGTTTTTTTATGTATATTGCCAGGATCCGGCAATACATTACAGCCGCAAGCTATTTTAAATGACATTTTTTCCCTTTAGAAATGCTGCGGTACTGTTATAAACATGGGAAAGATGCACTACTTTACAGGCAGACTAAGAGGACCCCCATGCATGATATTTAAAGGAATATTTCATTTTTATTGTTTCACTTTAAGCATTATTAAAATCATTCCTCTTGAAAAAACGGCCAGTTTAAAAACTTTTTTTTTGAATTGATGCATGTCCCCTGGGCCAGTACTCGGGTCCCCAAACACTTTTCCTGGCAATAACTTGCATATAAGCCTTTAAAATTAGCACTTTTGATTTTTCACATTCGTGTCCCATTAACTTTAACGGTGTTCGGATGTTCGGAGACATTTTATGGCTATTCGCATGTTCTGGTGCAAACCGAGCAGGGGGTGTTCAGCTCATCTCTACTCAGAATCATTTATAAGCAAATTAAACAGAATTGGTCCCAGGATAGAGCTTTGGGGTACCCCACTTACAACTCCAAACCATTCAGGAGATACATTATTTATTACCACCCTCTGAATTTGTTCCTGTAACCAGTTTTCTATCCATATACATACACTCATCATCTTTGCCAACAGAGTTCAATTTGTAAATTATGCATTTAAGGGGAACTGTATAGAATGCTTGGGAAATCCAGATACACCACGTCCACAGGCCTTCCACTCCCCATATTATAGCTTACTTCTTCATAGAATGTTAACAGGTTGGTCTGGCAAGAATGATCTTTTATGAATCCACTGTGGTTACTACTAAAATGATACCATTTTCATCATCAAATTATTGTATATGATACCTTATCATCCCTTCCAATAGTCTACATACTATTGAAGTTAGACAGCCTGTTCTGTAGTTTCAAGGTATAAATCTTGTCCCATTCTTGAATATTGGTACAATGTTAGCTTTTCTCCAATCAGTTGTATCATTTCAGTCACTAAGCTGTACTTAAATATTAGAAATGATAGTCTGTCTATAACATAGCTAAGTTCTTTGATGACTCTCACGTGTAAGCCAACTGGTTCTGGTGATTTATTCACATTAGGTTTTTCAAGTCTTTTTGAACACTGGCTTCTATTAGCCACAAGGGAACATTCTCTTGTCTACTATACCCCTCCTTTTCCATAGTAAGAACTGATGAGAATAATGTATTTAATACAGTTGCCTTCTCCTTGTTACTTTTAACCAACCTCCCCTGATTATCCTGTATAGGGCCAATTTGTTCTGACCTCACTTTTTTACTATTAATATACTTTTAAAACAATTGGGGTATTTTTCTTTATTAACTTCTGCTATGTGCTCTTACATCGTACAGTTTAGTAAAGTTAACTTTTACAAAAGGCAAATCCACTTTGCACTGCAAGTGCACTTGAAAGAACAGTCACTCTAAATCTGAGGGGTAGATCTGAAATGTGTGGAAGCTCATCCAATCATGTGCAAGCTAAAATGCTGTTTTTTTATTTTCCTTGCATGTCCCCCTCGGATCTACAGCGACTTTACTTCCAAGTGCACTTGCAGTGCAAAGTGGATTTTCCTTTAGTAAATAACCCCCAATGTCATGCACTGAAATTTGGGGGCTTTTTTGAACCAACCCTTGACTGATAATTGCTGACTGACTGCCATGGGGATGCCACACTTTGCACATTGCCTTCTCCTTTTTTTTTATACTGGTTTACATGAAAAAGGAAACATGCAAATATGATATGCAAATATATAGCTATTATTCTCAGACATATAAGAATAAATTGTTAGGGAAAGATCTAATGTTATACATGTTTGGGTTTATTATTTGAAATACTGTAGTCAGCATGCAGTGAAAAAAAAAGTCCTGAATTTTATTGTAATGTAGTTCCAAAGGGTCAGATTACCATGATAACTGGTCTTTCTTTTCTAAGTCTTAACTCAAAAAAATACTGTTTTTAAATAACAATACAAGCTCTTATTAAAATTCTGTCTGCTTCAACATGAGTCACTGACTAGGAGTGCTCAGAACAAAATATTTTTTGAAACATGAACAAAATTATCATAATATTTATTAAGCAGGAGTGCTTTTAGCATATATAGAAAGAAAGTTATTCTGGATGTTTTTATACATCTGAAAAAAAGATTTATTCAGTATAAAATAAGCACTTTTAACATATGGTGTTGATAATCGAGGAGCACAAATACCATATTTTCATACTGACAGAACTGATGAGTCTGCTTTATGGGGGAAGGAGCATAGCGTAAATCTCCAAAGAAAGAAAAACAATCATGGTATAAATACTGTATATAAGAATGTAACATTATTAGAATGACTTAGGAATACAGTCTACCATGTTTTATGAAAATGGAATAAAAAAAAAAACTCTCAAATTAAACAGTTCATTTTAGCAGCAGTGGAATTTTATATTTCATTTGAATAATCAAATGGTTGCTATGAGCAACATTTTCTATACTTATTTCCCCCAGGAACCTAAAGGAAACCCAATATCTGATATACACATACAGTACAGGCATACCCCACTTTTAAGTACACAATGGGGTTTATTTACTAAAGCTGGAAAGTGCCCTGGATCCACATATTTCTGGAAACCAGTATCCTGATTGTGCAGGTGTGCACAGCTTTTTTAGTCATGGTCAGGGCTCCTTTCCCTGGAGACAATCTGCTACAGAAGCAGTATGTATGAAAATACACTGGGAGAGTATTTACCCCAGCCTCAAGAAAAGGCAATCTAATCTGAGCGGTTCATCATCTGAAGAGGTACTAAGAGACTGTATCTAATTAGGTAGCAGCCTGTGCAGCCCAAGTTGGGCAGTGTATCACAAAGATAGATTTGATAACGTGGTGAGTATATGGAGTCTAGATAGGCAGGGGGCTGGGAAATTTCTGTTTTGTCATTGTGATACTGAAAAGCCCTGCAAGGGTAACCTTTTGAGAGTTTTTGAACTTTACTTTTAAAAGGCCAAAAAAAAACTGAAATGTACTTCGTTAACTGAAATGATTTTCATGATATGTGCTACATTTGAGTATGTACAATATATGTGTGTGTATGTATGTGTGACAAACAGCCTTAGTGGATGGTATGGGCATGGTTAATGGCATAGTGTTTGTGCCATTCAGGGTTCTTCACTTTATTAGTAGTGTTGGGTGAATGGTTTGGCCTGAGCATGAATTTGGGCCAAACATTTTCTGTTTGTCTGTTTGATGAACACCCGAATTGTCAGGATGTTCAATTGTTTGTTTGGCCATGAGTTCCCCACAATCCACTGCATGCCACACAGTGCAATGGAAGCCCTGATTGGCTGAAGCAATGAAGGATTTTCCCAATCAGGGCACAGAACTATATTTTTTACCTTTTGTTATAATAAATATCTCCAATTTTTTACCATCTGACCTGTTCCCGGGCTAGACTTTTTGAGTAAGCCACTGGTTCTCAACACCACATGTGAACAGTCTGAGTTGATCTATACATGGATTGCACCCGCTCCTGAGGAAGTGAATTTTCACGAAATGCGTAGAGCATTTAGGATGCAATATTTATTGTTTTTATTATGAATTCATTCAACTGTATACCAACTATTATTCATCATGTATAACATGTTCATTAGATATCCATACAATAGTGTTTTTTCTTCTCCTAAACAGTTCCTACAAATATACATCCTTATGATTTCTTTGGTTCTAATGTATCACTGATGTAAGCATCTATCTAACCAATGTTTATAATCATGTACCATTTTTGACTGGATTGTATTATATAATAAAACATTTTCTTTTATGCACCTATTTCCTGTCATATATGGATTTATTCTGTATATATATATATATATATATATATATATATATATATATATATATATATATCTATATATATATATATATATATATATATATATATATATATATATATATATATGTATTATACTCATGACTGGTTACACGCCTCATCAAGTCCCACATCCCCCCTCTTGTTATGCATTAATGCATGCTTACTGCAGTATATTGGGGTGCATTAGTGCATGTTCACTGCAGTGCATTGAGGTGCGTTAGTACAAGTTTACTGCAGTATATTGAACTGCGTTAGTGCACTTTTACTATGGTATATTGAAGTACCTTAGTGTGCTTATATGACAGTATATTGAAATGTGTTAGCACAGTTTTCCTGCAGTAAATTGAACTGCGTTAGTGCACTTTAACTGCAGTATACTGAATTGCGTCAGTGCAGTATTACTGCAGTATATTGTAGCGTGTCAGTGGAGTGAGTACTCAAGTTAAAGTGCACCAAACACCACTTTCGATTGATTAAAGTGCATCCAAGTACACATTTACCCTTCTCTAATACATTTACGTAATAAGCCCCCCCATCATGTCTAGGAGGCCAACAAGGAGAGACAGATGTTCCCATGGCACTGTGAGGGGGCCAGCAGCGTCTGTGTCCACAAGCAAAGGTGGACATGGTCTGTCCTCAGGCAAGGCACCATTTCGTCTGTTTAGTGATGTTGCCCATGCTATCCAGCCACAGAATGCAGGGGAGATGGTGGACTGACTTACTAAACCATCCTCATCCTCCTCTGCCACCCAAGCAGAGACTAGTGCGCAGTCCACCACAGCTGCCAGAGATGCTTACTCTGCCTCCTTGTCCACAGCTACTCCTGCCAAAGCCTCAGCATCATGCATGGAGGAGTCAGCGGATTGATTTGAACACAGCATCAGCCACTTGCTCATTGATGATGCAAAGGCATTACTTGATTCTGATGTTGATTCTGAGGTTGAGAAAGGTAGGGACATGAGCCTACAGAGAGGGGAGAACACTGGTAAACAACAAATTGGCAGTAATATTCCCCCAGCCACAGCGTATTGCCAAGTTGGCTCCAGTGATGATGAGGATGAAGTGGATGATGATAATGAGGTCACTGACATGACTTGGGTGCCAGATAGAGCAGAGGAGGAAAGTGAGGGTGAGGCACAACCACAAGCAGATCAAAAGTGGCTTGAGTTCCACATGCCATTTGGGTACCACATGCTTGACAAGGCATTTAAGCTCCCACCACTCAGCCCATTGACAAGAGCACCTGAAAGCCACAAAAAAGGGATGCAATTCTGCTCCTCCTCACTCCTCACCTTTCAGGACTTTCAGGTCTACCCTGCTATATCTCATGACCTCTCAACAGCCTCCACTGATAGGGATGATGGTAAAGCAAAGGCAGTTACAGGTCCTTGCAACACGTCTGCTAGCAGCAAACCACCACCTGTATATAGCAGGCAACTTTCTCAGACCCAGCTGCTGCAGAGCAAAAAAGAACGCTCTCTGCCACTCACATGCCTAGCTTCTAAATTCCAGCTTATCCAAATTGATGGCTTCACAACTCCTGCTTTCCATCTGGTGCATTCTGCCCCCTTCCGTGATTTTGCAGAGTGTGCTGTACCCCAATGGCAGGTTCCCAGTGGCTATTACTTTGCACGTAAGGCCATTTCAGCTTTGGACCATCAAGTGTAAGACAATGTTGTGGCATCGTTGGGCAAGGCAGTCAGCCACAAAGTCCAAGGCCAGGTCTTACTTTCATCAAGAGTACCTCTATAGGGTTACGGTGTGAAGGCACCATCAACACCCAAAGCCCAATTTTTCAGCACCTGTTTGACTAGGGGAAATAATTAAAAGTTTTGACAGCAAGGCTAATTCTTGCTTTCATCAAGAGTACCTCTATAGGATTACGGTGTGAAGGGACCACCAACACCCAAAGCCCAATTTTTCTGCACCTGTTACTTCTTATATCCAAAGTCTGTGAAACAGACACCAGAATTTATCAAAAAAATCGCTAATCTTGTTCTGAGTGCACTAAATGCATTGGCCTCATCATACAGACTGGTTCCCCAAGCCTTTGTTTATAAAATAAAGAAAGCTTGCAGGGAAAATGTCATTTGTTGGCCTTTATAAATGTAATTTTTGCTGTAGCAGGTTCTATACAAGGTACTGATGCGCCACTATGCAGGCAGACTAAGAGGACCCCCAGACACTATATTTAAAGGAATCTTTCATTTTTATTATTTGACTGTAAGCAACAGTAAATCACTACTCATTTAAAAATTAGTTTTTTTTACAATCTTTTTTTTTCATTGATACATGTCCCCCAGGGCAGTACCGAGACCCCCATACCCTGTGTATGCCCAATAACTTGCATCTAAGCCCTCAAAATGGGCACTTTTTATTTTTCTAGTTTGGATCCCTTGAACTTCAATGGTGTTCGTTATTTGGCTCCGAATTTACGCGATGTTCAAGGGTTCTGGCACAAACCGAACAGGTGGTCGCTCGACCCATCTCTATTTATTAGGTAGACAGGGGTAATAGTGGTACACGCCCCCTCACACAACTGTTTAAATTAGGGTGTAGTAGTGACAAGCTGGGTGAAGTGTTTCCAGTCTGTGGAGGTAACAAGGCACACGTCTTTGAATGTGGCAGGGATTGTTGACCTAAATATTTTAAAGAGTTAGTGCACATATATATATATATATATATATATATATATATATATACACACACATACATACATACATACATACATACATACATACATACATACACACACACACACATATATATATATATATATATATATATATATATTTATGGTCTGGAGCCCTACGGACGACATGAGTAATGGTACACCAAAATAAGGGGGCATACCCTAGATAAGGAATGATAAAAAGTAGTTATGGAATAATGTGAAATGAGTATTCAGTCTGGGGTAAGAATACTTGGAAGAGGCTTTTAAAAAAGGTAAGGGTGGGTGGGTATCTCGCACAGGAAACCGACAAAGACCGGTGGCCTTTGGGCTGCTTAAATACCCTCCGGGCTCCTCCCATAACTTCAGGCCGGTACCCGGCCTTCCAATTTATGGTCTAGAGCCCTACGGACGACATGAATAACGATGACACATAGGAACAACACAAAACTTACCAACATGAAATAGACCTGAAAGCGTGCCTTGGTCTACCGTATGGTACACCAAAATAAGGGGGCAAAAACTTTCAGGTAGGGGATAATTATTTATTAAAGGTAAATGTCACTGAGTAAGTCGGGCAAAGGCCTGAGCCATCTCCAACTGTGGGTTAGGTATGTAGCTAGAGAAGCAGGCCGACTTCCACCGACCTAGTTTCTTGATCACATGGTCTGGAACCCCCTGTCTTGAGGCCGTCGTGGCCGCCCCGATCCGGAATGAATGCCCGGAGTACTGGCTGGGGTCCAATTGAAGATTGCCGAGAAGGACCCGGACATGTTCCACAAACTGCGACGAGTTGAGGGGTTTAACTGGAAAGGGTAAAAGCGGACTGGAACCTGGGCGGTCGGATAGCAGTGCCATCAAGCGGTTTAACACGGCAACTGGGCACCAGTTGTTGTGGGTCCTGTACAGGTGTATATCTACTCCGGAACCTCGCTGCTGAGTTTTAGACATTGCCAAGTGAAGAACATAGTGATCCTGGTGGTGGCAGAGGTTACTTTTATGCAAGACTGGACCAGCTGGGTGGCTGCGAGTGAACTCGCTGGGCCGTAGAAACCCATAAAATGCCATGTGTATCGCAGCCTGCAGGACGGTGCTGAGGGGACCTATCCAGGATGTCAGACATCCCCTTAAAGATCTCCCCCGTGATAGGCAGCCGCTTCGGGCTGACTGGCGGCTGGTGTTTCTGAACTCCACGCAGTAGAGCCCTCACTGCGTGGCAGGAGAACACCGAAGGCCTCGCGGGGTCTTGAAGTGACAAGTAGTGCTGCACCCCGGCCACGTACTGGCGTATCGTGCTGTGTGACAGTGCTAGGTGAGAATGGCAATAAGCGATAAACGCCAGAACCTGCTTGACGCTGGAAGATTCACGGGGGCGTTGGGGCAGGAACTTATTAAATGCCCTCCAGGCCGTCCGGTAGGCCCGACGGGTGTTGCGGGCGAGTGAAGAGTTGATGATGTTAGTAGCTGACTGTAAATGTGGGGCTAGTCCAAGGTCAGTTGTGACCAATCCGGGATAGTGGCTGAGAGATGGTAGGCTCCTGGCATCTGTTCAAAGAAATAAATAAAGTTAAAACGGGAGAGTGCGTCCGCTGCTGAGTTGAACTTCCCTGGAATGAATGAGCAGTAAACATTAAACTGATGTTGTAGGGATAGCTGGACCAGTCTGCGGAGGAAGGACATGACGGGCCTGGATTTAGACCTGCCCTTGCTGATGATCTCGGCTGTGGCTTGATTGTCTGTCGTAAAAGCCACAGTGTGTCCAGACCAACGGTGACCCCATAGGTGAGCGGCTGCTACGATGGGGAACGGCTCAAAGAGGGCTGACGTGGTAGTGAAGCCCGGTGTGGCTAGTGCCTGAGGAGGCCAAGGGGCGGCGAACTACAAATGGCCAAAAATGGCGGCGCATCCTGTGGATGCCGCCGCATCTGTCACCACCTGCGGTGACAGCGTGGACACTACTGGGATGAACAGGGACACACCGTTCCAATTACTGAGAAAGTCTTCCCACATGGCCAGATCTGCCCTGGCTGCTGAATCCAGCCTGATGACCTGGTCTGGGTCCTGAGTGTAGGACAGGAAGACCAGCAACCGGGACACGAAGGAGCGGCCCTGGGGGATGACCCTGGGGGATGACCCTCATAGCAAAATTCAACATCCCGAGGAGAGACTGAAGTTGCTTCTGAGTACATCCCCCCACCCGGGTGAACTCTTGTAGAACCGTTCTGATACGGTCCAACTTATCTGCGGGAAGGCTGGCCTGCATGGCTAGAGTGTCAAGGTCGATGCCCAAGAATGTCAACCTTGTGTTCCGCTATGGGGACGTTCAGATTGTTGAAAACCGTCCTCAACTTTCCAAGGTCCCCTGGGGGAGCCCCGGGTGGTTCTATCAGAAGGAAGTCATCCAAATAATGGATGACCTCGTGGCACTGTGCCTCGTGGAGAAGGATCCACGCCAGGGTCTCCGCAAACTTATCAAATAACCAAGGACTACTCTTAGACCCGAAGGTCAACTTGGTTGCGAAATAATATCGCTCCCTCCACTTGATGCCGTGCCAGCACCACAGGGAGGGATGTATGGGCAGCAGCTTGAAGGCGTCAGATATGTCCGCCTTCGAGAGCCAAGCACCCACCCCAGCCCTGAGAATGACCTGGATAGCCATATCTACCGAAGCGTACTTCAGTGAGAACTCCTCGGAGGGAATGAGCGAGTTGAGACTGGGAACGACGGAAGAATGAGGCGCTGACAGATCATACACCAGACGTTTTTTATTTGAAAATTTTCCCTGTACAAGCCCGATAGGGCTGACCCTCCAGATACTAAAGGGGGACTGACTGAACGGGCCTATCATGAAGTCCCGATCCAACTCCGTCTGAAGAAGGACGTCGATAGCTGGCTCATCTGTTGCTGCTGAGCGCAAGTTCCGACATTCGTGGGTGGTGTGGGGCAGGGTGATGAGCCCGGTATGAAATCCATCAGTGAAACCTCGGATGAGGTAGCTGGCGAGTGACGGAGTGGGGTGTGAGGTCAGGTAAACATCGAGCCAAAGGACATTGACCCGGCTTAGTCACGGTTTCTTCTGCTTGACCTCACACAGGACCCTGGGGTGCGCCCTCTGGCATAGGGTGCAGACGTGCAACAGCCGGCACTGGCTGAAATTGCAGGAGCCGTAGTTCTAGTTATTGCAAATGGCGGCTCCCCCAACCATCCGCACTGGACATCCCAACTTGTCCACCTTCCGCCCTTGCGCCGGGGCCTGCTGAGCCTGACTCGTGCTGGTAGAGGCCGTGCTAGCTGTCGGGTGGACAGAGACTATGT
The DNA here is from genome assembly GCA_028564925.1 of Lithobates sylvaticus. NCBI lineage: Eukaryota > Metazoa > Chordata > Amphibia > Anura > Ranidae > Lithobates > Lithobates sylvaticus. The sequence goes on from CM053030.1 coordinate 156,112,203, forward strand.
TGGCACACCAGACCGCGGTGTGGGATGCTGACTGACAGACAGCACATAGTGGGGACCGTAGACCCGCAAAGTGGCGGCAGAACAACTCGGTGTCCACTACACTCCAGTCCGTCGTCAAATGGAACTGTAAGAATCTGGCCGCGGCTTTGGCCGAGAAGGACCGATGATAATCGTAGAACGCTGAACCACCGTATTTGTGGCCCAGGTCTACGATTAGATGGAGGTAGAGGTCCAGTTCCTCCCGCCTGCCCGGGGAGGCTGAGCACAGCACGTCCCTGAACATACCGAAAGCGAGCGTGAACTCAGGCACCGTGAGCTTCCTGTTCAGCCTCGGATCCTTAGCCTTCAAAACCACAGAGACGTCCCCCCAGGTGTAGGCCTTGTTCTCCACCAAATCATGGACCGAGATCATGAGTGAGGCCAGGTTAACGTCTCTGCCCTCTAAAATGTCCTTCCTTATGCTGGGTGGCACCAGGTGGGAAGGATGAATGGTAGTTGTGGCAAGCTCACTACCTGCGGCCGGTGCACTGATGGCTGGGACCACAGCAGGGTCCGGAACCGTGGCGGCCGGGCTGGTCTCTAGACGTGTCACCCTGTCATGGACCTCAATGATCAAGAAAGACAGGGAAGATACGAGGGCGTGTAGCTGAGCGACGGCGGTTGAAATGGATTCCAGGGACGCCTGCTGGCTGCTGGAACCTGTTGCGGCCGGTGGTGGGAAGAGGAGCCTGAATAGCTCTGCCTTCCTGGCCGCGGACGAGAAGGGTATCCCTCTGCGCCTCAGCTCGGCGGACAGCCTGGGAATTGTCCATGCCCTAAGGGACTGGACACTGCCAGCCTCGGAGGCTGATGCCGGAGATAGCGGGGTGGTGAGGTCATCGCTGCCGACTGACGACATGGCGGCTGCCAAGACCCGTTGCTAAGTTGACTGGTCACGTGTCTGCAGGCTGGGCCTATAAAGAGGTGACAGGAAATGAGTTTGGACGTGTAACCTACGGTATACGTACCTGATATGAAAATGCAGGTCATCATGCCACTAGTGACTGAACCCCTTTTTTTTTTTGTACTGAAATGCGGCCGGCCTAGGGCACGCCGGCGCGAATTCGTACAGGGAAGTGACTAAATTAACGCCGGGGCGTGGTAAGGTGACACAGAAATGACATAACATGACAAGGACAAGAATCAAAAGTTTTTTTTTTTTTTTTTTTATGCGATTTCGTCCCTGGCGCATGTATTGAAATGAGGCCGGCCTAGGGCACGCCGACACGAATTAGTGCGGGGAAGTGACTGCATTCATGCCGGGCGTGGTAAGGTGAGACAGAAATGACATACCATGACAAGGGCAAGAATCAAGAGTGAACGCAACCTGTGATGCGATTCCGCCCTTGGCGCATGTATCGAAATGAGGCCGGGCAGCCGTGCGTCTGGATTGCCCCGATCGGAGCATCTATGGATGCGACCGGACCCACCCAGAGGTATAGTGACCGAAATGAAACCATGGCAAAGACTAGATTTCAACAAACCGAGCAATTTGTCACTGAATCTATCTCTGGAGCATGTATCGAAAGGATGCCGAGCGGCTAGGCGAACCAGTGCGAATCGATGCATCCCGGATGCGACCGGATTCAGACCGATACGTGGCCAATGACCGAAATCATGCCAAAGACTAGACTCGAGCCCGCATCCGTACGAGCGGTGGGCCAATCTCTGAAACATGTATGGTAATGCGGCCATAACCTGGGTACCCTGAAACAAATCCGTGCCTGAGTGCGACATGACTTGAATCTGAGTGCGACCAGGATCGAAATGATGGCATGAACGCCCTGTTTAAATGATGCGAAATGACTTAGCATGACCGAATGGCCTGATACGTTAGCCATGTTTGAAATGAAGAAATGATTGCCATGCTAATACAATGAAATGTTTCGACACGGTCGAAGTAATTCGTGCAATTAACATGCCAACAGTGACTCGGAACGTAACCAATGATCCGGCATGCTGCTGGTATAACTGATTTGACCGATTTGACATGACATGATCGCTGCGTGTGAGTGCGAACGGCACCCGTGAGCGAGCTACGTTTGAACGATTCAAAGCCTGCGTACTCCGACCGCGTAAGGGGAACCCTTGAGTGCCGGATGCGGCATCGGTCGGAGTGTCATGGCGGGCGGCCCTGAATGTGCGTGCCACTAGGTGGCTCCCGATCGTGTACAACCAAAAAACGTGCGTGTAGCTGTATGGTGTTTTCGAGACAAGCGGTGCGTGGTTCGTGAGCTACGCAGACCCCAGTTTAGTGACATGATAAGCAGTGCATGGGAACGTAAAACATGGGAGCCGAAGCCCTACCTGCGACAGCCGAACCAGACTCTTTGTACGGAACTGTGACTCGGCGACACGAGTGCGACATGAAGGGACAACACGACTTACGAACACGGAACGCGGGACTGCAACAACACAAGGAGACGGACAGATGAAAACGGAGCTCACGAACCGGCACCAACAGCGCTTGTCTCGAACGAGTCGGTCCTAGATGTCTGACGTATCAGATATCTCGCACAGGAAACCGACAAAGACCGGCGGCCTTTGGGCTGCTTAAATACCCTCCGGGCTCCTCCCATAACTTCAGGCCGGTACCCGGCCTTCCAATATATATATATATATATATATATATATATATATATATATATATATATATATATATATATATATATATATATATATATATATATATATATATATACACACACACACACATATACACACACAGTATATTATGTGACAGTGCAGTTATCTGGGATGGTGTATGTTGCCCATGATTCTCAACTAGCCAGGTTGAGGGGCTCCAGGATGCTTGCTTTATTTGGAGGAAACACCTTTTTTTCAGTTTCCTCTGAGGCTGGTAAAATCCGATTTGGGACCTGGAGATTTCATAGCGATCTGGGTAGGAGGAAATCTGGGACCAGGATTTAGGCATAGCCATGCAGGTTGGTTTTGGGCTTTTTGTAGGAGACCCTCCCGATGAGTCCAGGTGTGCAAGGAAGAAGCCAGAGGGCTGCATGGTGCAGTCTACAATGGAACAGAGGGCCCAAGCCTGAGGGCAGGAGCAGCAGGGAAGCTGTGAGGAAAAGAGCGGACTGAGATACAGCATTCATACAGTAACACAGAGATGCTGAGTTACAGGGTCAGAAGGGCAGAGGCACAAAGCCTGAGCAGTGGTGCTCCTGCTAAGGAGAGCCAGGTGGCTGAATTTGACTTATGTTATTTTTAGAGTTGCACCTATACCGATACTAGTATCGGTGCCAATACCAAATATTTGCACCAATCTGTTGGCAGAGGGAGGAGCTCCCACTCTGTAGAGGAGGGTAAGGAAGTGCCACCACGTGTGTCTGATTGTGGGTTAGTGAAGGAGATGGCACAGTTTGTGAGTGAAATGGCGGATTGGAAAAAGTACGCTCCGGGAGTCTACGTTGACCCAAGCAGCGGAAAACCTTTTGTGACCGGTACCAGAGTGCGATACATAACGAATGGTCAGCTTGTCTTGTACACGGCCGGAGGCTATGAGTCTCTGGGATAGATTTGTAGAAAATGTTCTGGCCTGACCATGCAGTTCAGGCCTTGGATCATCTGTGGATGCTGTTTGAAGTTGCCGATCCAACTCTACCTCCACGGATCCTACAAGTAGATTGGGAGAAGAGCATTGCTGTCCCTTCGCAGAGTGATGTGCAAAGCCTGTCGTTTGTCACCCAAGTTGTGCAGGAAGCTGCTGCCTCTATCACAGCGACTACCCCAGGACCCAGCACACCGACCGATTCGAAGGGCCGAGGCCAGGCCAGGTTGCTTGTGTACCGGGGCCGGGTAAGTCAGCAAACAGTGAGCGTGGTGTGCCTGTGGGGGAAGTGATACTGGTGGCCATGAAGGGAGTTGGCATAGAGGTGCCAGCCAACGCGAAAGCTAAGAGAAATTATCTCCTGGACGAAGAGTGTTCGTCCATCTCAGATTCGGACGTTTCGCCTGATAGATTATCAGGACTCTTTTCGGACACTCTGTCTTACTCCGGGAAGTGGGGAAAGAGTGATGAAGAGTTAATCAGCAATATGCAGGAAGATGAGACACCTGCTACTACTACCGCAAGTGTGCAGATTATGCTGTCAGCCAGTGCATCTCCATTGATTAGCATTGCCAGGTCCTTTGAGAAGGATCAACGGAATCCATGGGCTCCCACAGCCCGGCCTATTATGCCTATGCCAAGCTCCAAAGATCGTAAGCCGGAGGTGGATGCTGGGTATCCAGTTCAGCATGCCCCAGAAGCTCGGGTTCAATCTGGGTATAGAGACCCTAAAACCCTGCCTCGGCTGTCCAAGATCTAGCGCATAATCATTAAGAAAGTAGCAGAAGATTATGGGTATTTATACCCCTACATTCCTCCCCATCTGGAAGAGGAGATTCTGGAGAGGGAAACACAATGGGTGGATGAGGCCGTCCATGAGTTTCGTCAAATACCTTTTAAGATAGACTTTCTAAAGTTATCAACCAAAATGTTCAGGAAATACCTTTCAGCGCTGAATACCTGGGGCTACGGCTACAAAATTAATCTGAGCAGTGAAATCGTCTGTAGGCCAGACAAGCGAGATGTCAAATATCATGTGGTGACTGTAAATGCCAAAGGGGAAGATGTTACACTGCCAGATCCCAAATATTATTGGTGAAGTCTTGTCAAAGTAATACACTGTGGATTACAAATATGGGTTGTGGGACGTTAAGGACGCTCTGCTGACAGTTACCTTGCACACCCATTCAAAATGTTATTGATATGAATTACCCAGAAAGCTGCAACACCAGGACTATGCTGGACTGACTGCTGCCGGCAGTTACCGGGAGCGATCCTTTGAGCCACGTTGGCAAAAGATTAAAGTTGTTGGGGTGTTTCACCCTGAAGAGCGATCTGTGAACTTTAGCAGGTTGTTTATTAACCAATGAAGGAAGAAAGTTTCTGTCTTTGGCTGCCATCTGATAATATTCTTGCAAGGGGACCTGTGTCCCGAAGTGTGGTCTCTTGCAATTTGGCCTGACTGCTTGTTACTTGAAATGCAGTCATGCCCTGTGCCCTGAGTTCCTTTTAAAAATAATTGAAAAAAGTGCTAATAGTCACAGAAGGGGAGCTAAACTAACCCACATCCCAAAATTAGACAATTGAAAAACTAAATTTCCTCTATATAGGACTTTTGAATAGGGTAGATAGATAATGAAGTGTAAGGCGAGTATTAAAAAAAGTAAATCTTTTAATAAAAGTAGTATAAAAGAATGAGCACATACATGGTATAGAAATTAATCTTACAATGATACTTTGGAGGCTGGAGAACACGCAATACAATAAGTTGTACAGTCAATAACCACAAATTATCCATTGTACTAGAGGTGGGTGCAACAGAAGTACCCAAGGCGTTTCAAGATTTGCAATATTCGCTTTCTCTTCATCAGGGGTATATGCGATTTATCACAGAACGTAAAAAACGTCTGCAATCAAACAAAAATAAATTATATATAGATAAGTATATAGTGAAAATACATCTTGCATGTTGATATTGTTTTAGAAATAGACAAACTGACCGTATAAACTGTATATATACCAGCATCCCGATTGATAAAAAGTATGCTGTGGCAATTGGCCCTTACGAGTACGACCCTTGACTCAGTGGGATAGATCAACACGTCATCCAAAAATGCAGCAGATCCCAAAGCGGGGATAGGATATGGTCCCTTACAGAGGACATCCTGGTATGGCCCTCTGAAAATATATACAAAGAAGATACACACAATCATTGTATATGTGACCTCAAGGGATTGTATGAGTCATAACTGGATCCCAACTATAGGCCATTATGTATATAGATATGTGTATGTAAAAAACTACCTTCTCATATATGCTGATTGAACAGTCCCTAAGGGGGCCCAAAGAGGAAAACTGTACCCATAATTCTAGACTAAGAGGAGCATAACTAGACCAACTTAATGATATATATGTATATATGCATACATTGATATCAATGGAACAGTGAATAAGTAAACACTTTTATATCTACCTTGACCAGAGTGGATTCCAAACTATGGGAGGAGAGAAGAATGTCTAGAAAACGAGGGCCAGCCACTGCTAACCACACGCAAGGTACCAGGAGACTTAAGAAGTCAAATGGACTGCTTATGATCTAATGCAAAAACAAAAGACAGGGTCCAAGCGAAATTGTGATTAAATAAGGCTACAGTGCCCTGTGGCCGAATAGACTGGGAGGCACAGGTCAAATACATGTGCATAACCGTCTAGGGGCCACCATTACAAAGCATGAATGAGTACTGTAGATCAATACATCTAATTTACCTGGTATGCGTGTTAGTCGTGTGAGGCTGGTCCACGCTCGATCCGCCCAAACCACATCACAGACCGGCTGGAGGGACAGAGGGATTTTAAAGTGCCTGATTGATAGGCTGAAAGTCAATCAAACCGCACAAATCTTCAGATAAAGAAGAAAGGGAATTGCTGTAAAATGTAGTCCATCTGAAGTAAAGTCAAATGGACGGTAACCAGTCACGGGCATTGAACATGTAGTAAGTTAGAATAGGCTGTGATACGAAAATGATTGCCTATTCCTTCAAATAATGGATTCATACACATCCGTCAGGACTGTTTTGGATCAAAGTATCGCTGAAGTTTTATAGTTCTATACTGATTATTAGGGATGGGCGAACGGTTCGGCCCGAGCATAAGTTCGACAGAACTTTGGTTGTTCAGACGTTCGGCGAACAACGAATATTATGCGGCGTTCGCGGCAAATTCGAAAGCCGCAGAACCCCGTTAAAGTCTATGGGACACCAACCAAAAGTGCTAATTTTAAAGGCTTATATGCAAGTTATTGTCATAAAAAGTGTTTGGGGACCCGGGTCCTGCCCCAGGGGACATGTATCAATGCAAAAAAAGTTTTAATAATGCTTTAATTGAAACAATAAAAATGTTATATTCCTTTAAATATCGTGCCTTCCCGTGTTTAGAACAGTACCACAGCAAAATGACATTTCTAAAGGAAAAAAAGTTATTTAAAACTGATCGTGGCTGTAATGAATTGTCGGGTCTCTGCAATATAGATAAAACTCATTGAAAAAAACAGAATGGGTCCCCCCCCCAGTCCATTACCAGACCCCTTTGGTCTGGTATGAATATTAAGGAGAACCCTGAACCAAAAAATATTTTAAAAATTGTGTGGGGGTCCCCCCAAAATCCATACCAGGCCCTTCAGGTGACTTTTTTTTTTAACAAAAAGTCCAAGGGAAAAATATAAATTTATATATACCCATATATATATATATATATATATATACACACATACATACACACACAGAGAGCGAGAGGTCTCCCCAGGACTCCAGCCTGGCAGGAGTGAAGCTTTTGCCCACAAGCAAGATGGTGGCCGGCATCCCCACCATCCAGCACCCGGCGTGGCCCAATGACGTCATCCAGAGCAGCCCCTGCCAAGAAAAAACAGCACCTGGCGGCCACTCTCAGCCTATAGGGAGGCCAGGGACGCCAAAGGCCGCACGGCTTGGACCCCCACATGGGCAAGCAAGAGGGGAAATCAAATATTACTAAAAATGGAGACATGGGAAGCACACACCTGAGAGATAGACAAAGGTAAGAGAGAACACATAACAGGATATGGGGAGACAGACAAGAGAAAAGGGGAAAGGCAGCCCTGTGTAGTATAAGGGACCAAAAAAAAATAAAAAAGAGAGAGAAGAAATGAGCTAGCTGGCACCCCTAAGCCTCAGCCCAAAGACACTTACATGATGGCAGATTTCATTCCTAAAGAGGAAACACTGCAGGGCCCCATCAAGAACCACAGAAGTGGTTCCCAGGCTATTCAGCGCATTTAGCAGCCCAAGTGCTGGGACTTCGCACTGGGAGAGGCTTGAACCCAGACGGATACTGCTCTGAGGCAGAGGTGGGGACATAATGCTGCTTACTCTACACTGGTGCGTGGAGGTATGAGGAAAAAAAGAAGAATAGGGGGCGGCTAAATAGTCATTTTTTATGCTGGTCAAGAGCCGGAGCTCTATCACTAGTATGCTGCCATGTTGGCGTCAGGGAAAAAAAAAGTTGCCCCCCCAACCCCAACTCTTTTATATAATCACCTACTCTCATAAGTCCCAACAGTATTTTAGGATAAACAAACCCTAAAATCATGATACACAGGGGGTTATTTACCAAAGGCAAATACAATTTACACTACAAGTGCACTTGAAATTGCAGTCGCTGTAGATCCGAGGGGGACACGCAAGGAAAATTAAAAAAAAAAGCATTTTCTTTAGTAAATAACCCCCACAGTGCTTTAGCCAACAAAGTCTCATTCAGTTAATGTTTAGTGCTATTTTAGGTTTCATATCAAATAGCCACTACTTTACCACGTAATACCTTCCCAATACTTTTTTTCTCCTTTGCTCACATTCATTAAAGTGATTTTAAACGATCACTACTTTTTTGATCACATTCCCTGTGTTCCCTCTGTTCTCAGCTACAACAGTTACCTGTTGGGGTAACAAACACTTTAAATAGGAATGAATGATCTCATGATGGCGTTAAGGTACAAAAGATGCTTGTGTTCCAAAAGTCATAAATAAAAAAATATTGGTTGTAGTAAGATAAATATTTCCTGCTTTACTAAATGATGGATCAATAATGCACTCTTCAATAATACTAGAAATGTGGAGTAATTTACTTAAATCATCAGTCTGCCAGCTTAGTCAGTCAGTATCTATAAAAAGAAGATGATATTGCTTATCTTTTGTCACATGGTGAGGCTGCTATACAGGCTTTAACAATTTCATATATAGTATATATGTAGTACAGTTTTAGTATTGCATAAGTGTTGACCCATATTATATTTAAAGTAGTAACTTTAAACAAACTGTAGTAGAAAATAAAATAATATTGTATAAAACACAAAAGCATAGTTTTCTCCAATTAACTCTACTTTAAGTAGTCATAGAAGATGCAAGTTGATACAGCTTTATTTCAAGTTTCCTGCTGCTCTGCTTATAGCTTTTAGATTACCATCTGTTTCTGCTTCCTCATTATAAGCCTTTTAATGAGAGAGGTTATAAAAAACAGGATATTGAGTAAGATAGAGGCTTTGTTCATCCTGTTCAGTCAGTGACTTTTAATTGTCTTTTTTGTTTAAAGATCATGGTGTAAATATATGTAGGACTGCTAAGGTTTATCACTTTATAAATCAGTTTTATGAATTGAATGGTGTCTGTGAACCAAATGCCATGACATCACAAAGAGCATTATTTTACATTTCCACTTGATCTGAGTTTCCTGGAATTGCTAGAAAGACACTGTTGGCTTTCAGATGTGTATTACCTTTAAAAATATTGTAGCATGCAGGCATTGGGGTTGATTTTACTAAAACTGGGAAGTGCAAAATCTGGTGCAGCTCTGCATAGAAACCAATCAGCTTTCAGTTTATTTATTTTTGTCAAAGTTTAATTGAACAAACTGAAGTTAGAAGGGGATTGGCTGCCATGCACAGCTGCACCAGATTTTGCACTCTACAGTTTTAGTAAATCAACCCCATTGCCTAAGTGACGGTTCACACTACAATGACTTGGGATCAGACTTGTCAGACCTCAAGTTGCCCCAAGTCGCTGGACATAAGAAATATCATTGAAGTGAATGAGAGCCGTCTTAATGTACACTATTGAAGTTGCTCCGACTTCAGAAAAGGTCCCTGTACTACTTCAAGGTGACTTCTAGGCAACTTGTACCCATAGATTTCAAAGGAAGTTGCCTCCAAGTCCGATCTCCATCTATACTGAAGCAACTTTACAGGAAAAATAAACTTTCAGTTGCGTTGTAAGTCAGGCAAAGTCACGCTGAAGTCGCCTCCAAATCACCTTGCAAAGTCGCGCTCCTGTGTGAACCGAGCCTTAAAGTACACTTGTCACAAACAACATATTGTGGCTGTCATTGTTGTCTAATTTCTGAAAATGCTAGCTACTTGGCTGCATCTGGGCACAGTAATTCCAAATAGCATGTAGTACAATAAAACCACAGAAAATTAAATTTTGGTAATTTCATAAAGTCCTAACAACACTTTTCTAATGATAAAATGTACTGCACCATATCAGCTGCATTGAGGATGAGGAGTGTCCGCATGGAATTATTGCTATCTTTATAATCGTTCATAAAGCATTGAAACTAAAGCAGACACATAAAATCCAAGCAACAAATATTTTAGGAGAGGGCAGCTATGGCTGCCACATATGTTTCTTCTAACAGGTGGACTTTTAAATTTGATGTTTAATGTCATGATAATCACAAAAAACATGGTGTCTTTTTAACCACTTTTCTGGAACTTTTTGTTTAAACATTTAAATTTGTATTTTTTTGTTAGAAAACCCCCAAAGACACAGTATTTGTACAGCGGTCTTTTAAATGCATTTTTAACAAATAAAATGCGCTTTAACCACTTACAGACTGGAAGATTTCCCCCCTAATGACCAGGCCATTTTTTGTGAAACGGCGCTGTGTCACTTTAACTGACAATTGCGCGGTTGTGCGATGCTGTAACCAAACAAAATTGACATCTTTTTCCCCCACAAATAGAGCTTTCTTTTGGTGGTATTTGATCACCTCTGTGTTTTTTTTTATTTATTTTTTAATTTTGAAAAAAAAAAAATAACTTTTTGCTATAATAAATATTCCCAAATAAAAAAAAACAAATGTCTTCATCAGTTTAGGCCAATATGTATTCTTCTACATATTTTTTGGTAAAAGAAATTGCAATAAGCATATATTGATTGGTTTGCGCAAAAGTTATAGCGTCTACAAAATAGTGATTTATTTATGGCATTTTTATTATTTACTTATTCTTTAGTAATGGCGGTAATCTGCGATTTTTAGCGGGACTGCGAAATTGCGGCAGACAGATCGGACATTTATGACATTTTTTTGGACCATTGACATTAGACATGTGCACAACAAAAAAATTTGTTTATTTTCGTTTCGTTTTTTCGTTTCCGTTGATTTGTAACGATTCGTAAATTCGTAAGTTGTCGGTGTTCGTATTCGTAACGATTCGTACATTCGTAAGTCGTCGGTGTTCGTATTCGTAACGATTCGTACATTCGTAAGACTTATTTTTTCGTTGATTCGTTTTTCCGTTTAATTTTCATTTTTATCGTTTATTCGAAATTCGGACGCATTCGTAGTTATTCGTACATTCGTACATTCGTAATCGGAGCATAATTCATAATTTTATGTAATGTGTATGCTATTATTACATTTTAAGAGACACGGAAAATTACGAATCGAAAAAAAAAAAAAGTTACGAATGTACGAATTTTTTCGTTTAATCCATTCGAAGCACGTTAAGCAATGCCATTGTAAGAGACACGGAAAATTCCGAATCGACAAAAAAAAAAAAAGTTACGAATTTACGATTTTTTTTCGTTCAATCCATTCGAGGCACGTTAAGTAGCACCATTGTAAGGGACACGGAAAATTACCAATTCAACCAAAAAAAAAAAAAGTTACGAATGTACAAATTTTTTCGTTAATTTTGATTTTCGTTGTTTCCGTTTTCGTTCTTCGGATTTTCTTCTATTCGTACATTCGGATTTTCGTTGTTTTTTTCGGATTTTCGTTGTTTTCGGATTCGTTCAATTTGAACGATTCATTATTCGTAAAAAATTTGAGCGAATCGTTCGTTCATTCGTACGAAAACGAACGAACGAACGAAAAAAACGAAAAAAACGAAAAAAAAAAAAAACTAAACAAATTGCACATGTCTAATTGACATTAATACAGCAATCAGAGATAAAAAATAGTCACTGATTACTGTACAAATGGCAGGGAAAGGGTTAACACTAGGGGGATATCAAGGAGTTAAGTGTATTCCCTGAGAGTGTTTCTAACTGTATGGGGGCTGGGCTGACTGCAGGAGGAGAGAGATCGCTGTTGCTAATCACTAGGAACAGTGGATCTCTCCCTAACTCCCCTGTCAGAATGTTTACATTGACAGAAGTCCAGTTGAAGCTACGTAACGCTATGTTGCGAAACGCATTGACGTAAGCACGGACAGCGGGCCCTCACATGGTTACCTCCATTCGGATGAGCGGAGAACAAACTAGCAGCGGCAGACTGCCTATGGAAAGTGAATCAGCTAATCACTGCTTAATAGCTCTCTCTGAGCAGCAGCACGGCCAGCACTACAGCACGGCTCGGGACAAATTCACGGCAAAAGGAAACAACGCCACATGGAGTGATAGCTACTGACACAGCCTACCTCCAGCAAGGAGTAAGGATGCCGGACTATGAGCTCTTCATCTGCTGAACTAGCGGTAATCGACCAGCGTCCACCCGGAGGTATCCAGGAGCGGTAATGTAAAAAGCCTAGCAGTTAGTGAAGTGCCAGCTACGGATAAGGTATATTATATCTAAATAATATATATATGCTTTCTAGGGGTGCAACAGATCAAAAAACTCACGGATCAGCAAATAATAATTGAATTTGCAATAAACCTGTGAAAATTCCGCCACCATATAGTCCCCACTAATATCCACGTCATCTCCCCCACTGTAATATCCACGCCATCTCCCCCACTGTAATATCCACGTCATCTACCCCACTGTAATATTGTCTGAGTATCGCAGAGTATTGGCAGGGTATCGCAGAGTATTGGCAGGGTATCGCAGAGTATTGGCTGGGTAATGCAGAGTATTGGCTGGGTAATGCAGAGTATTGGCTGGGTAATGCAGAGTATCGCAGAGTATTGGCTGGGTAATGCAGAGTATCGCAGTGTATTGGCTGGGTATTGCAGAGTATATGCTGGGTAATGCAGAGTATATGCTGGGTAATGCAGAGTATATGCTGGGTAATGCAGGGTATTGGCTGGGTAATGCAGGGTATTGGCTGGGTAATGAAGGGTATTGGCTGGGTAATGCAGATTTTGTTTACAAGTGATCGCTCCGTCATTTGACGGAGCGATCACATTGTAAACAGTGGCCGGGTGTACCAAGATGGCTGCCGCCGTTCCGGAGCTAGGCCGAAGCCGCGGCCTTTCCTAAGGCCGAGGCCGCGGAGCGCTCCGCGGATCGCGGGGTGTGCCGATCCGAACGGGGTGACCCGTTCGGATCACGGATCGGCGGATCCGTTGCACCCCTAATGCTTTCTGTGTGGCGTTCAGCCATGTATCGCAGTGACACTGAAAATAGTAACTTGAGTGCATAAACGGTCACGTGTTATTATGTATCTACCGCAAGCTTACATTCAAAACACGCAATCTTCTAGTATGTGAAAAATGTTAATGCTATAAAATTATGGAAATGATTCATTGTCTGCCACAGACGGGACATTGGTAGCATATACATGAAAGACCTTTATATTTGACTATCCTTTCAACAACATTGTGTTTAATAGCACTACATAAAGAAGCGTGTCTGTAATTGGGACTTCTCCGGATTAAAACTACTTAATTCTTGAGAACTCTGATACAAATATCATGTCTCTAAGAAAACAACTACAAAGTGAAATTGTTTATTATTGAGTATGGAAAAAGAAAAGGGGACTTAACACTTATGAACTCCCATAAAAACCGAAAAAATAAAGTTTTTCTCACTGTATTCAGCCCCAACCTTTTCTAATATCAACTAAAAATTAAATGGTCATTGATCCATTTAGGCAGCACGCATAGCTGTTAGTTTTGTTGGGCCATTTGACCTATTAGCTGGAAATTTGGAATACGCTAAGATCTCCGCAACCCTAGGGACCGCGCATGCGCTGATTTCCTGCCATAACACTGTTTATTTGTCTTTAGCACAGCATGTCTTATCATGCATGACAGGACATCGGCACATGCGTGGCTACAGAGGCGCCTCGTCCGTTAATTGTTGTATGGATGTTATATGTTTGTCTTTTGTGTACTTAGTTAGTTGCTCACTTTGAATAGAATCTATGGGGAATTCGCAGCACGTGCATTCAGAGCACAGTAGGATCGACTTTTAGTAAGCCATTTGGCTGGGCCAATTTTATATGTATGAATTTTTGTAATTTAATAAACTTTTTGGATTTATATCATCTACAATCTCTTATTTGCCAACTATAGCCATAGTAGCCACCTTTAACATCTTAGGACATCCCTTCTCTTAGATTTGTCCTAAGTGGAACAACCCCCCTTCTTTTATATTACATTGACAGATCCCCATTCTGGCTCTTGTTCCCGCAATCACGGGTGGCCAGCGGACACCGTGGCCGCTGACCACGTGCATCGGGTCCCTCAACCTACAGTGGGCTCTCCTTAAAGTAGCCGACGTACACCTATGGCGATTTGCGGGAACATGCCGACCTGCAGTCGTATAACGATGGTCGGCAGGTGGTTAATGAATAAAATAAAAAATATCTAAACACAATATTTACCCCAATTTTTTTGTATAATGTGAAAGATGATGTTACGCAGAGTAAATAGACACCTAACATGTCATGCTTTAAAATTGCGCATGCTCGTAGAATGGCGACAAACTACGGTACTTAAAAACCTCCATAGGCGACATTTTAAATATTTTTACAGGTTACCTGTTTAGAGTTAAAGAGGACATATTGTGCAAGAATTATTGCTCTCACTCTAATGATTGTGGCGATACTTCACATGTATGGTTTGAACACCATTTACATGGCTTGCGTGGCTTAGGTATGCATTCACTTCTGCATGTGAGCACAGAGGGTTGGGGCACTTTTATTTTTCCTATTTCTTTTTCTTTTTACAATGTCCTTTTATTTATTTATTTTTTGCCTACATTTTTTCCTATTAAAAAGATTGTAAACATCCCTTGTAATAGAAATAAGGATGACAGGTCCTCTTTATTGAGAGATCTGGGATCAAAAAGACCCTTAAAAGCTTTTTTGCTTTAAAAAAAAAATGAATATATATATATATATATCTATCTATCTATCTATCTATCTATATCTATCTATCTATCTATCTATCTATCTATATATATATATATATATATATATATATATATATATATATTATTTATTTATTTATTTACTATGGCCCGGGAATCAGAAGTGACGTCAGACATTGCTCTGGTCTTCCAAGGGCATAGAGAAGAGTGGCAGCCACCTTGGCCTCCCTCTTTTCCATACCCAACTACCGACAGCATCCCATGGTTTCCGGGCTTCACTAATGGGTCAGGTAAGCACGAGAACAACCAGCAAGTGGTGGGACCGCTTATAAAAGTGATTCTGTGGTGAATCCGGGGACCACTTTTATTGGAAAGAGAATCGGCCATAGTAAAAAAATTTACTTTAATGTCAAATAATGACGTATTTTTACTTTGGGCGGGTGGTAGTGGGAGAAGCCCTTTATTAAATGCTTTCCCAATGAGTAAGTATCATATCTCTATATTAGGGTAGTGATATCACATACCTGGGACCAAAAAGGGTAAAATGGGGGCCTGTTGCACATTTTAGAATGGCTGGGGTATACTGAAATATGATCCTTTGGTGGTAATGAGGTTTAATATGTTTTTGATGTATCATAGAAAATATGTAAAAACTGTCACATTTAGCTGGGTTCACACATATGCGAACACAGACATCGCATGTGATTCGCACCCGCATTGCTGTACAATGCGAGTTCAGCCATACATATTGGCTGAACTCGCATTGGATTTTTTTGGACATTTCTTTCCCGAACTGTGAACACCCATGCGATCCGATTCCTGTCCGAGTCCACAGAGTGCATTCTGTGAACTTCCCGGAGGTTGTCTTTAACTTTGTATTGACACTCCCAGCGGTTCGCAGATGACAGTGTGAATTGCCTGAGGGAGAGATGCAATGCGGAAACCCGCACTGGAATCATGCTGGTTCCCGCATTGCAAGAGTGTGAACCCAGGCTTAAACTGATACTATCCATTGGTAACTTTTTTGTGATTTACACATCACAAAGATTAAATGATGGTCAAATGATGCATATTGCACTTTGAGTATCTTAAATAGCTTCAGAATAAAATGATGTACAGTATCTCACAAAAGTGAGTACACTCCTCACATTTTTGTAAATATTTTATTATATCTTTTCATGTGACAAATCAAAGAAATTACACTTTGCTACAATGTGTAGTGAGTGTACAGCTTGTATAACAGTGTAAATTTTCTGTCCCCTCAAAATAACGCAACACACAGCCATTAATGTCTAAACCGCTGGCAACAATGTCCAAATTGGGCCCAAAGTGTCAATATTTCATTTTGCCACCATTATTTTCCAGCACTGCCTTAACCCTCTTGGGAATGAAGTTCACCAGAGCTTTACAGGTTGCCACTGGAGTGCTCTTCCATTCCTCCAGAATGCCATCAAGAAGCTGGTGGATGTTAGAGACCTTGCGCTCCTCCACCTTCCATTTGAAGATGCCCCACAGATGCTCAATAGGGTTTAGATCCAGAGACATACTTGGCCAGTCTGCCACCTTTACCCTCAGCCTCTTTAGCAAGGCAGTGGTCCTCTTGGAGGTTTGCTTGGGGTCGTTCTCATGTTGGAATACTGCCTGCAGCCCAGTCTCCGAAGGGAGGGGCTCATGCACTGCTCCAGTATGTCACAGTACATGTTGGCATTCATGGTTCCCTCAATGAACTGTAGCTCCCCAGTGGTGGCAGCACTTATGCATCAATCTTCTTATAGCCTAGGTTATCTTTATGTACAGCAACAGTTCTTTTTTTTCAGATCCTCAGGGTTCTTTGCCATGAGGTGCCATGTTGAACTTCCAGTGACCAGAATGAGAGAGTGAGAGTGATAACACCAAATTTAACACACCTGCTCCCCATTCACACCTGATACCTTAACACTAATGAGCCACATGACATCGGGGAGGGAAAATGGCTAATTGGGCCCAATTTGGACATTTTCACTTAGGGTTGTACTCACTTTTGTTGCCAGTGGTAACGACCCCAAACACACCTCCAAGATGACCACTGCCTTGCTAAAGAAGCTGAGGGTAAAAGTGATGGACTGGCCAAGCATGTCTCCAGACCTAAACCCTATAGAGCATCTGTGGGGCATCCTTAAATGGAAGGTGGAGGAGCGCAAGGTCTCTAACATCCACCAGCTCTGCGATGTCATCATGGAGGAGTGGAAGAGGACTTCAGTGGTAACCTGGGAAGCTCTGGTGAACTCAATGCCCAAGAGGGTTAAGGCAGTGCTGGAAAATAATACTGTACTCACTTTTGTTGCCAGCGGTTTAGACATAAATGGCTGTGTGTTGAGTTATTTTGAGGGGACAGCAAATTTACACTGTTATAAAAGCTACTTTACACTGTAGCAAAGTGTCATTTTTTTTCAGTGTTGTCACATGAAAACATATGATAAAACATTTACAAAAATGTGAGGGGCCGAAGGCGGCCAAGAAAGGCCGAAGGCGGCCAAGAACGGCCGAAAGCTGCGAGAGTGGCCAAAGGCGCCAATTTTAAAACTGCACAGCCTGGGCAAGGCTGCAAATGTCACTGTAGAGGCTGCAGATGGACGCTGCAAGACTGCAGTGACACTGACATGTTCCTGCAGTTTAACTGCAGCCTGGGCAAGGCTGCAAATGACACTGAGGAGGCTGCAAATGACACTGACAAGGATGCAAGGCTGCAAATGACACTGACAAGAATGCAGATGGACTCTGTGCAAGGCTGCAGTGATGGGCATTTAGTTTTTTTCCTTTAAAAAGTTTTTTTCCTTAAAATTTCCTCCTAATCTTGGGGCGCGTGTTAGGGGCGCGTGTTATACGCTGATAAATACGGTACTTCTTTTTGACACAAAAAACAATGGCTTAAATTTAGATATTGGTTTCCTCACCCACTATACTAGAGTTTTATGACCCCCTCTTGACTGTGATCCTTCCCCCCTCCAGTCTCTAGCTTTCCCTCTGTCTTATCTCAGTTGCTGATAGCTTTATTACCATTGCCATACTATTTATTTTTATAGTTATGTGTTTGTTTTTCTTTTTCTTTTCCCTCAGATTTTTTTTTTTTTTGTTTTGCTTTAACATTTTACCTTCTGCTAAAACTTTTGTAAATCAGTACTGCTTAGACCTTAAAGAAGGGGACACACCCCGAAAGCTCGTCCATGAAAAATGATATGTTAGTGCAAATAAAAAAAGTATCATGGACAGTTCCCAATTTTCTCTGTCACAATTGCACTAATATGGCTACAATCACCTCAAGTATGATTGGTTTCAAAGAAATTTCGATCATCAGAAAATACCATTAAAAGTCCATTAAATTAGCATATAACACTTCAAAGAATGTTTTCCCGTAATGACTCAAATGCAAATACTTTACTTCTTTTTTTTTATTTTTTCTAGGCAGGCAGGCAGATTATTCAGTTAAGCCCCATACACACGGTCGGACAATCCGCGGACCAGGTCCGTCGGACCATGTCCGTCATACTTTGTCCGATGTTGGTTTTGCGTACACACGGTCGGACAAAGTTGTCGGAAAATCCGATCATTCTGAACGTGGTGACGTTTGTTGCCTACGACGGGACTACGTAGAGGCTAGTAGCCAATAGCTTTGGTCTTGTAATGTGATCTGAGCATGCGTGGCACTTTGTCCGGTCGGACAACCATACACACGATCGGATTTGGTGTGATCGGACCGTGTTGACGGCAAAGATTTCCAGCAGGAGATAAGACTTTGTCCGTCGGTCAAACCGACGAACACTGTCCGATGGTGCATACACACGGTCTGATTTTTCAACAACCTTGTCCGATCGGACAGAATCCATGAAAAAGTCCGACCGTGTGTATGGGGCTTTAGCTGCAGTGTATTTAATATATATATATATTACAGTCAGACTCGTGTGTGTGTGTGTGTGTGTATATATATATATATATATATATATATATATATATATATATATATATATATATATATATATATATATATATATATATATACTGTATCCAGTTTAGCTAGATCTGACTGTGGTCCGGTCCTGGTGTACTGTTTCTTTTTTTTTTTGTTTTTTTTACATTTTCTTTTTATTGTTTTTCAAATATCAAAAAGAGAAGATACAACATCATAAAATATCATGTAATAATTCATAGTACAAAAAAAATGATTATTACTTTACCTTTCCTCTCCCTCCCTCACACCACCCAATCGTTAGTTATGCATTGGTTGTATAGTCAAAAGGAAAAGGAGGAAGCCATCTCCATGGGCAAAAGAAGTGTAAAAGAGAAGAGCGTCCATAGCCTAGTAAGGGAGAAAAGCAAAACGAGGGGATGGCGAGGAACGAGAGAGAAACTCTCATCCGCTCCTCACCATCCCCTTATAGGGGACACCCCATCTCGTCCAGCCAGGGTCTCCACATTCTTTCAAACTGACTGTGGTTGCCCTGCCTAATACATGTCACTCTCTCGCTCCAAACTATTGAATTAATAGTCTCAACCCAATTCTACACAGTTGGGGGAGTCTGTGCCTGCCATTTCTGTGCTTTTAGATTTCTCGCCTGAAACAGGCATCTCAACACTACTTTGGTGGCTCCGATCAGGACTTTACCTTCCTCCAAGCTCCCTAGTAGGCATGTCTTGGCCTCCGGATTTGGTTTGCTCCCAAAAGTTTTATTTATGCTATCTACTATCTCCACCCAGTATCTGAATAGCTTGGGACACTTCCACACCATGTGGATTAGATCTCCTGTCGCCTTACATCTGGGGCACTCATTTTGTCTCCATCCAAGTTTAAACATTTTTTTGGTGGTATAGTAAACTGTATGAATTAGGAAAAAAATTGATACTTTCTGCTGAGGGGGAAATCGAGACCAGGTCTCCTTGTTCTAAGATCTTATCCCATTGTTCCATAGTCATTGCCCCCACATCTCTCTCCCACCCCGCATTGCTCCTGGAAGGTCCTACTCCACTTATTATTCTAGCCCTCAATCTGGCATATAGCTCAGAAATGAGTCCTTTAGTTGCGGCTGATTTAATTATTTTTAGAAGTGTGGGAATCTGGGTCCATTAAATAATTTGTGACCTAAACTGTGCTTGAATGGCATGCCTGATCTGCAGGTATTTATAAAATGCTTTGTTTGATATATTGAATTCCCGTCTTAAGTCCTAAAATGTCTTCATGAGTTTGCCCTCATATAGTTGGACCAATCGGTTAATGCCCTGCCTCTCCCATTCCCTTGGCCTCTCTATACCCCTTACTTCTGCCAAGTTTTTGTTGTTCCATAAGGGGGTTATCCCATTATACCCCATTAATGCCTTCATTGCCTGCCATACTTTACCAAAATAAACTGGTATGAAAATCGTTCACCCTCCTACTATTACACACCACCACTGCGCACAAAGAAAAATTAATTAAAACACTGATGTGTATAAAAATAAACTAAGCAGCTACTTAAATAGATAAATAATGTAAAGTGATTTTAAATGAATAAAACAGCAGCGCTAATAATCACAGTGTCTGTGAATAAACAAAATATTTAACCTGTGTAGACAATACTGAAAAATAATCACCCTGTATAAACAGTGCTAAAAAAACAACACAATTAATCACCTATATACATAAAGTGAAAAATTAAAGTGAAGTGTGATTATATATTTCTTGCAGGTGTCCAAATAAGGAAAACAAATCCAAACAAAAGTCCATAAACTGTTACTTGTAGTGATAATGTTTCAAAAAGTGACAGAAAAGTGAATGAAAAATCCTGAAGCAAATAAAGTTTTGAAGTGTCTTGAAAAAATATCTTCCACCACACCACCTGTGTTCAGTGCTACCGCACCCTAAGGAAACGCACTCACCAGCAGTATATGCCTTGCACTCTCATGCTCAGCCAGCTCGCTTGATAGCTCCACATGGGTCACAGATGGATCCAGACAGAATGTTAGATAGTTGCACTCCACATACAAGGAAAAAAGAGATGCTTCCAATAGTGAAGTAGAGTAAACCATTTATTTCAACAGCACACAAAATTCCTCAACCATTGTACTCACATCCTTCATATAAAAATAAGGCACTTCAGCATAATCTTTTCAACAGGAAACAAGGACCCAGCAGTGGTGACCCAATATATTATGGTCTCGGCGGACCCGGCGTTAATACTAATATGTCTCACCCTCCACGCTGTCTCCTTTCTCTTTCACTTCACTTCACTTCACACGGCACAGCACACCCAGTAACTGAAACGTTGAATGTTAAATGCTCCTCACAGTTGCCATGTAACCATACCCAGACATGTTTCGCCGAAGTGACTTAATCATTGGGGTGACTTAACCAGATTCTACTGGAGGATTATTCCTCCAGATGTTCTAGAAAGCACTGTTTACTTTTTCCTGAAACAGGTGCAATTGTCTGGTGAGAGACAGTTCCATTTAAGGTGGTGGTGTGAATGCATATAAATGGAGTAAGGTGAATAGTTTCTTGTTGAAGATTCAATGAATATAAGATGGAATATATTATATTTCTCATAAAATTCTGTCAATACCGTACCTTACTCCTGCTAGACTATTAACCTCCCTGGCGGTATGATTATTTCAGATTTTTGATGCTCAATGCGGTATGATTCTTTTGCATGGAAATTTGGCATTTTATATTGTATGCCTGTAATTCTTAGGAATAACACACTTAAATCTGTCCAAACAAGAGTCAGAGACTAGACATCCCGGGTATGATAATGTTTGATACACAAAATCATAAATTATAATATAATTAATAATGGGGATGAGCCGAACATCCCCCGGTTCGGTTTGCAGCAGAACATGTGAACAGGCAAAACATTGTTTCGAACACCATTAAAGTCTATGGGACATCAACATGAATAACTAGTACTAATTTTAAAGGCTTCTATGCAAGTTATTGTCATAAAAAGGTGTTTGGGGACCTTGGTCCTGCTCCAGGGGACATGTAACAATGCAAAAAAAAGTTTTTAAAACATCAGTTTTTTTTAGGGAGCAGTGATTTTAATAATGCTTAAAGTGAAACAATAAAAATGAAATATTCCTTTAAATTTCGTACCTGGGAGGTGTCTATAGTATGCCTGTAAAGTGGTGCATGTTCCCCGTGTTTAGAACAGTCCCTGCACAAAATTAAATTTCAGGAAAAAAAGTAATTTAAAAGTACTCGCGGCTATAATGAATTGTTGGTCCCGGCAATACAGATAAAATAAGTTATTGAAAAAAACTGCATGGGATCCTCCCAGTCCATTACCAGTCCCTTTGGGTCTGGTATGAATATTAAGGGAAACCCAGAACCAAAGTAAAAAAATTGTGTGGGGGTCCCCCAAATTCCATGCCAGGCCTTTCAGGTCTGGTATGGATTCGAAGGGGAACACCACGCCAAAATAAAAAAAATGGCGTGGGGGACCCCCTCAAAATCCATACCAGACCCTTCAGGTCTGGTATGAATTTTAAAGGGAACCCCGCGCCAAACTTAAAAAAAAAGGGCGTGGGGGTCCCCACAAAAATCCATACCAGACCCTTATCCGAGCACAGAACCTGGCAGGCCGCAGGAAAAAAAGGGGGGACGAGACAGCACCCCCCTCCTGAACTGTACCAGGCCACATGCCCTCAACATGGGGAGGGTGCTTTGGGGTAGCCCCCCAAAGCACCTTGTCCCTATGTTGATGGGGACAAGGGCCTCATCCCCACAAACCTTGCCCGGTTTAACAAGGGGACCCCCATATCTTGGCTTCCCCCCCCTGTGTGAAATGGTAACAGGGTACAGATGTATCCCTACCAAGTCACAAAAAAAGTGTCAAAATGGTAAAAATGACAAGACACGGCTTGGGACAAGTCCTTTATTTAAAAAGTCCATTCTTCTTCTCTCACTCCGCCGATGGACCAAAAAAAAAAAAGGCAGCGACCGACACACCTCCATGGGAGGCTCCCGCCGTATAACGCGTGTTCGCTTTGACAGTTATTTTATAACGTGACGTTCCTGGGGTGACCCCGCCCCCCTCTTATGCACGGGGACTTCCCTATGGCTTTCCCGGAGCATCAGAGGGGGGCGGAGCCACCCAGGCTCATCCCTAATAAATAATATAAAATAACAATTAAATAATAATATTCAATAATGTAATCAAATCAAAAACACTGAAATTTGCTCAGTTGCAGAATTTTCGCTGTCATTACTTTGATGAGTGTTTGAAGACGAATTTCCCCACAAATCACTATCGCTCAATTCTGCAAGGGATTCTAATTTATTATCGCTGCTTTCTAGCTGGTCTAAAACCGCGTTTGATGTAAAGGGACGGTTTTGGTTGCTATGGACAATCTCAAGTCTTCCAGGCAGAAAGAACAGTATATATAATATAAAACTGCATGCAGGGCACTTGACAAACCACTAGGGACAAAAGGGATGTAAAATTATTTGACACAGTAATGTAATCTGTAAGATTACAGTATACTGTATGTATAGTGTGTGTTTCACTTTTTGAATTTGGCGCCGTTCTCCGCCCCTGTGCATTGCAACGCTCGCAGGGAACTGAGCACGGCTCTGTGATACATCGAGCAGAGACACAGCCGCCGCACACAGCGGGAGCACATCGCAGGATCCTGGGAACAAGGTAAGTAACTGTACCTGGATCCTGCGATCCCAGGTGTGGCTCGGGGTTACCTCTTTTGGTTCTGAAAATTCACCCTGAGCCACACTCGGGAATACCATCAGGAAGGTTAACCTTTTCCCCAACTAACTCCCAATATTGTTGGAGAGAATGTGGACAAATAGCTAACATGCTTTTGGGGGAATTTACTAAAACTGGTGCACAGAGAATCTGGTGCCGCTGCGCATAGTAACCAATTAGCTTCTAGGTTTTATTGTCAAGTCTTAAGCCTAGTACACATGGGCTGAATTTCGGGCGACATTCTATTAAACCAGCTGACATTTGGCCCGTGTGTATGGCAGCTACAGTGGGGCAAACGGTTCGGGCCAAGCAAAAGTTTGGCCTGAACATCGACCATTTGGGGCAGTGAAAGCTGGAAAGCCGACCGCAGCTTCCTTAACAACCAATGAGTTATCAGCTGTCAAGTGAAACAAATAAAAACATTGCTGATAGTGAAACAAATAAAAACATTGCCATCAATAAAAAGGTGAAAAAGAAATGGTATGGTGGTCCCCCCCAATCCATACCAGGCCCTAAGGGTCTAATATGGATTTTAAGGGGAATCTCACATCAAAATGTAAAAAAAAAGAAATGGCGTGGGTCCCCTCAAAATCCAGAGCCCCCCTGTTCCAAAGCATCCACCCCTCCATGTTGAGGGCATGTGGTCTGGTATGATTCAGAAGGGGGGGTGCTCGCTCATCCCCCCCTTTCCTGGCCTGCCAGGTTGCATGCTTGGATAAGGGTCTAGTATAGATTATGGGGGGGGACCCCACGCCATTTTCACATTTTTGTATTGCCAGCAATGTTTTTTTCATTGAGCTGCAGTTTGTATCTCTGAATGCCTATTTGCAATACCACTTAAATTGCCAAGTTTTTTTTTTTGCATTGACCTTTGAAAAGTTTGTTCACTTACATGTCCTTTACTGTATGTGGAAAGATTTTCCTTTTTATCTTGCTCCCTTTTTATACTGAAAACCTAACAATAACTATTATGAAAAAGAGCGTAATATTTTGATCAGGACACAGAACGTTTTGGGATTTTTGGCTCGCTCTATGGTTGCAACACCCGCTACTAATCTTGCAAACTTTATCTTGTGATAAAAAATCTGTCACACAAAAGTCGAAAGTACAAACACGCATGCTTGGGATCAATGCTCACCATACACGTTATTAGTAGAAGGGGCCCAAAGGGTGGTGCTCAAGAGCTGAAATTCCTCGTAGTACGTCACTACGTTCGTGTTGTCAAACGACAATTTGCATACTGTTAGTATGCAAGACAAGATCCTGGTACACACCCTTTTGACAAAAATCAGATGCTCGGTTGGCCAACAATCATACCATGTGTACGAGGCTTTGGAGTATTCATACCTTTATTTACAATTAATTTAGTAAAAGTTGTGTGACAGTTTGTGCATTATTTTTGTTAAAAACATTTAGGGATTTTTGTCATTTTGCACTTTATATTACTAGTAGTGTGGTGCACTGATTTACAGAAATTACGGTAACTACATCAATTTTTTTATGTTAAACATTTGTTTTAGAAGGGCTTGAAATATTTCAATGTAGCCGCTGGAGTACATATATTTGAGCATTTCTTTTTGGTGTGTCTGCAATTTATGTAGTACAAGAAGTTTCAGAAAAAGGGTTATTTTATACCCATTGAAGTAGCATTTTATTTTATTATCAGACTATGTGAATCCCATCACATCACAACTATAGTGATCTACTACTTGCCAATGACAGCAAAAGATTGATCACTTTCATAAGTGCATCAAAATGAAATCGTACAATCAAGAATAAAAGTAGGACTTTTAAATCATACGGTCAGTATTATTAAAAATAAATATAGTTTGCTGCAATTAACTTCAACCTGAAGCTCTCCCCACAGTAATTTTTTTCCACCCCTGAAGATTGCCAGTCTTTTTGTTGAATGATTGCTAGCATCATTTCACCTACTTCCTCTTAACCAGGACCCACCATCTGAGACAGATTCACCACTCAGCCTGGAGTACTACTGCACTGCTCACACAATATTACATTAGGTAGACTCAATGAAGGACTTCCCCAGTGGAGAAGAGGTGAAACCCTTGATACTGCCAGACTGAAAAGAAGGTCCTTTTAAAAAAGTTACATTTATTTATCTCTATATCTTTTTTTTTTTGAGTGTGGGTGCAGAGGTTGAAGGACTTAAAAAATAGAATTCTGATTTAAATTAAATATATTCTGTAAGTCCTAGGCACTTAAACTTTTCTAGATGACATTTTTACTTATTTTGAGCAAGGCTAAACCCAATCCAAAGCATTTCCAAGTGGTAGAGGCTTGTTGCACAAAAATGGTTAAAATGAATGTTTGGTTGTAGGTATGGATTTTTTAGGTATAACATTTTATTACATTTTTTCCTATTTTTCTTAAATTGTTTCAATTTTTTCAGCATAATGCATCAATGTGCAATACATTGATGTTATAAGCATTATTTTGACATGGTAGTATCCTCTTCTTGTAAATGTTTTAGGGATTAGCCAAATCTAGGGGGTTAAATTAACAATTATTAAGCATTGGGGATATTTTATGGTTGTAATTTAAGAGAACAATCAAGATTAAGGTCAGTATTTTACATTTGGTAATTAATGATTTTACTGCGATTAATTACAGTTTTACAGACAAACGTGGCTGTTTGTTAAGTCTTTGGTATATTATTATACCTCACAAAACATTCATACTATAATCACAACTTGTACAATCTTGTCACAAAACATTCATCATATTATCATGGTTTCTGAAATTATGTCTAGAAATTTCAACAATATTACAAAATGAAATGCTATTATCCTCTCATCTAATCAAAATAAACTGAAATAATATTTTAATGTAAACCTACAAACTTGAATAATGAAGAAAGTTTGTTGTATTTATTGCTATATTAGTCACTATTTCCATAAAAGGCGCTGTAAGCGTAAATTTTAAGTCTCCATAATGACACAGCATTCGTTAACACTGTTCTAAAAACAGGTTCATGTAACATATTTTTAATCCATGACTCACCGCCAGAGCTTTATGTCATTGGCAAGTTTGACAATTTAGAATCTTTTTTCCTTCATTCACACATAATGTGATAAAAAAGAATTTATCTAAATTATTTCTATTCACACTTTTGTAACACAAAATTACAGAATTACTCAGTTTTCATTTTCACACTTTGAACACCAGCTGGAAAGCTTGAAGTTACAGTATGCTCATCCTCTGTTATGTGAAAACAATAAACCAATGTTTTTTGAGTATGTTCTTCACTAGCTACTTACAAAATTGCTGTTCTTTGTTTCCAGTGCAGATTAGCATGTGAAATAAGACTGATGTAATAGTCATGATGTCTCAGCAGCCTCTTTCTCCTTTTGGATTATCAAGACTTTGACTCTCCCCTCTCCTGAAAATTACAATAAAATCTGTGTACTAACCTATTTGAGTTGAGTTATTAAAGGAACAGAGCATGTTTACTTTGCAAGGGAATTTTCATGTAGCTTAGTGAATTAGGTAAAGCTGTGCTGACTTCAGTCATCTAATCATGTGCAAAAATCCTATTTTTTAATTATACTTGCACGACTTTCTAAAATTATTTTTCACCACACCACATTCACTAAGCTAACTGAAAACTGCTCTCAAAGTGAAAACTCCCCAGAGTGAATATGCGCTACTCCTTTAGTAATCAACCCCATTGTGTTCAAAACTTTTAGCTTTTTAGTGTCAGCCCTCATTTTGTAAAACAAGAATGGTCAGAATGCACTCCTTGCAAACCCTCTACTAATACATGTATTTACACCATTAATTGTATAGTTGTATGTTTATTTAACATAGCATCAAAACATTGTATTGATTTGAACATTTTGAATAAAAAAAAAATTGGTAAATTCAAAGAAAATTCTAAATACGAATTCTGAAGAAGAATTCCGAATACGAATTAAACAAATCAACCAAATTGAACTAAGCAAAATAACTAGATTAACGAATCAAAACTAAACACATTTTTTCCTCATACAAATGTCTAGATCCAGAAGTGAAACATTTAGCTGCACAAAACAAAGCTTATTCAACCACTTGCTTACTGGGCACTTAAACCCCCAATTTTCAGCTTTCAGCACTGTCACATTTTGAATAACAATTGCACGGTCATGCTACACTGTACCCAAATTAAATTTTAATATTTTTTTTCCCCACAAACAGAGCTTTCTTTTAGTGGTATTTGATCACCTCTGGGTTTTTTATTTTTTGGTAAAAAATAAATAAAAAAAGACCGAACATTTAGAAAAAAAAATACAAAACCATTTTATACTTTGTTATACAATTTTGCAAACAGGTAATCTTTCTCCTTCGTTGAAGTACGCTGATGAGGCTGCACTGATGGGCACTGATAGGCTGCACTGATAGGCACTGATAAGGTGGCACTGGTGGGCACTGAGAGGTGGCACTGGTGGGCACTGAGAGATGGCACTGAGAGATGGCACTGAGGGGTGGCCCTGCTAACTTTTGCCACATCTCTAGAGGGAAAGAGTGTCCTCATGCATTTAGACAACACAGCTGCAGTGACAAATATCCAGAGACAGGGGGGCACAAGGAGCCAAACATTGTTGGTGGAAGTTCACCCAAACCTAGAGTGGGCACAGATCCCCTTATCAGATTTGAGATCGTTCTTTGTACCAGAAGAGCAGAATCGGACAATGGGACTTTATATGAAACAAGATACTTGGGGTAAATTACTTCAATCAATATATGTTAAATTACTGATTTATTGGGGACACATTGAGAGGTAGTACAGTTGACATATTAATAATTAAAATTGTAGTAAGCAAAATTAAACAATATGATAATCACATAGCATAATAAAATTCACAGTACAATGGTATTGTTCTACATGATAAGATAAACAATAAACCAACAGTACATTCCAAAGTGTGTATACAGTAATAACCAATAAATTGAATTAATGATTGAGGTAGATCAAACCCATAATAAAATCATGGCTAATGGGGCATGGCATCCACTGGTATAGATCTCGACGCGTTTCATGGATTGTCTCCACTCATCAGGAGCAGCTGTATATTGAGAACACCTGTGATAGATAATATATTAATAGTAATAATCAGTGGTAATTGATTATACACATGGGAAAAAGGGGGAGCATAACAATGGTCCTAGCCACTCTTACCTATGGATGACAAGTAATATGTATACTAGATGGTACTGGTGGTATGAATCAGAGGCGTTGGGAGGTGTATATTGGCATCCCCCCAGGAGCTGAGGTGACATCCAGAACTGGCAAACGGGCCATAAAAATAGAGTGAATATTCCTTGTGGATAGGGTTCACTCAGCCAAGAAAACGAAAGTAATGGGGGTGAACCCGGAAAACTGGTGAAAGACAAAAAATTTACTATTATTAGTGAGGTGTGAGAAAAATTGGCTAGATTAGCAGAGCAATAGAAATAAGAAAATAAGATGGACAATAGACTACAATTAGACCAGAATAGCCACCCCACGGAGAAGAAAAAAGTGTGTACATTGTGCAGTAGGGTAGAGTGGAAACCAGAAAATGCCAAACCACTATAAAATCACCAGGGAGAGCCTGGAGCAGTG
This sequence comes from Lithobates sylvaticus, assembly GCA_028564925.1. Classification (NCBI taxonomy): domain Eukaryota; kingdom Metazoa; phylum Chordata; class Amphibia; order Anura; family Ranidae; genus Lithobates; species Lithobates sylvaticus. Next base: position 156,141,463 of record CM053030.1, read on the forward strand.
TTGTTTATTACCTGCAACTGCACAGAAGAGTGTGTGGTGAAAGGGTGAAGAAGGTGTGTAGGCAGATTAAGCCAGAAATCACGCTGTAATGAAAAACAGTGTTGGAAAGGGGCCCGCAGCACCGCCAAGGATATACACCAACGTCACGCTTATGCCCAGCTTAGAGGAAAGGAGCATCCACGTCTGAGCGACTAGCGCTCATATGAAGGAGCCCGGCGTCCCTTGTGCTGGGCGTAGTTGGAAAAACAAACCCGTCAGACGCGCAGCGTCAAAGTGTGACGCCGGACGTAAGGCATGTGGGCGTGGCGTTGACGTTCAGCGATGGCAGGCCACCACCCCCATGGTCGGGTAACCAGGGGGGCGGGGGATAACCAAGGTGCACGTCGCAGCTCCCGGAAATGGATGAAAACACCTCCCTCAGAGGATAATAGGTGACCTCAGTAGTGAATACAGGAATATTAACAATAGAGCATGTATATGTACTGGCTAAATTGGATGTCATGCCCACAAATAGCCGAAAGGTAAAAAATTTAAAAGTAAATTGTTTCCATCCCTAGATCATTTGGAAGAAGTGAATACAAATGGGACTTTATATGAGCCGTGAGTCACCATCCAGTACAAAAGACTCCATCCCGATACTTAAAGATAAAGAGAAGGGAAAAGGGGGGCAGGAAGGGACAATGGGACTTTATATGAAACAAGATACTTGGGGTAAATTATTATAATCAATATAATATGTTAAATTACTGATTTTGTTATGCTCCCCCCTTTTTCCCATGTGTATAATCAATTACCATTGATTATTACTATTAATATATTATCTATCATCAATATTTTTATGGCCCGTTTGCCAGTTCTGCATGTCACCTCAGCTCCTGGGGGATGCCAATATACACCTCCCAACGCCTCTGATTCATACCACCAGTACCATCTAGTATACATATTACTTGTCACCCATAGGTAAGAGTGGCTAGGACCATTGTTATGCTCCCCCTTTTTCCCATGTGTATAATCAATTACCATTGATTATTATCTATCATCAATATTTTTATGGCCCGTTTGCCAGTTCTGGATGTCACCTCAGCTCCTGGGGGGATGCCAATATACACCTCCCAACGCCTCTGATTCATACCACCAGTACCATCTAGTATACATATTACTTGTCATCCATAGGTAAGAGTGGCTAGGACCATTGTTATGCTCCCCCTTTTTCCCATGTGTATATTCAATTACCATTGATTATTACTATTAATATATTATCTATCACAGGTGTTCTCAATATACAGCTGCTCCTGATGAGTGGAGACAATCCACGAAACACGTCAAGCTCTATACCATTGGATGCCATGCCCCATTAGCCATGATTTTATTATGGGTTTGATCTACCTCAATCATTAATTCAATTTATTGGTTATTACTGTATACACACTTTGGAATGTACTGTTGGTTTATTGTTTATCTTATCATGTAGAACAATACCATTGTACTGTGAATTTTATTATGCTATGTGATTATCATATTGTTTAATTTTGCTTACTACAATTTAATTATTATTAATAAATCAACTGTACTACCTCTCGATGTGTCCCCAATAAATCAGTAATTTAACATATTATATTGATTGAAGTAATTTACCCCAAGTATCTTGTTTCATATAAAGTCCCATTGTCCCTTCCTGCCCCCCTTTTCCCTTCTCTTTATCAAGTATCGGGGATGGAGTCTTGTGTACTCGATGGTCACGGCTCATACAAAGTCCCATTTGTATTCACTTCTTTCAGAAGAGCAGAATCAGTTGGCCAAATACTTAAGCCGCTCAGATCTATCAAACAACGAGTGGGTTCTCAGCGAAGCAGCTTTCTCCTTGGTGATGCAGAAGTGGGGCAGTTACCAAGTAGACTTAGTGGCTACACCATGGAATGAAAAATGCTCCAGGTTCCTGTTGAGAGCCCCATATCAAATAGCAGATGGGGTGAATTGCCTTCATTACCAGTGGAACTTTCACTTCAGTTACATCTTCCCTCCGGTGCTTCTTATAGCCAGTTTCCTGGCCAGGCTGAGCCGCTCTTCAGTAACAGTGGTGATGATTATTCCATTTTGGCCCAGGAGGCTTTGGTTTCCAACCCTACTCCAACGCTGCATGAAGCCGCCGCTATTGCTTCCGGTAGCACTGGATCTTCTTTCTCAGAGACACTTTTTACACCCGGATCTGCAAACATTACACCTTATGGTGTGGAGCTTGAAAGGCAGAAGCTGTTAGATCAATGCTGCTCTGAAGAGATGGTAGCTACACTGTTGCCAGAAAGGGGCGCAACAAACAAAATATATCCTAAAATCTGTAATAAAGTTTGCAGAACTTGCTAAACAAAACTTTTAAGCTGTGTACACATAATCAGATTTTCTGACAGGAATTGGGTGTTGACAGGCTGTTGGCGGAAAATTTGTACTCTCCACCGGTCAATTGTTGTCGGATTTTGCGCGGACAAATGTTGGATGGAAGGCTTAAATGTCTGTTGTTGGATTTTCCGAGCGTGTGTACACAAGTCTGTCGAACAAACAAAAATCCAAAGTACAAACACGCATGCTCGGAAGCAAGGACGAGCCAGAAGCGGTTGGTCTTGTAAACTAACGCTCGTAATGGAGAATTAACATTTGTGACATGGCAAATTATGAAAAATGCAGCGCACATTCTCTTCTTCTTTAATGGGATAATAATAAAGCTGCTTTGCTGGTGATACTGATGGATTTATTGCAAACACATTTTCAAAGGCTTTTTTTTTCTAGTGATGTCAAGAATAATATTATTATGCTTGTTGGGTTTTTTTTGGTGCAAGTTACCACAACACCATTATCCCGTAGTTTTTAAGATCAAAGATACAACTATGTTGGTGTCCCTTGTTAATTTTACATTGTATTTTTTAAAATGTAGCTGCCTACTCCCAAACTGTCATTTGAAGTAAAACACATAGCCAATTATTATTATCCACGATTTTTTTTATTGAGCATTAAAAAAAGAAAACACATCAAATTTGACATGCTATATGCCAATAGAACTTAACAAAAAAGTGCATTCTTTGCATCCAAAAATATGGAAAATATACCAAATCAAATCACTATTCAACCAAAAAAATAAATAAAAGCCTCATGCATGTGTCCTGCTTATTAATATAGGGGGTCAACAATGCCAAGAGTTAGTGAAAGCAGGGGTCCGTCATCCAGAGACAATTCCGAAAATCATCCGGACTATTCTCCTGGAGCTCCCGCAGCAAAAGCATATGACATAATTGGTCACGATTAATACAGCAACACATTTTTGGTCCAAGAAATCCTCCTCCTCCTGTTCCTGGACTGGACTTGGGTCAAAGCAATAACTCCAAGGCCAATAATAAATAACACGTTATCTCCTTAGATTCCGCAACATGGCTGGTTGACGAACGGCTGCTCAGAAACGAACTGAAAAGAGCAAAATGAAAAGCGTGAAATGAAAAGCACGAACTGAAAAGCGCAAAATGAAAAGTGCAAAATTAAAAGCGTGAATCAATACTCACCAAACTTCTACTAACATGAAATTAGCAGAAGGAGCCCAAAGGATGGCGCTAAAGAGCTAAAAAAAACATGTAGTATGTCACTACGTTCGTGTTTGTTGGCTGACAATTCCTTGCTGTTTGTATGAAAGACAAGTTCCTGGCCAATGCCCTTTGGACAAAAGTCTGCGGTTTTGTCTGCAGGAAATCAGATAGTGTGTACAAGGCTTTAGAATCTACTATCACCAGAGATTCCTCAGATCTTTTAATTTCTTCAGTCAGGCATAAACAAAGGCTTAGGCTTCAATATGTTAAAAGTTCAAGTATTAGCACTGTCAGCCATGATGGGTGTCAAACGGGCCCTCAATCTACTAGGTATTCAGTTCATGAAAGTATGTTTAATGTTAAGACCACCCAGAAAGCTAAGCTTACCAAAGTGGGATTTCACAGTGGTCCTCAAAGCACTCACAAGGTCACCCTTCCATCTGCTGGAATCAGTGTCAATGTGGGACTTAACTTTGAAAACATTGTTCCTAGTAGCGATAACCTCAGACAAGCGAGTCTCAGAAATGCAGGCCTTACAATATAAGGAACCTCATTTAGTGTTTTTTCCAGACAGAGCAGACTTAAAGCCTTTGGAAGAATTCCTTCCAAATATGGCTACCTCCTTTCACTTGAACCAAGATGTAACACTTACATCCTTCCTTAGCGAATGAGGCTCTCCTCTGGATGTAAGCCTTACGCTAAAAGCCTACTTGTCAACAACCAATTCACTTAGGAAAGCAACTTGTTTGTGGTACCACACGATCTGAGAAAAAGTCATGCTGCATCAGTCTTGACTCTAGCTTTATGGCTTGTCAAAACCATCAAGAAAGCCTATGTGCTACAGAAACATGCCACTCCAGAGGGCTTAAGGGCTCATTTGATGAGGACAGTGGCAATGTCCTGGGCAGCATATTGTCGAGTTTCCCTAGAAACTATAAGTAAATCATCTATCTGTTTAAAATACTTCTATCTCTCACTGTAAAATAGATTGGGCATTGTTGACCACAGTGGTTTTAGGTTGATCTGTTCTTAATTCAAGAAAACACTTCATACAAAGAAAAATTGCCCATGTCATCCCAACCTATGCCCCCAGTCAGAAGAGTACTTCTTCTTTTTAAATGTTTTTCTTTATTATTTTAATGACAGGGTCATTTACAGCAGATCTTTTTTACATATGGTTTAATAAAGATATTCTCTTGTCTAACCATTAATATATTTATTTCAATATGACCATATGTGCAAATAATGTATTATTTACATTTAATAAGATATTTGTCTGTACAATCTTCCCTTTATATAGACATTCAAAAACCCCTATACTTCTGTTGAGTGCCTACATCTTGGAAGTAGGGATAAGCCGAACACCCCCCGGTTCGGTTTGCACCAGAACACACCGAACAGGCATAAAATTCGGAAGAACACACAAACACGTTAAAGTCTATGGGACACGAACATGAAAAATAAAAAGTGATAATTTCAAAGGCTTAAATGCAAGTTATTATCATGAAAAGTGTTTGGGGACCTGGGTCCTCCCCCAGGGGACATATATCAATGCAAAGTTTTTGTGTGATTTTTTTTCAGGAGCAGTGATTATATTAATGCTTAAAATGAAACAATAAAAATTAAATCTTCCTTTAAATATCATGCCTGGGGAGTGCCTATAGTATGCCTGTAAAGTGGAGCATTTTTCCCGTGTTTAGAACAGTACCACAGCAAAATGACATTTCTAAAAGGAAAAATTGTCATTTAAAACTGATCGCGGCTGTAATGAATTGTCGGGTCTTGGCGGGTCTTGGCAATATATAAAAAAAAATATATGAAACTCATTAAAAAAAAAGAGCATGGGCCCTTTGGGTCTGGTATGAATATTAAGGGGAACCTCGAACCAAAATAAAAAAAAAAATGGCATAGGGGCCCCCGAAAATCCCTACCAGACCCTTCAGGTCTGGTAGGGATTTTAAGGGGAACCCTGCTCCAAAATTTAAAAAAAAAATGGCGTAGGGGGTCCCCCGAAATCCATACCAGACCCTTATCCCAGCACGCAACCTGGCAGGCTGCAGAAAAAGAGGGGGGACGAAAGAGCGCCCCCCTCCTGAACCATACAAGGCCACATGCCCTCAACATGGGGAGGGTGCTTTAGGGTCTGGTTGTGGGGGTATGCGGGCGAGGGGCTTATCGGAACCTGGAAGCCCTCCTATGTGAATTGGTAATGGGGTACATTGTACCCCTACCATTTCACAAAAAAAGTGTCAAAAATTGTAAAAAAGACAAGAGACAGCGTGGGACAAGTCCTTTATTAAAAAATTAATACAATGTACCCCCTTACCAGCAGCGGTAATCCACTCTTGGTATCAAGCGATGAGTGATCTCTTCTCCGGGGTCCAGCAATGGGTGATCTCTCCCAATGATGTCCAGCGCAGCACATCCTGTCTCCACCGGAGACACTGCGGGAATCCTGGTGATGGCCTGACAGGTCTTAGCTGAGAAGGACGGGGCCACCCATCACCTGACCCCACCCCCCTCTGACGCAAGGGGAAACCCGGGCTTCCCCAGTGACATGTGGGTGACCCTGCCCCCCTCTGATGTAACAGAAACCCACTTTCTTTGTGAAATGGTAGGGGTACTTTTGTACCCCCTTACCATTTCAAACAGGGGAGGCGGGATCTGGGGGTTGTTAAAGGGGGCTTCCAGAGTTTCCCATAAGCCCCCCGCCTGCAGACCCCCACAACCACCGGCCAGGGTTGTGGGAATGAGGCCCTTGTCAGGTCAGACCCCAAAGCACCCTCCCCATGTTGAGGGCATGTGGCCTGGTACGGTTCAGGAGGAGTGGCCGCTCTCTTCTCCGCCCTATTTTCCTGCGGCCTGCCAGGTTGCATGCTCAGATAAGGGTCTGGTATGGATTTTGGTGGGGACCCCTACACCATTTTTTTTTAAATTTTGGTGCAGGGTTCCCCTTAAAATCCATACCAGACCTCAAGGGTCTGGTATGGATTTTTGGGGGGGCCCCTACGCCATTTTTTTTTTATTTGGCACAGGGTTCCCCTTAATTTCCATAATATGATTATACAATATTGTTATAATGGTAGTTGGAGAGCATAATAAAATACCTAAATATCTAAAATATTTGATTGAGTACATTCCCTATAGCTATACTTGTCAATTCTATAAGTTTTTTTTTTTTGATTGATTAACTGATACCAATGCCAAAGCTGAAATCTTTTAAGTCCAAGTAAAGCTGGGTATACACTAGTAGAGAAAATTTGAAGAAGGATGGAAACATTTTTCTCAAATGGACAAATTTCTAACAGTGTACTGTATGTGGTTTTTGTTCTGTAAAGTCCATTAGTTCCAAAATGTATGCCCCTAGAACACCTGATGGTGCTCCCTGCATGTTGGGCCTCTGTATATGGCCAGGCTGTGGAAAAGTCTCCCACATGTGGTATCGCCGTACTCAGGAGGCATAGGAGAATCTATTTTGGGGTGTCATTTTTAGACATGTGCATTCGTTTTCATCCGAATGCATTTTCGTCTGAATTTCAGGTATTTTCATTATTGTTTTAACAAACGATAACGAAAGTGCAGAGTCTGAAAAACGAAATATCCGACATAAACAAATGCTTTATTTTCATTGTGACAACAGTTCGATATAGATAGGAGATTCGACGCTGACAATAACAATCTGTGTCCATTGAACCTGTGGTCGAATGTGCCTAACCTTAACTCTATTAGTCCAAGATTATTCTACATAGAGAGAAAAGATTTGACGCAGAAAGGAAAGATTTGACGTAGAGAGGAAAGATTTGACGCAGAGAGGAAAGATTTGACGTCGAGAGAAAAGATTGCTGCTGGAATTTGGTGGAATTGCAGCTAAACTATACAGAGTCACACAGTTTAGCTGCTCCGTCGAATCTTCTTTGAACATTCGACAGACACCATAAACCTATAATGACAGATTCAACCTTACCTCATTTGGATTTTCGGACGAATGCAATTTTTAACGAAAAACGAAATAAATAAAAACGAATTTCGGGAGTAACTAAATAAATTTATATATTTATAATTATAATAAATTTATAATTATAATAAATTCCGAAACAAAATATTTCAGTGTGCACATGTCTAGTAATTTTTGGTATGTAAATGCTATGTGTTAAAAATATTGTATAAATGGACAACTTTGTGTAAAAAGAAAAATGCGTTTTCATATTCTTTCCACATTTTCCAAAAACTTGTAGAAAAGAATGACATGTTCCTGGTTCTCTCAGGGGAGTATAGACAGATCGTGTGTTCATACTAAGTATGAACACCGATCAGTCTCCTGCCCTAGTCAGTCCCATCCCCCCACAGTTAGAACACACCTAGGGAACACAGTTAACCCCTTGATTGCTCCCTAGTGTTAACCCCTTCCTTGCCAATGACATGTATTCAGTAATCAATGGCTATTTTTAGCTCTGATTGCTGTATAAATGTCACTGATCCCAAAAAAGTGTAAAAAATTTCCGATCTGTCCGCCAATGTCGCAGTCACGATAAAAATTGCTGATCACCGACATTCCTAGTAAAAAAAAAAATAATAATAATAAAAATTACATAAATCCATTCCCTATATTGTAGACGCTGTAACCTTTGTGCAAACCAATCAATATATGCTTATTGCGATTTTCTTTTACCAAACAATACATAGCGGCCTAAACTGAGTAAAAAAATTGTTGTGTTTTTTTGGGATATTATTATCATAGCAAAAAGTACAAAATATTGTGTTTTTTCAAAATTGTAATTTTTTTTTGTTAATAGCGCAAAAACTTAAAACTGCAGAGGTGATCAAATACCACCAAAACAAAACTCTATTTGTGGGGAAAAAAGAACATCAATTTTGTTCGGGTACAACGTTGCACGACCGCGTAAGAATGGCCTGGTCAGAAAGGGGGTAAATTCTTCCGGGGCTGAAGTAGTTAAATACATGACTGAAAAAAGCTAATTATCCTTGGGGTTTTTTTTGTTTTTGTTTTTTATTCCAATTATCTCTTATTAGTCTGCAGGCACTGTTTAACCACTTCAGCTATGACACCTGTATACCCCTATATACCTTTTCATGATATCGTCTTGCAAAAAAATGTTTGGACAACCTTTAGGCAACATTTTGTCCTGTTTAATGACACTAAAATAAGGATTCTTGGAAAAAGCATTGCAAAGGTATTTACTGAAATATTTTTTGAAATAATTTATTGAAATAATGCAAACATAACATATACATGTAGAACATTTAAATATTAATAGCTAATACAATACAAATAAACAGAAACAAATAGTTGATGGGAGAATGGGAAGAAGAGATTAATAAAAGCCGAATAGGATAAGATAATAAGGAGTGTTAATTATGAGTTAAATAGGGGCAAATTTAATTTTTTTTCTTTAAATGACATCATCTGCGGATCAAAGTTTGTCCCTTTTGAGTGAATTACTTTATATCTGTCTATTTTTCATCAAAATGGTGCTGATAAACATTGGGTCAGATATTTTACATAGAGCGGCTGTATTCATGAAGAAACACACAACTTTGATTTTAAGAGCCAAGCATTGCTGAGGAGTTGGGTATATACCTTTTCACACAGTTGTATTTTTAAACTATATACAGTATACTGCTTTATTGATTTTGCCAAATAAAGGATGCATTTAATATTTAAATATTTTATCTGTATTTTATTTTACATGCCAAATCTATTGCAGCTGTCTGTCAATGTGGTCTGATTTAGGATGCCAGCACCCATCTATAGCCATTACATTATTAAAGCCTGGATTTTTGATTGTCTATTTATGTACAATTTCATAAATTTTAATAAGTAAGAAACTATACAAAGCTGAGATCTTTCCACAGTATATGTAGTAGGCCCCTAAATTATTTTATATAGTTCTGACCTGAGCTGAATGAAAACTGGCCTTGTCTCTGTGCCCTAGTCAAGATATCCTGCTTCTTTAATAAGCTTGGCTCTGATCCCACTTACCAAGCATGAAATAGATTTGTACTTGCTAAGCATCACAAGCAGTTTTATAGCTTTTGCAATAAAGATCAATGAATTAAATTGTCCAGAACAAATAAGGTGAATAGGATGACACAAAGTACCAAACTAAAAGACACCAACAATTTAGATAATGACAGTTATTATTGTTAACGTGATGATAATAATTTATCCATGTTATTTTAGATTTTATATTAAATGAAACAATCTCTTTTAGAAATGATTGAAGTGGCCATTTAGACTTCTGTCATACTCTGCTAGATTTGATTAAATCAATGCAAAGTCAAACACGTGATTAAATCACCATCACATTTACCATTCAAACCAAACCACAGCTGCATTGTAAGCATTACCTTGTGGACTGCAAGAGCAAAACATAGATTCAATTAAATAATACTGCTCTTAGCTTTTGTTTGGTTTTTGAGCGGGAACAGCACCAGAATTTAAAATACAATATAAAATACAAATACATAATACAATATAAATTTTAATATAATATTTTATTATGTTTTTTTATTTTTCTGATGTTTTACTTATCTCCATTTCAAACAGGTGCTGTAAGAATAGGCATCACATTATTGTGAATGAATGCTCTCTGTGCAAGTATTACTTTCCCATGCCAATGTAAAAAATTATAGATGATAGAGGGGAAAAAAATGCTAGAGGAAGAGTATTCCTGGGACAGAGCTATGAAGAATGATCATTAATAAGGCAGCCAGGTTCAGGCCAGTCACCCAGGTAAAAGATTCCTCAGAAGTCTTTTGGAGGCAGCAGGCTATGAATATGTTATTATCCTTCTATGACAAAATGATATGCCTGAGCTGTACCAACGTGGAGGAACATCAGTTGGAGAAGCATTGCTGGTGTCATTGCAGAGTATGTTAATAGAGCAGTTAAAATGTTTAATGCTAAGTTAAGGAGCTGCTTAACATGTGTAACAAGTTGCTTAGTAATCAGGTAAGGGCACAAAACATTTTGTTCCAGCAAAATTAACTGCTTTACTATAATACTAATTGTTACTTGCACAGGACAAAAGCATAGTTGCCAACATATCAAAAAAGTTTATTTTTTTCTGTGTGTCCAGAAAGCTGCTGTAGGTGGAGCATGTACTTTAATTAGGGGTGGGGCATTCATTTAATGTGGGCATGGTTCTACAATAAGTTTAATCATGTTATTTTATTAGGGATCTGACAACAATTAAATAGTTAATCATGTCCAGCCACCAGGAATCTGCTGGCAATAAAATAGTTAATCATTGCTCTAGCCACCAGAGATCTTAGACTAGTAAGATCCCTGGTGGCTAGATACATGATTAACCATTTATTACTAGTAGATCCTTGCTGGTCTAGTGGCTGGACATTATACATTACATTACATTACATTATTACAACTATTTCTTTGCTGTCAGATTCCTAATAGAAACACATGATTAACTCTTTCTATGATAGCAGAGCCCTGGTGGAAATTCATGATTAACCCTTTAATCTAGCAAATAAAGGGGTAAATGTGCATTTACACCAGGGATCTGCTAGCAAATTAATAGTTAATAATCATGACTTCCAACACACAGATCATCTAGCAAACAAAGGGTTAATCACACATTTCATACTCATCTGCCAGCAATAAAAGGGTGAATGTCCAGTCACCAGGGATCATCTTCTAGGAATTAATGGACACAGCACTGCCTCCCCCCCCACCCCCAGTACAACACTGCCTGAAATGTGCCCCTCTTCCCTCTTCACAACTCTGTGGCCAAACACCTCATCCCCATTGCTTGTGCAGTTACCTTCACACCATCTTCTTCCACATTCTCATATTCTGGCAGGAGTACAGTACTTGCTGAGGGCAGAACTAGAGTGTTTCATCTGCCCACATGTGTACAGGCAATGCTTCTATTCAGAAGCTGATGCATGCTTAGGAGATCGGCTCACACACATAAGCGAGCTTGTATTTCAACAGCCGGGACAAAGATGAGGCGGGACATTGAGCTAATTTTCAGGACTGTCCCGGCAAAAGAGTGTTGGCAAGTATGCAAAGGGACAAAGCTTAGCTAATAAAATTTGTGATGCAATGTCAACAGAAAAGAAAGAAAGCAAGGGACCCACCAGAAGATGTTAGGCAGCAGCATCAACATGGCTGTGTCTGATTGCTAAGTGATGCATTTTGGGAAAAACTCCTTTTCAAGCCTTTGATTAATGCCTCACTCCTAGCACCTTTAGAGCTCATTTACACTTGCTTCGTCTTCAACACACATTAACGGCTAGTTTACACTCGCTTCAAAACAAGGCTTCGGACAGGCTTTGTTAAAGCTCTCTGAATGCCAGCCTAAGCTCCTGTCTGACAGACGCGAGTGAGGAAAAGCCGATCAACGGCTCTTGCTGTTTATATCGTGATCGGCCATGATTGGATACGGCTGATCACGTGGTAAACAGTCTCTGTCAAAGACTCTTTACCTAGATTGGCGTTACAGTGAGTCGGACTGACACACCGCAACAACGATCACCGCGATGCGCGCCTCCTGGAGCGCGGAGTAGCTTCATATTCCTGGCGACGTCATATGAAGTCCGGTCAGGATATCTCAACCACTTTGCCGATGTCATATTGATATATGGCAGGCGGCAAGTGGTTAACTAAGAATGAATAAATGCAATAACATAGTGTGAAAAAAATGTTTGCATTAAACAAGAATATAAAGGCAGTATAAGCCCTTATGTAAAAGCACATATATATATATATATATATATATATATATATATATATATATATATATATATATATATAGCCCTTGTGTTATCATGTATATTTAAGTTTAAAAGCACTATTTTAACCACTTCAGCCCCAGAAGGATTTACCCCCTTCCTGACCAAGCTCTTTTTTGCGATTTGGCACTGCGTCACTTTAACTGACAATTGCACGGCCGTGCAACGTTGTAACCAAATAAAATTGACGTCCTTTTTTTCCAAAAACTAGAGCTTTCTTTGGGTGGTATTTGATCACCTCTGTGGTTTTTATTTTTTGCACTATAAATAAAATAAGAGCGTAAATTTTGAAAAAAAAAGCAATATAGTTTACTTTTTGCTATAATAAATATGCCCAAAAAAATATATAAAAAAATGTCTACCTCAGTTTAGGCCAATATTTATTCTTCTACATATTTTTGGTAAAAAAAAATCACAATAAGCGTATATTGATTGGTTTGCACAAAAGTTATCGCATCTACAAAATAGGGGACAGATGTATGGCATTTTTATTATTATTATTTTTTTATTAGTAATGGAGGCGATCTGCGATTTTTATCGTGACTGCGACATTGCAGTGGACAGATTGGACACTTTTGACACTATTTTGGGACAATTGGCATTTATACAGCGACCAGTGCTATAAAATGCACTGATTACTATGTAAATGTCAAAGGCAGGGAATGGGTTAGTTACACAAGGGGGCGATCAAGGGGTTAAGTGTTTTCCCTTAGTGTGTTCTAACTGTAGGGGGATGGGCTCACTAGAACATGACAAAGATCACTGCTCCCGATCACTGGGAGCAGTAGATCCCTGTCATGTTGCTAGGCAATACAGGGAAATGCCTTCTTTCCCGTTCTGCCTCTCCGTGTCACGATCGTGGGCCACCAGCAGACATCAAGTCCGTGGAACCCGCGGGCACACCTGCTAGCAGCCGATGACGCAATGACGTGCGGGTACATTGTTTTGCACACCCGTGCCACTTTCCCGGTGTATATCAGCTTCAGCCGGTCGGCAAGTGGTTAAAAAGGAACTATTAAAAATACTATAATAAAAATATTATATATAAAATGTTTGAAGAGAATTGTAAATGTATTCATAACCTAAAATCTTAATATTAACTACTTGCGGGCCACCCCATGTACATATACAGCGATGGGGTGGCTGTTCTGCACTGGATCTTGTACATGTACTTGATCCGGCATTTCCGGGTAGGTGGCATACGCACACATGCCTGACGCCCCATCTGTGCTGTGATTCGGTAAAGGACAAATCGGTCAGCTGATCCCGGCCAATTATTTATGGCTGGGACCTGCTGATCAGCTTAGGGAATCACAGTACAGAGCCCTGTGTTTACTAACAACATAGGGCTCTGTACACGGTGCAGAGATGTGATGTGGCAGAGATGTGGCTGTTTTTTTCTCCCTGCCCATAGATGTTAACCCCTTCCCAGCCAGTGTCATTAGTACAGTGACAGTGTATAGTATTAGCACTGAATACTATATTAGTGTTACTGGTAAAGTCTGTGTCAGTTATTTAGTTCCCACCTAGTGCCAGTTAGTGTCAGATTTCCTGCCGCACTATCACAGTTCCACTATAACTTGCTGCTTACCGCCATTACTAGTATAAAATAAATAAATAAATAAAAATTCCATTATATATACCATCATTTGTAGATGCTATAACTTTCGTGCAAACCAATTAATATACACTTATTGGGATTTTTTTTTTACCAAAGGCATTTAGCAGAATACATTTTGGCCTAAATTAATGAAGAAATTCGATTTTTGTTATTTATTTATTGGCTATATTTTATAGCAGAATATATTATTTGTTTATATAATAAAAAAAAAAAAAAAAACCAGTGGTGATTGAATGCCAAAGAAATCTAGATTTGTGTTTAGTGTTGCAGGATTGCACAACTGCCATTTAAAGTAACACAGTGCCAAAAAGCGAAAAAAAAAATGTTCTGGGAAGGGGTGAAACCTTCCAGAGGTCAAGTGGTTAAAGTAGAACTGAACTCAAAACTTTTTACATTTTGGACAGAGTGTGGGGGGGGGGGTTTATAACCTCTGTCAGTGTTTTATTTTTTGTTTTGTTTTTTGCCATGTGTCCAGTTGGGGAGATTTCCCTTCACTTCCAGGATGTGAGAGGAAATTCCTCCAAAGTGAGGGAAATCCCAGGTTGTCACCAGGGCCACCAGAACTAGTGTCCCGATCGGAAGATTTTCCCCATCTATTCCTGTTCTGGTGACAACCCAAAATGTGATTTTCTTTTATTCTGGCTTTCCCTCTTCATCCCATCTATTCTTCTTTACGTCATATGACATCCTGGACTTTGAGTGGGAATATCTGAATGATGTCTGCAGCTGCAGGCATCATTCAGATATCATTCTTTTCCGCCGGCGATTCCATGCACCATAAAAACAATCATAGTGGTTGTTCAGCCTCTTGATTGTTTTTACAAGTGGCAGGAGGGTACATCCCTACCACCCGTTACCGGCTCGCACGTGCGATCACGAGCCAAAGAAGGAGTCCGCTGATGGCGGAGGTTCACCATAAAGAATACCATGGACCAGATGGTCCCCAGCAGTCTCTATGACCTTCGGAGGCCAGGCACGATGTTATGATGTCATGTCTGGCCCGGACAGTTGTAAACACTGCCGTGTATTCGGCTGGAAAGGCAGAGATTATTTCTTTTTTTACCTCGGTCTTTCCAGGCTAGAGAAGAGATGTGGGGTCTTATAGACAGCAGATATATCTGTAAAGAGGCCCTGTCATGCCCTATTTCTATTACAAGGGATGTTTTCATTCCTTGAAATAGGAAGAAAAGTGATAAAAAAAAATAATTTAAAGGGAAAGTATAACAAAAATTGAAATAAATTAAACAATGCAAAAAATAAATAATTTATAGCACCCTTGTCCCCGTGCGCTTGCACGCAGAAGCAAACACATATGTACGCTGTGGCAACATATGTAAATGGCGTCTAACCTCTTGCTTACTGGGCAACTGCCCAGACCAATTTTTAGCTTTCAGCGCTGTCACACTTTGAATGACAATTGCGCGGTCATGCTACACTGTACTCAAATGACATTTTTATCATTTTTTTCACACAAATGGAGCTTTCTTTTTGTGGTATTTAATCACCACTTGGATTTTTATTTTTTGCTAAACAAACAAAAAAAGACAGAAAAAAAAACATGTTTCATAGTTTGTTATACATTTTTTCAAATGGGTAATTTTTCTCCTTCATTGATATTCGCTGGTGAGGCTGCACTGATGGGCACTGATGGGCTGGACTGATGGGCACTGATAGGCACAGATAATGCAGCACTGATAGGCACAGATAAGGCGGCACTGATAGGCAAAGATAAGGTGGCACTGATGGGTGGCACTGATGAGTGGCATTGATGGGTGGCACTGATAGATGTCCCTGATGGTAGGTGGCACTGATGGGCACCGGTAGGTGGCACTGATGGACAATTGTAGATGGCATTCATAGGCAGCACTGGGGATGAGGCACTGATTGGTGACATTTATAGGTGGCACTGTGGGCACTGATAGGTGACTCTGTGGGCACTGAGGGTGGTACTGTGGGCACTAGTAAGTGGCACAGGTGGGCACAGAAGCCTCTGCAGAGGCTCTCCACGATCCGGACTGATGTCCCTCTCACAGCTGCCAGTGATAGGCTTTTTTTTTTCTCCTCACGCTACCTGCAATCCATACCAGACCCTTATCCAGGTATGAAGCCTTTCTGGCCCAGAGTGAGGGGGGACAGAGACCATGCTCCCCATCTCCCTTCCTGAACAATACTAGGCAAATGCTTTCAACATTGAGAAGGTTCCATGACAGTGGGGTGGCAAAGCTTCCCTCTTCTCCAGGCAAGGCACCTATATGCTCATGTTGATAGAGACACATTCTTCTTCTCCACATCCTTAGCCTGCTGGATGTGGAGGCCTGCTTACCAAAATCGTTAAGTCCCCTTTAACCACGTGGTGACCACTCACAGTAAATATACTGCAAGCAGGCAGCAGGTACAAGCACAGTGCATGCACATAACCGGCCTTCTTCTGGGTTTGGGGCATGCACGCCCGCTGACGACCCGTGCTGTAGTTGGATACAGCATGAGTTACATAGTTACATAGTAGGTGAGGTCGGAAAAAGACACAAGTCCATCAAATCCAACCTATGTGTGTGATTATATGTCAGTTTTACCTTGTATATCCCTGTATGTTGTGGTCGTTCAGGTGCTTATCTAATAGTTTCTTGAAACTATCGATGCTCCCCGCTGAGACCACCGCCTGTGGAAGGGAATTCCACATCCTTGCCGCTCTTACAGTAAAGAACCCTCTACGTAGTTTAAGGTTAAACCTCTTTTCTTCTAATTTTAATGAGTGGCCACGAGTCTTGTTAAACTCCCTTCCACGAAAAAGTTTTATCCTTATTTTGTGGTCACCAGTACGGTATTTGTAAATTAAAATCATATCCCCTCTCAAGAGTCTCTATTAGCTTTGTTGCCCTTCTTTGTATTCCATTTCCAGTTCATCCTTCCTGAGGACTGGTGCCCAGAACTGGACAGCATACTCTAGGTGAAGCCAAGCCAGAGTCTTGTAGAGCGGGAGAATTATCGTTTTATCTCTGGAATTAATCCCCTTTTTAATGCATGCCAATATTCTATTTGCTTTGTTAGCAGCAGCTTGGCATTGCATACCATTGCTGAGCCGCAGAAGCAAACACATATGTACGCTGTGGCAACATATGTAAATGGCGTTTAACCTCTTGCTTACTGGGCAACTGCCCAGACCAATTTTTAGCTTTCAGCGCTGTCACACTTTGAATGACAATTGCGCGGTCATGCTACACTGTACTCAAATGACATTTTAATCCTTTTTTTCACACAAATGGAGCTTTCTTTTTGTGGTATTTAATCACCACTTGGATTTTTATTTTTTGCTAAACAAACAAAAAAAGACAGAAAAAAAAACATGTTTCATAGTTTGTTATACATTTTTTCAAATGGGTAATTTTTCTCCTTCATTGATATTCGCTGGTGAGGCTGCACTGATGGGCACTGATGTTGCCCTTCTTTGTATTCCATTTCCAGTTCATCCTTCCTGAGGACTGGTGCCCAGAACTGGACAGCATACTCTAGGTGAAGCCAAGCCAGAGTCTTGTAGAGTGGGAGAATTATCGTTTTATCTCTGGAATTAATCCCCTTTTTAATGCATGCCAATTTTCTATTTGCTTTGTTAGCAGCAGCTTGGCATTGCATGCCATTGCTGAGCCTATCAGCTACTAGGACCCCCAGGTCCTTTTCCATTCCCGATTCCCCCAAAGGTTCTCCCCCAATGTATAGATTGCATTCATATTTTTGCCACCCAAATGCATCATTTTACATTTTTCTACATTGAACCCCATTTGCCATTTAGTTGCCCACCCCATTAATTTGTCCAGATCTTTTTGCAAGGTTTCCACATCCTGCAGAGAAGTTATCGCCCTGCTTAGCTTAGTATTGTCTGCAAATACAGAGATTAAACTGTTTAACCCATCCTCCAGGTCATTTATGAACTAATTAAACAGGATTGGTCCCAGCACAGAACCCCGGGGGACCCCACTACCCACCCCTGACCATTCCGAGTACGCCCCATATATCACCACCCTCTGAACTCGCCCTTGAAGCCAGTTTTCAATCCATGTACTCACCCTATGGTCCATGCCAACGGACCTTATTTTGTACAGTAAACGTTTATGGGGAACTGTGCCAAATGCTTTTGCAAAATCCAAATACACCATTTCTACGGCCCTTCCTTTATCTAGATGGCAATTCACCTCCTTGTAGAAGGTTAATAGATTGGTTTGGCAAGAACGATTCTTCATGAATCCATGCTGATTACTGCTAATGATACCGTACTCATTACTAAAATCTTGTATATAGTCCCTTATCATCCCCTCCAAGAGTTTACAAACTATTGATGTTAGGCTTGAGTGAGTGCAACATCCATATTTACATAATCTCAGTGTTATCATGCTGATCTCTGGTCACAGCATGCACTTTCAATTTATAACATCAGCATTCTAATAGCTATAACAATACTGGTTATTTTTGATAATTCCATTTAAGCTTACTTAAAAATCTTTTTCCATGTTTTGAGTTGAGTACTGCATGTCTGCTGGCCATCTCTTTCCACAAGTTCCAGGATTCCTCTGTTGTTTGCTTTCAGTTTCTTGTACAAAGGTTTTTATTAAAGATTCACATCAACAGAATAATACAAAATGGGAACGGTGATGGGCACAATGTAAGCTTACATGTTTACAACAGTATGTTACACGAGAGTTACTCTGGAACTCAAAAGAAAAATCATGAGGCAAACCTTATTAGTCCAAGAGTGTGGGTAGGAGGGTATCAAAAATATATCTACCTTTCGTGAGTCTTAGTATAGAGGTGTTGTATTGAAACAAATTTATATACTTATTGTCGCTCTAGGTCAGTTGTGGAACCTGAGACGAGGTAACATTATAACAGATAATATTATGAAGGAGCAGTAAACTGAGCAACCAACATGGGGAATGGTGTTGTTCCCCGATATGAAAAAACTGTGTCCTGATAAGTACCCAGTCCCAGCAGGGTCAAGCCCGTGGGCTGGGGTGACCAAAAGAAGGAAAAATTAGGAGGTAGAAGAACAGTGCAGAGAGAGAAGAGTTTAAAGAGTAAAAAGGGGAAGGGAGTGATGTGAGCCTTTAATGCAGAAAAGAGGAGGAGGATAAAATAAATAGGGAAGCGAAGACATAGAAAAGAGATTAAGAGGGGGTGGGGAGGGGGGTCCCCGGGGTGGGGGGAACAGAGGCTTATTAAAGGGAGAGGAGCGTTGGGTCAAATCGTGAGGGGCCAATATGAGCCACCCAGGGCTGCCATACTCGGAGGAACTTAGCATGGGTGTCTGATAACACGGCCGTAAGTTTCTCATTTACCAGAATGTCGTTTACGCAATTTTTGACTGCTTCAAAGCTGATGGCCGGGGTTTTCCAGGCCCGCGCTATGATCAGTTTAGTTGCAGTAAAAACATGTGCAGCCAATTGGCGTTCAGGACGAAGAAGTTCTATGATCGGTTTCCACAGTAGGGCCTCAAAAGGGTCCTTCTTTATAGTGGTATTGAAAAGGTTGCGAAGTAACGCATATATTCTGATCCATAGTCTGCGTACCCTGGGGCAGGTCCACCAGATGTGCGCCATTGTACCCTCTTGAGAGCACCCACGAAAGCATAAGGGGGAGTAAGATGGGATAAAGCTCGCTAATCTGGCCGGGGTGTAGTACCACCTATAGAAGACCTTGTAGGCATTCTCCAAGAAAAGGACATTCTTGGAACATTTAGATAGCGTCATGGTCATGCTCTGCCAGTCCTCCGGCTCTAATTGTTTACCAAGTTCGGCCTCCCATTGGAGGTGATAAGGTCTCAGTGGTGGTTTCCTAGAGTTTATTATAGCTGTATATATGAGAGATATCATACCCGAAGATTGAGGGCGTGATCTACATAGACTTTCAAAAGGAGTCATGGCATAAGGAATAGCTTGAGATCTTATTAGTTGTTGAAGGAAGTGTCAGAGTTGTGTATAGCTATAATGTTCCCTAAGGGGGATATCGTGAGAAGAGCGTAGGGCTACGAATGGGACAATTTTGGTCGGAGTGAGCATTGAGTGAACGTCCACAAAGTCGTGGTCGGTCCACCAAGCAAACTGTGATGGGTTATCGCATCCTGGCGGGAATAACGGACAATGGAGGAGTCGGAGCAGCGGGAGGTGGGGAGAGATCAGGCCTGCTGAGTACTTGACTGAATCCCACAACCGGAGGGAATGGGTCAAACATGGACCTATGGTAGGTGGGCGGTGAGCCCTAGGGAGCCAAGGGAGGGAAGCTAGGGGGACCGGGTGGGAATCCACCAGATCGATGATGGCCCACAGTGGCATTTGTTGCTTCTCGTGGAGGTGAGCGATTGGGGCGATGCCCGCCGCTGTGTAGTAGGCTTGTAGATTAGGGACCGACAGGCCTCCATCGATTTTACGGGCATAAAGAACCTGCCGTTTGATCCTGGGTTTCGTTTTACCCCAGAGAAACTGCATGATCCTACGTTGATGAATTCGGAAGATGTGGGAGGGTACCTGGACCGGTAAAACTCGAAAATAATAAAGCAGTTTCGGGAGATAAGTAATGCGTATCGTCGCTATTCTGCCGAACCAGGATAGTGGGAGGGTGGACCATGAGTCGAGCATACTTGTCAATTTACGAAAAAGTGAGGGATAGTTGGCCTGGTATAGACCCGAGTATCTTGGAGTAAGTTTGATCCCCAGGTAGGGTAACGAAGTTGTCCATTGAAAGGAGAATGCAGATTGTACTGATTCCAAATCTGAGGGCCGGAGGTTAATGGACATGGCTTTGGATTTAGCCGGGTTGACAGATAGTCCCAATAGCGTGGCGAAGGAGTCTAGAAGGGACATCAGATTGGGGAGGGAAATTCTGGGTTTAGTAACCGACAGTAGAATGTCGTCCGCAAATAGTGACAGTTTGTGCGTGGTACCTGCCACTTCCCCCCCTGATATATCAACATGAGATCGAATGGCCTCCGCCAAGGGTTCCAATGCTAGAATGAATAGTAGAGGGGAGAGCGGACATCCTTGGCGGGTTCCCCTCCTAATGGGGAAGGTGGGCGATTCATGACCATAGTATCGTACTTTGGCTTGGGGGGAATCATAAATGGCCGAGACCCAGCTCAAAAAGGAAGTACCAAAACCAAAGTGACGAGTACCTGTGTCAGATAGGGCCAAGACAAGGTGTCAAAGGCTTTGTTGACATCCAAAGACAGAAACATTGTTTCCAAAGATCTGTCATGCACTATTTGTTGGATTTTAAGAAGCCGTCTAATGGCATCTCCTGCCTGTCTACGGGGGACAAATCCCACCTGGTCTTTTTTTATCAAGCGTGGGAGAAAGGAATTCAAGCGGGTGGCTAGAATCTTTGTTAGGATTTTCATGTCAATATTTATTAAGGAAATTGGCCGAAAATTGGCCCAAGAAGAGTGGTCCCTGTCTGGCTTAGGAATCATTACAATATTGGCGGTCAGCAAGTCTGGTGTGAATGAGTGGCCTTCCTTTACCGAGTTATACATAGCCACCAAATGTGGGGCGAGAACCTCTGCAAATTTCCAATAGTACAGGGCTGTGAAGCCGTCGGGGCCCGGTCTTTTGCCTACCTTTAATTCTTTGATACAATGAAGAACTTCTGATACTTGTATATCTTTGTCCATAAGAGACAAGAGTGGCGGATAGGGTAGGCAAGGGCAGATCCTTCAGAAAATTAGTCAGGCCCTGGGTAAAAGGCGTGGGTAGGGGCGGAATAAAGCTTGGTGAGACGATGGCGGAATTCTTCTAGGACCCGACGAGGGTTACCCGTGAGGATATTGTGACGAGTGCGTAAGGCTATGGGGGCAAATTTCGGGGTGAAAGTGCGCAGCCTGTTGGCCAGCATCGCAGTGGGCTTGTTTGCCTTAGTGTACCATTTCTGACGAGCCCAACGCAGGGTGCGTTCTGCATCGTCCGTTACACATAGATCCAGGTCCGATCGGGCCTTGTCTAAGAGCTTGCGGTTGATCGGGGTGGGATCCTGTTTGAAGGCCGTAGAAAGGACCTCCAGAGTTTGCTCTAGCTTGCGCCGGGTTTGGGTACGCTCTTTTTTGCGCTTTGACGCTATGCGGATAACGTGGCCCCCGAAGGACCGCTTTATAAGCTTCCCAAAGGGTCACCGGCGAGGAGACCATACCCGTATTGTGCTTAAAATAGTCCACCGAAGCCTTATGAAGGTCGGTGAGGATCGGCTCAAATGACAAAAGAGAGTCATTCATCACCCAAGGAGCGTGCTGAGGTTTGCTGAGAAGGGAGTGGCAAATAGTCAGAATTGGGTCATGGTCAGACCAGGGGGTTGCTAGGATAGAGACCGAATCAATTAAGGGAAGACGCTTCCTTAATACGAACATGTGATCGATCCTGGAGTGTGAGTGATGAGGGTGAGAATAGTGGGTATAGTCCCTACCAAGGGGATGGAGCTCCCGCCAAGTGTCGACTAAGTCATAGTTTTGTAGGGCACGTGAAAAGATTTTAGCGGCCGGGGAGGGGGGTTTATGGTCCGATGGGTAGTTATCCAGAGAGGGGTTTAGCGACACATTAGAGTCACCTGCCAGCAAGAGGGTGCCCTTTTGATGGTCCCTTAACAGGGAGCAGACATGAGTCAAAAAGGGGCCCTGGTTGACATTTGGGGCATAGTAAGTCATAATAGTTACCTCATTGTCCTGAACGGAGGCCTGCAGAAGAAGGTATCTACCGTCAGGGTCAGCGATTTGTTTACTGCAAATAAATGGGACTGATTTTCGTATGGCAATGAGAACCCCTTTCTGCTTGGTAGGACCGTTTGCTAAATAGACTTGGGGATAATTTGCAGCAAAGTATTTGGGACAAGAAGAGGAGGAGAAATGGGTTTCTTGTAGGCATGCTACGTCTATATTGTGTTGCTTGAGGTATTTAAAAACCTTGACCCGTTTTTGAGGAGAATTCATGCCCTGAACATTCAGGGATAGCCAACGGAGGGTCATTGGGTCAAGTGAGTGTAGCTGTGATATACTCTGTTCCCACACCCCGGGGATCTAGGAGAAGGGAAGGAGGGGAGGGGGAAGGGAGAGGCCGAGAGGAGAGAAGAGAAAAGGAAGGAAAGGAGAGAGATGAAAAGAATAAGAGTACCGAGGAGAGCTCGGAATGGAGCAAATGCTGCGTACATATATGTAGCGTAGCGTGGGTTGTAAAGCCCACTTCGGGTTGGGATCATGGCTAAGAAAAACATCCTAGCCAGGTGCCAACACATGGGGGAAGCAGTGGTCCGTCGGAACCACCGGTCTGTAGAGAAAACAGTGCAAATATCTTAAACAATTTTAACATAGAATCTAGGTGGTAATACCTAAAAATGCTTTCAAAAAATAAAATAAAAAGGGAGCTGCAGTCAGCAATAATAAGGCAACCATAGTGTATTCTTAACTTATTGGGGTGTGAAAGGAAGGTCCCCCGAGTTCCCAGAGAGAACAGCCGGAAGACTATCGTCTCCAGGAGGTCGAGCGGGTCCTTGTAAGCTAGTCACTACCGCAGCTCAACCAATCCACAGCACAGGATTGCAGAACCACAGCACAGTGATAAACAGTAAAACCAGTAAGCATAATGATGAACGTGCTCCCCCACCTAGAGTGACCTAAGTCCCCCCCCCCCCCCAGCAGCCCCAGGGTCCGCTGAAAAAAAAAAAAGAACAACTAGTAGCAGCCCAACTTGTTTGGGCAGTCGTGGATGCAGCAGGGTGGAGGAGACAGGTTGATGCCGAAGTTCTGCCTGGTGATCCAAGGGGGGGTAAGTTTCGCCCCAGGCCGCCATCTCACAAGCGGGGCAGCCTATCATGGGGCGACCCCCTCCGACCAGGTATCAGAAACCAAGGTTGAGTAAAATGTGGTGGGGGAACAATTTCAAAAACATGTCACTCGGATTCCCTTGTAAGTTCAGCCAGTAGGTCAAGGTAGACTTGTATAACACGGGATCAGGTGACCAGGAAAAACTGAGGTTAACAAAAGGTTAGAGTTAGCTTCTTCATCCGTTAGTAGATGGTTGAAAACGTTGGGCATGTAGGTCCCGCAGCGCCTGGGATCCAGATTGGGACTTTTGGGATGTTTGAGAGGACTGATGAGTAGGCTTGGAGGGTCCGCGTCTGGAGGGTCCGGGTCTAGAGGACGAGGATGGGACATCAGGTTGAGATGGGGGAAGGCCCAGCTGGAGTTCCAGGAGGTGGCGTTTTAGGTCCGAAGGAGAGGTGACGTGAAATTGACGGCCTAGGTGGGAGAAGGAGAGCTTAAATGGGAACCCCCATCTGTATTTAATTTCGTGGGATTGAAGAACTTGAAGATAGGGTTTGAGGCCTCGGCGCCTGGCGATAGTGACCGGCGAAAGGTCTGCAAATAGCTGGAGGGTATTACCCTGGAAGGAGAGGTTCTGTTGCTCTCTTGCTGCCTGTAGGAGCCTCTCCTTGGTCCTGTAGTAGTGGAACTTTATGATGACATCCCTCGGGGGGCCTTCAGAGGGTTTGGGAGCCAGGGATCTGTGGATGCGGTCAAACTCCAGTCTGTCTACTGGGAGCTCGGGGGCCAGCTCTTGGAAAAAGGCGGTAGCTGTTCCCTGCAGGTCAGTAATCACCTCAGGGATACCACGTATGCAAAGGTTATCCCTCCTGGCCCTATTTTCTGCCTCTTCTAGCTTGTCTCTCAGAGCTTCCAGCTCTCCGGACATTTTGTCCACTTCTTCCTCATGGCCCTCTAGCACAGTGGTAGCCAGGTCCATGCGGTGCTCTAGCTGGTTAGTGCGGTGGCCTATCTCTTTAAGGCCCCGCACCAGGTCAGAGGAGAGCTTGCGGGATGCTGCTGTTATCTCATCCCTCACTATGGTACGAAATTTAGCTAACATGTCCTCTGAATCAGCAGGGGGGGGACTCACCCGATCCGTGGGAAACAGGTGGAGGCTGTCAGCAGGAGATCCTGGGCCTGCAGCAGAGAGCTGAGTCTCGTCGTCAGGCTCCGGAGGGTCGGGCGCCATCTTGGGTCTTCCCTTGCCTGAGGCTGGGGAGGGTTTGCTGTGTTGCCGGCTCTTAGGGTATTTTTTTGTGGACTTGTACATTACCGCCAGCAGCCTGAGATAATCCGGAGCCTCCGGGGCTGTGTGTGCAGCGTCCCCGCTGATCCTATGTCGGATTAAACCGGCTTATTCGTTCCGACGGCGCGGAGCAGAGGAGTCAGGCGGCCATCTCCGTTGCTCGCGCGCATGCGCCCCTGCTTTCAGTTTCTAAGGACTACATATCCCATGGTCTCCTGAAACTCCTCTGAACACCTTTCTAGGCTCTGTGAAATGTGTGACATAGCAGTACCTACTCACAGCATGGGGCATAGTGAATATATGTCACAGAATTCAAGGAAGTAAACTTGTGGGTATCTTCACAAAGTAAGTTTAGAATATTAATATATAGTATGATTTAAAATGTTGCCCATACATAAGCTTTAATGCCCTCATTTTGCACAGCATTGTGCAAAATGTTGGTGCTATATAAATCAATAATAATAATATATTAGTGGTGTGAACAATGTCATTGTTCTTTTGCTTTACACAGTTTTGGTTCTTCCTGTTATGTTGATGTGGCTACACTATTAGCTTAAGCAGAACTTTATCTCTTGCATACAAGCTGTTAGTATTCCTTGCTATTTGCGTCTTTGTAATTGGACACAAGCTAGAGAACTCTCGAGTGGTGGGTGTACATTTGGAACTTCTTTTTTTTTTCTTTTTTTTTTTTGCATACAGAAATTATTACATCATAAACCGATGCAAAAAATATGAAGACAATACACAAAAGCATTTATCGTTTTTCTCCCCGTCCCATCCCCCCTCCCCCGGTCCCCGCCTTGCAAAAACGCTTATATGGGTACTACCCCTTGGTTACGAATGTTTCGCGGCTGTCAGCCCAACTTCATGATTTCTTCAGTGAATCTCCAAGAGTCTTTAAAAATTTCCCAACTCTCCCATTTCCCCTGTCCATGCTCCGCTCTGGCTCTTCCAGTCCCTCGGTCTTCGGGGCTTACTATTTTTTGCTGTAGATTTACTCTGATTATCCATTCTCCTATACGCGGACTCTCTATATCGCGCCAGTGCCCTGCGATAAGATTTTTTGCTTCATTTAAGAGTGTCGGGATTACTGAGGACTTATACTGTCTCATGGGTATATCGGACCCATGGAACAGCACGGTCCAGGGGTCCTCTGCTATAGATTTCCCTGTAATTGTTTTAATTAAGTCTAGGATTTGTTGCCAATATTTTTTGATTTTGGGACATTCCCACCAAATGTGGGCCATCGTTCCTATGCTCCCGCAACCTCGCCAGCATTCCGCAGTTTTATCTTTTTGGAACCTACTGAGCTTTAGGGGGGTTAAATACCAACCTGAGATGCATTTGTAATTGACCTCTAGTGTTTTTGTGTTCCACCCAGAACGGTGCATTAAGTGAAAAATTCTATTAATCCTATCTTTACTACATGTGATTCCCAATTCCCCTTCCCATCTCTTGACGCCTGGAGGGACCCAGTCAATTTCTTCCTGAGTCAGCATCTTGTATATACATGATATATTGTTTCTTGTTGAAGTTCGCAAACAAATTTTCTCCAACACTGTATACTCCTTTCCATCTCGGATTGGCTGTGGGAGACTGTCTACAAAGTGCTTAAGCTGCGAGTACCTCCATGCGTCAATTATCATGAGATCACTGTTGTTTTTTTAAATCGTGAAAAAAGTGTCAATCTTACCTTGCTTTATAATATCCCGTAACTGTGCCTCCCCATTTTTAATCCAATTACCCCATATTTTACTTCTACCCGGTGTGAAAAAATTATTATCTTTTAAGTATATTAAGGGTGAGTTATAAACCCATTTATTTTTCCTATATAATCTGTCCCATTCTCTTAGTGTAACCCGTGTGATTTCATGTGACCCGTCTCCCAATTCTCTGTATTTTGGGGGATTCCAGATAATGTGACCTAGTTGCGTGTTACTTTGTGCGTTCTCAATATTTACCCATCTCTTGTTGCTTCCCCCTTTTATCCAATCCATTGCTCTAGAGATTACTATGGCGCTAAAATAATTCTCGAAATCGGGGCTGGCTAGCCCTCCCTGGTGTTTTCCTTTAGATAGTGTCTTTCTGGATATGCGAGGTTTCTTATTAGACCATATGAATTTGGAAATGATTCTATTCAGGGTTCTAAAGAAGGCTTGTGGCACTGATAGTGGGAGCATCTGTAGTTTATAGTTTACTTTTGGAACTATAACAATTTTGACCGCATTTATTTTCCCCATCCACGACAAAGGGCAGGGTGTCATTCTTCTAATTTCTGCTTTAACTTCGTCCAGCAAAGGAGGAAAATTTAATGTGTAAGTTCTTCTTAAGGTGGACGAAAGTTTGACTCCCAGATATTTGATTTCCTCCCTCCATGGGAAATTAAACTCTTGTAAGAGACGAGCCACTTCGGCTTGCTCAATATTTATGTTGAGGATCTCTGACTTGGTAAAATTAATTTTAAAGTTGGATATAGAGCCGTATAACTTTAGAGTACTGAGGAGGTTGGGGAGAGAAGTCCTGGGGTGAGCAATAAAGAAAAGTACATCATCGGCATACGCCGCCATCTTGTGTTCCTCCCCCCCGACCCGTATACCCCTTATATCTATAGTATTCCTAATAATAGATAAAAGCGGTTCCAAAGAAAGCACAAACAGGAGGGGTGAGAGAGGGCACCCCTGACGTGTGCCATTCCTCATCACCAATGGTTGTGATAGCAATCCGTTGATCCTTACCCTAGCCTGCGGAAAGTCATACAGGACCTTTACCCAGCTGATCATTCTTTTTCCGACACCCATGGCCTCTAATGTGTTAATCATGTGCCCCCAGTCGATCCTGTCAAAAGCCTTCTCGGCATCCAGAGATAGGAGCAGACTGGGGGCCTCTCCCTTTCTAGCCTCATCCAATAACAACAGGGCCCTGATCCCATTATCCCTCCCCTCTCTTCCCGGGATAAACCCGACTTGGTCCGGATGGACCAGCTCTGTCATATGGATTTTAAATCTGTTCGCCAACACTTTGGCGAACAGCTTTGTGTCGGTATTGAGCAGGGCAATGGGTCGGTAACTGGAGCACAGTGTCCTGTCTTTCCCTTCTTTTAAGATCACTGTAATGGACGCCATAAGCGCATCAGTTCTCATAGCTCCATCCGCGCCGAGCCCGTTCCAATATCGACACAATCTTGGGACGAGGATATCTTTGAAGCGCTTATAGTATGTTAACGTGTACCCATCCAAACCCGGGCTCTTACCCGTTGGGGAAGAATTTATAGCTTCCAGTATCTCTTCCTCAGATATGGGTCTGTCCATGTTCAAACTGTCCAAGTCAGATATAGAACTGAGCGAGCTCTTGTTAAGGAAGTCCTGACCCTGCGTAGTCGGCCCCTTGTGATGTTGTTCCTTTGAGTTGACATTATAAAGTGTTTCATAGTATGTTCTAAACTCATTGGCTATGTCTTTGGAAGAGTTGAGCGTTTGGCCTGTTGAATTTTGAATTTTTTCTATATAATTAATTTCTCGTTTCTTTTTTAATATTCTTGCCAGATGCTTCCCTGACTTATTTCCCCAATGGTGTCTTTCTTCCGCTATTTTATAAAACCATTTCCTTGAGTCTTCTTCTAGAATGGTTTTAAGTTCCTCCCTTTTGTTTAGAAGTCTGTGAAGCGTATCCTGGCTTTGTGTGCTATCCTGCCTATGCTTTTGTTCAAGGCCATGGATCTCTTTCCTAAAACCCTCCATGTACCCTTTCCTCTCCCGCTTTTTCGCAGCGCCGATCGAGATAAGTATCCCCCGGATATAGGCTTTGTGTGCCTCCCAAAGTGTACTATCAGATGTCTCTCCCGTGTCGTTGGTCAAGAAAAAGGATTCAATCTCCCCTCTTATAACTTTTTCAACTGCATCCTCTGAAAGAAGACTGTCGTTCAGGTGCCATGTAAATGGGGGCCTTTGCACTCCGCGGAGCTTAATGACCATCGACACCGGAGCATGATCCGACAGGGTCGTTATCTCGATCTGCGTCGTCTCCAACAGCTCTAGGGCTCTATGTTCCACCAAAAAATAATCTAATCGTGAATGTGTACCGTGGACAGGTGAAAAAAAGGTATAATCTTTGATACCTGGATGTTGTACTCTCCAGGCGTCAATCAACTGGTGCTGGTAAATTTTCGATTTTATTTTTTTAAGCTTCGCATGGCTCATATTCAGGGTACCTGAGGAACTATCCAGTTTAGGGTCCAGAACGAAGTTCAGGTCCCCAGCCAGGACAATCTCGCCCTCGCGGAATTTCACTAGTCGACTCAAGACCCTATAAAGAACAGTACATTTGGAACTTGATTCTTACTATTTGATTACAGTGGATTCATTTATTTATATTTTTGTTTATTTAGGGCTTGGGCTAATTGTTTTTAATGTGGGTTTTCATTTATCAAATAATTGTGTCACGGTGAATGGGTAAAGAGTTCACAGGAAAATGGGGTGGCAAGTCACCAGCCCACTTAGGGAAGGTACACCTTTTGTAGCACCAGAAAAGTGAAAAAAAAACTGGTGTATGTTATAATTATTGGCCACATTTTGAAAGTGATGTGGCTCTTTGTTGGCACTTTGATGATGTACATATTGATTAGTAACATAACAGCAGGAGCGGACTTTCTGGGGAAAAAGAAAAAAGGCACATATTGGTGGATTCAGCAGATTAAAATTATTACCAAGATCTAGAGTGGATCAGGTGACATTTTGACACAACATATTTACTTATTATAAATAAAAACTCAAATTGAATAAAATATTTTGCCCCTCAACTCCATTACCTACATTCAAAGAACTGAGACACCCTCCATTTCAGAATCCTTTTTACTTTTTGTTCTGTGGCTGCAATACGCAATGGTTGGCTGGCTGTTCTTTTTTCTGTGCTTTTCATTTTTTAACTTAAACGATTAAAGGATAAGTTTACCTTTAGTAACATGTTACACCCATATTTGGGTTGTAACATGTAACATGCTACTGTTGCAGCAGCCCCTACGGATCTTCTCCCCACACTTGCTGTCACAATTTTAAAAAAGGCAGCCGTGTGGGGCTCTACCCACCCAGCCGCATCATTCTGAGTTCTGTGAATGTAAAAACTACAAAGACCGACAGCATGTTATTTAAAGCAATAGCATACTTTTTATGTTGCTCTTAGAGCCTCTCTAAAATGGCCTCTCCCAGTTGAACGGTTATTTTTCAAATTTTTTCTTCTTTGGTACATTTTACCCGGTTCAGTGCCAAGCCCCCATGCCCCTTTTTTGTCGATCCCTTGACTTTTAGCTTAATAAATGGGCATTACTGAAAATGAATGCTCAGCTCCCATTGGTTTTAATGCGTTCTAATTCCGGATCTGTACTGCGGTAACATTCAAAGAACCAAACCCAGGTTCGGATCATCTCTAATAATTGCAAAGAGAATTCATTTTTTTTCTGCGAGGCACTAATATTTGATTATTTTATCTATGGATATAATGCTGTGTGGTTCATGAAAAGTATAAATATTTGCTATTCACTATACCATTGTGGGGCTGATTGTGTTTAAAGACAGGAGTCATCTTTTACTTTGTGTATAATGCTGCTTGGCTCTTTGTAGCTGTTTATAATCACTTCTTGCTTAGAAGACTGCAGAAGGATTGTTTGTTTATCTGGTTGCTCAAACTGTAGTTTTATTTCTGTATGATCTATGCAATCTGAGGATATAAGATATAAGATAGCATATCAAGTAAACCATTACAATATATGTTTTTAATCATATTCTTGGGGCTGCTTGAGTTTTGGAAAAAAAATTTTTTATTGTATACAATATTCCATTGGGCCGTCCACAGCTATTCATGATTTTGCTGATATAGTCCACTCTAAGAGAGCACCATTATGTGAATTTCTGAAAAAACTGCCTGCTTTCTTGGTACATAATTGTTTATCCATTTAACATTATACCATTATACTTTGCAGTCAACTATACTTGCATTGATTTTTTTTAGTAATATTTATTGTATATACTGGAGCAGTTCAATTTTGAATGTAGAAATTGATTGGTCTTGTGGACCATCCATACTAATACCATTACATTTATATATTTTATTTGAATGTGGACTCATTTAATTATTTAATTTTCAAGACTTTTTTCAGAAAAGATAGAATTCTGCTATGTTGTACCTTGTTGGCTGGCCATGCCTTATTAAAGAACTATACTCTTTAAACAGTGGTGTTTATATGTGTGTGTATTTTTAACACTTACTTAAAGTGGTTATAAAGCCTAAACATTTTTACCTTACTACATTCCTTGCATTAAGGTAAAAAATGTTTAGGCATTAGTATCCCCCTTTTTACTTACCTAAGCCCTCAGTCGATCCAACCCTGTGGCATTCAGCAGCTCTTCATACCCCTCACTTCCTGGTCTCACTGGCTTTGCTAAAGTAGTGGGAGCCATTGGGAGCGGGGGACAAGTTCCGTTGTCTGTGTCTTACAGAAGCAGACGGTGAGCCACGGAAGCAAGCCTGCATGAGTGGCCCCATAGGAAGCGGGTTCCTAAGGGGGCTCTTATCGTAGAGGTGGAGCCAGGAATGCTGGCAGGTAACCCGTGAAGAGGAGGTCCAGGGTTGCTCTGTGCAGTTTCTATTGCACAGAGCAGGTAAGTATTAACCTGTTTGTTATTTTTTTAAGAGCATTTACAATCACTTTAAAATATTTGCTATTTTATTACTGTTTTTTCTGTCTGTACCATGATGACTGACAAACCTTTATACAGTATTCATATTTTGATTGTTTATTGCAAAGGGGTCAGTATTTCTGGGGTTTTGTGGTATATTTTTATATATATATATTTATATATATAAATATATATATTTATATATATAGTCAAATAGTCACACACTATAAACGTAATAGAATAGAATAAGCGTGTTACTATATCTAGTGAGAATTATGGCAAAAGATTTCCTTCAAATTTTATAACCTCAATTATGTATGTAATCAGTTCACTATGCTCTGCTAGTTTCCTCTATTTTTTCTTTCAAAATATTATCATTATCATTACTTTTTGTTGTTTGGTGCCAGTGGTTTTTCTTAATATTTTATTTACTAGTTCAGTCATACTCCATACAGTGATTGTCATACTTCATACGTGATATGGTTTTCTGCGAATACAAATCTGTTGGGATATAACAGATAAACATTTTACAAAATAATAGAATATATCTATACCTATACATATGGAGTATGACTGCACTTGTAAATAAAACAAGAAGAAAAACAACTGGCACCACACAACACAAAATATGATGATGATCTTATGAAACAAAAATAAAATGATAAATTCTACCAGCAGAGCATAGTGAACCGATTATGTACTTAATTGAGTTTATAAAAATTTGAAGGAAATCTTTTGCCATCATTTTCGCTAGATATAGTAACACGTTTGTTCTATTCTATTATGTTTATAGTTTGTGACTATTTGACTCTTGGAATGGGTTCCTTAAGAGTTAAGCAAAAGATTTACTTTAACTTAATAAATGCAGTATCAATCATACATATCTAAACATATTATTCAGTATGATAATCTGATCCAGGTAACTGCTGTAGTTAATTTTATTCTGACTGATGTCTATCAGTTAATGTCATTACAAGATATAGAACAGATGGCCATAAGTAGATTTAGTGGAATCATTAAAATACCTGCAGACATAAATGTCTTCTTTAGTGGCAGATTTTTAAATGCATAAAATATTTAATTGGCTGAAATTGAAAATTGAGAAACAAATAAAGTTTTGTGACAGTGCAGGCATGTTAGACTTAATACATACTGTATTTGTACTTAAAGAATTGTTTACAAAATATATAACTATAAATTTTAACCCCTTCTATGATAATCTACTTATATAGCCTTGCAGAGGCCTTCTGACCCCCGCCCCCCTCCCCCAAATCTGATATGGATTTTTAGGGGGACACCGCACTTTTATTTTTTTGTCAAGGAGTCCCGCTTAAAATCTATACCAAACCTGATGGTTTTGGCATGAATTCCTGGGGGACCTCATGATTTTTTTGTGTTAGATGCTCCCTTAAATCCATACTAGACTCAAAGTATCTGCCTTTTGGGGGGAATCTACACAGGTTTTAGCTGCAGCCTCACCACGGCCCAATGTGACTTATCAAGATATGGGGCTAAACACCTCTCAGCCCCATGATATCTCCCTCATGTTCACTAGATTTGCAGAGATGCTGGACAGGGGTCTAGCTCAGACTGCAGCCAGAATTACTTCTGACATTAAAATGGATCTCCAGCTTTTGGGCTCTCGTATTGAGACCATTGAAAACAGAATGGTCGACACAATAGACCGAGTGAACCAGAACACTGATCGTATCCAAGATTTACAACTATAAGGGGCCATGGCCAAAATTAACGACCTTGAAAACAGGTCGAGAAGGCTCAATTTTAGAATCAGAGGACTGCCCGAGACCATTACGGATATACCAGAAGCAGTGCACTCCCTCATTAACAGCCCTATATTTCAAACATCCAAGCCCACAAACTGGAGCTTGATCGGGCCCACGGGGCCCTGGGACCCCCCGACCTGATGGACTGCCTCGTGACATTGATTAAGCCTACTACTATAACGTAAAGAGGAAGTTATGAAGAGGGCACGCTCCACTCCACAAATCCAAATTATGGGTCATACAATCCAAATCTTTGCTGATATCTCCCCATACACGATTCAGAGAAGGCAAGCACTCAAACCCCTTTCTGACAGTGCTGACGCAGAACATCAAATATTGGTGGCTTTTCCCCTTCAGCCTGAAGTTCGGGTTTAACAGCAAGCCCTTCAGATTTTCTACCTTTCCGGAAGGAGAGAACCTTCTACAGAAACTAGGCATAATTTCCAGAGATCCACATTCTCCAATGCAGTCCTCAACCTCAAACCTGACCAAACGGCCACCCCCGTCTAGCCCACTCACCTCTCTGTGGCAGAAGCCTAAAACCAAAAAAGCCAAAGGAGGAATACCCCCCTGAGCTGGAGGACTTCTTCATCTACCTATTTTCATTCCCATTTTTTGGGACTGAGTCCATTTGGCCCCTTTGGCATTAATGCCCACCTGGACTTATAAATCCATTGACCTCACAGAGCTCCAGTTTCTCCGCTTGAATACGCCTGCTTATATACTGACTGGTTACAACTAGCCCCTCTACCTGTATTCTTCTTTATTGGACATGGAATACCTTGAGGCCCTCCTGGATTTACTGAATTAAGCCTCGGACCAATCACTAAAAGGCAACTTCTCCATTATATAATTTTGGCTTTCCAGGAAACTGTGGACTATTTACCTATTTTAGACCCAGTTTTCCCCTAGTCTTGTATGCTGTCAACACAATTTCCCAGGGGGCACTCACAGTCCTTATCCCCTCTAACAGTAACCAGGCAGTAGTTTAGCTATTAGGACCCCATAAACTTAGTACTCTGGAGCTTCCTCTGTTTCCACCCCACATCCATCCCTGGAAGCCTGAGTTCCCTATGCCCCTTTATACTACCTGCGCATTGCATCACACAATGTTCAAGGGATTAACTCACCCATTAAACGCCAGAAAATCTTCCAGTACTACCATGACTAAAAAATAGACATACTGTTTCTTCAAGAAACACACTTTCCAAAATCGTATTCCCCCTCCTTCATTCACCCTAAATTTCCCAGGTTTTACCTGGCAAATTCTGACAACAAAACTAAAGGAGTAGGCCTATTTTTCTCCCACAATACTCTGTTCTCATTCATATCCAAATTTAAAGATCCAGAAGGTAGATTCCTACTCATTAAAGGTCTCCTTGACAACCAGCTCTCCTCCCTCCTATTGTGCTACACACCAAATAGGAGTCAATCTAAAATTTTCAAGGCCCTTTTTCATACCCTAAACCCACTCTGATCATCTACGGAGGAGACTCTAATATTGCTTTTGACGCAGGGTTAGATAAAACCCGCCCCCCTGGGCAGGGACCATACCCATTTCACCAGGCAGAGCCTTGATGTGGCTAGACAAATTTACTATCGGGGGTTGGTTGATGTTTGGAGGGAAACGAACCCAAATGCACGGGACTATACGCACTTTTCTAGCCCCCACAATACCTTTGATAGAATAGATCACTTCTTTCTACTGTCAAATCATATCCTCCTAGGGACTAAATCCCTCATAAAAGACTCTGCCTGGTCAGACCACTCCTTTCTCCTTCTACAAACAAGCAGACCAACAGAACAACGGAAGGTGAACAACTGGAGACTTAACGCCTCAATCCTTAGCAATCCTACCCATGTCTGTGAAATTGAAAAAGACATACAGGAATATTTTATATTGAATGATGTAAATAATATTTCCCCAATCAGTCTATGGGCAGCACATAAAGCCTTCATTAGGGGAAAACCTATCCAAATGGCCTCAAAGCTATGTAAAGCTTGCAAAGTAGATATTGACCGGCTAGAGAAGGAATTCCCACTTTTAAGCAAACAACACAAACATAACCCTTCACCAGGCTCTGCGGAAAGACTAAAAGCGGCTCATACAGCATTAAACCTAGCTCTCACTGCCATTGCCAAAAAAGTTTGTGCTGGGAGGGTGGCCGGTTTTACCACCAAAAAGATAAGACAGGCTCCCTACTGGCAAATAGGCTGACTCCTAAAATAAGGTTTCACACCTTACCTAAAATTAAACTTCACAAAGGCTCCCTACCACAAAACCCCCAGAAAATCATGGAAGCCATGGAAGCCTTTTAATGACTTTTACCGAACCCTGTATAGTAGGGAAGGGAAAGATTCCTCAACTAGCTTTGACTGAGATTGACTCCTTTCTTGGCTCTCTGAATATCCCTAGGATCTGGGACCATCACAGGGACAATTTAGAGTCACCAATCTCGGCAGAAGAAGTCATTAAAGATCTCAAAAACAACTCAGCCCCCGGCCCTGATGGCTTCTCAATCCTGTATTACAAACACTTCTCCTCCATAATAACCCCCTATTTGGCTCAATTTTTCATCCAACTTCCTGCAGGAGCACAACTTGTTAGGGCATTAAACTCTGCTTTCATTACAGTGCTCCCCAAACCTGGCAAGGACCCTAGTTGCACTGCTAATTATCGTCCTTTCTCATTAATAAATAATGACCTAAAGATTTTGACAAAAATGATGTCAGACAGAATATCTAATTTTATTAGCCTTTACATCCACAAGGACTGGGTCAGCTTTATCATATTAGGAGGGTAATTGACATAGTGGGTGACATCCCCCTCAAATTGGGTTTTTGCTCTCTTTAGACATAATGAAGGCGTTCGATTCCGTATCCTGGTCTTATCTGATACCAATATTGCAAAGATGGAGCTTTGGTCAATCCTTTATGAACGTAATATGGTCCTCTACTCCAACCCGGAAGCAAAAATTGAATTGCAGGGATATTACTCGGAACCCTTACCAATCCTCAACGGTACAAGGCAGGGATGTCCCTTCTGCCCACTGATTTTTCCATTGTCATTGAGACCTTGGCCATCATCATTAGAGACAACCCTGATATACATGGGGTAAGATGTGGGCCACAAACCCACAAATGCGCACTTTTCGCCAATGACATATTGCTCTTTATCACTTCACCACTAACTTCATTACCAAACATCTGCAAGGTGCTTGATGACTTTGGCAAAGTCTCTGGACTCAAGGTCAACTACTCGAAATCTCTGGCATTAAACGTTAACTTGCAAGTCCATCTGGTCACACAACTCAAAGATAACTTCTGTTTTGGATGGAACGAGAAAACTATTCCCTATCTAGGGATCAACCTGACAGCCTCGGTAGACCATCTGTATGCAACCAATTTTTACCCAATGTTTCGTAAATTGGAAAACGATCTCTCACAATGGGAACAACTGGGACTTTCCTGGCTAGGCAGGATCAATTCCGTAAAGATGACCCTATTACCGCTCATCCTCTATTTATTTAGGTCATTACCCATCCCAATTCCTAGGGATCAACTTAGGAAATTCCAATCCAAACTTATCAACTTTATCTGGGGAGCTAAAGGGCATAGAGTTGCCAAGGGGACCCTTTTTCGAACTAGAGATCAAGGAGGAGTGAGCCTACCAAAACTTATCTGGTATCATCAAGCGGCCCAGTTATCCCAACTCTCCATTATATATTCCAAAATAGCACACCCAGACTGAATACATATGGAAAGGCAAGCAATACCCCACTACACATTGGACTATCTTCTATGGTGCCCAGCCAAATCTAGACCTGCTATCATGGCCCCTACACTATCCCACTCCTTGGTCCTATGGGATTCCCTCAAAAATAACCCACATCTGATCTCTAACTTGCGCCCACTCTCTCATATTTTTCAAAACCCCCTATTTCCCCCTGGTATGGACATCAAGGCCTTCCAGTGGTGGCTGGACAAGGAGCTCTATAGAATAGGACACTTTGTTAACACTATGGGACCTCTCACTTTGGCTCACTGTGTCAGCAAGCTTGACATGCCAAGGTCGGAAAGGTTCAGACACCACCAAATCTTTCACTTAATTCACTCTTTATGGACCTCTAAACCCAACCCACTCTTGATCAGAGCACGTGAAATATGGTGTGGTCAAGCCATGGAGCAAAGGAGAGGAATAACAGTGATATACCGATCACTTTCTATGGCAGAGTCCAAATCTCTCTTCATGAGGGAATGGGAGAAAGACATGGGACAACACTGGAGCCTAACAGAATGGCATAGAGCCTCGGCCTCATCCTCCAAGGGCATACTGAACATAGCACTAATCGAGGCTAACTTAAAAGTCCTAATGAGGTAGTATTTAGTTTTGCTAAAAATCCTCCCCATTGGGTCAATGCTGCACATATGGTGGGATTGTCCCAAAATCATAGGACTCTGGAATAGAGTCTTTCACAGCATCAGGAAAATTACTGGCATACTTATTCTTAAGACTCCTCAAATAGCTTTCCTTACTAACTTTACTAGCCCTGGGACCCTGAAATGGACCCAATGCCTCATTATGTTTATTCTCCTTGGGACCAAGCTGACAATTGCTCAAGCCTGGAAGCAATCTTATGTTTCCTTCACCTCCAAAAGGAAAATCTCATGGATCATGACCTAGGAAAAGACAGTTAGTATCCTCTTGGATACTGTCAACAAACATGATGCCATCTGGGAACCCTGGACTAGATACATATCTCTGACACCTACCACTTCCCCTCACCCTGGATCAGTGTAGAGAAGCGAGTATCACATTGTCACTAAGTGTTCCTTTTTTTTCTTTTTGTCTCTTCTCTTTTTGTATCTCTTTTCTAACCTTCTCTTTTCTCTCTTTATGCTTGCTCCTGTTACCCTATAGGTACGGTCACAGGCAGTGATGGCACTAACGCCGTTAAAGTAAACGGCGTTACGTAACGCCGTTACTTTAGAGGGTAACGAGTAATCTAACTGATTACTCTTCCCCTCGTGGTAATGCCGTTCCTATTACTGGGGCGGCGTTACCGCAATTACCCGCCGCGATCGCGGAGCCGTCCGCGGCCTCGGCCTTAGGAAAGGCAGCGGCTTCGGCCTATCTCCGGAGCGGCGGCCATCTTGGTGCACCCGTCGGCCGTTTACAATGTGATTGCTCTGTCAAATGACGGAGCAATCACTTGTGTAAACAAACCAGCATCAAGATGACACTGGTCTCCCCTCTGTGTACAGATATGTACAGTGGAGGGGAGAGATCGGATGGCAGCACCCATCCCTGCCAATACTGTGCAATACTCTGCAACACCCTGCCAATACTGTGCAATACTCTGCAACACCCTGCCAATACTGTGCAATACTCTGCAACACCCTGCCAATACTGTGCAATACTCTGCAACGCCTTGCAATACTGTGCAACACCCCGCCATACTCTGCAACACCCCGCCATACTCTGCAACACCCCGCCATACCCTGCCATACTCTGCAACACCCCGCTATACCCCGCCATACTCTGCAACACCCCGCCATACTCTGCAACACCCCACCATACCCCGCAATACACGGTAATACCCAGCCATGCTCGGCGATACCCAGCCATACTCGGCGATACCCAGCCGTACCCAGCTATACTCAGCCAATATTACAGTTGGGGAGATGACGTGGATATTACAGTGGGGGAGATTGTGGATATTACAGTGGGGGCTTTTTGGTGGTGGAATTTTCAAAGGTTTTTGCAAATTCAATTATTATTTGCTGATCCGAAAAATTATCCGATCCATGACTCTGATCCGAGCAACGATCCGATCCGTGAGTTTGGGGGGGACAGATGTACAGAGGGGGAACAGATATATGTGTGTGGGGGGGGGCAGACGTGTATTGGGGTACAGAGGCGAAACAGATATATGTGTTGGGGGAACAAACGTGCAGGGGGGTACAGAGGGGAAATAGACGTGCAGGGGGGAACGCGCCCCTTGCTTACAGTAATACTAGACCCGCCCCTAAGAATATTAAAAAAAAAAGTCAGTTACTTTGCTGAGTAACTAATTACTTTTCCAATGTAGTAACTGAGTTACTAACTCAATTACTTTTTTGGGAGAAGTAATTTGTAACTTAACTAATTACTTTTTTAAAGTAAGATGACCAACACTTGTCACAGGACTCTCCCATTGGAACATGACTATACCCCTTTCCCATTCTGTGACAGGGAGGCATTACAGGTATATAGCCCACTGTGATTGCAGACCGGTGGACACCTTGACTGTCAGCTTGACACCTCCTGTTTAGTAGAAATCCACATGTATGAATCCCTTTGGCTTACAACAGATGGTACAGGTGTCTCGGCATTGCAGTCACACAGGGTATTTCAACTTTTTTTACTGTTCATCCTTGCTATCACATCTATAATTTATAATAAGGTTTATACGAGTTCTCTATCTGCAGTTAGTTGGGCCTTTACGAGCTGACTTAGGGATGATCATCCACACACCCACTTTCCATATAATATATTATCTATACTGGTCTATACTGTTTCTGATGCCCAACAAACCTTTAACAAATTTCTGGCATTTTATTTTCCGGGGTGCTGCCCCTCACTTCCCAACACAGCTAGATCCCTTGAGGGGTGTTGGGAGTGAGGGGTCATCTCTTCCTTCAAAGTATGAAGATGTAATAGAAACTCCATTGAGGGTGTGTAAGATCTCGTTGTATTCTAAAGCATTTTTTATGTTACAATATGTTGTACCTGATGTAACAAAACAAATCCACTTGTACCTGTGTTACCATATTTTCACTGAAATTTTCAATAGTTTTTTAATGAACTAACATTTAATTGCGAGTATAATTCCTAATCTTCTAGGATTATCTCCTTTAAATTAGTGGGTATAATGTCCAATGGGTATGGTAATGTGACCGGGTTCACATCATGTGACATGTATGCGTTCTTTGAGCATCCATTTGGTGAATACTGCTGCACAAAATGTAAGCAGGTTGTTGCCTTGAAAACTCAGGTCCTGAATCCAAGAAGCAGCTGGCAACACTTTGAAGCATAGCCAACCTTAAGTTTGCACTTTACCCATCAGGTCCTGGTAGGGACCAGCACAGAGGCGGGTGGAGATACAGAGATGCAGGCACAAGAGCAGAGAACTTGGGGGACAGTTAGATGGGTAGAGGAAAAAGTGTTAGGGAGGCCAGTACATCCTAATAAGTACATCCTGTTGCTTGATCTTGGGGAGACCAGTTAAGGAGTGTAATTGCTGAAGCAGAGCGACTCCCTTAGCTGCCAGGGGAACATCATCTCCAGTGAGGCTGGGGGCAAGGCTAAGGGTAAGGATAGACAGATTCTGGTGATAGGAGATTCAGTTATTAGAAGAACAGATAGAGCAATCTGTCACAAAGGACATGATTGCTGAACAGTATGTTGTTTACCAGGCGCTCAGGTTTGGCACATCGCAGATCGGATGGACAGATTGTTGGGTCGGGCTGGGGAGGACCCAGCTGTCATGGTACACATTAGTACAAAAGACAAAGTGAGAGGAAGGTGGAGCAGGGAGCAGGTGCTAAATTGAAGAAAATTATCTCCAGGGAGATATTTTTTGAAAAACTGCCTGCACCTCAAGCCACAACACAGAGGCAACAGGAGATTAGGGCAATTAACAAGTGGCTAAGAAACTGGTGGAGGAAGGAAGGGTTTGGGTTCATGGAGAACTGGGTTGATTTTTTAGTCAGTTACCAGCTCTTTAGCAGGAATGGACTGGACCTAAATGGGGAGGGTGCAGCTCTGTTGGGGAAGTAGATGGCCAAAAAGTTAGAGGGACTTTTAAACTAGGTGGTGGGGGAGGGATCAGATGAAGTTATAGGCAGCAATGAGCAAGGGTCAGCAGGTACTATTGGGGGCATTAATGGTAGGGTGGCTAGAATACCTAAACACAAGGTAAGTTAGTTGACTAATGAGTAATGAGGAAATAATATATGACCAGACAAAATTAAGAGACGCACACAAATGCTAGAAGTCTAGCAAATAAAATGGAAGAACTGGAGGTGCTAATATACACGGAAGATCTTGACTTTGTGGGAATATCAGAAACTTGGTTTGACAGCTCACAAGAGTGGCTTGCAATCATTCAGGAGTATTCCTTATATTTGAAGGACAGTGAGGGTAAAAAAGTGGGAGGGGTTTGCCTATATATCAAGAATGATTTGTGAAAGAACATGAGGGACAACATTGCTAAAGGAGCTAGGGAGGTGGTGGAATCCTTGTGGCGCTCCAAAGGGCAGAAACTAATGGGAAAGTAATAGTGGTCATATGCTATAGGCCCCCGCTAACTTGCAGTGATGTAAGTAACTGAGTTAAAATAAACTGAGTTACCTAACGCAGTTACTTTAGAGGGTAACGAGTAATCTAACTGATTACTTTTCCCCTCATGGTAACTCAGTTCCCATTACTTTGGCTTAGTTACCCCAATTACATCTACCGCCACTAGATGGCAGTAGTGTAATTCCGGTGTCCTGCCGAAAAAGTTCCCCCGCCAGATAAGGACCCCCTGTACTGCGCAGGCGCAGGGCTTGCGCAGTACAAAGGACTACGGAGCTTCCGAAAATTGCTGAACCTAAACAGCTCTGAGTGAACTCTACACCGCGCAGGTGCAGTTAACATGTAATTGTACGAGGCGATGCCGCGCGCTCCCGATGCTCGTGCTACTCTGCAAGGGGCGTCTATCGTGTAAGTAAGGGGCGGGTCTAGTATTACTGTAACCAAGGGGCACATTTATTATTATTGTTATATATCGAGCTCTGCCCACGCTATAACAGATCTGCCCCTTGGTTAGAGTAATAATAGAGCAGCCCCTTGGTTACACGATATATAACAATAATAATAAATGCGCCCCTTGGTTACAGTAATACTAGACCCGCCCCTTAGTTACACGTATAGAATATTTAAAAAAAAAGTCAGTTACTTTGCTGCGTAACTAATTACTTTTCCAATGTAGTAACTGAGTTACTAACGCAATTACTTTTTGGGAGAAGTAATTTGTAACTTAACTAATTACTTTTTTAAAGTAAGATGACCAACACTGCTAACTTAAAATATGAGGAGGAGTCTGATCTCTTATCACAGTTAGGAATGGCAGCGAGGCAGGGCAGTTATTGTACTGGGAACTGCTAACTCATCTGATGCTCGCCATTTCTTAAATGTCTTGCAGGACAATTTCATGGCTCAGTTGGTGGATGCCACCAACAAGAGATAATGCATTGCTAGATCTACTGATTACAAACATAGACCTGATTACAGATGTGGAAATACAGGGCAACTTAGGAAACAGCAATCCCAGGATAATTACATTTAGTATAAATCACAGGAAAAGGAAGAATAAGGGTAGTACAAGAAAGCTGACTTTAAAAAGTCAATTTCTGTAAACTGCGCTCTATACTACACAATATTAAATGGGATAAAATCTATTAATAGGGTGTGTCAGCATCACACACAAGGGGGTATGGGCTGTTGCTGCCGTTGATTAAGATGGCCACGCATTGAGATAGCAGGCTGCAACCGAGCATGTGGGACAAGGATGAGCTGAAGCAACTAGAGACTGGAGCTTGTTGTATTAGTGGTCGATACTGAGTTTTTTTTTATTACCTTAAACAGAAGTAGACTTCATACCTGGCTTCAGTTTTTTCTCCTGATTCCTGTCTGGGCGGTGGAGGAAAGCCCCATGGCGTGGCGGCCGGGGGTTGGCGTCCGACTGTGGAACAGCCTCGGATCTCCGTACCTGCAGTCAGGAGCTCTCGGCTTACATGGGGACCAGAGGTTGTGCCTAGCAAGGACGGAGGCTTGGAGAAAGGTGTGACGGGGCGATCGGGCCCTGTGGAGACATCAGCTGGTGTCGGAGGGCTCTTCGGCTCATTCCAGAAACTCTCAGGTCGCATTGGCTGGCGAGCAGCCTCAAATCCACGGACCAACGGTCTGAGGATTTTGGAGGTGCTCGGAGGCTTAGAGAGAGGAGTGG
Organism: Lithobates sylvaticus; assembly: GCA_028564925.1. Lineage (NCBI taxonomy): Eukaryota > Metazoa > Chordata > Amphibia > Anura > Ranidae > Lithobates > Lithobates sylvaticus. The sequence continues at coordinate 156,184,986 of CM053030.1, forward strand.
CTGGACGTGAAGCCCTGTGGAGACATTGGCTGAAGTTGGAGGGCTTTTAAGTTTACTTTGGAGGCGCTTGGCTGGTATCGGCTGTTGAGCAGCCTTAATACATGGTGCCAGCGGTCAAGTAAATCTCAGAAACACTCAGAGGCACAGAGGAAAGCAAAACTGGACTACAGAGCCCTTCGGGAAGCCTCGGAAGTGAGTCTATTACCAGGTATATCTGTTCATAATTCCATCTATACACCTGCTCCCATTAAGAGAAAATGGCGCAGTTTAGTAAAGATGAGCAGTACTTTGTGGCAATACACCAGGGACATGAAAGTAAAACTAGGCTCAAGATTGATGGTAATGGACCACAAATAAATAGCAATTACAAACCTTGCAATCCTCACAAACATTACAAACATAACAAACATCACAAACATCACAAGGGTTATTAAATGTAATAGAATCATCTACAACTCTAGGAACTATGGAAGAGGAAGAAATAGGGCAATTCAGAAATAGCTCATCAGTTGACATAATTAAATCAATAACAGAAACAGAAGAGATGTAAAAGGAGAAATTGGATATGAAAGCCTACATTTGCTCCTTGCCCACTAGAGAAGATATGGATCAATATGTATATAGGTTAGAAATTTCATATAAAAAAGAATTACAGGAACTTAAGATGTCCGTACAAAATACCCAAGAGAAAATAGATACAATAACATAAGAATTGCGGCAATGGAGAAAAAAATAATACAAGCAGAATAAAAAATACAGGAACAAGATCGACATTTAAAACAAATATTATAGATGATCAAGAAAATAGAAATAGAAGAAATAACAATGGATGCAGTGAGCTCAAACGAATTGATACCAACATTACAAACTATATTTAATGAACTAATACAAAATCTACCTACAACGGAAATAATATTTTATCGAGCTCACAGAATAATGGCTACTGGATACACTATTTCCAAATAAAAGAAAAGATCATGTTAGCCGTCTGACAAAATAAAAACATACAGTATCTTTCAGGATATTCAGGATCTTTCTAAACACAGGCGGAATTTGAGAAGAGCGCTGAAACCCCTCTTGGAGCAGCTCCAAAAAAAAGATATAAAATATAGATGTAAATTTCCATTTCAGCTTCAAGCACAATATGAAGGACTAACAGCAACATTCAGAGATTTGGAGGATCTACCTGAATTTCTAAAAACTTTTCAGCTTCCTGATGTAAAATTGCCATACTTGCCTAGAAAAAATGTTGAAACATCAAATAAATCTTGGAGATAAATGGAAGAAAAAAGAAAGAGAAAAGATTAAAACATTGATATGGGGATGAAGATTGGAGGGGAGGAAGAAGGGAAGGGAGGAGAAGGAATTGGGGGAATTGGGGAGTTTAGGGGAGGGAGAGGGCAAGAAAGAGATAAGGGTCACACTGCACATATATACTGACACTTTCTACACCACTCATATCTTACTGATACATCTCACACCGGTCATACCTTATTGACACCTCCCACATCGCTTTTACTTTATTGACACCATTTACACCGCTCATACCTTGTGAACAATATTTAAACCTCAAACAGAAATTAGATAAAAATAGTGGTGCTAAATTCAATATTAAAGTGAAACATGTATGTAAATTACTAAACATGCCACAATGAATATTTAATCACCCTGTGACTAGTGTGAAAAAATAAAAAAAATATTTATCTAGGAAAAAGAGTCCATAAATATATTCTTCTACTGTTAAAGCTTTGTGTAGTGTCTTCTCAATTCTTCCACCACACCAATATGTGACAGTGATTCCGTAACCTTCAGATAACGCACTCATCAGCATCCAATGCCTTGCACTCTCGTGCTTGGCTAAAGCGCTTTCAACCACACACAAAGGGGTTAAGTGAATTTCAGAATCCAACCGTGAACATCATTCAGGATCTCTCCACATGTAAATGATAAAGTGCTCCAAATAGTGTAATAACGTAAAAACAGTTTAATTAAAACACTCAGAAAAAAATCTTCAATCATTAAACTCACATCAAGTAAATTCTTTAAAAGCAAAAAGTGAAATCACAGCAACTCTCCAAACAAATTGTAGCAGCAGTGTAAAAAAAAAAAACCAAACACAAAACATCACAAAACACAATAAAAAACAAAAACTCCCCCCCACAAACCTCCACAACAACAACAAAACAAAACCACCCAAAACCATCAAAACCCAACAACCACAAAAAACACCCAAAAAAAACAAAAAAACCCACACTTACCACCAAAAACCACATACCAAAACCAAAAACCAACAAAAAATACACAAAAAAAACTAATAAAAAACATAAAACAACAAAACAAACACACATCACACAAAAACCCAACACCAAAAAACAACAATGTGACGTAAATCCAACAATCCACAAACAACAACAAACAACCACCACCACACACAAACACAAACCCAAAACAAAACAACCAAAACACAAAACAAATAAACAAACAAACCACCAACAACAACAACCAACAACAAACCCAACCAACACCTCACCAACCCCCCCCCAACCACACCAAAAAAACCCAACCACCAAACAAACCCACAACACCAAACCAATCAATCAAACAAACCCCAAAAGGTATGCAGATAAAAAGGTTCACTCTCACCCACCCCTCAACAAAAACCCAAAAACAACTTTCTACATTTCTTATACCCTACTGACACTTGGTACACTTTTCATACCTTACTGACACTTTGCACACCGCTTATATTTTACTGACACTTTGCACATTGTTCATACCTCACTGACACCTTACACACTGTTCACATCTTACTACACTTTGCACACTGTGGTCACAGCGGACCCAAAAGGTATGCAGATAAAAGGTTCACTCTCACCCGCCCCTCAGGCTCGGAACAGATCTCCACTTCCTCATTCAGTGTGCAGCGTCAAATGTTACACGTGATTGCTGTACAGAGACGCTCATACCTTATTGGCACTTTCTACATTTCTTATACCCTACTGACACTTGGTACACTTTTCATACCTTACTGACACTTTGCACACCGCTTATATTTTACTGACACTTTGCACATTGTTCATACCTCACTGACACCTTACACACTGTTCACATCTTACTACACTTTGCACACTGCTTATAATTTAATGACATCTTCTACACTGTTCATACTTTACTGATATTTTCTACACTGCTCCTACCTTGACACTTTCCACTCTGCTCTAACCTTGCTTATACCTTCCACACAGCTCCAACCTTACTGACACTTTTTACACAGCCTTTTTTTTTTATTTTTTATGAAAAAGTATGTTTTTTTTCCTTACAACTATATATGCTTTGAAACTGAAATTATAATACAAACAAAAACTGCAAATGAGATAGATATGCTAGTTGTGATTTTGGGGGATCCATTCCTTTTTTTTTTTGGAATGGAAAACCTTAATAAATATAACACATGTATTTAAATAATAAAATAGTAGAAAAAGGAAGAAAAAGAAAAATGCTAAAAATATTAAAAATAAAGGTAGTGCAGCATGCATAATTTTGATGTGCCGTAGATCAGGCAACGGTAGCTCCGGACCTCTCCCCCATTAGGTACCTTACTAAATAAGTAAGATAGACTTGAAATTAAGTCAACTAGTATTGTAGTGAGTTTGTAGATTGTTACGTGTTGCTTGTGTTTTTTTTTCCCCCCTCTCTTTTTGGGTACGGTAAAATTTTGTTCTTTTAACGTTAGAGGCCTTAAGTCTCCCTCGAAAAGAACACAAATTTTAAACTAATTTCATAAATAGAAGATAGGCATAATTTTATTTCAAGAAACGCATTTTCGTTCAGATCACATTCCCAAAATATATAATAAAAATTATCCAACATGAGTTCATGACTCATTCCCATATTCTAAAATCGCGTGGAGTCTCTATTGCGATTCATAAAGACCTACCTCACCAAATATTGCAAAACTGGAAAGGTAAAGATGGTAGGTCCTTCATTTTAAGGATCTTACTTTATGGAAAACCTTTACAATCATTAACGTTTATTTACCAAATTATGAACAAATAAAGAATGGGATAGAGGTCTTTTTAAATGCAATAGATAAAGCCAAAGGAACGGTAATACTTGGAGGAGATTTTCATTTCATAATGGACCCAAAAGTAGACACAACTGCAATTCATTCATATAGAAATAATAGTCAACTAAGAGAATTTAAACATGAATTGGAAAAATATCAGATGGTGTATATTTGGAGAGTTCAACATCAGACGGAAAATAAATTATTCTTATTATTCTAGTATACATAATACGTATCATAGAATAGATAATTTTTTTATTAGTCAAAATAGGTCTGATGATGAATCCCTCCACCGACATAGGACATTTTTTTGTGTCAGATTATGCCCTGATATATATGGAATTATAAATATAAAAAAACAATAGGGGTATGGAGGTTAAATGATAATTTAATAGAATATAAAAAATGTGAAAAAGACATCCGACAAGCAATAAAATAATTTTTGCGGATTCATGAGGCAGACGAAACTTCAATCCCTATGCAATGAGAGACATTGAAATGTGTACTGCAGGGACTGTTCATCAAACATGGAGCAAGATTAAAAAAAAAGAAAAAAAGAAAAAAAGAACAAAAAATATCTCAATTACAGGGGGAAATCTCAAAATTAGAAAAAATGCACAAACAAAATCTTGTTGCAATAAATAGGATTATTGTTAAATGATAAATGTATTGAACTGCAAACCCTGTTTGATGAGCAGTCCCTGCATGCAAGAGATAAGAATAAAACCCAGTTTTATCAATATGGGAATAGAACTGGGAAAATCTTAGCCAGAACGTTTAAACAACAACTACCTCTGACATCTATAGTAAAAAATGTTAAACACTTGAGAGATGACAAATGACCCTATGGAAATTTCTAAAGAATTCCATACATATTATAGTTAACGATGTAATAAAAACACACAACAAGGAAATAAGGAGAAGGAAAACATCTTGGAGGAAATGCATCAATTTATTGAGGAAACAGCATTGCCTACTCTTCCTAAGGAAACAATGTAATGCGGCGTACACACGCTCAGACTTTCCGGCGGGATTGTCCGCCGGACCTAGTCCAGCAGACAAACCGCCGGACTTTCCGAGCGCGTGGACTTGCCCACACACGTCCAGACTTTTCCGGTGGACAATCCGCGGGAAAAAGTCTGCGGGACTTTTGGAAATGAACGGACTTGCCCCACACACGGAGGAAAGTCCGTTCATTTAGAACGTAACTGCAGGTAGACGGGACTAGTGAAGGCAGTGAATGCCGCCACGCTAGCCCCGTCAACCTGGCATGGATTTAAAGAAAATCCCCATGCGGAAAATACGGCGTGGGGGTCCCCCCCAAATCCATCTCAGACCCTTATCCGAGCACGCAGCCCGGCCGGCCAGGAAAGGGGTGGGGATAAGAGCACCCCCCCTCCTGAGCCGTACCAGGCCCGGCCCCCCACCCTATGTGAATGAGTATGGGGTACGATGTACCCCTACCCATTCGCCTAAGGTGTAACAGTGTCAATAAAAAAAAAAACACACAATTTTTTTTAAATATTTTATTGCACTGCTCCGGGAGTCTTTTTCCGTCTTGGGGGGTCTTCTCGCCGGACTCCTCCGCTCTCTTACCTAGCTCTTTTACCGAGTGGAGGAGCCCGGCTTTCTTCTCCATCGTCGCCGCCGTCATCTGGGGGTCTCGTTCCGCCTTCGGGGGTCTTCCGGGGTCTCTTCTGTTCTTGCCGATGTCGCCGTCTTCTTCTTCTTCTTCTTCTTTCTTCTTCCGATGTTGACTCGTCACTGTCTCTGCCCGGAATGGCAGAGACGCGCGGTGTTGTGACTTATATAGGGACAAGGGGGCGGGATCACATGATCATGTCACATGGTGACCCCACCCCCTATGATGTCACAGTCCGGGAGGATGCTGGCCTTCGCTAGTCCCGTCTACCTGAAGTCACGTTCTAAATGAACGGACTTTCCGATCTTGTGTCGGCGAGTCCGTTCATTTCCAAAAGTCCCGCGGACTAGCGCACAGACCGCGGGATTGTCCGCCGGTCTCGCGAGTCCAGCGGACAATTTTAAGTCTGAACTTAAAACTTAGTCTGCCGGGAAAGTCTGCTTGTGTGTACGCCGCATAAGAATTGGAAAAAGAAAATTCAACAGGAGAAATTCAACAAGTTATATCCGCACTGACCCTGGGCAAAAGCCCAGGCCCAGATGGATATACTCCAAGATTTAATAAGGAATTCCAGGAAATAATTCTAACTATTTTGAAAAATAAATTTAATTCCATATCTTCCCCACAAATTTTTACCCCACAGAGCATGGAAGCTCACATTTCATTAATTCCAAAACCAAATAAGGATTACACATTGTGTAATAATTATCGACCAATTTCCCTCACAAATATAGATCTATGATTATACTCAAATGATAGCTAATAGATTGGCACCTATCCTGCCCAAACACATACATTTAGATCAAACTGGCTTTACAATGGGTAGAGAAACGAGGAATAATATAATAAAAACGTGTACATTAGTGGAATATGCCCAAAGAGCCGCCATCCCAGCATGCCTCTTGTCAGTAGATGCAGAGAAAGCATTTAACATGGTGGGATGGCGGTTCTTGGAAGAAGCTTTAATACAATTGGAGATTGGCCCTAAGATGCTTCATATGATCATGGCATTATATTTCAATCCTAGAGCAAAAATAAGAACAAATGGAATGCTCTCTGAATATATAGAAATATCAAATGGTACCCGACAGGGATGTCCCTTGTCCCTATTGTTATATATAATAGTGATGGAACATCTAACTACAGCAATATGGAAAAATAGGGATATTCAAGGAATACATATTAAGGGAAAAGAATTTAAACTGTCAGTTTATGCAGATGATTTTTTTAATATATGTCACTAATCCAATAATAACAATACCAAATCTTATACAGGAATTTAAACGGTTTGGGAGTAATTTTAAGGTCAACTATGATAAATCAGAGATGTTAAATATATCATTAACAGATAAGGCTCAAATACTTCTTCCTTTTAGATGGCAAAAAGAATCAATTAAGTATTTGGGGATATATATTTCACTAAACTGCAGGAATTAAATTATTCTTTAATAATCAGAAAAACTATAGACTTACTTCAAAAATATAGTAAAATATAGTATAGTATAGTAAAATAATTCATTCTTGGACGGGAAGAATTAATGTAGTTAAAATTTATATATTACCAAAAACTATTATACATATTTCAGGCCATACCGTTGATTCCATCAAAAAAATGAATGGCACAGTTACGTAAAGCCATAGGAAGTCTTAGTTGGACCCAAAAACACCACGAATAAAAAGAGAAATTCTAATTAGAACAAAAAAGAATGAAGGTCCTGCACTCCCTGACTTCTCAAATTTTTTACAAGCTGCATCCTTGATAAAGATAATAGATTGGTATCATAATATTGAAAATAAGCAATGGATAAACAATAGAGGAAGATATTATAGGTCTACAGCTTAAATCTCTTCCCATGGATTAAACCTCAACTTCGGCCGGAGAAAAAAGATTTAACAATCCTTGTGTCAGCAACTTTAAGAACATGGGATATAGCAATAAAAAAGGGAGAACTCTCCACAATGATTGGGCCAATGACCCCGTTGTTCTCCAATCTGGATTTTCCACCAGTACTGGGGGTTTCTAAATGTATTGAATGGAATAGAATGGAAAATACGAGGATTGTTCAGACCCTGGTAGATGGCAAACTTCCACAATTGGCTGACCTAGGATCTGAACATAAAAATACATGGATACAATACCACCAATTATATACATATATAGAATCAGAGATACAACCATTTTTGATTAATGGATCATTAACTCGTTTCGAACAATTGTTAATAGAGGAGCGAAAACCGATTCAAAAACTATCTATTGTATATAAAATGTTGATCCCCTCTGTACCTCTCAATGAATTAGCATGCATGAGAAAATGGGAGAATGAAATAGAGAGTCCGATTCCATTATTGGAATGGGATAAGGCATTTTCAGTAAAAATATAACGCATCGGTAGCGGTTAAACATCAAGAAAGAAACTATAAGATTATAATGAGATGGTATTGGAGTCCAGTGGCCCTAAATAAAATAAATAAAGATAATACAGAGATTTGTTGGAGATGTCTTAAGGATAGGGGAAGGATGATACATATTTGGTATGGGTGTCATAGGGTGAGAGATTTCTGGAACAGGATATTCGAAATATATCAGAAAATATCAGGTATTGAAATACAACCAGACGTAAAGGTTTCGATATTATCTATAATACCAGGGTCAATAAAATCAATAAAAATGGATAACCTTCACCATATGACAACAGCTGCCAAAACAGTAATAGCCCGAAAATGGCAAAAGATAAAAATGTCCTACAATAGTGGAGTGGGTCTGTGAATTGAGCGAAATACAATATACTGTATGGAAGAACAGATTAGTAGAGAAAAGAACAAAGAATCAAAGGTTAAAAACATAGCAACAATGGGAGGACTTTCGGTCCTCAGCATATATTGCGCCATACTTATGAAAGGGAATATGCCACCCCAGGGAGAGATGGGAAAAAAATGTTTTTTTTTGTTGAGGTTGATGGATGAATGGAATAGAATAAGGTGCTGTGGAAAGGGCAAGGGAATAGGCATAGAAAAGGTAGACAGATGAATATAATAGAAATTGGGGGCTTTTGTCAGGGATACAGGATAACATGTATAGCTATAGTTGTAAAGTATATGAATGTATATGTATTTGTATAAATTGTTTATAAAATAAATAAAAAAATGGATTTAAAACCCCTGGTGGGCACTGAGAGGTTGCACTGATGGGTGGCACTGATGGGTGGCACTGATGGGCGGCACTGAAGGTGATTGATAGGTGGCAATGAAGGGCACTAATAGGTGGCACTGATAGCTGGCACTGATGTGTGGCACTGATGTGTGGCAGTGATGGGCACTGATAGGCAGCACTGCTAGGTGGCACTGATGAGGCACTGTTTGGCACCACTAGTGGGCAGTGATAGGTGGCACTCATGGGCAATGGTAGTTGGCACTTATTGCTGGCACTGATGTACTGGTGGGCACTGATTGGTGGGCACTGATTGGTGGGAACTGTGGGCACTGATTCGTGGCACTGGCAGTCGGTACTGGTGAGCACATATGAGGTGGCTTTGCCTCTTCCTCTTCAGGACCGATGTCCCTTCAACAGAAGCCGGTGATTGGCTTTTTTTCTCCTCAAGCTGTCAGTTATATCACGTGATCAGCTGTCATTGGCTGACAGCTGATCACATGGTAAGGGGTCAGGATCGACCCCTTACTCCGTCTCATTGACTCGGGTGATCACAGCATGCGCAACTCCCCGGCAAAGCACATCTGTGCTGTAGCCGTCATTTCCCTATAGCGCGGATCTGAAGGAGTTAAGGACGCTGTGGCTGGCTTCCCAACTCTGCTGCTTAACAACCAGCTTACACTGCACCCTGATTGGGCAAAGCTTTGCCCAATCAGGGCCCAGAATTCACTGTGCAGCACTCACTGTGCATTGCAGGGTGTTTGGCGAATTCGGGTGTTTGGCGAAGGCCAAACGAACAAATGTTTGGACCAATCTAATGCTCAGGCCGAATCGTTCGCCCATCCCTTCTAGAGACCAGAGCTGTAGATAGAAATTGTCAACAGATAGGGGTTAGGAATTAACTTTTTACTTTCCCTTTTCAGCTAACCACTCTGTCTACAGTAGTTCACATCTTAGATCTCAGGGCCTCCCACACCTTCCACTATTATCAGTGTCAGCAGCAACTTCTCCAATCCTTTATAATTTAGTTTAAGATTTGTGTTATCCTCATATGCACCAAGATTTTCTATGTTTAATGAATAGCTTCCTTAATGGGACCCCTCTCATGCCTTGGCTCCACAGATGGCTGGGATGCTATGGCTATAGCTACCCCACTGTCTGCAGGTCTAATTTTCAAATTTGTCCAGAATATACTTAAAGCGGTTCTACACTGTGTTTGTCCTTTTTTTTTGTGTGTGTTATGTGGTGTAATGTGGTTTGCATAAATGTCACTCACCTGTTTGAGTTCTTGGTCTTCTTTCTTCTGTTTTTCGTCCGGAATGTGCACTTTTAAAAACTCTTCATGACGGCTTCCATCTTCAGTGTGGGCACCTGAAACGACTCCGGTCCTTTTCTTCCGGGTTGCTGGCCCACAATCCACCTGTGGATTTTCGCCGATTTCGCGCATGCGCAGTAACGGCGCCAACAGCTCAGGTTGCCATCACAACGGGCGGCGTCACTAATCCCGCGAGATTTCGCCTTGGGACCCCCGCAAAGTCTCCTGGGATTGATCCCTGGAGACACAGCGCCAGGTCCCAGAAGACATTGCGAAGTAGAAGGAAGCAACGACGATCGACGCAGAGAGCCCGCCCACCGCCACAGGGAGAAGAACACAGATGAAGCCATCATTCAATGTAAGCTTAAAAGATGCAGAATTGAACCGTCAATTCTGTCATCTTACAGGATAGGGAAGCCATAGAGACATACTTCTATGGATGGGTGCAGAACCGCTTTAAAGAAATCTCATAACAGGGTCCATATTCATGTTTTATCTTTTTACTTCAAAACGTTTGACAGTAACTGTAAAATCTAGCAAAAACATGTCATGTTTAAGCTTGTTCCCTGCAGAGGTTGCATTAACTGTTTTTCACTGAGAAAATCAACAAAATATATAATTTGACCAAGGATGCTTAACTTTTGCATAAGGCAGCAATTGATATCCAGTCCTGGGTGTAGGAGGCTACAGCATCTGTTGAGGAATTGTGATCATCAAGGGAATTTTGTATATTTAACATTTCAAGTAAAAGAAAACACATTTTCTTATTAATAAAGTTAATAAGTATAAGATCCACACGACACTTAAGAAAAATTTAACACATTTTTGCACTTTACATTAAATTCCAAGTGGAACTTTAACTGCTGCTGAGATTCCTTATTACAGATCCTTGGTTGCAAAGTCTGTTAACAGAATGTGCACTTCTAAATGTGAACTAAAGAATGTTAATTTTTCCTCAGGGAGGCCAGAAAATTAATTATTCTTTATTATAAAACTATAAAGTGTGTGTGTCAGCGGGTTTCCAGCGGCTGATCTAGCCTAATCCTGCAGAATAGAAAAAGACAACAGCAGCCCTTTCGGTTTAACAAGAGATCCAAAGAAGGATTCAGAGCTCCTTGTTCCAGAAAATCTATCTGCCAATTCCAATAATCTGGTCCCTGGTTTGGTGGTCAGTAGATCGCAATCTTTCCCGTGGAGTTCCATTGAAGGCCTCAGAACCAATAGTGGTGACGGCCAATGCCAGTCTGGCAGGCTGCGGGGCACACTGCCTGGGACAGCAGGGTCAAGGCCGATGGAACTTTTGTGGGGTGAAGAGTGCAAATTTCCTGGGATTGGATGCTGTCAGACGCGCTCTCTTAGCGTTCCAACCTATGTTGCAAGGTCGAGCTGTCAAGAGTCTTTGAACAACTACGGGGGCTTATGTGTCTCATCAAGGGGGCACAAGAAGTCGCCCTCTCCTTCAGGTGGCATGTCAATCTACCTATGCGCAGAGAAGAATTGAACTTGTGTCTATTTAACCACACTCCCTTTAAGCCATGGCCAATATTTAGCATAGTTCAAATCATGCCCATTTTTCGCAAAATGTTTCTACTACGGCTCTTTTCATCTCCCGCCCCTAATTAAAATTATACTCCACCAATAGACACAAAAGTGTCCCTAAAAATTTTTTGAGAATGTTGCCAATTATGGATATGTGCCCCTACTGCTCCATTCATTGTCTTATCTTCCAGCCACCTGCTGCAAAGTCAGACATCACTTCTGTAATAGTCTGTGGAATTCCCTGGAGGTGTCTGTCTCCCCTTTGCCTCCTTAACCCCCCTGGCAGGTGTGCATGCTACTTTCACCATGAGAATGACAAACACTTGAATGAACTGTGTTCAATGATGGCACTCCTCTCTAGTGGCCCCTGATGCAACTGCCAATCAAAAATCCTTCTCCTATCAGCATGGTCTGATAGCAAAGGGGGCTAGCCATCTGATCACACTGCTCAGCAACCACAGTGCAGATTTGAAAGACATACAATCTAATGGGATCTTGGTCTGCTGGGGGATTCAACAAGGTTTTTTACATTGTAGTGGTACTTCTTTATTTTTGTTTGACAGCTTGGTCTTTTAAGAAAACAAATAATAAAACTAAGTTACAGAGTGTATTTTTTGATTTTGCCTATAGCGCCACCTTAAACAGGCAGGCTTTTGAAATGCATCATTTAACATACTTTCAAAAAACACCAAACATGCAGAATTATAAGGTTATGTTGGTTTTTATTTTGGGCAAAATATGTAAGCTCACTATTCACCCCAGTTGTGAGTCCTACACTAACATTTTAAAGAGGACACAAAGGCTCATGCACATAGGTGAAGACATTCTGCTTGAGAGTGCTGGGTCCATACAGTGGTCCAACTTGTCAGCCCTACAGTGCACCAATCAGCAATGCTTGCTTTCCTTAGCAGCTATCCTTCATGTAGCATACACCATAGCTTTGTGGCTAGTGCTAGGAGGAACAAGATGCTTCCAAGCATTGATAAAGCCTCACTCCAGACTGATGTTAAATGTACCCATGAAGTAGTTTCCCCCAGACACTGCATGGGATAAAATTGCTCATTTAGCTAGGGGGGAAGGAATAAGTACAAATACTTTATGTCTTGCTCTCCAAGCCAACAGCCCAACTTTCCCATGATGTTTGATGCTCCTGGGATGTTGGTGCCATCCTTACATACAATGCAGGACTGTTGGTCCTGTATTATAAATGATGAAGTAGGAAAACTGCAAATAGCTTGGCAGCGAAGTAAAGCAGCAATAGGGGACCGATCATACAGAGCAGAGGAAGCCTACAGAAGCAACAAATAAGGCATGTATTTCAACCAATCCCTTTCTTCTCTAGCAAGATATGCATTTAACCAAAGCACTACAAGGGAGACCCCACTGCTCAGAACCAATAGTGGTGACGGCCAATGCCAGTCTGGCAGGCTGCGGGGCACACTGCCTGGGACAGCAGGGTCAAGGCCGATGGAACTTTTGTGGGGTGAAGAGTGCAAATTTCCTGGGATTGGATGCTGTCAGACGCGCTCTCTTAGCGTTCCAACCTATGTTGCAAGGTCGAGCTGTCAAGAGTCTTTGAACAACTACGGGGGCTTATGTGTCTCATCAAGGGGGCACAAGAAGTCGCCCTCTCCTTCAGGTGGCATGTCAATCTACCTATGCGCAGAGAAGAATTGAACTTGTGTCTATTTAACCACACTCCCTTTAAGCCATGGCCAATATTTAGCATAGTTCAAATCATGCCCATTTTTCGCAAAATGTTTCTACTACGGCTCTTTTCATCTCCCGCCCCTAATTAAAATTATACTCCACCAATAGACACAAAAGTGTCCCTAAAAATTTTTTGAGAATGTTGCCAATTATGGATATGTGCCCCTACTGCTCCATTCATTGTCTTATCTTCCAGCCACCTGCTGCAAAGTCAGACATCACTTCTGTAATAGTCTGTGGAATTCCCTGGAGGTGTCTGTCTCCCCTTTGCCTCCTTAACCCCCCTGGCAGGTAGCTGTGTGCATGCTACTTTCACCATGAGAATGACAAACACTTGAATGAACTGTGTTCAATGATGGCACTCCTCTCTAGTGGCCCCTGATGCAACTGCCAATCAAAAATCCTTCTCCTATCAGCATGGTCTGATAGCAAAGGGGGCTAGCCATCTGATCACACTGCTCAGCAACCGCAGTGCCGATTTGAAAGACATACAATCTAATGGGATCTTGGTCTGCTGGGGGATTCAACAAGGTTTTTTACATTGTAGTGGTACTTCTTTATTTTTGTTTGACAGCTTGGTCTTTTAAGAAAACAAATAATAAAACTAAGTTACAGAGTGTATTTTTTGATTTTGCCTATAGCGCCACCTTAAACAGGCAGGCTTTTGAAATGCATCATTTAACATACTTTCAAAAAACACCAAACATGCAGAATTATAAGGTTATGTTGGTTTTTATTTTGGGCAAAATATGTAAGCTCACTATTCACCCCAGTTGTGAGTCCTACACTAACATTTTAAAGAGGACACAAAGGCTCATGCACATAGGTGAAGACATTCTGCTTGAGAGTGCTGGGTCCATACAGTGGTCCAACTTGTCAGCCCTACAGTGCACCAATCAGCAATGCTTGCTTTCCTTAGCAGCTATCCTTCATGTAGCATACACCATAGCTTTGTGGCTAGTGCTAGGAGGAACAAGATGCTTCCAAGCATTGATAAAGCCTCACTCCAGACTGATGTTAAATGTACCCATGAAGTAGTTTCCCCCAGACACTGCATGGGATAAAATTGCTCATTTAGCTAGGGGGGAAGGAATAAGTACAAATACTTTATGTCTTGCTCTCCAAGCCAACAGCCCAACTTTCCCATGATGTTTGATGCTCCTGGGATGTTGGTGCCATCCTTACATACAATGCAGGACTGTTGGTCCTGTATTATAAATGATGAAGTAGGAAAACTGCAAATAGCTTGGCAGCGAAGTAAAGCAGCAATAGGGGACCGATCATACAGAGCAGAGGAAGCCTACAGAAGCAACAAATAAGGCATGTATTTCAACCAATCCCTTTCTTCTCTAGCAAGATATGCATTTAACCAAAGCACTACAAGGGAGACCCCACTGCATGGCTACATTTAATAGCAGCCCAAAGTGGGGTTTTAGGGCAGAGCACTTGAAACTTTTGAAACAGGTATCTTCTACCCTGTTTGTACATTGACTTCAATTGGGCTTTGATTGTATAGGCCACAAGAAGCTGTGTTGGAGTATTTTGCAACAGCAATTTAATTTCCTATTTTTTGCATTTTTATTATGTTACTGTTAGTAAAATGTTACTCAGACCCTTATGATCATTGATATGTTTAGATATAAGAAAATAAAATACTATTACATAATACATAAATACAGGGTAAGGCTAATTGATATCAGGTGGTATAAGTTATTCATATTACTATTATTTTTTACTGTATACAAATTATATCACCTTGATCTTCCCAACTGGACAAAAAAAGGTTATTTAGTATAACTGCATAATTTATATAGACACAAGGAGGATCACATATTGAAACTACACAAGAATAACAGAATGGATGGTATATGGAAGAGCAATTACTGTATAATTTTATTTGACCTGCGTTTACACCATCATAAACAAGTAGGCACTGACTTTTTAAAGACAGACCAATATTTTTCAGCACTCATTGAACTTCATCCAGATAGCATCTGCTACATATTTCAAATTAAACATATTGGCATTGGTAAATTTTTCCTTCTCATAACCCAAAAATGCAATGGCTTATGCCTTTCCATCTGCCATTTAAAACAAAGATATTAAATTCTATTTTTTATATAAAGGATGAACATAGCCTAAAATAAATTGTAAAAGAGGAAATCGGTATTTATTTATGTTTTATCACTTAGAAATGCTTTGATGCACTGGAAAAATTACCATTGTTCCCCTTATCTTTTCTCTCTAGAAGCTGTATTAATGGTTCATTTGCATGCTTATCCCATTATGCAAACATTGTGCATGTAAATGTTAAGCTAACATCTCAGAGCATAGGGATATCTTGAAATCTTGTTCCATGTTCATTAAAAATGCTAATTAATTACTCTGATAATTTCCTGCTAGCAGGTATAATTGCATTGCTTGTTCCAAAATATTTACTAAATAAAATAATAGCAATACAAAAATGTTTAAAAATATATAAATTAAATAATTGTTACACCAGATTTTTTGTAAGTTAGTATTGATTAAAAAATAACTTTAAATCTTCAGATTTTCCAAAAGTGATTTTGAAATTATTTAAAATTATTTTCCACAACTTCAAGCAAAATGAAAGACCTTGCTTCTAGAAATATAATTTTCTGCTATTTTTTTTCAATGTTTTCTTACATTATACAAGTTTAACCACTTAAGGACCAAGCCTCTTTTTGAGATTTGTTGTTTATAAGTTAAAACATTTTTTTTTGCTAGAAAATTACTTAGAACCCCAAACATTATACACTTTTTTTCTAACACCCTAGAAAATAAAATGGCAGTCGTTGCAATACTTACTGTCACACCGTATTTGCGCAGCGGTCTTACAAGCGCACTTTTTTTTGAATTAAAAAATAAGACACCAGTAAAGTTAGCCCAATTTTTTTTATATTGTGAAAGATAATGTTATGCCGAGTAAATTGATACCCAATATGTCACGCGTCAACATTGTGCCCATTTGTGTAATGGCGACAAACTTTTACCCTTAAAAATCTCCATAGGCGATGTTTAAATAAACCTACATGTTGCATGTTTTGAGTTACAGAGGAGGTCTAGGGCTATAATTATTGCTCTCGCTCTACCGATCGTGGCAATATCTCACGTGTGGTTTGAACATAGTTTTCATATGCAGGCGCTACTCATGTATGCGTTTGCTTCTTCACGCGAGCTCGCCGGGATAGAGCGCGTTTAAAAAAAAAAATTCTTATTTATTTTACCTTTTATTTTTTATTTTTACACTGTTTTTTTTTTTAAAAAAATGTGTCACTTTTATTCCTATTACAAGGAATATAAACATCCCTTGTAATAGAAAAAAAGCATGACAGGACCTCTTAAATATGAGATCTGGGGTCAAAAAGACCTCAGATCTCATATTTACACTAAAATGCAATAAAAAAAATGTCCCTTTAAGAGTTATGGGCGGAGGTGAAGTCTTGACGTCACTTCCGCCCTGCAATGTTATGGAGACGGGTGGGGGCAATCTTCTCCTCACTTGTCTCCATACCCAGCAAGGGGTAACATCCAATTGCCTCCGCCTCTGACGATGGCTCCGGTAAGCGGCGGAGGGCACCGGAGCACAGTGGGAGGGGGGCCCTCTCTTGCCGCCGACAAAAGTGATCTCGTGGCGAATCCGCTGCAGAGACCACTCTTATCGGAAAGCGGAACGCCGGGTGAAGAAGAGGATCCCAGGGTTATTGCAGCTAGCTGCTGCCATAACAACGATATTTATTTTCAAACTTAGGACGTATATCGGCGTGCAGCGTGGTTTGCTTTAAAGCCAAGTCCCCCAGAAATGTTATCTTCAAACTGATCCAGAACCTACAAAAATACATGTAACTTACAGTTAAGGAAAATAATGTAAATCACTCCATGTGACATCACTGGTGCTTATAGTCTACTGCTGTCACATGGGGGTGGTGCACATCTAGTAAGCACAGCATTAAAGTGAACCTGTTACTTTTCTCTCACTCTGTGTTTTTCGATGATCACTGTAATATATACTGTACTAGATAATATTGCTTCCAACTCTCCCCTCATGGATTAGTGAGCTTGTATTGCTGGGTCTGTACAATGTATACAGAACTGCTTCTTACATGGATGAGTTAAATAGTATTATTAACAAAATAAAAAGTTTCAATACAGGTAAAGTAACATTCAAACTGTGTTCTTTTCAGAAACATACTGGTCAATGTGCACTCATATTGGCAAATTAGAGTTCACATTTCACTGATCCATCTTGACTAAATTGGGAGTTGTAAGCTACGGTAGTTTGCACAATTATTGATGTTCCATGTCTTACTCTACTCTAATAAAGTAAGGTTATAAGGTTTCTGTCTGGGTCTAAACTATGAATCCTCACAGTCTTGTGCTTATTCTTCACTTTAGCACCAATCCTATTTAACATTTTCTCTCCACTTTTTCTGTGTTAGTTCACTATTTATCCTGCTTGATCTTTCTGCCCTGGATCAGCTGTGTCTGAACTCTGGTAAACCTCCTGGGTATTTTACTGTATAACAGAGCTCTTGTTATGTAGAGGTTCCTAAAGCATTGTGTGCCTGCTTTTATTTTACTTATGCTCTGGTCTTTTGGTCTATGCTCTTCCTGTTTGTCCTTGGCAATATTTGGATCTCTGTCTCTGTCCTGCATCCAGTTCTGCATTGCTTTGACTTGTTTTGGTTTTGTCCAGCTGTCTTGTACTGTTTGTTAATCATTCTTGTGCTTGGCTGTTGTCTGAAAATTGCTTGTCTGTGATTTTATATCCAAAGTCTTGCCTGTTAACCCTATATGTCCTTATCCCCCCGTAAATATTATTTCACTACTTTCAGTTACACCTCCATTGATGATTCTTAACCACTTCAGCCCCGGACCATTTGGCAGCCAAAGGACCAGAGGTCTTTTTTCAATTTCGCACTGCACTACTTTAACTGGTAATTGCGCGGTCATGCAATTTTGTAACCAAACGAAATTTGCGTCCTTTTCTTCCCACAAATAGAGCTTTCTTTTGATGGTATTTGATTGCCTCTGTGATTTTTATTTTTTGCGATATAAACGGAAAAAGAGCGAAAATTTTGAAAAAAAAAGAGATTTTCTACTTTTTGTTATAAAAAAAATCTAATAAACTCAATTTTAGTCAAACATTTGGGCCAAAATGTATTCAGCCACATGTCTTTAGTAAAAAAAATGCCAATAAGCGTATATTTATTGGTTTGCGCAAAAGTTATAGCGTCTACAAACTAGAGTACATTTTCTGGAATTTACACCGCTTTTAATTTATGACTGCCTATTTCATTTCTTGAGGTGCTAAAATGGCAGAGAAGTACAAAACCGCCCCAAATGACCCCATTTTGGAAAGTAGACACCCCAAGCTATTTGCTGAGAGGCATGTTGAGCCCATTGAATATTTTTTTTTTTAGTCCCAAGTGATTGAATAAAGACAAAAATAAAAAA
The DNA here is from genome assembly GCA_028564925.1 of Lithobates sylvaticus. Lineage (NCBI taxonomy): Eukaryota > Metazoa > Chordata > Amphibia > Anura > Ranidae > Lithobates > Lithobates sylvaticus. The sequence goes on from CM053030.1 coordinate 156,203,884, forward strand.
GATTTTTTTTTTTTTCAAAAAGTTGTCACTAAATGATATATTGCTCACACATGCCATAGTTATATGTGGAATTGCACCCCAAAATACATTTTGCTGCTTCTCCTGAGTATGGGGATACCACATGTGTGGGACTTTTTGGGAGCCTAGCCGCGTACGGGGCCCCGAAACCCAAGCACCGCCTTCAGGATTTCTAAGGGTGCAAATTTTTGATTTCACTCCTCACTACCTATCACCGTTTCGAAGGCCATAAAATGCCAAAATAGCACAAAACCCCCCCAAATGACCCCATTTTGGAAAGTAGACACCCCAAGCTATTTGTTGAGAGGCATGGTGAGTATTTTACAGCTCTCATTTGTTTTTGAAAATGAAGAAAGTAAAGAAAAAAAATTTTTTTTTTTTTTTTTTCAATTTTCAAAACTTTGTGACAAAAAGCGAGATCTGCAAAATACTCACCATACCTCTCAGCAAATAGCTTGGGGTGTCTACTTTCCAAAATGGGGTCATTTTGGGGGGTTTTATGCCATCTGGGCATTCCATGGCCTCCGAAACTGTGATTGGCAGTGAGAAGTGAAATAAAAAAATTACACCCTTAGAAAGCCTGAAGGCGGTGATTGGTTTTTGGGGTTCCGTACGCAGCTAGGCTCCCAAAAAGTCCCACACATGTGGTATCCCCGTACTCAGGAGAAGCAACAGAATGTATTTTGGGGTGTATTTCCACATATGCCCATGACATGTTTGAGCAATATATCATTTAGTGACAACTTTTTGTAAAAAAAATATATATATTTTTTTTTTTTTCATTATTCAATCTCTTGGGACAAAAAAAAAAAATATTTAATGGGCTCAACATTGCTCTCATCAAATAGCTTGGGGTGTCTACTTTCCAAAATGGGGGCATTTGGGGGGGGTTTGAACTGTCCTGGCATTTTATGCACAACATTTAGAAGCCTATGTCACACGTCACCCACTCTTCTAACCACTTGTAGACAAAGCCATTTCTGACACTTTTTGTTTACATGAAAACATATTTTTTTTTTGCAAGAAAATTACGTTGAACCCCCAAACACTATATATAATGTTAAAGCAAAGGCCCTACAGATTAAAATGGTGGGTGTTGCATTTTTTTTTTCCACACAGTATTTGCGCAGCGATTTTTCAAACGCATTTTTTTATTTTAATGCACTAAAACACACTATATTGCTCAAATTTTTGATGAAATAAAAAATATGATCTTAGGCCGAGTACATGGATACCAAACACGACATGCTTTAAAATTGTGCACAAACACGCAGTGGCGACAAAGTACATACATTTTTAAAAGCCTTTAAAAGCCTTTACATGATACCACATTAGATTCACGGAGGAGGTCTACTGCTAAAATTACTGCCCTCGATCTGACCTTCGCGGTGATACCTCACATGCATGGTGCAATTGCTGTTTACATATGACGCCAGACCAACGCTTGTGTACGCCTTTGCGCAAGAGAAGGGGGGGCAGGGGTGCTTTTTTTTTTTTTTTTGGTTTTTTTTTTATTTATTTAGCTTTTTTATTTTATTTTTAAACTGTTCCTTCCATTTTTTTTCTTTGTTATGATTTTTATTGTTATCTCAGGGAATGTAAATATCCCCTATGATAGCAATAGGCAGTGACAGGTACTCTTTTTTTGAAAAAATTGGGGTCTATTAGACCCTAGATCTTTCCTCTGCCCTCAAAGCATCTGACCACACCAAGATTGGTGTGATAAAATGCTTTCCCAATTTCCCAATGGCGCGGTTTATATCCGGGAGGGGGGACATTCCCTCCCACTGCTTGTAAAAGCAGTCTAGAGGCTAATTACCCGCTAGAATTGCTTTTACATGAAAGCCGATCACTGGCTGAAAAGAATGATACCAAGATGATACCTAAACCTGCAGGCATCATTCTGGTATAACCATTCAAAGTCCAGCAACATACTGGACATATATTGTAATCTTTTTTTTTTCATGCAGCCTCTTGGCTGAACGAAAAAAAGAGATTGATTGGTGGGTATGCCCACCATTAGAATACCTCCCTTCATCCACCCACTTCTAATGATGGGCATACATGCACCATTTATATATGCCGATGCATGGGGGCATCCTCCCGCAAAAGTTATGCCGTGTACACACGGTCGGAATTTCGACCGTATGTGCGTGGCATTAGGAGCCAATCGCTCCTCCCCCCCCCTGCTGCCCCCATGCTTCGGCATATATGCTCTTTTTTTTAACTGTGGTGGTGAAATCACCTCCTACAGCGTTGGAGTCGCGGCTTTATGTATCGTGGGAGCAAACGCTGTTGCTGTCAAGATAAATAAATCCGCGTTGCAACTGAATGGCGCACCTGAAAACAAAAAAATGCTTAACACTAAAACACAGTAAACAAAATTACATACCTGAAAAGCAAGCATGATAAAACATGATAAAACATAATAAAACATTGCAGAATAGAATGGAGTAAAAAAAGAGCAACAATAGAGAGAGAATAGAGTGAGAGAGAGAACAATAAAACGACAACTATTTTATTTTTTTTTATTTTTTTGAGATTCACAGGTAAAAAAGCTCCTGACTGAAGCGACTGAATCAAAACGCTACCACAAAAAAAATGTTAGCGATCGCAGGGATCAGGCCTGACTCTGCGAACGCTGCAGTTATGTGTGCTTAGTGTTTTGTAAGTGACAGTGATCGATCGATACTGCACTTGGGTGGGCTGGGCTGGGCGGAGGGGAAAACGCAGGTGCTAGCAGGTATCTGGGCTGATCCCGCTAACAATGCGTTTTTTTTTTGGAACCCTAAACTGCTGGGACGCTAGTATAGATCTGATCAGATCAGATATTGATCTGTTCAGATACTGTACCACTAAGGGAGGTGTATGCTTTGCGCGTGGGTGTTTGCGGTACTGGCACTCACCTGGGGCGACGCAGACCTTATTTGACCCTAAAACCTAATTGATATCACCCGCCGGGCGATCAGGGGGTTAAACCGTTATTGGGTAATAAATGGCGGGTGCCCTGACAGTATAAAAAATAAAGCTAACTAACCAGCGTCACCCGTAACAGTAATACAAAAAAAAACTGGTTACCTAGCGACACTAATGCAGCGATCAGAAAAACGATCGCTTAGTGACACTGGCAAAAGGGGGTGAAAGGGTTAACTAGGGGCAATCAGGGGGTTAAAACCTTTATTAGGTAATATATGGGGGTACCTGACGCTATATAAAAACCTGACGGGGAACCTAAATAACGAAATAACTAACTGGCTAACCAGCGTCACCAGTGACAGTTATACAGTGATCACTGGTGAAAGGGTTAACTCTAGGGGCAATCAGGGGGTTAAAACCTTTATTTAGGTTGTAATATGGGGGTACCTGACCTATAAACCTATTTATGAACCTATATAAACATGGCGGTTACCTAAAAAAAAAAAATGGTTACCTAGCGACACTAATGCAGCGATCAGAAAAACGATCGCTTAGTGACACTGGCAAAAGGGGGTGAAAGGGTTAACTAGGGGCAATCAGGGGGTTAAAACCTTTATTAGGTAATATATGGGGGTACCTGACGCTATATAAAAACCTGACGGGGAACCTAAATAACGAAATAACTAACTGGCTAACCAGCGTCACCAGTGACAGTTATACAGTGATCACTGGTGAAAGGGTTAACTCTAGGGGCAATCAAGGGGTTAAAACCTTTATTTAGGTTGTAATATGGGGGTACCTGACCTATAAACCTATTTATGAACCTATATAAACATGGCGGTTACCTAAAAAAAAAAAATGGTTACATAGCGACAGCAGTGACACTAATACAGCGATCAGAAAAACGATCGCTTAGTGACACTGGCAAAAGGGGGTGAAAGGGTTACCTGGGGGGCAATCAAGGGGTTAAACCTTTATTAGGGGGGGGGGTAGGGGGCTACCTTGGACCTAAAACTAACTGCACTGACAGTTATTACAGTCACACTGACACTAAATGCAGTGATCAGTAAAAAAATGATCACTGCAATTAGTGACACTGTGACTGGGGGGGGAGGGGGTGATCTGGGGGGTGATCTGGGGGTGACAGGGGGGTGTTTTGTGTGCCTATGTGTACTGGTGTCAGTGTACTGTTGGTGCACTAACCTTTAGATGTTCACAGCTCGGCGTTCCGGTCACATAGACCGGCGCACCGAGCGTGACATCACTTCCTCTGCCTGTGTTTTGATTGACACAGACAGAGGAAGCATCTGATTCGCCAGGAGCGATCGCGAGGGGGTGGCCAGAAACCACTGGCCGTCCCCTCATCCCGGATCGCTCCTGAAGCGATCCCGACCGTCCCCCCGGCCGGGGGGGTCCGATCGGACCCCCCACGCGCCTGAAGAATGGCACGTACAGGTACGTGGTTCTGCCTGTACGTGCCATTCTGCCGACGTATATGTACATGGGGCGGTCGGGAAGTGGTTAATCTGTACACTTTACTTCGCTATATCCTGCTTGCCTAACCCCTGCGTCTGTTGTATATAATATGCGTTTATGTCTTTTCAGCATTGTGTACCTCACTCCTACATAGTTAGTCAATTTGAAAAAAGACACAAGTCCATCTAGTTCAACCAAAAAAAAAAAAAAAAGAAAAAAACAATCCCATATGCACAATTCTTCACCTACAGTTTATCCAGAGGAAGGCAAAAAACCCCAGCAAAGCATGCTCCAATTTGCTACAGCAGGGGAAAAAAATCCTTCCTCATCCCCCAAGAGGCAATCGGATATTCCCTGCATCAACTTTAGCTATAAATGTTAGTACCCATTTATATTATGTACATTTAGGAAAGAATCCAGGCATTTTTTAAAGCAATCTACTGAGCTGTACAGAACCAGCACTTAGAGGGAGTCTATTCCACATTTTCACAGTTCTTACTGTGAAGAAACCTTTCTGTATTTGGAGATTAACTCTCTTTTCCTCTAGATATAAAGAGTACCCCCTTGTCCTCTGTGATGAACTTAAAGTGAGTAACACAACACCAAGTTCACTATATGGACCACTTATCTATTTATACATGTATAACATTATACATTGGTTGCCCTTCTCTGCACTTTCTCCAGTTCCCCAATATTCTTTTTGTGAACTGGTGCCAAAACTGAACTACATATTCCAGATGAGGAACTTACTAATGACTACTCTTACTAATGATGTGTGCAGGGGTACAATTAAATCTCTCTCTCTCTGGAGTCTATACCTCTTAATACAAGAAAGAACTTTGTTTGAAACTGCAGCTTGGCTTTGCATGCCATTGTTAAGCTTATGATCTACCAAAACACCCAGATCCTTCTCCATCATCAAGTGTAGAATTTTACATTTATCAACATTAACCCTCATCTGCCACATAGTTGCCCAATTAAACAGTGCATTGAGGTCGGCTTGTAAGTTGGAGACATTCTGTAAAGATGTTATGCCACTGCATAGCTTGGTGTCATTTGCAAAGGCTGAATTGGTACTTTTAATCCCAGACCCTATATCGTTTCTAAATATATCAAAAAAGTAAGGGTCCCAACACTGAACCTTGGGGTACACCACTGATAAGCTTAGACCGTTCTGAGTAAGAGTCATTAACCACTACTCTCTGAATTCAGTCTTTTAGTCAGTTTTCTATCCATTTACAAACTGATCTTTCCAAGCCTGTTAGCTTTCCCTTACTCATTAGCCATGTGTGGGGAACTGTGTCAAACATTTTTGCAAAATCCAAGTATACCACGTCCACAGCCACCCCTCTGACCAAGGTTTTACTTACCTCCTCATAAAAAGAAATCAGATTTATTTGACAACTTCTGACTATCATGAATTAATGCGGTCTGTTGCTTAAAATTTTTTTTTTCCAGCAAGAACATATCTATGAGGTCTTTTATTAAACTCTCCAGTAGCTTCCAGACTATAAAAGTGTAACTATAAATAAATGTGTAGCAATGAAAAGAGACAAAACTTGGTTACATATCCTTCAACAGCAATCGGCTAAAATCTAGTCATACCAAGATCGCTTATGACTGAATCCTGTATAATAATAATTTTAGCAGATTGCCAATAAATTGCTGTTGAAGGTTGTATAACCGAGTACAGACTCTTTTCATCATGATATTATAGCAATAGCGAGAGATTCTATGAGCTGTAACTTCATGCATTTCATTGACAAAAGGTCTTTAAATGTCTTTAAGAGTAAGAGGTAGGTAGTTAGTGAGAAACATATTTAAAACATGTAAGATACAAACATAAGTATATAAGTAAAAACAATGTCCACTTCCAATTAGTCACAGTTGAACTTACAAAATCAATCAAAGGCACACACTAGTAAGGAAAAACAGAAGTAGTCTATGGGAGATCATAGGGGTAGACACTATTGCATCTTGTTGTTTTATAATATCAATCAATATGCTAGGAAAATCATTCCTGGTCCTTATAGTTTCCAAAATTAATCCCTATCTGCAATAGCACAGTCTTCAAAGAAGCTGATTCCTGTAGATCTTTGTGTAATTGTACTAAAATGTAAAAAAAATTCTGGATATAGAGGAGGCTATTACAGAGGACTTTTTTTATTTTAAATCTCTCTCATTAAACAATAATTGAGAAACACAGTGGCTGAATGAAAACAACCACTCAGAGGCGGCTCTTTAATTAGGCAAATTAGGCGATCGTCTAAGGCCTTGCGCTCACAGGAGCCTCGTGGCTGCCTAACGCATTACCCCAGTTTTGAGGGACTGGGGACCTTAAGGCTGCTGTGCTCAGGCAGTGTTAAATTGTAACTCCACTTTTGTTGAGAAAAAAACATTCCCCTCTGGGTGATCTATGTACATTGCAAGGATTGTAACAAACTTTGTTGCAGATTCTTACCATTTGTTATTCTGAAGAAATCCATGTGTGTTTGTCTGTACCTCTGTACTAAGTGGGTCTAATGGGAGTGGTTTCATAATTAACTGTCAGGTGTGCAGCTGGAAATCACTAATGAGGAAATCTGATGGGCCTTTAGAGGTGCTTCTATTGAAAGTATCTCTCCAAAAATGAAACTTTTGTTGCAGGGGATGCCTGAAATCTGACTTGTATCTTAGACAGACTTCTGGGAAAATTGATGAGCCAATCACACAAGCAGGAAATTACGTTTCTGGGGAGTGGTCAGTACACACTCTGTACAGAACAACTCCAGGTACCCATATTGCAATGCATTCTCAGAAAATTACATCGGCTGCAGATTGAAAAGGAAAGATAATTTTTAATAACATTAAATTACAATATGAATAGTTTAGTAATTATATGCACTATATTTGCTATTTTTCCCCTACAAAAGTGGAGTTACCCTTTAAGAGCCCTGTCTCACTCAGGAGCAGGGCTTCCGGTGTCCTTAACAACTAGTACCTACTGCCTATTTAAACTTTCCTGTCACAATGAGCAGTTGCTGAATGGTCTTTAGCTTGTATCTGTATTCCTGTGACCTGTTCCATTGAACCTGCTTACCTGGGTATCACCCGGCTTTCTCCTGAACTCTGCCTTTGCTCCTGCATTAACCTTGTTTATCTTATCTCTCTGACCTTGGCCTGTTTACTGGAATTGTCTTTGCCTGCTGATCCTGTGCTGCGCTGCCTGGCAGTCACCGACCATGGCCTGCTTCCTGGACTTGCTTTGTCTGCTGACTCGGTCCCTTGTAACCCATCTACACCAGGGGAGATATTTTAGATTTTTTAATAAAGGACTTTTCAAAAACTTGTGTTCTGTTTTTATTTACTTTTTACACTTTTGTAAAGTAAAGTGTATATTTGTTCTATGTACTCCATACTCATTCCTATAGGGGGGCTTCCAGATTGTGATAAGCCCCCTGCCTGCAGACCCCCACAACCAATGTCCAGGGTTGTGGGGAAGAGTCCCTAAATTTTTGATTTTTTTTTTTACCACGTCTCTTAAAAATAACTTTGACTGTCTATTTTCCCAAAACAGGTAATTTTGGAGGTATCTGTACTGTCCTGGCAATTGAGGGCCTCAAAAAATTAGTCCTGTTAAGTAAGTCGGCACTTCACCACGGAAAACGTTTATTACAAGACAAGGTAAAACATCACAAGTGCAGTCTGCTTACACATTTCTGCCAGCAAAGGGCCTTGATCAGATGTTTTACTGTCTTGCAATAAAAGTTTTCCGTACAGTCGCGTGGTGGAGTGTCAGCTTATTTAACAGGATTTATGTGTCTGTCTCAAAAAAAATGTTGTTTGGGTACAGGGTTGCATGATTGAGCCTGGGCAGGGAGGGGGTGAAAGTGTCCAGTCTTGGAGTAGTTAACTTTGTCTGGATTTTACACATTAGTGAATCATTAAAAAAATAAAAAAATTAACAAACTCAATACATCACAATACCATAAAGCCATTTGTTAAACAGACACAAAATAAATGCATTTTAAAACATAGGATAAAGTGTTTTGAAGGATGTATGTCATCCCCTAGAGGCTATTAGGGACCCCCCAGAGGTCAAGTGAGCTGACATTTCACCTCAGAGCTGGATTCTTGTAAAATACACTGACTCCAAACAAACCCCTACTTGCAGCTATAAAGGGAAAATAGAACCTTTAAGCTGGACGGACACCTGTGAGGTTCCTGCTTCTGCAGCTGAAGTTTACTCTTGGTGCTCCTGTCCAGTGCTTAGCTTCACTACTCCTGGGCAACACCTCCAGCTAGGCAGTACAAGCTTTAGGCACCAGCCTTGGGCCAACCTTTATCCTCCCCAGACAGCAGACCAGGGAGGTCAGTAACAACACCACACCCTCCCAGGCAGAGTCTGGGAGGCAAGAACCTCCAGAAGGTTCCCAAAAATATTTATACCCTCCAGTATGAACCACTGGCAATAAACCTTCTAATGGTTGGCTAGGGAAATATAAATATTCATAACTTGGACCCTCTTACATTATTGCCGGGGATACTTCTCAGCAGCACGCAGAAGGAAAAAAAAAAACAGAGCTTAATGAAAAACCAACAATAAGCAGAATTCTAAATCCAGACTGAGAGTGACTACATCCCAGCAGTACTAAATGTAGAATAAATGTAGAATATGGATGGTTCCGCTTTTGGAAAGATTTCTACATGTGCAAAAAAACTTTTATATACTTATCCAAAGGTCAACTAATAAGCCTGAAACTTGCAACTCAATCAAGTTATGTCCAAACAATCCCAAGGCAGTTCATACTAACAGTCGCAGAGAAAGGCATGGGTCAAGTAGCTCTAATAATGGCAGGGAAGGCAATCAATTCAGAATATATGAAGCAAAGAAAGAGTGCGCTTACCTTGTTTCTTACAATATTCAGAAGAAAAAAGCGCACATCAGTGACCCAGCAGAGACCTTCTTCATTACAATAGTGAATGATACGGCTTGCAGCTGGACAGTGCAGGAAAGCTGGGCATCAAAGAACTTGCCATCATTGGTAAGTTCTCTCTCTTTTTTATGCTTTTTCATGTGTTTTCAAAATGTCTATTACCGTATATACTCGAGTATAAGCCAAGTTTTTCAGCACATTTTTGTGTGCTGAAAGTGCCCCCCTCAGCTTATACTCGAGTCAAGCACTTTTCTGCAGCAGAGAATTATATTTTCCGACCCGACTTTGATCTCGGGACCACTTGGTGTTAGGAACCCCAACACTAAAACATATCCAAATTTGGGGGTTCCTAGCACCAAGTGGCCCCCGAGATACAGGGCCCCAAAGTCGGTCAACTGTGTCCATCTGCAGCAATGTCATTTCGGGACCCTTTGGCTGCAGCTAGGGGGCATCTAGGAACCCTTAACTACCAATTTTTAAGTTCAGGGGACCTATGGCAGCAAATGGGCACAGTGAGGCATGCAAATGGGCACAGTGAGGCTGCAAATGGGCATTGTTGACCCTCTTTTCCACTCACAGTAGCTGCGCATTTCTCACCCTAGGCTTATAATTGAGTCAATAAGTTTTCCCATTTTTTGTGGTAAAAATAGGTGCCTTGGCTTATATTTGGGTCAGCTTATACTCGAGTATATATGGTAATACATATAGATATGCTCACTGAGAAATGTATTAGGAACACCTATACCCCATGCAAAAAGCGCCCTGAACCCATAGGTAGCGCTATACAAGTCATTAATTAATTCATCCTAATAAAAAGCTGTTATATACCTCGTGCAATGTCATATTACTGAGATTGGTCAGATCAAATGTACCTATCCCAAATAGGATTTTTGGTGCTCCCACTGCTTACACAGAAATCTCACGGTGCCATATGAACAATTAAGGCCATGTCAACTTGCAGTGACTGTCCATGTCAGTTGTTATAACTCATACATCCCCACCCCAACTGACTGACAGATTGTCTGTTTCTTTTACATCCACCACGTATTAATCCATTATTTCCAAAGCAGCACCCCATTGACCCCAAGTCAATTAACTTTCAAGTCAACATCACTCACATATCCAGCACCGTTCAACAGGCAAGCCAATATGTGCTCTGTCCTCAGGTATATCCCTCTATCCACAAAACTCATGAAGAGTGTTCACAGATGTTGAAGCTTAGACATTTGTTGTGCGAATGTGCACTGAAGCTGGAAAGTTCATACAAATATTCTATCCTCAGTGCTCTTGTGCTCCCTGCCCATCACCGAACCTCTCACACAAACAACCCAATGGCTGAAGAGTTTTGTAGCTGTGTGGGCAGAGCCTGATGGAAATTGAGAGACACTATGTAGTTCTACCCAATTGTAATTGACAGCAGGAAGTCGTCTGATAGACAGCCTGCTATTGGTTATGGAACCTGCCTTCTTCCTTCTGTCAATTACAAGGAGAGAATGGACCTAATGGTGAACTAGTCCATCAGCGTCCTCATTAGGGATGAGCCGAACACCCCCAGGTTCGGTTCGCACCAGAACCTGCGAACGGACCGAAAGTTTGCACGAACATTCGAACCCTATTAGTTACAATGGACGCGAACGGTCGAAATCTAAAGTGCTAATTATAACGGCCAATATGCATGTTATTGTTATAAAAAAGGTTTGGGGACCCGGGTCCTGCCACAGGGGACATGTATCAATGCAAAAAGAAGTTTTAAAAACTTACCTTTTTTCTGGACCAGTGATTTTAATGATGCATAAAGTGAAAAAAAAAAGTGAAATATTCCTTTAAATATGGTACCTGGGGGGTGTCTAAAGTATGCATGTGAAGTGACATGTGTTTCCCCGTGTTTAGAACCGGTAGAGAACAGCACTGAGAAGAACACACTATCCCTGCCTATTTTCCTCTATCCCTACACTTTCCCCACAAGCAAAGGCTGAGAAGAATACACTATCCCTGCCTATTTTTCCTCTTTCCCTACACTTTCCCCAAACAGAGATGATTCACATATAGTGTGTACATGTACAGTACACTGTCACTGTTCCTCAAGCCGGAACACACTACACGAGGCCGCCAGCGCGGCGGTCTTATATAGTGTGGGGCGTGTACTAAACCCCCTGAGCTATAATTGGCCACAGGCATCCTGAATGTGGCAAATTATTGCTCTCCTCACCGCTGGCTCTATGATTGTCCAAGCATGCGGGGTCACAGTGCATGCTTGGCCAATTATCAGCCAGCAATGCACTGCGACTAACGCAGTGCATCGTGGACCGTTCGCATCACACGAATTTGATGCGAACGGCCCTTAAAGTTCTGCCCTCGACGAGCGGTCGAACGGCCAATGTTTGATTCGAACATGGGTTTGAATCGAACACCGGGCCCATTCCTAGTCCTCATCAGGCTCTTCCCATTGGCAGCATCACTGGTTGCAGTGACACATGGATGGTGTAGCAGCAAACACACTGTTATACAGCATACTGAGACAGATAGACTCTGCCTGTCTCTGTATGCCAAGTTAGCTGGGTTTATTTACTTTCTGTTTCATTACCTATGAACTAGAGGTACTTATTTTCTAATTTGGTGCAGCCATAGCTAATACAAACTATTGAAAATGCATTGTTTGGTAAAGCTACCGGAAGGGGCAGTGTGGCTTTTTAAATCTGGTGCAGGTCTTTTTAACAGGTCATGCTGCTAGAAAAGTAGCACTGATGCTTTATTGAATTCTCCTGTATGTGTCTATTGCTCAGCTGGTAATTGACATAGCACTTACTGTATGTGCTTAACTGAGTTCCAATAGAAAAAAACTTTAGTCCATTTCTACCTTTTCAAACAGCCATGTTCATTTCATATATTTCCATTGCTTCAAAAATAACTATAGGAAAATTAAAAATTTGTAAATAGAACATAATTTTTGCATTCCTGGCAGTGTTATAGTTTGTACCAACAACTTTATCTGTTACTGTGGCTGGACAGCCTAGCCTGCCAGGAAATGTGAAGAAAGAGCATATAAAGTACAAAAAAGTAATCATATATTAAAGAGGAAGTAAACCCTGATGGGTTTTACTTCCTCTTTATTCCCCTGCAAAGTAAAAGCATAATGGGTTAGTATGCATTACAAATGAAGCCCACAATGTCCCTGCTGGTGGAAGCATCCATCTTTGCCCCTCTTCCTTCCGGGGCCAAAGTTTCTGGCTCTGTGACTGTACGGAGCCACGTGACATCACTCCCGCGCATGTGCAAAGGAGCCGCCAGTTACGGCACACGCTGGGGAAGAAACGGCACAGAGGGCCATTTCTTCACTGCGCATGTGCCGATAACCTCATCGGCGCACTACAAGGTAAATGCCTCCTTAACGGTGCACATTTAGGAGATATTTTCAGTACATATAGGTAAGCCTTGTTATAGGCTTACCTATATGTAAAAATGTCTCAGGGGGTTTACAATCACTTTAAATGCATTCATTACATGAATTAACTGTATACAGTACAACTTTTCTTGCAACAGGGGTCATTTTTTTATTGAAATATTGTCATAATATATGAAAGGTTTATATACTGTATAATACAAAAAATTGTATGAAATTAGACATTATTCTAATAATGGTTTTATTATGATTTTAGCTAGATTTGGGTTTAGTCTTGATTTTTGTTTTGAAGAAATTCACATAATTGTACTTGGTCATCCTCAATGTGATTTATGGGTATCTTCTATGATAGTTCAGGATGTGCTGCTTACCAGTATTAACCAAGTGTTTTTGTTGGTTGTTATAAGAACACAGTCACCTCAAAAAGTGAACATTTACTAGTTTTATATGATAAATACAGTAATGTACAAAAATGTGTTTGTTCAGTTGTATTTCTATTTATGGGAAAAGAAGGTACTGTATACCAACTCCTCTTCTGCCTAGGAAATAAGAGCCCCCACACCATGTACTAAATAATGATGCCAAACAATATATCAATTGGTTTCAAAACTACATTACATTTTACAAAGCTGTGTATTTTTGGTGGTGACTCTTAACAGGTGGCATTGCGAAGAAACATATTTTACCACTTTTTCAGTTGACATTTATGTGTGATTATAAAAGTTCTACTAATTAAGCAGGAAGGCAAAACTTTTAGTTAATAGGCCCGTTTATACGGCACAGTCTAGTTAATTTCTGCTTTGATGACACTTAATGTTCAATATATTATATGCCATACTTTTATAGATTTTTTCCATGGCACAAAATCACTTTAACATCTTTGCACACTAATAAAGTCATTTACAAAGGCACAGCATATGTTTTTTCTAGGTTTCATTTTGACCTTTTCGTATTTTAACATTTTCTAACTATTTCATTAAAACCCTGTTTTTTATCCCCAATGCATACAATACATGGAGTAGATTATCTTTACAATGCTTAACCCTATATTTTTAATTAATTTAATGAATTAACTACAAATAAACATTTTTGTGTGAATTAACTAGCAATAAGCAATATACTGTAACAGCAAGACTGGAGTCTTGGCTTAACAGGAATGTCTGTTTTTCCCTAAAGATAACAATGTGCACTTCAGCCTGTCTAGAAATGAACAAATCTGACAAATAATGGAGTTTTCAGAATATTGTCATTAATCCTATGGTATATAACTTGCCAAGTTTTTTTAACTGTTTGTATTCATTGCAGCCAAAATTCTTTTGAATAAATGAATGCATTTAAAGCAGAAAATAACTCTCCTCTCCGCCAAGGACAGTACCATTTTAGCCTCTATTTGGACCTGCAGTTGCTATGGTGCTGCATACATGACATGCTACGACACCAGCTACTTAAGGGCTTGAAACATGGTTCAGGGCTGATATATGACAGTTATTACCAGAGGCATGTTTTGAATGTAGCATGCACTACACATGTGCTATTGGTCTGAACGTAAATGAAAACAATAGGGAAAACAACTTTAGTAGGTTTGATTAAGAATTTAAGAGTATTTGCCAAACATTTCTGAGTTGAGCTTTCTTTTAGAAAACAGATCAGTGGGTTAGGAATCACTGCTTGCAGGGAGCAAGATATTATGGGATATGTAGTCAACAACAGAGGAGAAGCTGTAAAACATGCAGGAAATCCAGGAAGTTTTGGAATGAGATGGCCAGAAGGCAGGCAGAATTCACAACACGAAGGACATTTTTCAAGTAAGCTTACATTTGATTGTCCAAAATAACTGTTTGTATTGGTATTATAATGCTGATGTTATAAAATAAAAGTGCATATTGTAACTATTGATCCCCTCTTAAATTTTTCATATAGGCTATTCCAAAAGAATCAGAATGTACTTATTTCGATGAATACTCCTAGGGGCTAAAGTCTTGATTTCTATACTATATCATCATTTTTCCCTCACTCAGTCTTCAGATAAATTACCTCAAATATTCAAATGGGAAGCAGACTGTGATTTACAGATTATCTAAGGTAAATCAGTGCAACTGTACTTGCAAAGTGCACAGTCGATTTGCCTTTAGTAAATCCACCACTATATTGGAAAGTGTAAGCAAATGCACTAAACCCCTTACTAATATGGGTAATATTAGATACTCACTGGTATCTCACTCCACTAAATTACATTATATTTATCCAATAATATTGAATTCCTTGTTATAGAGGCTGCCCCACACATGGCTCTCTAGTGCACATGTTTTGGAACTGAAATAAGATTTTACCTATTAAAAAATAACTTATATTTCTTCTGCTATTGCAGGTCAATTGGTTCTTTTAAATGTAACCAACAGTCTTGTATTTGTTCCAATTTCCAATGTTACTTTTTTCAATAAATGGGATTGTTAGAGCTCCAATCATAAATTTTATTTAGATGAATCTCCGTGGCGATTTCCTATTTATCTCTATCTTTCAAATCTTTCTCTTTCTCTCTTGCAAATGTTTCAGTATAACTGTTTTCATCTTTGATCTATGTATTATCTTTGGTAATCGTGAACGACATTATGTGATGCTTCATCATTATTGGTTCTTTGTTAAATTATTTTTCTTGTCTGTATAAGATTGTGTATTTGGCAAGGCTTTGCCCTGCCAATATACCCATCTCTTGATTGTATAAAACTTTTCAATAAATCATTTGTAAAAAAAAAAAAAAAAAAGGGATCAGAATTCTATCATTGGACCTATTGTGACCACAAAGAATCTTTTGTATCCTGGGAACAATTCAAAGTAAAAAATAAAAGTTTCTGCCAGGGATCGTGGTGATCAAATAAATATAGAGTAGATGCAATTATGTAAGTTTTTATAGTGCACTGTGATTCATATGTTTTGTTATATATATAACTTTTTGTGCAGTATTACACATCAAGGTCCCTTTCACACTGAACAATCTTTGTTCAGTTGTTCAGTTAAAAAAAAAAAAAAGGCAGAAGTAAAATGCATGAAAAATGTATCCCTTTAACCACTTCAGCCCCAGAAGATTTTATACCCTTTCTGACCAGAGCACTTTTTTACAATTTGGCACTACGTCAATTTAACTGACAATTGCGCAGTCCTTCGACACTGTACCCAAACTAAATTTGCATCCTTTTTTTCCCCACAAATAAAGCTTTCTTTTGGTGGTATTTGATCACCTCTGCAGTTTGTATTTTTTGTGCTATAAATAAAAAAATAGCGACAATTTTGAAAAAAAAAAAAAAAAACAATATTTTTTACTTTTTGCTATAATAAATAGACATGTGCATTCATTTTCGTCCGAATGCATTTTCGTCCGAATTTCAGGTATTTTCGTTAACGTTTTAACAAACGATAACGAAAGTGCAGAATCCGAAAAACTAAAGATCCGACATAAACAAATGTTTTATTTTCGTTTTCATTGTGACAACAGTTCGATATAGATAGGAGATTGGACGCTGACAATAACAATCTGTGTCCATTGAACCTGTGGTCGAATGTGCCTAACCTTAACTCTATTAGTCCAAGATTATGCGACGTAGAGAGGAAAGATTCGACGTAGAGAGGAAAGATTCGACGTAGAGAGGAAAGATTCGACATAGAGAGAAAAGATTGCTCCTGGAATTGGGTGGAATTGCAGCCAAACTACACAGAGTCATACAGTTTAGCTGCTCCGTCGAATCTTTTTTGAACATTCGACAGACACCATAAGCCTTCAATGACAGATTTGACCTTAATTCATCGGGATTTTCAGACTAATGCAATTTTTAACCAAAAAATTAAATAAATAAAAAAAACGAATTTCGGGAGTAACTAAATACATTTATTTTTCGGACGAAAACGAAATTCCGAAATGAAATATTTCAGTGTGCACATGTCTAATTATAAACATCCTCAATTTAAAAAAAATACTTCATCAGTTTAGGCCAATATATATTCTTTCACATATTTTTGGTTAAAAGAAAATTGCAATAAGTGTATATTGATTGGTTTGCGCAAAATTTATAGTGTCTAAAAACTATGGGAAAGATTTATGGCATTTTTATGGCATTTTTTTTTTACTAGTACTAATGCCAGTGATCTGCGATTTTTAGCAGTATTGCAACATTGCAACGGACAGATTGGAGACTTTTGACACTTTTTTGGGAGCATTGGCATTTATACAGCCATCAGTGCTATACAAATGCACTGATTACTGTATAAATGTCACTGGCAGGGAAGGGGTTAACACTAGGGCGCGATCAAGGGGTTAATTGTGTGTTTCCTCAGTGTGTTCTAACTGTGGGGTGATAGGATTGACTAGGAGAGGAGACATATTATTTTGGCTACTAGTAGGAACACACAATATGGCTCCTCTTCTGACAGCACAGGGATTTGTGTGTTTACACACACACAAATCCCCGTGCTGGCGCTCGTGCACATGATTGCGCATTGCCGGTGGGTCACTGGGTCCCCCGCTGTGCAGCAGGCGTGCATGCATGCCTCCCACAGCGTGCACGTGCACTCTAGTGGTCCCTAAAGGAATGGAGGTACAGCATACGGGATTTCGCCCAGGGGAGCCATTCCGCCGCAGTATATCTGCGTGAGCCGGTCGGGTATCGGTTAAATCATGTGGAACTCCTTATACCTGGCAGTTCTATTTTATTTGCGTTTTTGGCTGCTTTCACACTGCTGAAAAGAGATCTGGGATGCAGTCACATTATACAGTAACTCTGGTTTTAATTAATGGTTATTTGTTTTGTATATGAAATGTGAACTTGCAATTGTGGGATCTGTCACATTTTAATTGCTTAAAATTATAATTTAAATTCATTAAGTTTTATATGATTCTGTATGTTGTAGCTGCTACTTACCGCTCTAGTTCCCAATGGCTCATATCCTACGGTGCATGGTTGTGTAGTAGCGGTACCCCCAGACTGCTCCGCTTCCCCATGCAATTACATGACACCAAACAGTCAAGATTCCGGATTTATAATTCTTTATTCTGGGTATAAATGGGTGGGCTATTCAGTAGGGTATATGAGATGCCCCATCCGACCCTATTTTTAGGTTAAAGGGTATTAATCTATAGCTGTGGCTTTGTTAATTAAGTCCCTTATAGCGATCCTTTCCTGGTTCCATTTCTCTCTCTGACGCAACACTCCCAAATTGGACATATGAGCATTACTCTGAATAATACTGTGGGTGTTGAACTCAAAGTCACAGGCCATGCTGCCTATTTACATGATTATATTGTGATACTTCCCCCAGTCCTGGAAAGTGCTTGATACTGTGGTCCTTGGATACACAGTAAGAAGTTCCTGAGTAGCTTCACTGGAATTGCACTCCTGTTGCTCTCTCCCAATCAACAGTCCATCTTCTACTTACAGAAATTCGATTACCCAGTCTTATTCCTCCGCTTAGCTCCTACTTCCTCCTCCTCCTCCCACGCTGCCCGGCACATCCCCGCATGGGACGTCCGGTATTCCTCCAGTGCTACATGTTGACTTCTTCTCCAGGGGCCAGACTTTCGGCCTCCCTGGACTCGCCTCCGGCTATCCAGCTCCAGGATCTCTGAACTCCCGGGCCTCTAGCCTCCAGACTCTGACTCTCCGACCTCCGAACTCCCCAGAGCATGTGACCCCCCCCTTTTTATGAGAGACCTCCCATTGACCACATGAAATAACCATTCGTCAATTCTCTCACATGGGGTTTCCTGGCACTCAGGTCTCAGCCCATCCTCTGTTTCCAGCACAATCCACTGTCAAGCAGAGAAGGTATCTCTGAGCCCAAGTGTAGGCGGCCACACCCCCTTCTATTCTGACACTCCCAACCCTGAATCCACAACCAGGCCTAGTAAAAGAACACGGTCCTGGTTAAATGTGCCTGTCTTTATATCCTATACTTTCAGAAAACATCACTAAGCACCTACCTAAAAGTAGAGGGCACTACACATACACAGACATATACATACATACATACATACATACATACATACATACATACATATATATACACATATATATATACACACACACACACACACACACACAAATACTAGACATGTGCGATTCGTTTTGTACGAATTTGTACAAATTTTTCGAAATTCGTACGAATTTACGAATCCGTAGTACGAATTTTTTTTAATACGAATTCCGTACGGAATACGAAATTCCGTTTACGAATCGAAGGAAGAAGAAGATGGAAGAAGATGACGGAAGGAGAAGATGAAGAAACCGAAGGATGAAGAAAGAAGAAAGAAGATTTTAATAAAGGAATTGTCAAAGACCGTCTCCTGTCATTTTTACCATTTTTGCCACTTTTTTGGTGAAATGGTAGGGGGTACTTTTGTACCCCCTTACCATTTCACACAGGGGGGGGCGGGATCTGGGGGTCCCCTTGTTAAGCGGGATCTGGGGGTCCCCTTGTTAAACCTGAAGGGTCTGGTATGGATTTTGAGGGGGACCCTACGCCATTTTTTTTTTTTTTTTTTGGCTGGGGTCCCCTTTAATATCCATCCCAGACCTGAAGGGCCTGGTTATTGAATTTTGGGGGACCCCTACGCATTTTTTTTATCAATGACTTCAATGAATGACAGTTCTCTGTATTACGGATCCGACAATTCATTTGCCGGCAATAGCCGCAAGTGATTTTAAATAGTTTTTTTTTTCCTGCAAAAATGACACTGTGCAGGAACATTTCTCTATATTAGATATACTGAATCTCGAATCATTCGAAGCATTCGTTATATCCGCTATTATAATTTCTTTCATATTAGTTGAAATTAGATATTTGTTAGTTGTTGTATTCGAATTGTTCTCTGTATTACGGGATCTGGCAATTAGCCGCGAGTGATTTTAAATAGCTTTTTTTTTCCTGCAAAAAATGACACATTGTACAGAGAGAGTTCTAAACAAGGGAAACATGACCCCCTTCTATATACTATATACTCTATAGTATGTCTATGAAGGGGCGCATGTTTCCCGTGTTTAGAACTCTCTCTGTACAATGTGTCATTTTTTGCAGGAAAAAAAGACATTTAAAATCACTCGCGGCTAATTGCCGATTCCCGTAATACAGAAAACAATTCGAATACCACTACTACCAAATATCTAATTTTAACTAATATGAAAGAAATTATAATAGCGGATATAACGAATGCTTCGAATGATTCGAGATTCAGTATATCTAATATAGAGAACTGTCTCTGTACAATGTGTCATTTTTGCAGGAAAAAAAAACTATTTAAAATCACTTGCGGCTATTGCCGGCAAATGAATTGTCGGATCCGTAATACAGAGAACTGTCATTCATTGAAGTCATTGATAAAAAAAAATGCGTAGGGGTCCCCCCCAAATTCAATAACCAGGCCCTTCAGGTCTGGGATGGATTTTAAGGGGGACCCCAGCCAAAAAAAAAAAATGGCGTAGGGTCCCCCTCAAAATCCATACCAGACCCTTATCCGAGCACGCAACCTGGCAGGCCGCAGGAAAAGAGGGGGGGACGAGAGCGGCCCCCCCTCCCGCCTGAACCGTACCAGGCCACATGCCCTCAACATTGGGAGGATGCTTTGGGGGTCTGAGACCCCCAAAGCACCTTGTCCCCATGTTGATGAGGACAAGGGCCTCTTCCCCACAACCGTGCCCGGTGGTTGTGGGGGTCTGCGGGCAGGGGGCTTATCGGAATCTGGAAGCCCCCTTTAACAAGGGGACCCCCAGATCCCGCCCCCCCCCTGTGTGAAATGGTAAGGGGGTACAAACCTACCATTTCACCAAAAAAGTGTAAAAATGGTAAAAATGACAGGAGACGGTCTTTGACAATTCCTTTATTAAAATCTTCTTTCTTCATCCTTCGGTTTCTTCATCTTCTTCTTCCGTCATCTTCTTCCATCTTCTTCTTCCTTCGATTCGCTTCTTCTTGCTCTGGTCTTCTCGTCCTTCTCGTCCGGCATCGGCGTCTCTTCTCGCAGGCCGCTCCTCGCAATGGGAGGCTCCCGCTGTGTGAGGCTTCGCTCCGTCTGACAGGTCTTTTATAACGAAGGCACCTGGTGACCCCGCCCCCCTCTGACGTCATGGGGAAAGCCATAGGGAAGTCCACATGACGTCCCCGTGCGTCAGAGGGGGCGGGGTTACCAGGTGCCCGCCATTATAAAAGACCTGTCAGCCGGAGCGGAGCCTCACAGAGCGGGAGCCTCCCATTGCGAGGAGCGGCCTGCGAGAAGAGACGCCGATGCTGGACGAGAAGGACGAGAAGACCAGCGCAAGAAGAATCGAATCGAAGGACGAAGAAGATGGAAGAAGATGGAAGAAGATGACGGAAGGAGAAGATGAAGAAACCGAAGGATGAAGAAAGAAGAAAGAAGATTTTAATAAAGGAATTGTCAAAGACCGTCTCCTGTCATTTTTACCATTTTTTGCCACTTTTTTGGTGAAATGGTAGGGGTACCCCCTTACCATTTCACACAGGGGGTGGCCGGGATCTGGGGGTCCCCTTGTTAAAGGGGGCTTCCAGATTCCGATAAGCCCCCCGCCCGCAGACCCCCACAACCAATGGCCAGGGTTGTGGGGACGAGGCCCTTATCCTCATCAACATGGGGACAAGGTGCTTTGGGGGGGACCCCAAAGCACCCTCCCAATGTTGAGGGCATGTGGCCTGGTACGGTTCAGGCGGGAGGGGGGGCCACTCTTGTCCCCCCCTCTTTTCCTGCGGCCTGCCAGGTTGCGTGCTCGGATAAAGGGTCTGGTATGGATTTTGAGGGGGACCCTACGCCATTTTTTTTGGCCGGGGGTTCCCCTTAAAATCCATCCCAGACCTGAAGGGTCTGGTATGGATATTTGGGGGGGACCCCACGCCATTTTTTTTTTGGTTGGGGTTCCCCTTAATATCCATACCAGACTTGAAGGGCCTGGTTATTGAATTTGGGGGGGACCCCCACGCTTTTTTTTTTTTTTTTTTTTATCAATGAATGACTGTTCTCGATATTTGTAGTTGGATTTACTAACGATTCGTAACTATTCGTAACGATTCGTAACTTGAAATTCGATTCGAATTGTTCTCTCTGTGTTATGAGAATGGACAATTCATTAGCCGCTAACGATTCGTAACTTTACTAACGATTCGTAATTTTTTTTTTACGATTCGTACGAAATTCGTATTTCGTACGAATTTGAACGGAATTTCGTACACGAATTACGAATTTTTTTATATACGAAACGAAACAAAACAAATTTTTTGACAGTTCCCATGTCTAACAAATACATACATATATACATACATATACATATATATATATATATATATATATATATATATATATATATACATATACATATACATATACACACACACACACACACACACACACACACACACACACACACACACAGTTGCTCAAAAGTTTGCATACCCTGGCAGAAATTGTGAAATGTTGGCATTAATATTGAAAATATGGCAATTGGCAATTAAAGGTTAATTTTTTTGACATTTGTGGCTTTTTAAATCACAGTTAGTGTCTGTGTATAAATAGCCAATGAGTTTGTTAGCTCTCACATGGATGCACTAAGCAGGCTAGAAACTGAGCCACGAGGAGGTAGAAAAGAACAGTCAAAAGTCCTGCATAACAAGGTAATGAAACTTTACAAAGATGGAAAAGGATATAAAAAAAGTTATCCAAAGCCTTGAATATGCCAGTCAGTATTGTTCAATCACTTAAAAAGAAGTGGAAAATTTGGGGATCTCTTGATACCAAGCCAAGGTCAGGTAGATCTTGCGATTTAAAAAGCCACAAATGTGGGAAATTAACCTTTAATTGCCATTTTAACCTGTGTGTGTGCCACCTTTTGTGTCTGTACCAAGGCCAAACATTCCAGGGTATGTAAACATTTTATCAGGGCCATTTGGTGATTTTTGTTATCATTGTGATTTAAAAGGGATCCAGAAAACTATGTGATAATAAATGGCTCCATGTGATTGCTAAATATCGAACTTGACCTCAATTGTTTTCTGTCAAATTGGTAATTTTTGGTTGTACTGGATTTTTACATTATGTCATGTATATCCAATCTGTATTTTACTTCACTTTCATTTTATTTTAATTGTATTTTATCTTGATTTTTCTTCCGTTTTATTTTTAGTTCTATTTTTGTTTTTAATTTATTTTTATTTTTAATTTATTAAATAAAATAAACCATATAGGCATACATAAGATAATTTTATAGATTTATTATCAAAATACAAAAACATAAAAAATGAAATAGTTCTTTAAAAACAGTAAGACAAGTGGTACAGAAAAATATGCATATCTGCGATTGGTGAGAGTGTAGAATTCCGACGCGTTTCCAAGAGGCTAAATTATGCCTGTCTTCCTCAGGGAATTATAGTCACCATCTACAGAATATCAAAACGTGTCAATTGTGTACAAGAACAAAGCAAAAATGTTCCCCACCCCAGTGTGACATGGGGTGGAGAGTCATACATTGCATGTAAATATGAACAAATATTCAATATATATCCATAATAAATTTTAAAACATGCACTTACATAATCAAATATTGCATATATAGCATTGCCTCCCATTCACTCTCCGAGAAGAAGAGACGTCCAAGAGTTGGCAGAAAGTAATAGCCGCATTCCCATCATCTCTACAAGACGTGTTGCGCGCCCTCATATGCGAATCTGTACCTGGGGGAGTGGGAAAAAGATTTTTTGACTAGTGAACATGCGTCGATGTACACCTGTCACATTTTGATGTGGCAGAGCTACATCGACGATGTTTTTATCATTTGGGACGGATCAGAGAGACAGCTAATAGAATGTTTGGAACTTATGAATAACAATGCCTACAACTTGTTCTTCACTATGAGCTTTAATCACAATGAGACCCACTTTTTAGATATTTGTATCAAAAAAGCACCTAATGGAAATTTAACCAGTAGGTTGTTTCGGAAGGAAACTGCTGGCAACACCCTGCTTCACGCGGACAGTTTCCATCCATTGCCATTAAAACGATCTATTCCCTTCAGTCAATTCCTCCGGATTAAGAGGAATTGTACGAAGGAAGAGGACTTCCAAAGAGAAAGTGATGGACTCACCCTAAGATTATTAGATAGAGGCTATACCAAAACATGCCTCAAAAAGGCTTTTAATAGGGTTAAGGCTCTTACTAGGAGAGATCTTCTCTTTAAAAAGAAGAGAAAGAATGTTGATGAAAACACTCGTATTATACTGCGATTCTCAAATGAACATGAGAGGATTCGCAAAATTATCAACAAGAACTGGTCAATCCTTACAGATGATCCAGTTGTAGGTACCTTGGTCTCACCCCGCCCTCTGATTTCCTATAGAAAAACTGTTTCAATTGGTAATCTAGTCACACAAAGTGAATATAAGGGAATCTCTAGGAAGGATCCCTGTAGGAACTTTGGAACCTTTCCATGTGGAAACTGTGCTCAATGTTCAGTCATTGGCCAGAGAACCACACTGACGCTGCCAAATGGGGTAGACTTCTCCCTGAGACATTATGCCTCCTGCCAGACTCAGGGGGTGGTGTACCTCATGCAGTGTCAGTGTGGTTCTTTTTATGTAGGCAAAACTAGACAGAAACTCTGTAAGAGAGTTGAAAAGCATATGCATGATATGAAGATCTGCAATCTATATTTGCCTTTGGGGCGTCACATAGCCAAGAAACATAATTATAGAGTGCCGAAAATCAACTTCACAGTTCTTGACAGACTACACATTCCAATCAGAGGAGGAGATTGGAACAAAGTTCTTCTCCAACGAGAAATGCGTTGGATTAGAACTTTGAAGGCAACTACTCCACCTGGCTTAAATGAGGTGGAAAGTTTTAGACCATTCTTGGATGGCTATAGTTCAGGGAAGACTGACTAAATTGTCAGCCCTCCTTCACTTGGTCTTCGTATAATAATAATTTTACATCTATATGACCCCCTATCCTGTCTCGTTTTCTTCAATTGTAGGTCCCCCATCTATTGGGGGATTCTCCCTCCATTCTCTTTGCTCTTTCTTGAAGTGGGTCACTAGGTTAAGTGAATAGTTCAGCTTTTTGGTTTTGTTTATTGGTCCATTAATGGACAATATTTGTATAAATATGTTTTTTTGATTCTACAATTGTAAATAGCTTTGCCTCCAGGGGGTTTTTACTCACCGAGAAAATACTTTATTGATGTCTCATACCTGGCAGATCTTTAGTGCCCTCCCACTACTCTCTACCTGGCAGCCCAACCCCAATTGACCCATAGTCCCCCTACCCCGTGATGAGGGGCATCGCGGGATTTCCTTTTAGGGGGGTAGTTCCTTCATATTCCATCTATGATGGTCTGGAGGTCATTTTGGATCCTTTGGGGTATTATTTATTTGGGTAATTAGGAATTTATTTTTCCGATTCCCAGATACATTTCTTGCCAGTGGTTTTAGTCCCCTATTGTTGCCCTGTTGTTGGGGATGGGGTATCTCCTCACATCCATGTACCTGGGCCTTGATTAGGCTCTGGGGCAATGGAATTGTGGGAAGGTTTTTCTTCCCCTCCCCAGCACCCTTCTATGCAACAATTAACTCCCTCCCAGTTTATATCCCCTAGCTTGGTACGGGATTCTTTCCGTATTTTTGGGGGACACCTTTTCCCATTGGCTTGTTCCCCCAAGGCGCCACTCTCTATGTCCAGATTTGGGCATGGGGGATGGCAGTTCCATGTGTGGCCACTTGCGCTCTTGGCGCTATCCACAATTCTGTCCATGCAGATGACATCGCGCATGCGCAGTTCCATACTGGGTGCCGGCGCCATAGACAGATTGTCCTTGGCTGAGCTTCCCATTCCGCGCATGCACACATCGCACCACGCGATTGTGCTGTATGGGCAGAGACGTCTTATGACGCCGTGTGGCTGACGCCTAATGAGACGCAGCAGGCGGTACACACATTGTTAAAACCGCCCATGTCAGCGGTTTTTCCCTTCTCCTATTTTCCATCAGGACGAGGATCCAGCCCAATGGGCGGGATTGGAGGTGATGACGCGGGACGCCTTTGCGTCTGACGTCATCCCAACACACCCACAAGGGCGGGACAGAGTTCTATTCCACCTATTTAAGGACGCCAGAGACGGTATATTGCGTCATTCCGCCTCACAGCATTGAGCTGTGTGCATCACTCTCCACCTAGGACTCTTTGAGGACTTTTTCCTGGAACATTTCTTTCTGTTTGAACCCTTGGATCATGGACTCTTGGGTAAGCAACCCTTATATGAGAAAAACAATTTTTTCAATCTCATATCTAGGCTTTAAGACATTATTCCTCTTTCTCCATGGGTGGTTTTGTAGGTTTCTGCGCCATTAGATATATGGAACCTTTTTACCCTTACCGTCTTGTAGAGATGATGGGAATGCGGCTATTACTTTCTGCCAACTCTTGGACGTCTCTTCTTCTCGGAGAGTGAATGGGAGGCAATGCTATATATGCAATATTTGATTATGTAAGTGCATGTTTTAAAATTTATTATGGATATATATTGAATATTTGTTCATATTTACATGCAATGTATGACTCTCCACCCCATGTCACACTGGGGTGGGGAACATTTTTGCTTTGTTCTTGTACACAATTGACACGTTTTGATATTCTGTAGATGGTGACTATAATTCCCTGAGGAAGACAGGCATAATTTAGCCTCTTGGAAACGCGTCGGAATTCTACACTCTCACCAATCGCAGATATGCATATTTTTCTGTACCACTTGTCTTACTGTTTTTAAAGAACTATTTCATTTTTTATGTTTTTGTATTTTGATAATAAATCTATAAAATTATCTTATGTATGCCTATATGGTTTATCTTGTTGCCGGTATAATCCCACCTTTTGAGGTCTCTTCTTAATACTTATTTGGGGATGATGGCAACCAATATGTGTCTCGAGATCTGAGTTCAATCTATTTTCTATTTTTAATTTATTTTGAGTAATTTTCATTTTTTTTTTTATGTATTCATTTTTTATATATATATTATTATATATATTTTTTATATTTTTCAATTTTTTTTTATAATTTTCTTAGGTTATCCATTTATTTTAAAACATTGTTTTGTTGCTTATTTTATCCTTTTACCTGTGTTGAATCAATTTTTAACATAACTGTAGTTTTAATAAAACTATAATAAGTTCATAGTATTTTCATGTGATGAAATGTTTAATTTGGAGTGACGTCCTTTGGACCAATTATTATAACTGTGGGAACCAGCCTCGCTAAGTGAGGAATGGATATCGAACCAATATAATGGCCGCCAGTCTCCCTCATGGGAATCAAACTATGGTCGAGGAGACATGTTTGTCCAACCAACAAAATGGCCACCATGATGTATTTGATTGACCGACTAAGGGGGAGGTGACCATTTTCTTGTATACAAGGATGGCTCTTCTAACCGGAAATTAGGTCCTTGATGACGCCCTGTGGAAGGGCGAAACGTGTTGACTCGATTTTCGGTTTCAAGTCCACACGTCACTTTAGTTTTTTCAGTGGAACGCACGCCAGCAGCGGCGCTTCCCATTGCATTCCTTTGCTAAATCCATGCTAAACCTACATTTTGTAAGTACCTTTTGTATCTGCGCAATAAATACCTTTACCAAGCAGTACTTCTCTATAGTCCCCTTCCTTTATGTCGTTTTGGGCAATATGATCCATGCTTGATTGTCATGAGCATTGGAGGTCTTCCTGGTATCCTGATGTGAAGTTTCCATCCCTGGCCAACACTCTATTGCCCTGTACACACGATAGGATTTTCCGACAACAAAATCCACGGATGTTGGCTCAAACTTGTGTTGCATACACATGGTCACACAAAGTTGGTCGGAAATTCCAAACGTCAAGAATGCGGTGACGTACAACGCGTACGACGAGCCAAGAAAAATGAAGTTCAATAGCCAGTGCAGATCTTTTGCTTGATTCCGAGCATGCGTGGAACTTTGTGCGTCGGAATTGTGTACACACGATCGGAATTTCCGACAAAGGATTTTGTTGTCGGAAAATTTGAGAACTAGCTCTCAAATTTTGTGTGATGGAAATTCCGATGGAAAATGTCCGATGGCGCCTAAACACGGTCGGAATTTCCGACAACAAGCTTCTATCAAACATTTTCCGTCAGAAAATCCTATCATGTGTACGGGGCATTAGCCTGAACGACCCCTAGACTGAAAAGCTGGGGGTCCATTCTATGCGATGAGTGGGGACACATGAGGAAGTGTGGCGCACTTCGAGTTTTCGAACACGATCGCACTTTAAAAATTGGAGCACATCATTCACCAATATATGGACATTCACCTACTTATGAATTGGTTTCCCTGTATTTATTGATATATTATTTGCACTACTGCGAGCGCTGTAATTTATTCATTTTAAGCCACTAAAGCTAGCTTCTATAAGTCCCTCCTTTGCAAAATTCTAAGTTTTCCCAGCCAGATGGGAACCTATTCTTTACAGTCACATATATTCAAATGGAATGGTTAAAAACATTTTACTGTGTCCTATTTGGGGGGGGGGGGGATTTCCTTTACTTCCTGCTTCCAGACACAATGTAAAGTGGGATGACATTTCTTGTATTTCTCCTTTCTGTCCCACTGACAGTGGTCCCAGAAAAAACAGGAACAAAGACAGCAATTAAACCCTGACAGAGGGTCTAAGACCTCACCCTGCAGACAATTGCGGACACCATTATGTTGGTGGATGTATGATGGATACACATGCAGGGAGAGCACAGTGGGACCGGTAATGTGTATCATATTTGGATCAAGATCTACACGGATGCTTGGTACTAATGACTGCCTGTGTGTTGGGAACTCATTTGGCCTTATATGTTTATTTATCAGCTATAATTTGGTAAGGAGTGTGGAGGGTCTTATGCTTCATATACCGTATGTAGATTCTAACTATTCATTGACAAAATACTCACGTGGGCTCTTGTATATATATATATGACAAGCTATTGCATTGCTTATGGACACCTTGGAGGTAAGTGACTGTTGAGCCTGGTAAACTAATCATCCAAAACACTGGAACGCTGGACAATAGGGATGAGCCGAACACCCCCGGGTTCGGTTCACACCAGAACCTTCGAACCGACCGAAAGTTTGCGCGAATTTTCGAACCCTATACGTTATAATGGACGCGAACGTTCGAAATCAAAAGTGCTAATTACAACGGCCAATATGCATGTTAATGTCATAAAACAGGTTTGGGGAACCGGGTCCTGCCCCAGGGGACATATATCAATGCAAAAAGAACTTTTAAAAACTAACGTTTTTTCGGGAGCAGTCATTTTAATGATGCATAAAGTGAAAAAAAAAAAAAGTGAAATTTTCCTTTAACCACCTGATTACTTTGCACTTAAACCCCCCTCGTGACCAGACCAATTTTCAGCTTTCAGTGCTCTCACACTTTGAATGACAATTACTCAGTCATGCAACACTGTACTCAAATGATTTTTTTGTCCTTTTTTTCCCACAAACAGAGCTTTCTTTTGGTGGTATTTGATCACCTCTGGGCTTTTTATTTTTTGCGCTATAAATGAAAAAAGACCGAAAATTTTGAAAAAAAATGAATTTTTCTTTGTTTCTGTGATAAAATTTTGCAAATTTGAAATTTTTCTTCATAAATTTTGGCCACAATTTATACTGCTACATATCTTTGGTAAAAATAACCCAAATTTGTGGATATTATGTAGTCTGTGTGAAAGTTATAGAGTCTACAAGCTATGGTGCAAATCATAAAAAAAAGATTATGTCTGATGTACTGAGGCTTATCTCATTTCTTGAGACCCTAACAAGCCAGGAGAGTATAAATGCCCCCCAAATGACCCCTTTTTGGAAAGTAGACATTCCAGGGTATTTAGTAAGGGGCATGGTGAGTTATTTGAAGTTGTCATTTTTTTCCCACAATTCTTTGCAAAATTAAGATTTTATTTAATTTTAATTTTTTTTCACAAAATTGTCATTGTAATAGCTTATTTCTCTCACATGGAATGTGCATACCACAAATCACACCCCAAAATACATTCTGCCGCTCCTTCTGAGTATTACGATACCACATGTGTGAGACTTTTTCACCACCTGGCCACATACAGTGGCCCAACATGCAGGGAGCACCATCAGGTGTTCTAGGAGCATAAATCACACATTTCATTTCTCAACCACCTATTACACTTTTGAAGGCCCTGGAGCACCAGGACAATGTAAACGCCCATAAAATGACCCCATTTTGGAAAGCTAACACCCCAACATATAATCTGAAGTTTTGGGAAAATGTGGAAAAAAATAAAAACGCATTTTTTTTTTTTACACAAAGTTGTCGGTTTATAAGATATTTCCAACACATAGCATTTACATAGCAAAAATAACACCCCAAAATACATTCTGCTACTCCTCCTGAGTATAACGATACCACATGTGTGAGACTTTTATACAGCTTGACCACATACAAAGGCTTAACATTGAAGTATCACCTTCAGGCATTCTAGGAGCATAAATCGCACATTTCATTTCTCAACCACCTATTACACTTTTGAAGGCCCTGGAGCACCAGGACAATGGAAACGCCCATAAAATGACCCATTTTGGAAAGCTAACACCCCAACGTATAATCTATGAGGCATAATGAGTCTTTTGAACGGTTCATTTTTTTTCCAGAAGTTTTGGGAAAATGTGGAAAAAAATAAAAAAACACATTTTTTTTTTTTTTACACAAAGTTGTCGGTTTATAAGATATTTCCAACACATAGCATTTACATAGCAAAAATAACACCCCAAAATACATTCTGCTACTCCTCCTGAGTATAACGATACCACATGTGTGAGGACTTTTATACAGCTTGACCACATACAAAGGCTTAACATTGAAGTATCACCTTCAGGCATTCTAGGAGCATAAAATCGCACATTTCATTTCTCAACCACCTATTACAATTTTGAAGGCCCTGGAGCACCAGGACAATGGAAACGCCCATAAAATGACCCCATTTTGGAAAGCTAACACCCCAACGTATAATCTATGAGGCATAATGAGTCTTTTGAACGGTTCATTTTTTTCCAGAAGTTTTGGGAAAATGTGGAAAAAAATAAAAACGCATTTTTTTTTTTACACAAAGTTGTCGGTTTATAAGATATTTCCAACACATAGCATTTACATAGCAAAAATAACACCCCAAAATGCATTCTGCTACTCCTCCTCAGTATGGCGATACCACATGTGTGAGACTTTCACACAGCCTGGCCACATGCAGAGGCCCAACATGCAAGGAACACTGTCAGGTGTTAAAGGGACACATAGCATGCACATACCAAGAATTACACCCCAAAATACATTATGCTGAGAAAAGGGTAAACAAAAGCTTACCTGTGGTTGTAGTAGCGCAGTTGTCCACAGGAGGATAGCACTGGTCCAGGCAGCAGGCAGGGACTTGGTCAGCAACAGCAAACACAATTTTTCAGGCAGCAGGCAGGGATACTGTTCATATACAGTCCAGGGTCAGTGCAGAGATATTGTCAGCAGTGCCAAAAATATTGGTCCTGGTAGTAGGCAGGTCCATGTGGTGTGGTTAGTGCGACAGACAGAGGCATGGCGGCAGTAAGTCCTACAGGCAGCAGGCAGTGCAAGTAGGGCCTCGTTCAGGACAGAAGGGGGACAGGGGTAGAGGCTTCTCCCACCCAAATCTCTTTGAAGCCTCCGAGCCTCCAGACCCTAATCTAGGATTGAGAAAACAAAAAAATTGTTTTCTTCATCCAGAAAAACATTTCTGGAGCCCCTCACATATGTGAGACCCCTGTGTTGAATCCCACTAGTCCAGTAGCAGGGTACAAGATCAGTCCAAGAGGCAGGCAAATATCATGGTCAAACAGTCCAAGGTCAGTTCCAGATCAGGCAGAGGTAGGTACAGAATCGGCAGGCAGAAGCATGGTCGTATAACAAGCCAGGGTCATTTACAGAGCAGGCAGTGGCATAAGGGGTGTGACGGTGTGTAAAGGGAGGAACTAAAAATTTACTGAAGAATGGTAACGGCGAAAACAGTCACCTATGCAGAGGCCTGGTTGGGAAGGACATTCTGCACAATAGTAAGATGTGTCTCTTCTGACTCCTGCTTTGGTACACACCTTACATCTTTTTTGACGTCTTTGTCCTGTTGGTTTGGGAGGGATCTTATCAGGAAAGTGGCGCTCGGAGAGTCGACTAACAACATCTGATCTGATATTTACTGGTGGGCCGTTTGGGAATATAAGGGCGGTGAAAACTTCCTCCTGGTAGCCAAAGAAGCGTTTGGGGTTTTGGGTGGATTTACGGTAAAGTACAAATGTATTGTATAAGGCCAATTGAAAAAGATAGATGGCAACTTTTTTGTACCAGTAGCATGTCCTTCTTATGGCAAGGTACGGTTGCATCATTTGATCGTTATAGTCGACTCCCCCCATGAACAAATTGTAGTCGTAGATGCATTTTGGTTTGTTTATGGGGCCACTCCTTCTGGGGATCTCCACGAACGTATCGTTGTGGATAGAAGACAAACATGTATACATCCCTTCTGTCCCTCCACTTCACTGCCAGAATCTCCTTATTCCGCAAACTTGCCGCTTCTCCTTTTCTCAAAGTCTTGTTCACAAGACTTTGAGGAAAGCCCTTCCGATTTTTCTTTACAGTGCCACATGCTGGCGTCTTCATCCGGTGGAGGTTGTGGAACAGGGGCAGGGATGTGTAGAAGTTATCTACATACAGGTGGTATCCTTTATCCAGTAGGGGGTAGGCAAGGTCCCAAACAACTTTCCCGCCGCATCCTAAGTAATCCGGGCAATTAGGGGGCTGCAGCTGGGTGTCCTTCCCTTCGTACACTATAAATGAATATGTGTACCCTGTGGCTCGTTCACACAATTTGTATAACTTCACCCCATAGCGGGCCCTTTTGCTGGGGATATATTGCTTAATTTTAAGCCTGCCGCAAAATTTTATGAGGGACTCATCCACACATATATGTTGGTCCGGGGTAAAAAGCTGGGAGAATGCTTGGGAAAATGTATTTATAAGTGGCCGAATTTTGTAAAGTCTGTCGTATTTTGGGTCATTTCGGGGAGGGCACTGGGAATTGTCACTGAAATGTAGGAACCTCATTATCATTTGATACCTGGATCTGGACATTACAGCGGAGTAGAGCGGCATGTGGTGGAGGGGGTTGGTTGACCAATAGGTACGCACTTGATTTTTTTTTGTCGAGTCCCATATTGAGTGTGAGGCCTAAAAAAAGCTTGAACTCCTCCACCGTTAGGTCTCTCCATTCATAGGGACGGGCATAATATGAAGTTGGGTTTTTCAAAATAAATTGTTGGGCATAAAGATTACACTGGGCCACGATTGATCCTAACAAATCCTCCGTAAAAATTAAATGAAAAAAATCGATTGGGGTAAAATTCTCCGTGTCCACCTGGACTCCTGGCTGGGCAGTGAAAGGGGGAATGTTGGCTTCTCCTGAATTAGGAGGAAGCCACAAAGGGTACTGAAGGGCATAGGGAAGGCTGGATCGGGTCCTAACCCTTTGGGGCTGAGGTGACACCCCACTGGTACTTGGACTTTGCACTGCGGTGCTGGTAGATGGCACTGCGGTGCTGGTAGGTGGCACTGCGGTGCTGGTAGGTGGCACTGCGGTGCTGGTAGATGGCACTGCGGTGCTGGTAGGTGGCACTGCGGTGCTGGTAGGTGGCACTGCGGTGCTGGTAGGTGGCACTGCGGTGCTGGTAGATGGCACTGCCTCACTAGAACGCCTTCGTTTGGCGGGCCGAGCAACTTCATCCTCTGAGTAGTCACTCATTGTTTCGCTACTGAGGACTGGATCATAATTCGGGTCAGATTCGGAACCGGAATTGGAAATGGAATCCGACATAGAGAGCTCCCCGTAGCTCTCGTCGGGCGTGGAGAGAATTTGGTATGCCTCCTCGGCGGAATAAGATCTTTTGGACATTTTTGCAGCGCAGATGTGATCTGATGAGGCGGCACAGGTGGGCACAGATAGGCACTAATGAGGTGGCACAGGTGGGCACAGATTTGTACTAATGAGGCGGCACAGGTGGGCACAGATATGCACTGATGCGGTGGCACAGGTGGGCACTGATAGGCACTGATGAGTCGGCACAGATGTGCACTGATTGATTGCACAGATGTGTACTGAGTACTGATTGCACAGATGGACACTGTTGAGGTGGCACAGATGGGCACAGTTGAGGTGGCACAGATGGGCACAGTTGAGGTGGCACAGATGGGCACAGTTGAGGTGGCACAGATGGGCACAGTTGAGGTGGCACAGATGGGCACAGTTGAGGTGGCACAGATGAGCACTGATCGATGTGGCACAGATGGGCACTGATCGATGTGGCACAGATGGGCACTGATCGATGTGGCACAGATGGGCACTGATGAGGCGGCACTGATGGGCACGGATTAGTACAGATGGGCACTGATGAGGTGGCACTGATGTGGTGGCACAGATGGGCACTGATGAGGTGGCACAGATGAAGTGGCACAGATGCGCACTGATCTCAAGCTGCAGGCGGGCACAGGCGGGCACAGGCGGGCACAGATGCACACAGCTGGGCACAGATTGCACTAGCTGTGTGTACCAATAGGGACTGTGGGCACTTTTGGGCACTTTTGGGCACTTTTTGGGTACTTTTTTTTTTTTTTTTTATTGGATTTCACTCACTGACACTCACTGACAGTAGATAACTCGCTGTCTCGGTGTGAGGAGAGAGAAAGCCGGCAATGAGAGATGATCTCATATGTTTACATTTGAGATCATCTCTCATTGGAGGAGGCGATCGCGCTGTAAACGGCCGCTGTGATTGGCCGTTTACAGCGATCTGTGATTGGCTGTGTCCAGGGGACACGGCCAACACAGATTTTCCCCGCTGCGCGCTCACGAGAGCGCGCGGGGAGCCAGGGAAGGGGACGACGTCAATAGACGTAGTCCCGGCATATGAGATCCGCGCTGAAGCCGTCAATCGGCTATAGCGCAGATCTCAGCTGGTTAAATATGGTACCTGGGGGGTGTCTAAAGTATGCCTGTGAAGTGACATTTGTAAAGGAAAAAAAGAAGCCATTAAAACCACTTGCGGCTTTAATGTCATGTCTTGTCCTGGCCGCCATATGGCTGAAAATCCTTGAGAAAAATGGCATGGCTACCCCATCACCCCCCCCCCCCCACCCCAGCCCCTTTGGGTCTTGTATGGATATTAAGGGGGACCCCGCACCCAAAATAAAACCCTATACCTACAACCCTATATACTCTGAACAGCAGTATATAGGTGGTGCAAACAAGACACGGACTGTAGGTTTGTTCTTAAGTAGAATCTGAACAGGTACATTATGAAGTGTAGCTCCATCCCAAAAAAATCTATTTTTAAGCTTTTTGGAGAACATAGGGAGGGGTTATCACCCCTGTAACATTTGCTGTCTTTGCACATCTGTTCAGAACATGTCACCTCACTTTCCGTCCCAATGACAAATGTTTTTGGAAAAGTGGGGTTTGAATTGAAACAAGGATTGGTGATAAAGCATCAGTAGAGAGGAGATACCTTTTTCCCAAATTAAATCTAACAGGATAGAATTTCCCTTCCTTGGGGTAGATTTCCTCTCACTTCCTGTTTTCTCTTTCCATTTGCAAGTAGGAGTCGTTTGTAAGTTGGATGTTTGAAAGTAGGGGCCTGCCGTATATACTCTGCAGAAATTTGCCCTATTAGATGTTGGTGTAGCCACAAGACTGGTGGGCACAGGAATGGGCCCTGCTGTGAGTTAATAGATCAAGATTTGTACTTGCATGCACCTGTTGAACCGGGCAGAAAAATTGGGCTTTTGGTGGTGGTGGTGGTGGTGGTGGTGGACGGTGTTGCCACAAGACTGTAAGCCCTCACAGTTACTCTTGGTGGGAGCAGGAATGGGCCCTGCTGTGAGTTATTAGATCAAGATTTGTAATTGCATGCACCTGTTGAACAGGGCAGAAAAATTGGGCCTTTGGCGGTGGTGGTGGACGGTGTTGCCACAAGACTGTAGGCCCTCATAGTTACTCTTGGTGGGCGCAGGAATGGGCCCTGCTGTGAACTATTAGATCAAGATTTGTAATTACACGCCCCTGTTAAACAGGGGCTGAAAAATTGTGCCTTAGGCATTGGTGCTGGTGCCACAACACTGCAACCCCTCACAGATACTGTACTCTTAGCACAGCAATGAGACCTGTTGCAAAGCAGTGCCTAAAAATTGTAATTACACGCCCCAACAGGGGCTGAAAAATTGTGCCTTAGGCACTGGTGCTGGTGCCACAACACTGCAACCCCTCACAGATACTGTACTTGGAGCACAGCAGTCACACGTGTTCCGAAGAATTTTAAAAAAAAATTGTAATTACATGCCCCTGTTATACAGGGGCTGAAAAATTGTGCCTTAGGCACTGGTGTGGTGGCATGGATCATTGAGGAGGAGGAAGAGGATAGTCAGTGAACATAAGAGGACAGTCACTCAGCATCAGCATAGGCAGTCTTGAAGGGATGTGACATTATAAATTATTCCATTATATCCGCTTCAGGTGCCTGGTAGCTGGTGGTGATCCAAGACTGATTCATTTTGATGAAGGTCAGTCGATCAACCGAGTCGGTGGACAGGCGCACCCTATGATCGGTGACAAATCCTCCAGCAGCACTGAATGTGCGTTCGGAAAGAACGCTGGAGGCAGGACAGGCCAGTAGCTCAATTGCATACTGTGCAAGCTCTGGCCCGTGATCCATCCTCAGGACCCAGTAAGCCAGAGGATTTTCGGTGGGAAAGGTGTCCAAGTCTGACCTTGCCCCAAGGTATTCCTGCACCATGTATATCAGAAGCTGGCGATGGTTGCTGGAACCGATCATACCTTGGGGCTGCGGACTAAAAAATTGTCTGAACGCATCGGTCAGACGTCCACCTTCCCCACCGCTCCTTCTGCTACTGACTGAAGCCTCAGCAACTCGTCGTCCAGGACCAGGAGTTTGTAACCTCCCAGTTTCTGGGAACGCGTTGCACAGACCTTTCTGCAAGGCCTCCCTGAGATGTCTCATCCTCTGCTCCCTCTGCGACGGCAAGATAAGGTCCGCAACCTTACCCTTGTACCGTGGATCAAGGAGAGTGGCCAGCCAGTAATGGTCCCTCTCCTTGATCTGAAGAACACGAGGATCCTTCCGCAGGCTTTTCAGGATCAGGGAGGCCATGCAGCGTAGGTTTGCTGAGGCATTCGGTCCGGAGTCTTCTGGGTCACTGAGGATGACATGATCGCCAGCCACCTCCTCCCAGCCACGTACAAGTCCACTGGTTTGTTGGGACTGTACATCATCCCTAAAAGACTGCTGCTGCTGATGCTGAGTGCCAGGCTCCACCTCCATGCTCACACAATCCTCCTCCTCCTCCTCCTCCTCCTCCTCATCCTCATCCTCTTCCTGTGTGATGGGTGGGACAGAAGGAACACTGTCCGGATAAAGGGGGCCTTGAGAGGCAAGGAAGTCCTCCTCTTCCTGCCTCAAGTGCCCTGTCCATTATCCCACGCAGCGTATGCTCCAACAGGTGGACAAGAGGTACAGTGTCACTGATGCATGCACTGTCACTGCTCACCATCCTCATGGTCTCCTCAAATGGTGAGAGGACAGTGCATGCATCCCTGATCATGCTCCACTGACGTGGGGAAAAAAACCAAGCTCCCCTGACCCTGTCCTGGTGCCGTAGTCGCAAAGGTACTCATTGATGGCCCTCTGCTGCGTGTGCAGTCGCTGCAGCATGGCCAACGTTGAGTTCCACCTGGTGGGCATGTCACATATTAGGCGGTTCTTGGGCAGGTTCAGCTCCTTTTGCAGCTCAGTCAGCCGAGCACTGGCATTATAAGATCGGCGGAAATGCACACAGACTTTCCTGGCCTGCCTCAGGACATCCTGTAAGCCTGGGAACCTGCCCAAGAACCGCTGCACCACCAGGTTGAGGACGTGAGCCATACAGGGCACATGGGTGAGCTGCCCCTGTCGCAGGGCGGAGAGGAGGTTGGTGCCATTGTCAGAAACGACCATTCCTGGCTTAAGCTGGCGTGGCGTCAACCACCTCTCGGCCTGCCCCTGCAGAGCTGCCAGAACCTCTGGCCCAGTGTGGCTCCTGTCCCCCAAACACACCAGCGCAAGCACGGCATGGCATCTTTTTGCCTGCGTACTTGCGTAGCCCCTTGTACGCCTACGGAGCACCGCTGGTTCCGAGGACAGAGCACTGGAGGAAGAAGAAGAGGAGGGGGTGGAGGAGAGAGAGGTGTGTCACAACCAGTAGCAGTAGTAGCATTTTGGAGGCGTGGTGGCGGAACAACCTCCAACACTACTGCACCTTGTCCTGCATCCCTCCCAGCTGCCAATAGAGTGACCCAATGGGCCGTGAAAGAAAGGTAACGTCCCTGTCCATGCCTGCTGGACCATGAGTCAGCGGTAATATGCACCTTACCGCTGACCGCCCTGTCCAGCGAGGCATGGACATTGCCTTCCACATGCCGGTAGAGAGACGGAATCGCCTTCCGTGAGAAAAAGTGGCGTTTGGGAACCTGCCACTGAGGAACCGCACATTGAACAAACTCACGGAAGGGGGCCGAGTCTACCAACTGAAAAGGCAGCAGTTGAAGTGCTAGCAATTTAGCCAAGCTAGCATTCAACCGCTGGGCATGTGGATGGCTGGGAGTGTACTTCTTTCGACGGTCCAGCAGCTGGGGCAGGGAAATTTGCCTGGTAGAATCGGACGTCGGTGTACTGCAAGTACTTGGTTGCGACACACCTAATTCTACACCTTCAGTCCTCTCAGAGCAGCTTTCAGAGAGGACTGAAGATGTAGTGGGGATGGAGATCCCAGCTGATGAGGAGCAAAGGAGAGGTCCGCTTAGTTCTTTGGTGTGGGTCTTTTATGTGTGCTTGCCAACGAGCTGCA
Source organism: Lithobates sylvaticus (assembly GCA_028564925.1). Taxonomy (NCBI): domain Eukaryota; kingdom Metazoa; phylum Chordata; class Amphibia; order Anura; family Ranidae; genus Lithobates; species Lithobates sylvaticus. Next base: position 156,242,639 of record CM053030.1, read on the forward strand.
TGGCAGGTCGACATATGTCTGCTCATGCTTGTGGTGCCCAAGCGGCTGATGTTTTGGCCACGCGAGATACGCTTGAGACAAATATTGCAAATAGCAGTGGTGCGATCTGATGCACTCGTCTCAAAAAAGGCCCACACCAAAGAACTTTTCTGATAACGTGCAGAGGCAGCGCCCTGCACAGGCGGAGCTCTGCGGTGTTGTACAGTTGCTGTGCTGGCCTCTAGCTGGCCTCCAGGGGGCATCCTGCCTCGTTGGACATGTGACGCCGCATCCTCGTCCTCCTCGTCCTCCTCCTCATCCTCTCTCCCTTCAGGCACCCACGTGGAGTCAGTGACCTAATCATCCCCTCCCTCTTCACCACTAGAGCAAACCTGGCAGTAAGCTGCAGCTGGTGGAACAGTACTGCCAGATTGCTGTCCTTCAGCATCCCCTCTCTCTGCGCGCACACTACTGACTTCCTCAAGCTGGGTATCATCATCCGAGCCTTCGAATCGTTGGGCATCCTCCTGGAGCATGTACCCAACACTGTGCTCAAAGAGTTCGGGGGACTCCTCAGGAGGACATGGTGGGTCTAGGGAAGGGGTGGCTGATGATGCCATTGAGTACGCGTTGGCAGCTGCTCTGCCAGTACCCTGAGCCTGGGTGAGAGAGGATGAGGAGGATGAGGAGGACTTGGTCATCCATTCTACCAAGCCTTCAGCATGATGCGGCTCCACATGTCCAGCTGCCGAAAACAAAGACGCGCGTGTCCCATGGCCACGTGCTGATGACGATGCACGACCACGTCCACGTCCACGTCCACTAGAAACAGAGCCTGCCTGCCCTGTGTTCTTGCCTCTGCACGCTCTGCCTCCCCTTGGCGGTCTTCCAGCCATTGTAGTCGGTAGTCCTGTGGGTGCTGCTGAGAAGAAAATATCGGAGCTCTGTGTGATGCCACTAACACACTAGAAGTCCTGTGGGTGCTGCTGAGAAGAAAATATAGGAGCTCTGTGTGATGCCACTAATACACTAGAAGTCCTATGGGTGCTTCTGCAAAGAAAATATAGGAGCTCTGTGTGATGCCACTAACACACTAGAAGTCCTGTGGGTGCTGCTGAGAAGAAAATATAGGAGCTCTGTGTGATGCCACTAACACACTAGAAGTCCTATGGGTGCTTCTGCAAAGAAAATATAGGAGCTCTGTGTGATGCCACTAACACACTAGAAGTCCTGTGGGTGCTGCTGAGAAGAAAATATAGGAGCTCTGTGTGATGCCACTAACACACTAGAAGTCCTGTGGGTGCTGCTGAGAAGAAAATATAGGAGCTCTGTGTGATGCCACTAACACACTAGAAGTCCTATGGGTGCTTCTGGGAAGAAAATATGGGAGCTCTGTGTGATGCCACTAACACACTAGAAGTCCTATGGGTGCTTCTGGGAATAAAATATAGGAACTCTGTGTGATGCCACTAACACAGTACAAGTCCTATGGGTGCTTCTGGGAAGAAAATATAGGAACTCTGTGTGATGCCACTAACACAGTAGAAGTCCTATGGGTGCTTCTGGGAAGAAAATATAGGAACTCTGTGTGATGCCACTAACACAGTACAAGTCCTATGGGTGCTTCTGGGAAGAAAATATAGGAGCTCTGTGTGATGCCACTAACACACTAGAAGTCCTATGGGTGCTTCTGCAAAGAAAATATAGGAGCTCTGTGTGATGTCACTAACCCAGTACAAGTCCTATGGGTGCTTCTGGGAAGAAAATATAGGAACTCTGTGTAATGCCACTAACACACTAGAAGTCCTATGGGTGCTTCTGGGAAGAAAATATAGGACTCTGTGTGATGCCACTAACACAGTACAAGTCCTATGGGTGCTTCTGGGAAGAAAATATAGGAGCTCTGTGTGATGCCACTAACACACTAGAAGTCCTATGGGTGCTTCTGCAAAGAAAATATAGGAGCTCTGTGTGATGCCACTAACACAGTACAAGTCCTATGGGTGCTTCTGGGAAGAAAATATAGGAACTCTGTGTGATGCCACTAACACACTAGAAGTCCTATGGGTGCTTCTGGGAAGAAAATATAGGAACTCTGTGTGATGCCACTAACACAGTACAAGTCCTATGGGTGCTTCTGGGAAGAAAATATGGGAGCTCTGTGTTATGCCACTAACACACTAGAAGTCCTATGGGTGCTTCTGGGAAGAAAATATAGGAACTCTGTGTGATGCCACTAACACAGTACAAGTCCTATGGGTGCTTCTGGGAAAAAAATATAGGAGCTCTGTTTGCTGCCACTAACACACTAGAAGTCCTATGGGTGCTTTTGGGGTGCAATGCTGTGCTAACAGCACTGCGGTTGGTACTACTGAAATACTGTACTAACAGTAAAACACGCACCAGACTAATCCCCAGCAGCAGCTAAAAAACACACTAACCAGCAGCAATGGACGATCAATGACAGGTAGCAATGGTTTAGCAAATAAATAGCCAATGGTTTAGCAAAGTAGAGCAAATCTTTCTATCTGAATGAATCTAGCAAAGACACAGAATCAGCCTGATCTCTCCTAAAGCCGGAACTCATGTGACCGGCGCCGACGGCGTGGCGGCCTTTTAAATGGTGGGGCGTGTACTAAAGCCCCTGAGCTGTAATTGGCTACAGGCGTCCTGCCTGTAGCCAATTATGGCTCTCCGAGTTTCCGGCGCTGTGATTGGCCAAGCATGCGGGGTCACAGTGCATGCTTGGCCAATCATCAGCCAGCAATGCACTGCGCCGGCCGCAATGCATTGCGGGGCCGCTCGCATCACACAAATGTGATGCGAGCGGCCAAAATAGTTCTGGGCTCGCCGAGCGAGCGAACGCCCGGTGCTCGATGCGAACATGGGTTCGCATCGAGCACCGGGCCCATCCCTACTGGACAATGCTAAGTTTCCCTAAATATGCTTTTGTAGATACCCAGTACTGTTTGAACTTAACCCTTGCAAGGGAATTCTGTCTGCAATATGGTATGTTTTTATTGACCACAATGTGAGTTTATAATCCTGTGTGTTATTATCTAATGTATATATGGGCCATTTATGCTAATTTCAAAGAGTGATTGTTGTGAACACGTGTTGTAGAAGTAGCTAGTGTTTCCTAATTTCTTCATATTGTAACTGTACTATCTGCCCTCATGTTGTAAAGCAACAAGCAAACTGTTGGCGCTATATAAATCCTGTATTATATTAATAATAATAAAAATAAAAAAAAACACACTGATTGCACAACAATATTTACTATGCCATGCCTCTTAACATAATAACAATAATGACTTTGTAATGCAGAAGTGCAACTCTCATACACAGCTCACTGGCAAACCAGGTTTAAAAACATGAAATAATATTCTGCTTGGGCTTATGTCATACAGGAAACACTGTGGGGCAGATTCAAGTAAACCTTTGACAGTTTCACACACCACTCAGCATACAGCCGCGTCATTGGATTTGATTGACGGCAGTGGAAGCCAATGGCTGCGCTGCTATCAATCTATCCAACCAAGAGCCGAGAACCCCCGGGTAGAGAGGAACAGCGCATCTCTGCCGAGGGAACAAAGGGGTTAATGTGAGTAAAACGGGGGGGGGGCTGGGGGGCCGGTCAGTGTCAGAAGTTTGTTCGCCTTAATGCATAGGATGCATTAAGGTGAAAAAACACAAGGGTTTACAACCCCTTTAATGACAGCCCCATAAACTGCTCAACGCAAGCTCTGCTAGCATGGGAGGAGGTCTGGCATCTTCAGAAGGAATATGATCAATCTGATCATTCAGAGCTCAACCTTATGGGAGTGTTAAAGTTTGACAGCTTGGATACTCAGCTGCACTAATGTTCCTTTTTTTTTTTAAATCAGGAAAATGTTTATTACAATAAGCAGACATCACAACAGTCTCAACAGCACTTATGTTCCTTAAAGTGTTTGCAAACCCGAGTCATGGAATCTGAGTAAAGCACATATTATATTTGTAGTGTTTACTCATCTCTCTCATCATTACTCATCTTTGTTTTCTCAACAAAGTTCTAAGTGTCATTTCTCTCTGGTGCTTCATTTGTTTAATATCTGTGTATCATCTGAGGCTGTTCACTTCACTGGGTATATGTGAGAGTTTACATCCACTTTAAGGATGGAGTCTTCTGAAAGACCAAACATGTTCCCTATTGTATATATACCCATGGCATTCCACTGTGCTTTAGACTTGCTATTGCACCAGCAACCAGCTCAGATACCCTCTAAGCCATGTCTATCTTTAACCAGGGGGCAAGAATTCTCTCTTGTTGAGGAAGGTCCTCAATCACATATGCACATCTCTGCATCATTAGAAGGAGCGCCAAATACCTCCCAACATCTATGTCCTTTAATATACAAAAGTTCATTCAGGGTTTCAACTGGGTCCTTACTATGTAGTAACACTTCTGTTCCTTTTAACTTCAAATCAGATTTTTTCATCAGTCTACACAGTCTTTACTACTGAATGTGTAATATGAATTTCAATTTAATATGATTAAACTTACAGCATTTTCCTGACCTCTTTATTTCATATAATAGAATAATTACAAGCTTAATATCCATTATTAGTTTATTCTGTGTAATATAATACTTTAATGTAATGTCACTGCTGCTAAATTGTCCCTTTTGATACCTTCTAATTGTCCTATAGTGACACCTACTGGGATTAAGGAGACTAGAAAACATATTCCCTGATGGCACACAAAACCAGTTATTGCAAATATTTGCCTACACAGAAAAAAATGTTCAAATACTTTTGTTTTATATGAATGAAGCTGGTAAACTATACTTAAAATGTATACAATTGTGAAAAATGTTTACATGTATACAAAATCTGATTCTGTGTATGTGACAATAATTGTTGAGTTAAAAGGAACTGTAAACATTTTCATTTGGTAGAATCAGTCAAATAAGTGTATTTTAAAGCCTTATCTTTATTTTAATAAGCAGTTTTTTCGCTTTTCTGTCTATACTGTAATGCCCCGTACACACAGTCGGATATTACGATGGAAAAAGTCCGATCGGATTATGTTGTCAGAAAATCCGATCGTGTGAGGGCTTTAGCAGACTTTTTCCGTCTGAATTTTTGCCGGAAAAAATTTGAGAGCAGGATCTTAAATTTTCCGACAACAAAATCTGATCTGACTTTTTCCGATCATGTGTACAGAATTCCGACGCACAAAGTGCCAAGCATGCTCAGAAGAAATTTGGAGACAAAAGCTATTGGCTACTGGCCTCTACATAGTCCTATCGTATGTATTGGACTGGTGACTGTGTGCTTTTGGGAAGTAAGTTCCAGAGGTAGCTATGGACTGGGACTGCTCCCATAGGGTTTCAGAATACTGTCAATTTCTCTGTACTAGAATCCTGGAGTAGGAGCCCAGAAAAAAGTGTCCTCTGTTACTGTGCAGCATTTTGGAGTATCCCATGCCCTAACCCCTCTCCTGTTTAAAGTTCTGAAAGCAATACATTTCAAAAAAACATCTCCTAGGCTGCATTAGGAGTGCATGGACTGGTGCTTGTGGTGGTGGGCAGTCTCTGTATTATTATAGAATAACTAGCTAATGCCAGTGGCCCTTAGCAAGGGTAGCACAACATGGGTAATATAATTTATCATACTGTATGTATTCTTTCTAAACTTGTGCTATTTTGTAAAGACTAGACTAGAGGATAAAGTAAATTGGCAAATGTGTCACATTTGCAAGTTGTTTGTTCTTTAGCACATGTATGCTTTCTTTTTCTGACTTGCATAGGTGAAATTACACTTTAATTTCCTTCACACCACCTAAAATGTGAAATCAGGCTGGCAGAAGTCTTTCCTACACTCCCTGTTGCCATTGGAGTAGAATATCATTGGTTAACAAGACAGAAATATCTAGTCTCTTATTTCTGTACAGCTCTGAGAATACCATTTTATTTATTTATTTTATTTTAGATCACATGAACGTGCTCCTGGTGACACCAGGCATATAGAGACAAATAGAGAGGGGGAATCTCCCCAGCAGGGACACAACGGCAATAATAACCTGACAGAGGCTCTGACTCCCTATCTTTACAAAACAAAAAGGGAGGAAAAACTCAGGCTTTACATACACCAAGTAGGTTCTCACACTAAATACTTGTTGAAAAACTATATATAAATCTGAAACAAAACCAGGCCATATGTGACCGGCTTTAGTCTTAGTCAACTAGGAGATTCCTTTTCATTTAAAGCTATAAAAAAAAAAAACTTTAGAAGAACATATTTGTTCAAGTGAACTAGTGTATGCAATTTGCTAAAAGCATCTGCTTCTTGTTCACCTACATAAAGGAATTGTCTGCAGCACATCAATAAAATAATGAAGTCAAAAATAGAATCTTAATTTGAGGAAGAAGTAAGAGAAGAAAATAATGAGGTAAAACGGGCAAGAAAAGGTGTTGAACATTTTGCTTTTCCTTACAGTCTAGAAGGATATGGAAAACTGCATGCTTCCTGTGACCTCATTCTACGTCTGTTTTGAAATAAACACAATTTCTACAGTGCAGACAAAAGCCATAGTTACATAAACTGAATTTGTATCAAGGAAAATTACATTAAAGGAAACTTGTCATGACAAAAATATGTAGGCTACTGAGGGGAGGAGCCGGTGACGTGAGACGTTTGGATGCATTTGTAACTCTGTGGATCGTGAGCCTATATTTTAATATATAAAAAGTATTTTAAAGGAGAATAGTGTTGCTAATACAGGGATCCCATCCACAAGCTGAAGCCCCTAAAGGGCGCACTTTGAGGTGGTCTATTTTATATGTAATACATCTGTGGTGCACAAGCCTCATGCACCTTCATTGTGAGTGCAATTCCTTTGGAGTTTTGCATTTAATAAATATTTATCAGAGGGAAAAGACTACAATAATAAAAAAAACTATGTTTTTTACACTTTGCAAAGCGCAGTTGCACTCCAGGACACAGTAAAAGAGGTAAAGCTTCACTTTGCAAAAAATACCCCATCGCATGCAAGAAAAATAAAAAAAGAAACAGAATTTTTGCTTCCACATGATTGAATGATGGAAGTCAGCCAAGCTTATGCTTATTTACTAAGCCTTGGAGCAACTGCTCTTGTAGAGCGCAACTTCACTTTGCAAAGTACACAGTCTCTTTACCTTTAGTATATCAACCCACGGGATTTATATTCATTATTTTTTTTTTTTTTTTATTTCATTATATCTTTGTTGTATGCACACTTTATATATATATATATATATATATTAGTATTGTGTTACTAAACCTAGGACCCTGCATTCACTATATCTGGTCTCCCACAGTACACAGAACATGGAAATGCAATTATTTTAATAAATATAAACTGCTAAATACCTTTTTCTCATCTGCAGTATATAGCAGTCTTGTGATTTCTATCAGTTCCTGGTAAAGGTTGTAGGAGGAGTTTTCATACTATAACAAGCTGTTCTATGAGGCTGCAGGGTGCCTGACCCACTGTCTGGACATGTCTGGACAGTGCTGATTGGCCCTGTGCTGATCACATGCACTCTCCCAAGAAAAAAAAAAAACCTCTCTAGCAATACACACCAAACTGAGCATGTGCAGCCTGACTCCAAAGGCTCTATCTTATCTGGACTTGTGCAGGGGGACATTGCAGGGAGAGGAGGATCTGTGCATACAAGATCAGGCAGCCTTTTTTTTTTACAATGCAGAGGATTAACCCCTTAGGTTTCACTCTGAGTAGAACAAGCATGCTTTACTGCATATACAGACTGATTTTACTGTTGTGGGTTTAGTAACACTTTAAAGCTGATTTCCAGCTTTACCGTCACTTTAAATAGTTTGTTTGGCCCGAATGTTGTATGTTGTGTGTTGTATAAACTATGTAGCCTTAATCGCATACACTATTCATCCTTATGTTCTGGCTGTGGGACATGCACATCCTGTTCCACACCAGGAACAAAAAATTAAGATGGGCTGAGCAGCGCTCAGCCATTCATAGGCAGCTTTGTATTCTCTGATTGGCTTCAGGAAGTTTTTGTACTTATTCACAGTGCTGATCACCCCGACTCCATTTTTTCCTGGTTGTGGAATGATTTGTTTGTGTGCCACAGCTGGAACATAAGGCTGTATACTGTAAATAGCTGAGGATACATACAGTTTATACAGCTCATTCAGCGGGCACGCCATTTAGTGTAAGAAATAGAGTTGGGTGAATGGTTTGGGCCAAGCAAAAGTTTAGCTCCAACATTGCCTGTTCGCCCATTTGGCAAACACCCAAATTTGCAGGGCCCTGCACAGTGCATTCTGAGCTCTGATTGGGCAAAGCAGTAAAACAAAAAGCTATAAACAATAAGAAATGAGATTTAAAAAAATATAACAATTAAGGAACACTAGTGTTGTTTAAATGTTAAGAATTTAACAGAATATGTAAAAAGGAAATCAAGGATGCAAAAATTCAAAACGAATGACAGATTGCAAAAGATAGTAGGAAAAAAAAACCAAAAATCTTCAAATATATTAATGGTAAAAAGGTCAGGTGTGAGCATGTAGGCCCTTTACAAAATAATCTAGAGTGGGTGACTGGGGACAAAGAGAAGGCTAATTTATTAAAATACTTTCTTCAGCTCTGTGTATACAAAAGAGCATGGGGGAGCTCATGTCCATAATGGGGGTGGTATTGACACATCCCCTGAATGATCCACAATGGCTCAAAAGTGATATGGTCCAGAAATGTTTAGACAGAATAAAGGTGGATAAAGCACCTGGACCTGATGGCATCCACCCACGGATCCTAAAAGAATTGAGCTCTGTAATTTCAAAGCCATTGTATTTAATTTTTAGGGACTCGTTAATGACGGGAATAGTTCCACTGGATTGATGCAGGGCGAACGTGGTGCCTATATTTAAAAAGGGAACAAAGTCTTTACCAAGTAACTATAGACCGGTTAGTTTAACTTTTATAGTTGGGAAGATACTGGAGCGTTTAATAAAAGACCGCATAGACAAGTTCTTGCTGGACAAAAACATTTTAAGCAACAGAAAGCATGGATTCATCAAAGACAGAAGTTGTCAGACAAACCTGATTTCTTTTTATGAAGAGGTAAGTAAGTAAAACCTTGGACAGAGGGGTGGCGGTGGACGTGGTATACTTGGATTTTGCAAAAGCGTTCGATACAGTTCCCCACACACGGCTCATATGTAAGGTAAAGTCTACAGGCTTGGAAATATCAGTTTGTAAATGGATAGAAAACTGGCTAAATGACAGAATTGTAGTGGTTAAGAGTAGTGGTTAATGATTCTTACTCTAAATGGTCTAAGGTTATCAGTGGTGTACCACAAGGTTCAGTGCTGGGACCCTTACTTTGTAATATCTTTATTTATGATATTGGGTCTGGGATCAAAAATAACATTTCTGTCTTTGCAGATGACACCAAGCTATGCAGTAGCATAACGTCCTTACAGGATGTCTCCAATTTACAAGCCAACCTCAATGCTCTGTCTAATTGGACGACTATGTGGCAGATGAGGTTTAATGTTGATGAATGTAAAGTTATGCACTTGGGGGCTAAGAATATGCATGCATCATACATGCTAGGGGGAGTACAACTGGGGGAATCTGTAGTGGAGAAGGATCTGGGGGTTTTGGTAGATCATAAGCTCAATAATAGCATGCAATGCCAAGCGGCGGTTTCCAAAGCGAGCAAAGTTCTTTCTTGTATTAAGAGAGGTATGGACTCCAGAGAGAGAGATATAATTATGCCCCTGTTCAAATCATTAGTAAGACCTCACCTGGAATATGCAGTTCAGTTTTGGGCACCAGTTGTCAAAAAGGATATCGGGGAACTGAAGTGCAGAGAAGGGCAACCAAACTGATAGGAGGCATCGAGGAACTCAGCTATGAGAAAAGATTAGAGGAACTGAATTTTTTCACTCTTGAGAAGAGGAGAATAAGGGGGGATATGATAAACATGTTCAAATATATAAGGGGTCCATATAGTGAACTTGGTGTTGAGTTATTCACTTTACAGTAAACACAGAGGACAAGGGGGCACTCTTTACAGGTGGAGGAAAAGAGATTTCATCTCCAAATACGGAAAGGTTTCTTCACAGTAAGAGCTGGGAAAATGTGGTATAGACTCCCTCCAGAGGTGGTTCTGGCTAACTCAGTAGATTGCTTTAAGAAAGGCCTGGATACTTTCCTAAATTTACATAATATAACTGGGTACTAACATTTATAGGTAAAGTTGATCCAGGGAAAATCCAATTGCCTCTTGGGGGATCAGGAAGGAAGTTTTTTTCCCCTGCTGTGGCAGATTGAAACATGCTCTGCTGGTTTTTTTTTTGCCTTCCTCTGGATCAACTGTGGGTATAGAATTGGGTATAATGGAAGGTACAATATTTTTTATTTGTATTTATTATTTACTTTTTAGGTTTGAACTGGATGGACTTGTGTCTTTTTTCAGCCTAGCTAACTATGTAACTATGTACATGCTACATTTTCACTTAATCTATTTAGACAGATTTAAATTAAATAAATAACCCCACCTAAATGTTGTTCTTTCCACTGTTGTTTTTTTATGTATTTTTCCATGAAGCGATTGTAGAACACTCCATGGAAAAATAATTTAAGTCTAAGATACAACCCAAAAACAGCATGATGGTCCACAAAAAATAAATAAAAATAAAATACGATAATTTTGCCCTTTTTTTCCATACTTACATTGTATATACTGTATGTACCTACAGATTGTATCAGAACTCAGCATCATGGACTGTACAATGTGTGAAAAATCTTTCATTTATTTAATGTGTTTCAGGTTCCTTTTAATCTAGCTATTTCAAAAAATATCTGAAATAGGTCAAGGGTTTCTGACAGACTTATTGGAAGTGTTAAAGTTCACAAATATTAATTAAAGAAATAGCAGTAAAGAAACTGAAAGAAAAAAGATCCATTGACCTGTGTGCCCTGTCTGTTTTCAAAACCTTTTTTCATAACATATTTCCAACTTGCATAAAATTACATCTTTCATGCTTTTTTTTTCTGTGTATTTTCTTTGCATAATAATTGCCAAGCTATGTATAATGTATGATATGCAAATTGAAAACATGACATGTCATTTTGACTTTATCATCTTTTTGTAGGCATACTGATAGGTTTTTGTGTATAGCCAAAACTTGTATTTTTTGGGCCTTAGGACCATTTAAAAATAATTAAGGTCTGCTTGGTCTGCTTGTGTTCTCAGCGGACAGGAAGATAATAGGATAGGAGGATATCAATATATACAACCTGTATCCAGTTTTTTTTTTTTAACTCTCTGTTACTTGGAGGGTCAACATGTATAGTAGTTGATTTAATTTAGTTTTAAGTTGTACTGTTCAGGTTTAACATGGGAGCTGTGGTTACTGACTTGTTCTTAAAGGTGTATGCTCTGTGGTTGGCTACCATTTTGTCATTACTTTACTTTACTTATTCAGTAATTCTGAGGTGTTCAATGCCTGATATGCACATTTTTTTTTATTTCAATGACCCACCTTATAAAGAAGGATCAATAAGTTTGTTAGCCATTAGGCTGAACATTCAGAGAATATTTACTAAAGCTGGCCAGAAAAAACAAAAACAAAGTTACACTTACCAGCAGGGCTTTTTTTCAGCAGGAACGCGGGGGAGCGCAGTTCCGGCAACCTCCAGAACTGAATGTATGCAATGGCAAGAGGTGCTGTAGTTTACTAAAGGGACTATTGATGCTGGCTGTTGTTGTTGCTGGAGAGGATCTATTTTTGCGAAGGAAAGGGGTTTATTGTTGCTGGGGAGTTCTTCTGTTGCTCGTGGGGGATCTATTGTTGCTGGGTGGGTCTTATGTTTCAGGGGGTCAATCGTTCCTGGGAGGGATCTACTGTTGAGAGAGTGGTCTAATGTTGCTGGCTACTGGAGTGTTTATTGATTACTGGCTGTTAGGAGTCCATTGTTGCTGGGGTGGATCTATTGTTGCTGGGGTGTCCACTGTTCTTAGATCTATTCTACTGCCTTTGTTATCATTAACAAATTCCCCAAAAAATACTTAGCACCACAAAATGATACTTGGTTCTGTATTCTCTAAAAGGGGTGAGGTGGGTAAGGGGTGGAACCAAGGGATGACTCAGAAGGGAGGAGTCCCTGTACCTATTCTCTGAGAAAAAAAGCCCCGCTTACCAGTAACCACTTCCTAGCGTCTTTTAGGACAGCCACATTGAGAGACCTTGGCTCCTCCCTTTCACGGGGAAACACTGCCTTAGCCCCCTTTGAAAACAAAATAACCCTGCCGGCTCCTCAGTTCTTCAAGAGCAACTCTTGCTAGCTGGGGAGACACAAGAACACCTCAAACAAAGTAACCAATATTACAGTAGCTTCTTTGTTGGAACCTGAAGGACACACAACCTCAGGGGTGGTAACTGGTGCTAGACTAGATTTTGTTTTATTCATAAAATACATAATTTTGTTCTGTTATATTCGTTATGTTGCGTCAGTTTGTTTTCAAATTATTTGTTATTTCTGTAGTGTCAATATTCGTTGTACTGAATCGATTCGTTTTGTATGTATATTAATTCGATTTGATATTTATGTACGTTGATATATTTGTGATAACGATTCGTAGTTTGGAAAGTCGTTTGTTTATTGCATCCATTAACACATACAATGACAATATCTCTTCTCCTCTGCTCAAATACAATACAACACGCTTCTCTCAGTTCTCAGAAATGCACTTTGCCAGTAATCTAACCTCCAGCATAAAATTAATCAGATGATTGGACTGTAAGATTTACTCTGAGTTGACCTTTTGTTTCATTAGACCTTTAATGAATGAACGAATCGTGTTGAATTCAGTCGTTATTTTCACTATAATTTCTTTCGTATTAGTGGAAATTCGTTATTTTTTTCATTCGGACATTAGGATGCATCTGAATGTCGGAAAGATGCTATATATATATATTTTATGGTCTAGAGCCCTACTGACGACATGAGTAAAGATGACATATAGGAACAACACAAAACTCACCAACATGAAATAGACCTGAAAGTGTGCCTTGGTCTACCGTATGGTACACCAAAATAAGGGGGCATACCCTAGATAAAGAATGGTAAGAAGTAGTTATGGAATAATGTAGAATGAGTATTCAGTCTTGGGGTAAGAATACTTGGAAGAGGCTTTTAAAAGGGGAGGGTGGGTGCGTATCACGCACAGGAAACCGACAAAGACCGGCGGCCTTTGGGCTGCTTAAATACCCTCCGGGCTCCTCCCATAACTTCAGGCCGGTACCCGCCTTCCAATTTATGGTCTAGAGCCCTACTGACGACATGAGTAAAGATGACATATAGGAACAACACAAAACTCACCAACATGAAATAGACCTGAAAGTGTGCCTTGGTCTACCGTATGGTACACCAAAATAAGGGGGCAAAAACCTTCAGGTAGGGGATAATTATTTATTAGAGGTAATGTCACTGAGTGAGTCGAGCAAAGGCCTGAGCCATCTCTAACTGTGGGTTAGGAATGTAGCGAGAGAAGCAGGCCGATTTCCACCGACCCAGTTTCTTGATCACGTGGTCCGGAACCCCCTGTCTTGAGGCCGTCGTGGCCGCCCCGATCCGGAACGAATGCCCGGAGTACTGGCTGGGGTCCAACTGAAGATTGCCGAGAAGGACCCGGACATGTTCCACGAACTGCGACGAGTTAAGGGGTTTTACCGGAAAGGGTAGAAGTGGACTGGCCCCTGGGCGGTCGGACAGCAGTGCCGTCAGGCGGTCCAATACAGCAACTGGGCACCAGTTGTTGTGAGTCCTGTACAGGTGAATATCTACTCCGGAACCTCGCTGCTGAGTTTTGGATGTCGCCAAGTGAAGGACGTAGTGATCCTGGTGGCGATAGAGATTATTTCTATGCAAGACTGGACCGGCTGGGTGGCTGCGAGTGAACTCGCTGGGCCGCAGAAACCCATAAAACGCCATGTGTATCGCAGCCTGCAGTACGGTGCTGAGGAGGAGACCGAAAGGGGACCTATCCAGGATGTCAGACATCCCCTTGAAGATCTCCCCCGTGATAGGCAGCCGCTTTGGGCTGACTGGCGGCTGGTGTTTCTGAACCCCACGTAGTAGAGCCCTCACCGCGTGGCAGGAGAACACCGAAGGCCTTGCGGGGTCTTGAAGTGACAAATAGTGCTGCACCCCGGCCACGTACTGGCGTATCGTGCTGTGTGACAGTGCTAGGTGTGAATGGCAGTAGGCGATGAACGCCATGACCTGCTTGAGGCTGGAAGACTCGCAAGGCCGCTGGGGCAGGAACTTGTTAAACGCCCTCCAGGCCGTCCGGTAGGCCCGACGGGTGTTGCGGGCGAGTGAGGCGTTAATGATGTTGGTAGCTGAGCGTAGATGTGGGGCTAGTCCAAGGTCAGTTGTGACCAATCCGGGATAGTGGCTGAATGACGGCAGGCTCCTGGCACCTGTTCAAAGAAAGAAATAAAGTTAAAACGGGAGAGTGCGTCCGCTGCTACGTTGAACTTCCCTGGAATGAATGAGCAGTAAACATTGAACTGATGCTGTAGGGATAGCTGGACCAGTCTGCGGAGGAAGGACATGACGGGCCTGGACTTAGACCTGCCCTTGCTGATGATCTCGGCTGTGGCTTGATTGTCTGTCGAGAAAGCCACAGTCTGTCCAGACCAAAGGTGACCCCATAGGTGAGCGGCTGCTACAATAGGGAAGAGCTCAAAGAGGGCTGACGTAGTAGTGAAGCCCGGTGTGGCTAGTGCTTGAGGAGGCCAAGGGGCGGCGAACCACAAATGGCCAAAAATGGCGGCGCATCCTGTGGATGCCGCCGCGTCGGTCACCACCTGTGGTGACTGCGTGGACACGACTGGGATAAACAGGGACACACCGTTCCAATCACTAAGAAAGTGTTCCCACATGGCCAGATCTGCCCTGGCTGCAGAATCCAGCCTGATGACCTGGTCTGGGTCCTGAGTGTAGGACAGGAAGACCAGCCACCGGGACACGAAGGAGCGGCCCTGGGGGATGATGCTCACAGCAAAGTTCAGCATCCCGAGGAGAGACTGAAGTTGCTTCTGAGTACATCCCCCCACCCGGGTGAATTCTTGCAGAACCGTCCTGATACGGTCCAACTTATCTGCTGGAAGGCTGGCCTGCATGGCAAGCGTGTCAAGGTCGACGCCCAAGAACGTGATCTTGTGTGCCGGGCCGTCAACCTTGTGCTCCGCTATGGGGACGTTCAGATTGTCGAAAACCGTCCTCAACTTTCCAAGGTCCCCTGGGGGAGCCCCGGGCGGCTCTATCAGAAGGAAGTCATCCAAATAATGGATGACCTCGTGGCACTGTGCCTCATGGAGAAGGATCCACGCCAGGGTCTCCGCGAACTAGTCAAATAGCCAAGGACTACTTTTAGACCCGAAGGTCAATTTGGTCGCGAAATAATATCGCTCCCTCCACTTGATGCCGTGCCAGCACCACAAGGAAGGATGGATGGGCAGCAGCTTGAAGGCGTCGGATATGTCCGCCTTCGAGAGCCAAGCACCCACCCCTGCCCTGAGAATGGCCTGGATAGCCATGTCTACTGAAGCGTACTTCAGCGAGAACTCCTCGGAGGGGATGAGCGAGTTGAGACTGGGAACGACGGAAGAATGAGGCGCTGACAGATCATACACCAGACGTTTTTTATTTGAAAACTTTCCCTGCACAAGCCCGATAGGGCTAACCCTCCAGATGCTGAAGGGAGATTGACAGAACGGGCCTATCATGAAGTCCCGATCCAACTCCGTCTGCAAAAGGACGTCAATCGCTGGCTCATCTGTTGCTGCTGAGCGTAGGTTCGGACATTCGTGGGTGGAGTGGGGCAGGGTGATGAGCCCGGTATGGAACCCATCAGTGAAGCCTCGGATGAGGTAGCTGGCGAGTGACGGAGTGGGGTGTGAGGTCAAGTAAACACCGAGCCAAAGGACATTGACCCGGCTTAGTCATGGTTTCTTCTGTTTGATCTCACACAGGATCCTGGGGTGCGCCCTCTGGCATAGGGTGCAAACGTGCAAGAGCCGGCACTGGCTGAAATTGCAGGAGCCGTAATTAAAGTTGTTGCAAATGGCGGCTCCCCCAACCATCCGCACCGGACGTCCCAACTTGTCCACCTTTTGCCCATGCGCCGGGGCCTGCTGAGCCTGGCTCGTGCTGGTAGAGGCCGTGCTAGCTATCGGATGGACAGAGGCTATGTTGGCACACCAGACTGTGGTGTGGGACGCTGACTGACAGACAGCACATAGCGGGGAGCGAAGGCCTGCGAAGTGGCGGCAGAACAACTCCGTGTCCACTACGCTCCAGTCCGTTGACAAATGAAACTGTGAGAATCTGGCTGTGGCTTTGGCCGAGAAGGACCGATGATAGTCGTAGAACGCTGAGCCACCGTATTTGTGGCCCAGGTCTACGATCAAATGGAGGTAGAGGTCCAGTTCCTCCCGTCTGCCGGGGGAGGCTGAGCACAGCACGTCTCTAAACATGCCGAAAGCGAGCGTGAACTCGGGCACCGTGAGCTTTCTGTTGAGCCTCGGATCCTTCGCTTTCAAAACCACCGAGACGTCCCCCCAGGTGTAGGCCTTGTTCTCGGCCAAGTCATGGACCGAGATCAAGAGTGAGGCCAGATTAACGTCTCTGCCCTCTAGAATGTCCTTCCTTACGCTGGATGGCACCAGGTGGGAAGGGTGAACGGTAGTCGTAGCAAGCTCACTACCTGCGGCCGGTGCACTGATGGCTGGGACCACCGCGGGTTCCGGAACCGTGGCAGCCGGGCTGGCCTCTAGACGAGACACCCTGTCCTGGACCTCAACGATTGAGGAAGACAGGGAAGACACGAGGGTGTGTAGCTGAGCGACGGCGGCTGAAATCGATTCCAGAGACGCCTGCTGGCTGCTGGGGCTTGCTGCGGCCGGTGGTGGGAAGAGGAGCCTGAATAGCTCCGCCTTCCTGGCCGCGGACAAGAAGGGTATCCCTCTGCGTCTCAGCTCGGCGGACAGCCTGGGAATTGTCCATGCCCTGAGAGACTGGACACTGCCAGCCTCGGAGGCTGACGCCGGAGATAGCGGGGTGGTGAGGTCATCGCTGCCGACTGATGACATGGCGGCTGCCAAGACCTGTTACTTGATAGACTGGTCACGTGTCTGCAGGCGGGGCCTAAAAAAGGTGACAAGAAATGAGTTTGGACGTGTCACCTATGATATACGTACCTGCCACGAGAAAGCAGGAGCCCCCCGTGCCCCTGCGTTTATTTATTTTTATTTTTTTTACCTGCTGGAACCCTGATCAAGCTGGTGCAGGTGGACCTACTGAATCCGACTGACCTGAGAGAGTGTGAGAGAAAGTACCTATTTAAGAGCCTAAAACTGCTGCCGTCCAGAGCGACGGAACCCAACGTAGATGATAACAACAGGCGATAGTGACTTGAGTCGACTGCCGAGACCGCTGTGGGATCAAATGACAGATGACAACACGAATGACTGACTTGACATGTTGCCTTAACTGAATGAAACTTCCCGTGACAGGGCCCGGCCCGTTCGTACCGTATGGGGGTGACTGTGGGCCGGACTCTGGAGCACGTACAGAAATGAGGCAACCGTGCAACGAGGCCAACTGCCTGGGTATGCTGAGGCCGAACTGTGACATCCAGCTGCCACCGGGTCCGACTCCAAGCTCCCTTCTTTTTTTTTTTTTTTTTTTGTAGAAATGCGGCCGGCCTAGGGCACGCCGGCGTGAATTCGTACAGGCGGGTGACCAATTAACGCCGGGGCGTGGTAAGGTGACACAGAAATGATATAACATGACAAGGGCAAGAATCAAAGTTTTTTTATTTTTTATTTTTTTTTTGCGACTCCGCCCCTGGCGCATGTATTGAAATGAGGCCGGGCCTAGGGCACGCCGACACGAATTAGTGCGAGGAAGTGACTGCATTCATGCCGGGCGTGGTAAGGTGACAGAAATGAGATACCATGACAGGGGCAAGAATCAGGAATATACGCAAACCAGTAATGCGATTCCGCCCTTGGCGCATGTATTGAAATGAGGCCGGGCCTAGGGCACGCCGACACGAATTAGTGCGAGGAAGTGACTGCATTCATGCCGGGCGTGGTAAGGTGACAGAAATGAGATACCATGACAGGGGCAAGAATCAGGAATGTACGCAAACCAGTGATGCGATTCCGCCCTTGGCGCATGTATTGAAATGAGGCCGGGCCTAGGGCACGCCGACACGAATTAGTGCGGGGAAGTGACTGCATTCATGCCGGACGTGGTAAGGTGACAGAAATGATATACCATGACAGGGGCAAGAATCAGGAATGTACGCAACCAGTGATGCGATTCCGCCCTTGGCGCATGTATTGAAATGAGGCCGGCCTGGGGCACGCCGACCCGAATCAGTGCAGGGAAGTGACTGCATACAAGCCGGGCGTGGTAAGGTGACAGAAATGATATACCATGACAGGGGCAAGAATCAAGAATGTACGCACCAGTGATGTGATTCCGCCCTTGGCGCATGTATCGAAATGAGGCCGGGTAGTCGTGCATCTGGATCGCCCCGATCGGAGCATGCATGGATGCGACCGGACCAGGATGGAAGCGATGGCATGAACACCCTGTTTTAACTGATGCGAAATGATTTAGCATGACCGAATGGCCTGATACGTTGGCCACGTTTGAAATGATGAAATGATTGTCATGCTAACACGTGAAATGTTTCGACACGGTCGAAGTGATTCGTACAATTAGTATGCCAACAGTGCTTCGGAATGTAAATAGCGATTCGGCACGCTCGCTGGCGCCACCGATTCGAATAATGGCAGGACATGAACGATACGTGTGAGTGCGAACGGCACCCGTGCATGAGTCACGTTTGAACGATTCGAAGACTGCGTAGCACGACCGCGAAAGGGGAACCCTTGAGTGCCGGATGCGGCATCGGTCGGAATGTAGTGGTGGGCGGCCCTGAATGTGCGTGCCGCTAGATGGCTCCCGATCGTGTACAACCAAAAACGTGCGAGTAAGTGTTTAGTTTTCGAGACAAGCGAGCTACGCAGACCACAGTTTAGTGACATGATAAGCAGTGCATGAGAACGTAAAACATGGGAGCCGAAGCCCTACCTGCGACAGCCGAACCAGACTCTTTGTACGAAACTGCGACTCGGCGACACGAGTGCGACACGAAGGGACAACACGACTTACGAACACGGACGCGGGACTGCAACAAGAGGAGACGGACAGACGAAAACGGAGCTCACGAACCGGCACCAACAGCGCTTGTCTCGAACGAGTCGGTCCTAGATGTCTGACGTATCAGATATCACGCACAGGAAACCGACAAAGACCGGCGGCCTTTGGGCTGCTTAAATACCCTCCGGGCTCCTCCCATAACTTCAGGCCGGTACCCGGCCTTCCAATATATATATATATATATATATATATATATATATATATATATATATATATATATATATATATATATATATATATAAAATATTTTTCCCCTTATAACGCTGCATAATACATTTACTTGTTTTACTTGCTGCTTGCTTTAGACGTGTCTCTCATACATGGAAGAGGTAGAGTCATTTGTATGCCATTCTCTAACCTTGGCTACTCACAGAACGCTGTCAATGCACAACATGGAAGGGGAAAGGCACAGGTCTAATACATAGAGAGACAGGAAGAACTGCAAGGATAAAAAAACAATAAAAACAAGAGAGTGCCAATCCAGCCAAAGGATATACCTCTGGGGAAGTAACTATTCTTTACAAACACAATAATACAACAATAGCTAGAGTTCTGCTTTATGTTTTACTAAATAATAACATCAGGGTCAAGGAACTTGCTCACCAGAGTGTACTTTAACTATTAGGCACTCTTTAGTTTACACCGTCTTTTGGTATGTTGTGCCCTGCAGTTCAGAATCTGGTGTCAGCATTTCTGGAAGGTTGTCAAAACGGAAATAATAATGTACATTTATGAGTAATCTGTGTAGCATATACAAAAATACAAGGGTTAACACCTTCCCACCAGCCATAAACATTTACTGATTGTTGCAGCAAGGAGATGGCTCTTATTTATTGTTGCTGCATATAAACATGTTGCTGTTTTTCCCTAATGCACACTCAGTCGTTCACCCCAATATTGCTGCAAATTGAGATTGCTGCATACAAAAAGGCTTTCCATACTTCCATATATATGCATAATGCAGGTAGATTGGGATTAAAAGGAGTTCAGGACCTAAGTTGGTTGTTAAGGAGTGAATTCGGGTGTCCGGTGAACAGCTGAACAGGTAAATGTTCGGCTCAAACTCATGCTCGGACCGAACCGTTCGTCCATCCCTACCGCTAAATGACAATTCCCAGTCAGCATCTTCCTGTTTGTTAACAAAAACATTTTCAAGGCTACTAGGCAAGGAATTTTCATGAAAAGGACAATGGAATGGATAGCTAGGCACTGCCCTGGCAAACATGTAACGATAAAAAAACATTTAAAAAATGTTTTCATCCTGGAGCAGATCTTTTCAAAAACCCTAAAGTGTAACAATAAAAAGCCTAAATGACCTTACAAAAAAACAAAATACATGGCCTGGGGTCTCCCTTCAAAATTTAAATAGTTTGGTATGGATTTTAAAAGGGTACCCATGCAAAAAACAAGAAAATATTCATACCAGACCCTTATCCAAAGCTGGCTGGCCTGGTAAACGTGCATCCCTCCTCCTGAACTGTACTGGGCCATATGCCCTCAACATAAGGAGGTTATCTTGCCATGAGGGCAAGCACCTTGTCCCTATGTTGATGGGGGCAAGGGCCTTTTCCCCTCATCCTTGGCCCAGTGGATGGGAGGCCGCACAGGGAATTTATCATTGTCTGGAAATCCCTTTAAGATAAGGGGGACCCAGATGTCCACCCCCATGTAAATGAATAGAGTTGGAAGAACGGTTCAGGCCGAACAAAAGTTCGACCTGAACATCGCCTGTTCACCCTTTCCCCGAACATCCAAATTTACAGGTTGTTCGGTGGGCCTGAACATCCCCTGTTCGCCCGTTCGATGAACACTTGAATTTGCAGGGTGTTCAGCCCCCCCTCGTGAACCGTACCAGGCCACATGCCCTCAACATGAGGGGGTGGGCTGTTGTTGTGGGGGGTCTACAGGCAGGGGGCTTATTGGAATCTGGAAGCTCCCTTTAATAAGGGGGCCCCCAGGACCCCAGCCCTTCCCTATATGAATTTGTATGGGATACATTGCATCCAGAGCCCCCCTGCCCCAAAGCACCCACCCCCCATGCATGTTGAGGGCATGTGGCCTGGTATGGTTAAGGAGGGGGCATTCGCTCGTCCCCCTCCTCCTTTCCTGATCTGCCGGACTGCATGCTTGGATAAGAGACAGTTATGGATGTTGAGGGGGACCCCACACCTTTTTTTTTTAAATTGGCATCCCCTTAATATCCATATCAGACCCAAAGGGCTGTTTTTTTTTCTTTTTACATTGTTCTATTGCCGGAAATTATATTGTATTTGCGGCAATTTAAATGTGTTTTGACTCATTTTTTTCCCTTTAGAAATGTCAGTTTTGCTGCAGTAGGTTCTATCCACTGTACAGATGCACAACTTTACAGGCAGACTAAGGGGACCCCCCAGGCACTATATTTAAAGGAATTTTCATTTTTATCGTTGCACTTTAAGCATCAATAAAATCAATGCTCCTGTAAAAAAATGATCTTTTTTAAAAACTTTTTTTGCATTGATATCCCCCCAGAGCAGTACCTGGACCCCATATTCTTTTTATGGCCAATTACTTGCATATAAGCCTTCAGAATGGGGACTTTTGATTTTTTCAAGTTCAGGTCCCATAGAATTTAATAGAGTTTCCCGTTCGGGTCAGATCTTTTTGGCCCATCTCTATAAATGAATAAGGGGTACCCTGCATCACAGCAAACATGAACCTGATCGGCACACTCATGTTCCACTGATAACTACATGTCTTTATGTTGCAGTGGAAGACGGGAATTGTAGTTCATTCATTCATATATCTCTCACACAGCACAGCGAAATTCAAATGTTACAGCTGCTGCGGGGGAGTAGAACCCCTGAACACTGTTAGGGGATGTTGGGGGTAAGGGGGGGTCACCTTGCAACTATGTCATATGTTACACTCTAAGTATGGGTGTAACATGTAACTAGGTCTGAAAGGTGGAGTTAGCCTTTGACACTCTAGCTTACTCCCAGCTCCTCAGCCCAATCTTCTCTTGACCTAATACAATAGACACACATGTCTACTAGACAAGTGCACACTGAAATATTTTGTTTCAGAATTTCGTTTTCATCCGAAAAATAAATTGATTTAGTTACTCCCAAAAAATCGTTTTTATTTATTGTGTTTCGATAAAAAATGCATTTGTCTGAAAATCCGAAATAATTAAGGTCGAATCTGTCATTGAAGGCTTATGGTGTCTGTCGAATGTTCTAAGAAGATTCGACGGAGCAGCTAAACTACGATGCCGCAATCGTACATTTCCGGTCGAATGTTCCGCTTACAAGCTATAGTAGAATTCTAATTTTGTATGACACAAGTAATAATTATATTTATTAATTATTATTACTAGTCAACCAACATTAAAATTCTTCTATAGCCTATGGGCGGAGCATTTGACCATAAATGTCCGCTCGCGGCGTCTGCTTCGTCCAATCTTCTTGTCAAATCTTTCTCTCTATGTCGAATAATCTTGGACTAATGGAGTTAGGTTAGGCACATTCGACCTTTTTTGCTATTGTCTCTATAATGTTGAATCTTTTCTCTCTATGTAGAATAATCTTGAACTAATAGAGCTAAGGTTAGGCACATTCGACCACAGGTTCGATGGACACAGATCGCTATTGTCAGCGTCATGTCGAATCTCCTATCTATATCGAACTGTTGCAACGGAAACGAAAATAAAGCATTTGTTTATGTTGGATCATTCGGTTTTCGGATTCTGCGCATTTGTTAAAGCGATAACGAAAATACCCAATATTCGGACGAAAATGCATTCGGACGAAAACGAATGCACGTGTCTAATGTCTACTCACTCTAATGGCAACACAGTTGACCTTGTCTTCTCCCACCACTGTTTTCCTTGCAACCTCTCCAACACTCCTTTTCTTCTCTGTGATCACAGTTATTTTAACTTCATGCATTCCCTGTCTTCAACCTCCTGTCCCTACAGATGGACAATTATCCATAGAATTCTTCACCACTTTACCACTTCTCTTCTCTAATCTGCAACAGACTACTTATATGACAAAATCTAACCCCTGTCCTGCCACTTGCTTGCTCTCATCATTCCTGGACACATTCCCTCCCCTCACTATACACAAAACCAGGCCCGACCATTACACCTTGACAGACAGTACTCTTGAGCAACTCTGGCGTGAAACAAAATCCTGTCACGACATTGTCCTTCATAAATCTGCCCTCCGAAAATATATATTTACAGCTTCTACATTGCCAAGTGATATTTATCATATCTCATTAACACCCCTCTCATCTAGTTCTCGTCAACTCTTTTCTATCTTGAACTATCTACTTGATCCTGTAGTATAATAATAATAATAATTTTACAGAAAATTCTGAATTGTATTTGGAGCTTACTCAGATCCACATAATCTTAACTGAAATGAATCTACAGTACAAAGGCTTGTAAAGAGGAATTTTGATCATATTTAGAAGTTTTCTTGTATATGATTTTCAGCTGCATTCATTTACGGTACAATACCTTATAAAGTAATAAAAAAAATAATGTAATAACTGACAACCCAAGGGGGCTGTGAATCACATACTAATCGATTTACCAGGGAACAATAAGGGGTCAAAAGCAAAGTGCAATATTTGAAATACTGTTATTTGCTCAGAATTTTTTTTAGAGCACAAAGAGAGGAATTTGTCTCCATCTTAAATTAGTCTAATTAGTGGGATCCAACATATAAAACTAAGTGATATAACATAAGTTGTACATTTATAGTCACACCATATGTCTATTTGAAAAACACATTTTATGAAGTACTTCGTTTATAATTATAATTACTGCTTAATGGAGTTTTGTTATTTATAATTATAGTCGAATGTGATTTTAGGTGGAACTCTACACTAATACAGACATAAAAGACATAAATTAAAGCAGCTCTCTATTCTTAAATATATTGTTACATCTATTTGTAAAAGCAAATCAGGTAAGTGCTTGAGCTTAACTTGGTATCAGCATCTTGCAATCCCTGTACAGAAAAGCTCAGACTACTAGAGGGAAGGGTAGCACAAGAAACAACAAGTCAGTTGTGTTGCAGTGCTCATATGTTAAAAAAAGGGAACATACTGATTAGAGTAATAGAGAGATGAGCTTATCAGTCTTCTGTTTCTCTTTTCCAAACCACAGGTCTGATGGTGGACATGGCCTGTAAGGTAATTAACTGCAGCAGACAAAAATCAAGTCTTTTTCTTTGCCTCAGGTGCGTAATACAGCTCCCATATACTGTATGTATTTCATCTGTGTATTTAGCTGTTTGCCTGAGGTTTAGTTTAAATTATACATGGAGGATAACATATGTGGATGCTGGAACCACTTTTATATATTATTTTAGCCATTAGTGCTGTATTACCAGGCACTATAGCCAGTTGCCTACCTTGGGGTTGTTACATACGTTGTGGTGGAGTCTGACTTGTAGGAGGAGACCTCTCTTACAGCCCTGGCTCAGGAGCCACTGGAGTGGGAACAGTGGCCTCGAGAATGCAGCGAGGTAGGAGTGCCCGTGGAATCTGTGATAGCTGGCACAGATGGGTGGATGATGAGCCACCAAGTAGGTCCAGAATGCCGATGTCAGCATAGGCAGGTCAGTGACCTGGTGAGCTGGATGGTACAGCAGTAGCAACAGGCTGGAGCAGGGTGAGACAAGCTGGATCAAACATACATAATTAAACAGAGCAGAGCAGCAGGCTGGAGCAAAGTGAGACAAGCCGGGTCAAACACAGGTAGTCAGGCAGAGTAGGGCTGTAAGCAGGAGCAGGGTCAGATAAACAGGCAGAGGTTGGCAACAGGTTATCAAGCAAGGAAATCTCTTTAACAGGGTCAGGCAAGCCGAGGTCAGGATTGGAGATATCAGGTAGGTCAACAGAGCCGGGTCAATACAGATGATCAGATGGCAGGTACAGATATCAGATATCCCTGACAGGGAGCGTCTTACCAACATCCATAAAACCCCCTCGTCTGTACACAGGATGGGTCTTGTATGCCTTGCACTATATTATCTGTCATTATCTCCTTCTACTCAGCTCCTGTGCTCAGCCTGTGAGATCCTATGACGCTCCTATGGAGCTAGTGAGAAGTCTTCCTCACTGAGGTGGTTGTTTATGAAGCAGTGAACAGCGGTGATTCCCGAGGATCCCCACTGATCACAGTCCATAAACGGTTTATGAAACAGAGATAATCGAGGGAGAACGTGTTTGAACATGTTCTCCCTCCGATGATCTCCGCACACTGAGAATCCTCATTGACTGACACAGAAACAGCCAGTTTATGAAGCTGTGATTTCAGCACTTCACTGGCGATCTGAGTCAGAATTCACACTCCCAGATTCACCAGCTCAGAGGTGGAGAATCAGGGAGTGAAGAGAGAATCCTGGGGGGATCTGAGGAGGAAGGAGGAAGATTATTAACTTTCTTATACCTCGTTCAGACCCCCAAGACAGTAACCATGTCCCCCTGTCGTGTGTTTATATATATATATATAATATATATATATATATATATATATATATATATATATATATATATATATATATATATATATATATATATATATATATATATATATATATATATTTAGTGACGATCCGGGGTGATTAGGTACAAGTGGTGCATGCGATTTTCCAGAAACGTGCCACTCCAGACTTGTGTTTTTAGGGCATGGCAGCCCACTTTTATTTAAAGGAAACGAAAAAGTTCAAACAAACAGAAATCTTCCCTCGCAGGGGGTTCCACCATCACTGTACTCCAAAACAATAGCCTCCTGGCTTACTCATTGTCAGCTTCGTGCTGCTTTAGTCGCAGGCTACACCTGCCTGCTTCAAACGTACGCACAGACTGCCACCTGCAGTCCTAGGCTCCGAGACCTCCTGTCTCTTTCTCCTGGCCAGACTTCCTGTCTGCTGGGCGGAGCCGTCTCCAAGTCTGAGCACAGACTTCTCTTCCTGGGATGTTTTTGAACCCAGCCCACAGGTGTGTAATTAGTATACCTGCCAAAATCAGGCATATACTGCTTATATGCACCTGTGAGATGGGGTCGCATCTCCACAATATATATATATATATATATATATATATATATATATATATATATAGCACCGGTACTCCTGATGAGTATGCGCTATGGCTTTAAATTTAGTTTTTGCCCAAAACTGTAGTTGAGTTTTGGTGTTAATTGTTCTAAATCATGCTTTGGCATCAGTTTGGCTGGGCTGTAGAGGTTCTGCCTGGTCATAGGTGGGGTGTGCACCTGTGAGAGGCCCTAGAACGCAGTCTGGTTGGACGCATTGGGTACCAATCTCTTCTCGAAGCCAATCAGTGGGCGCGTTTGTCTCGCTGTGTATTCCGGGAGAGGGTACTTTAGGTGCGGAAGTCACGTGGTTTGGGGTTCCAGTCCAGAGGTTGCTACTGACTCTGTGGTCCTGGTCCTCCTGACCAGCCCCCAGAGGCCCTCATGGCCTGGGGTGCGGATCCATCCATTTCCGAGCCTCGGAACTGGCTAGTTCGAGGCGCAGTAACTGGAAGGAGGATTCTAAAGTGTTCCGATGCCGTCTCGGGTTTGGAGAGGCCCAGCAACTCTACACGCAACCAGGGGAGGACTCTTCAGTAAGAGAGCCACGCACGAGGCTGGCTGCTCGGTAAGAGCCTGGAAGCTGAGCTGCCATGGACTTGGATTGAATCCACAATTCTTATGGTATCGCCGGACCGGCTGAAAGATTCTGGTACAGTAAGAAAAGTTCCTACCTTGACCTTCCGGTTACAACTAAGTTTTTCAACCAAGTCTGTGTGAGAGAGACTTTGCAAAGCAAGAATTACTTGTTGGCTGCTAGATCCAAGCTCAAGGATTTATCCAGCATTTAACCACTTGCTTACCGGGCACTTAAACCCCCCTCCTATCCAGACCAATTTTCAGCTTTTGGTGCTCTCACACTTTGAATGACAATTACTCAGTCATGCAACACTGTACCCAAATACATTTTTCGTCCTTTTTTCCCACAAATAGAGCTTTCTTTTGGTGGTATTTGATCACCTATGGGTTTTTAATTTTTTGCGCTATAAATGAAAAAAGACCGAAAATTTTGAAAAAAAAAAAAACTAAATTTTTCTTTGTTTCTGTGATAAAATTTAGGAAATTATTAATTTTTCTTCATAAATTTTGGCCACAATTTATACTGCCACATATCTTTGGTAAAAATAACCCAAATTGGTGGATATTATTTGGTCTTTGTGAAAGTTAGAGAGTCCACAAACTGTGGTGCAAATTACAAAATTTATCACACCTGATGTACTGGTGACCTATCTCATTTCTTGTGACCCGAACAAGCCAGGAAAGAACAAATACCCCCAAATTACCCCTTTTTTGAAAGTAGACATTCCAAGGTATTTAGTAAGAGGCATGGTTTTTGATGTTGTCATTTTTTCCCACAATTCTTTGCAAAATGAATCCCCCCCCCACACAAAATTGTCATTGTAATAGGTTATTTCTCTCACATGGCATGTGTATACCACAAATGACACCCCAAAATAAATTCTGCTACTCCTCCTGAGTATTACGATACCACATGTGTGGGACTTTTTCACAGCCTGGCCACTTAGAGAGGCCCAACATGCAGGGAGCGCCATCACGTGTTCTAGGAGCATAAATTTTACATCTAACTTGTTGACTACCTATTACACTTTTGAAGGCCCTGGATCACCAGGGCAATGACACGTGGCACTGATATGGCACTGTGACAGATGGCACTGATACGTGGCACTGATGACAGATGGCACTAATACGGGTCACTGATGACACGTGGCACTGATGACAGATGGCACTAATACGTGGCACTAATATGTGGCACTGATGAGAGATGGCACTAATACGTGGCACTGATGACACGTGACACTGATGACAAATGGCACTGATACGTGGCATTGATGACAGGTGACACTGATAACAGATGGCACGTGACACTGACAGATGGCACTGATGACACTAATATGTGGCACTGATGACACGTGGCACTTATACATGGCACTGGGGACAGGTGGCACTGGGGACAAATGGCACTGGGGACAGATGGCAGTGGTGGCAGTGGGGACAGATGGCACATTAATTTAGTTTTTTTTTTCTTGCACTTACAGCCGCTGCAGACATTCATCTCTCCCTCCTCACACGCTGTCTCCGTGTGAGGAGGGAGAGCGGCGCTGAGAGATGATCTCATATGTTTACATACGAGATCATCTCCCATTGGACATGCCGATCGCGCTGTAAATGGCCGATGTGATTGGCCGTTTACAGCGATCTGTGATTGGCTGTGTCCAAGGGACACGGCCAACACAGAATTTCCCCGCTGCGCGCTCGTGAGCGCGCACAGGGAGCGAGGAAAGGGGAGGACGTCATATGACGCCCTCCCAGGAATTGACATCCGCGCCAAAGCCGTCATTCGGCTATGGCCGGATGTCAAGTGGTTAAAGAATCCAGTTGCGAGTGGCTATTCCCTGGATTATGTACAGAGAGAGACTTTTATTGAAGTCAGCAGTTCCAAGCACCTGAGCTAAACGTTATCCTTATACCCTCTATTCCCAACTTAGAGACTGAGTTTGTTCAACTGTTTTAAGCAAAATAAAAATCCAAAAAAGCAATTCAGGTGTCGGTCTCTACAGTTACTGGGTCATCAACCCTGGGAACCCCTAGACAAGGACAACAAGTTACGAGAGGGTGAGGTAACGGTAAGCCCAGAAAGATTCATCTGACAAGTACTTAGAAAAGATGATGGAAATAAGAGTGCTCTAAATAAATAGAATCCTATTAACAGAACAATAACAAACCAGGAGGGAAAAGAGGGATGGAGGGGGGAGGAGGGAAGTAGCTAGGGGGGGGGGGGTTACTTCTGTATGAATGAGATTTATAGTTAATGAACATTTTGAATAATTTTTTTTTTTTTTCTCTCGATGAAGTGTTCACTGACGTGGGGAAAAAAAAAAAAAGCCCAGAAAGATTCAGCCGCTCTTTCGGGGGTCAGTGCTATATATATATATATATATATATGTGGACTCTTTACTTTATTAGCATTAACCTTTCCATCTGTCCGTGTACTGAGCAACGATAATTTATCACTGCCTGATAAATTGACTTTTGGTGTTTCTGTGAATTTCTGGTACTGTAATCTCGCAAAGTCTCACAAGATTCCAGTATCAGGGGCCGTTCTCTAGTGTTTGAAGTGTATGTAGATCACTTCACTCCTCCAAAGGAGAAGCGATCTACAAAGCTTCATAAACTGGCACACAGAGGAGAGCGATTTTCTCTGAGAATGCCGGAGAATGAAGCAGTGAAATTTTTTCACTGCTTCATAAACGGACACCTGAATGATCACTCTGACAGACAATCTGAGTGAGAATTCAATGTAACATTATAAGCCAAAACAAAACAAACAAGTGACATAGTAGCTATCTTATCTCCTGCATTCCCTGTCAAACAGATTTGTGAGTGAGAGAGCTGCAGCTGACAGAGGAAAGTGTTTGTGTGCACAGGGAGTAGGGAAGAGCTGAGCCGATTCGGTTCACAGCAGAACAGGCAAAAAAAATTGTCTGAACACGTGAATACCGTTAAAGTCTATGGGACACAAACGTTAAAAATAAAAATAACATTTTAAAGGCTTATATGCAAGTTATTGACATAAAAAGTGTTTGGGGACCCGGGTCCTGCCCCAGGGGACATATATCAATGCAAAAAAAAGTTTTAAAAACGTCAGTTTTTCAGGAGCAGTGATTTTAATAATGCTTAAAGTAAGACAATAAAAATGAAATATTCCTTTAAATATCATGTCCTTAGGATGCACATTTTTCCCATGTTTAGAATAATACCACAGCAAAGTTACTTTTCTAAAGGAAAAAATGTAATATATAACTACTTGCGGCTGTAATGTATTGTGGGTCCCGGCAATATAGATGAAAATCATTGAAAAAAACGGTATTGGGTCCCCCCCCCCCCCAGTCCATTACCAGGCCCTTTGGGTCTGGTATGGATATTAAGGGGAACCCCGCACCCAAATAAAAAGAAAATGGCGTGGGGGTCCCCAAGGGCACTATATACTCTGAACAGCAGTATATATACTATACGGCCTGCCCTATATATTCTGAAGAAAATTGGGCCTTAGGTGTTGGTGGTGCCAGAACACTGTAAGCCCTCACAGTTACTCTTGGTGGGTGCAGGAACAGGCCCTGCTGTGAAATACTATACAGTATCAAAAATTTTAATTACATGCCCCTGTTAAACAGGGGCAGAAAAATTGGTGCCACAACACTGTAAGCCCTAACAGTTACTCTTGTTGGGCACAGGAACGGGCCCTGCTGTGAAATTGTATATAAAGAATTGTAATTACATGCCCCTGAACAAAGTCTCAGCAACACATTGTCCAGCACCAGGAAATTGTAACCTCCCAAGATCTGGAAATGCATTGCACAAACCTTTCTTTAAGGCCTCCTGAAGATGTTTTATCCTCTGCTCCCTCTGTGAAGGCAGGATGAGTTCTGCAACCTGACCCTTGTAATGTGGATCAAGAAGGGTTGCCAGTAGACATGTGCAAAAGGAAAAAATTCGTTTCGTTTAGTTTCGTTTTAATTCGTTAATTAATTAATTTCGTTTAGTTAGATTCGTTACATTTGTTAAATTCGTTTTCGGATTTCGTTTAGTTTTCGACCGATTTTCGAATTCGAAAATATTTTGCGACCCGACTTTGGGTCCACGTATCTCGGGGTTACTTGGTGATAGAAACACCAAATTTGGAGAGGTTGTAGTGCTGGTTCTACTGTGTTTGCATACCAAATTTGGGGTTTCTAGCTACAAGTGGCCCCGAGATATGTGGCCCCAAAGTCGGGTCGAAAAATGTCATTCTCTGCTGCAGAAAAGTGCTTGACATTTTGCGACCCGACTTTGGGGCCACATATCTCGGGGCCACTTGTAGCTAGAAACCCCAAATTTGGTATGCAAACACAGTAGAACTAGCACTACAATCTCTCCAAATTTGGTGTTTCTATCACCAAGTAACCCCGAGATACGTGGACCCAAAGTCGGGTCGCAAAATATTTTCGAATTCGGTTGAAAAAATTTCAAATGCAGTTGAAAAAATTTCAAATGCAGTTGAAAAAATTTCAAATGCAGTTGAAAAAATTTCAAATGCAGTTGAAAAAATTTCAAATGCAGTTGAAAAAATTTCAAATGCAGTTGAAAAAATTTCAAATGCAGTTGAAAAAATTTCAAATGCAGTTAAAATAATTTCAAATCATGTTAATACTATTTCAAGCGAATTTGAAAATATTTTGCGACCCGACTTTGAAAAAAAAAATTAAATTGATTCTAACAGTCTGCAGAAGATCTGCAAAAAAAAGAAGTGAAATGGCTGTTAATAGTCTACAGGAGATCTGCTATTAAATTATATATGTTTTTTTATTCTGTTCTAATCTTTTCTATTTGAATTATAAATTTTGGAAGATGGTTATTTATTATACACATCTGTCACATAAAAAAAAAGATGTGAAATGGCTGTCACGGATGTCGGTCGCAAGGCAAGTACATATGCTGTATGTCATTGTCCACTTGCCACAACACCTGCCACAAGTGCCAAGACACCTGCCACGATTGCCACATGACCGGCCACGAGTGCCACGTGACCGACCACAAGTGCCACGTGACCTGCCCCGTGACCAAGTTGTGGATTGTCCACTTGCCATGTCACCTGCCACAAGTTATGGGGTTCCTAGCACCAAGTGACCCCCAGATATGGGGCATATGTCAAGTACTTTTCTACAGCAGAGAATTACATTTTGTGACCCAACTTTGGGGCCACGTATCTCGGGGCCACTTATAGCTAGAAACCCCAAATTTGGTATGCAAACACAGTAGAACTAGCACTACAACCTCTCCACATTTGGGGTTTATATCACCAAGTAACCCCGAGATACGTGGACCCAAATTCGGGTCGCAAAATATTTTCGAATTCGGTTGAAAAAATTTCAAATGCAGTTGAAAAAATTTCAAATGCAGTTGAAAAAATTTCATATGCAGTTGAAATAATTTCAAATCATGTTGATACTATTTCAAGCGGATTCGAAAATATTTTGCGACCCGACTTTGAAAAAAAAATGAAATTGATTCTAACAGTCTGCAGAAGATCTGCAAAAAAAAAAAAGAAGAGAAATGGCTGTTAATAGTCTACAGGAGATCTGCTATTAAATTATATATTTTTTTTCTATTCTGTTCTAATCTTTTCTATTTGAATTATACATTTTGGAAGATGGTTATTTACTTACATACATCTGTCACATAAAAAAAAAAGATGTGAAATGGCTGTCACGGATGTTGATCGCAAGGCAAGTACATATGCTCTATGTCACTGTCCACTTGCCACAACACCTGCCACAAGTGCCAAGACACCTGCCATGAGTGCCACATGACCAACCACAAGTGCCACGTGACCTGCCACGTGACCAAGTTGTGGATTGTCCACTTGCCATGTCACCTGCCACAAGTTATGGGGTTCCTAGCACCAAGTGACCCCCAGATATGGGGGATATGTCAAGTACTTTTCTACAGCAGAGAATTACATTTTGTGACCCGACTTTGGGGCCACGTATCTCGGGGCCACTTATAGCTAGAAACCCCAAATTTGGTATGCAAACACAGTAGAACTAGTACTACAACCTCTCCAATTTGGGGTTTATATCACCAAGTGACCCCGAGATACGTGGACCCAAAGTCGGGTCGCAAAATATTTTCGAATTCGGTTGAAATAATTTCAAATGCAGTTGAAATATTTTCAAATCTGGTTGAAATTATTTCAACTGCATTAGAAACTATTTCTACCAGATTTGAAAATATTTCATCTGCATTAGAAACTATTTCA
The DNA here is from genome assembly GCA_028564925.1 of Lithobates sylvaticus. Taxonomy (NCBI): domain Eukaryota; kingdom Metazoa; phylum Chordata; class Amphibia; order Anura; family Ranidae; genus Lithobates; species Lithobates sylvaticus. The sequence goes on from CM053030.1 coordinate 156,275,852, forward strand.
ACTGCATTAGAAACTATTTCAACCAGATTTGATCACCAAGTAACCCCGAGATACGTGGACCCAAAGTCGGGTCGCAAAATATTTTCGAATCCGGTTGAAATAGTTTCAAAAGCGGTTGAAATAATTTCAAATGCAGTTGAAATAATTTCGAATCATGTTGATACTATTTCAAGCGGATTCGAAAATATTTTGCCACCCGAATTTGAAAAAAAAAAATGAAATTGATTCTAACAGTCTGCAAAAGATCTGCAAAAAAAAGTGAAATGGCTGTTAATAGTCTACAGGAGATCTGCTAAAAAAAGAAATAGATGCTAATAGTCTGCAGGAGATCTGGTGAGAAAACGAAATAGATACTAATCGTCTGTAGTTGTAGTGCTAGTTCTACTGTGTTTGCATACCAAATTTGGGGTTTCTAGCTACAAGTGACCCCCAGATATGGGGCATATGTCAAGTACTTTTCTACAGCAGAGAATTACATTTTGTGACCCGACTTTGGGGCCACGTATCTCGGCGCCACTTATAGCTAGAAACCCCAAATTTGGTATGCAAACACAGTAAAACTAGCACTACAAGCTCTCCAAATTTGGGGTTTATATCACCAAGTAACCCCGAGATACGTGGACCCAAATTCGGGTCGCAAAATATTTTCGAATTCGGTTGAAAAAATTTCAAATGCAGTTGAAAAAATTTCATATGCAGTTGAAATAATTTCAAATCATGTTGATACTATTTCAAGCGGATTCGAGATACGTGGCCCCAAAGTCGGGTCACAAAATGTAGTTCTCTGCTGCAGAAAAGTACTTGACATATCGCCCCTATCTTGGGGTCACTTGGTGCTAGGAACCCCACAACTTGTGGCAGGTGACGTGGCAAGTGGACTATCCACAACTTGGTCTCGTGGCCGGTCATGTGGCACTCGTGGCCGGTCATGTGGCACGCGTGGCCGGTCACGTGGCACTCGTGGCAGGTGTCGTGCCACTCGTGGCAGGTGTCGTGGCACTTGTGGCAAGTGAACAATACACAACTTGTGGCAGGTGATGTGGCAAGTGGACAATGACATACAGCATATGTACTTGCCTTGCGATCGACATCCGTGTTAGACGTGCAAAAAGAAAAAAATAGTTTTGTTTCGTTTTAATTCGTTAATTAATTCATTTTGTTTAGTTAGATTCGTTAAATTCGTTTTCGGATTTTGTTTCGTTTTTGACCGAATTCGAAAAATCAGTCGCATTTGAAATTATTTCAACCGGATTTGAAAATATTTCAACCGGATTTGAAAATATTTCAACCGGATTTAAAAATATTTCAACCGAATTTAAAAATATTTCTACTGGATTTGAAATTATTTCAACTGCATTAGAAACTATTTCAACCAGATTTGAAACAGTTTCTAATGCAGTTGAAATATTTTCAAATCTGGTTGAAATAGTTTCTAATGCAGTTGAAATAGTTTCTAATGCAGTTGAAATACTTTCTAATGCAGTTGAAATATTTTCAAATATGGTAGAAATAGTTTCTAATGCAGTTGAAATAATTTCAACCAGATTTTAAAATATTTCAACTGCATTTGAAATTTTTTCAACCGAATTCGAAAATATTTTGCGACCCAACTTTGGGTTCACGTATCTCGGGGTTACTTGGTGATATAAACCCCAAATTTGAAGAGATTGTAGTGCTAGTTCTACTGTGTTTGCATACCAAATTTGGGGTTTCTAGCTATAAGTGGCCCCGAGATATGTGGCCCCAAAGTCGGGTCACAAAATGTAATTCTCTGCTGTAGAAAAGTACTTGACATATCCCCCATATCTGGGGGTCACTTGGTGCTAGGAACCCCATAACTTGTGGCAGGTGACATGGCAAGTGGACAATCCACAACTTGGTCACGTGGCAGGTCACGTGGCACTTGTGGTCGGTCACATGGCACTCATGGCAGGTGTCTTGGCACTTGTGGCAGGTGTTGTGGCAAGTGGACAATGACATACAGCATATGTACTTGCCTTGCGATCGACATCCGTGACAGCCATTTCACATCTTTTTTTTTATGTGACAGATGTGTATAATAAATAACCATCTTCCAAAATGTATAATTCAAATAGAAAAGATTAGAACAGAATAGAAAAAAATATATAATTTAATAGCAGATCTCCTGTAGACTATTAACAGCCATTTCACTTCTTTTTTTTTTTTGCAGATCTTCTGCAGACTGTTAGAATCAATTTCATTTTTTTTTCAAAGTCGGGTCGCAAAATATTTTCGAATCCGCTTGAAATAGTATCAACATGATTTGAAATTTTTTCAACTGCATTTGAAATTTTTACAACTGCATTTGAAATTTTTACAACTGCATTTGAAATTTTTTCAACTGCATTTGAAATTTTTCCAACTGCATTTGAAATTTTTTCAACTGCATTTGAAATTTTTTCAACTGCATTTGAAATTTTTTCAACTGCATTTGAAATTTTTTCAACTGCATTTGAAATTTTTTCAACTGCATTTGAAATTATTTCAACCGAATTCGAAAATATTTTGCGACCCGACTTTGGGTCCACGTATCTCGGGGTTACTTGGTGATAGAAATAGTTTCTAATGCAGATGAAATATTTTCAAATCTGGTAGAAATAGTTTCTAATGCAGTTGAAATAATTTCAACCAGATTTGAAAATATTTCAACTGCATTTGAAAATATTTTAACCGAATTCGAAAATATTTTGCGACCCGACTTTGGGTCCACGTATCTCGGGGTTACTTGGTGATAGAAATAGTTTCTAATGCAGTTGAAATATTTTCAAATCTGGTAGAAATAGTTTCTAATGCAGTTGAAATAGTTTCTAATGCTGTTGAAATAATTTCAACCAGATTTGAAAATATTTCAACTGCATTTGAAATTATTTCAACCGAATTCGAAAATATTTTGCGACCCGACTTTGGGTCCACGTATCTCGGGGTCACTTGGTGATATAAACCCCAAATGGCAGGTCACGTGGCACTTGTGGTCGGTCACGTGGCACTCATGGCAGGTGTCTTGGCACTTGTGGCAGGTGTTGTGGCAAGTGGACAATGACATACAGCATATGTACTTGCCTTGCGATCGACATCCGTGACAGCCATTTCACATCTTTTTTTTATGTGACAGATGTATATAAGTAAATAACCATCTTCCAAAATTTATAATTCAAATAGAAAAGATTAGAACAGAATAGAAAAAAATATATAATTTAATAGCAGATCTCCTGTAGACTATTAACAGCCATTTCACTTCTTTTTTTTTTTTGCAGATCTTCTGCAGACTGTTAGAATCAATTTCATTTTTTTTTTCAAAGTCGGGTCGCAAAATATTTTAGAATCCGCTTGAAATAGTATCAACATGATTTGAAATTATTTCAACTGCATTTGAAATTTTTTCAACTGCATTTGAAATTTTTTCAACTGCATTTGAAATTTTTTCAACTGCATTTGAAATTTTTTCAACTGCATTTGAAATTTTTTCAACTGCATTTGAAATTTTTTCAACTGCATTTGAAATTATTTCAACCGAATTCGAAAATATTTTGCGACCCGACTTTGGGTCCACGTATCTCGGGGTTACTTGGTGATAGAAATAGTTTCTAATGCAGATGAAATATTTTCAAATCTGGTAGAAATAGTTTCTAATGCTGTTGAAATAATTTCAACCAGATTTGAAAATATTTCAACTGCATTTGAAATTATTTCAACCGAATTCGAAAATATTTTGCGACCCGACTTTGGGTCCACGTATCTCGGGGTCACTTGGTGATATAAACCCCATAACTTGTGTCAGGTGACATGGCAAGTGGACAATCCACAACTTGGTCACGTGGCAGGTCACGTGGCACTTGTGGTCGGTGACGTTGCACTCATGGCAGGTGTCTTGGCGCTTGTGGCAGGTGTTGTGGCAAGTGGACAATGACATACAGCATATGTACTTGCCTTGCGATCGACATCCGTGACAGCCATTTCACATCCTTTTTTTTTATGTGACAGATGTATATAAGTAAAGAACCATCTTCCAAAATTTATAATTCAAATAGAAAAGATTAGAACAGAATAGAAAAAAATATATAATTTAATGGCAGATCTCCTGTAGACTATTAACAGCCATTTCACTTCTTTTTTTTTTTTTTTCTGCAGATCTTCTGCAGACTGTTAGAATCAATTTCATTTTTTTTTTCAAAGTCGGGTCGCAAAATATTTTAGAATCCGCTTGAAATAGTATCAACATGATTTGAAATTATTTCAACTGCATTTGAAATTTTTTCAACTGCATTTGAAATTTTTTCAACCGAATTCGAAAATATTTTGCGACCTGACTTTGGGTCCACGTATCTCGGGGTTACTTGGTGATAGAAATAGTTTCTAATGCAGATGAAATATTTTCAAATCTGGTTGAAATAGTTTCTAATGCAGTTGAAATAGTTTCTAATGCAGTTGAAATAATTTCAACCAGATTTGAAAATATTTCAACTGCATTTGAAAATATTTCAACTGCATTTGAAATTATTTCAACCGAATTCGAAAATATTTTGCGACCCGACTTTGGGTCCACGTATCTCGGGGTCACTTGGTGATATAAACCCCAAATTTGGAGAGGTTGTAGTGCTAGTTTTACTGTGTTTGCATACCAAATTTGGGGTTTCTAGCCTTAAGTGGCCCCGAGATACGTGGCCCCAAAGTCGGGTCACAAAATGTAATTCTCTGCTGTAGAAAAGTACTTGACATATCCCCCATATCTGGGGGTCACTTGGTGCTAGGAACCCCATAACTTGTGTCAGGTGACATGGCAAGTGGACAATCCACAACTTGGTCACGTGGCAGGTCACGTGGCACTTGTGGTCGGTGACGTTGCACTCATGGCAGGTGTCTTGGCGCTTGTGGCAGGTGTTGTGGCAAGTGGACAATGACATACAGCATATGTACTTGCCTTGCGATCGACATCCGTGACAGCCATTTCACATCTTTTTTTTTATGTGACAGATGTATATAAGTAAAGAACCATCTTCCAAAATTTATAATTCAAATAGAAAAGATTAGAACAGAATAGAAAAAAATATATAATTTAATGGCAGATCTCCTGTAGACTATTAACAGCCATTTCACTTCTTTTTTTTTTTGCAGATCTTCTGCAGACTGTTAGAATCAATTTCATTTTTTTTTTTCAAAGTCGGGTCGCAAAATATTTTAGAATCCGCTTGAAATAGTATCAACATGATTTGAAATTATTTCAACTGCATTTGAAATTTTTTCAACTGCATTTGAAATTTTTTCAACCGAATTCGAAAATATTTTGCGACCTGACTTTGGGTCCACGTATCTCGGGGTTACTTGGTGATAGAAATAGTTTCTAATGCAGATGAAATATTTTCAAATCTGGTTGAAATAGTTTCTAAATAGTTTCTAATGCAGTTGAAATAGTTTCTAATGCAGTTGAAATAATTTCAACCAGATTTGAAAATATTTCAACTGCATTTGAAAATATTTCAACTGCATTTGAAATTATTTCAACCGAATTCGAAAATATTTTGCGACCCGACTTTGGGTCCACGTATCTCGGGGTCACTTGGTGATATAAACCCCAAATTTGGAGAGGTTGTAGTGCTAGTTTTACTGTGTTTGCATACCAAATTTGGGGTTTCTAGCCTTAAGTGGCCCCGAGATACGTGGCCCCAAAGTCGGGTCACAAAATGTAATTCTCTGCTGTAGAAAAGTACTTGACATATCCCCCATATCTGGGGGTCACTTGGTGCTAGGAACCCCATAACTTGTGTCAGGTGACATGGCAAGTGGACAATCCACAACTTGGTCACGTGGCAGGTCACGTGGCACTTGTGGTCGGTGACGTTGCACTCATGGCAGGTGTCTTGGCGCTTGTGGCAGGTGTTGTGGCAAGTGGACAATGACATACAGCATATGTACTTGCCTTGCGATCGACATCCGTGACAGCCATTTCACATCCTTTTTTTTTATGTGACAGATGTATATAAGTAAATAACCATCTTCCAAAATTTATAATTCAAATAGAAAAGATTAGAACAGAATAGAAAAAAATATATAATTTAATAGCAGATCTCCTGTAGACTATTAACAGCCATTTCACTTCTTTTTTTTTTTGCAGATCTTCTGCAGACTGTTAGAATCAATTTCATTTTTTTTTCAAAGTCGGGTCGCAAAATATTTTAGAATCCGCTTGAAATAGTATCAACATGATTTGAAATTATTTTTTTTTTCAACTGCATTTGAAATTTTTTTCAACTGCATTTGAAATTTTTTCAACTGCATTTGAAATTTTTTCAACCGAATTCGAAAATATTTTGCGACCTGACTTTGGGTCCACGTATCTCGGGGTTACTTGGTGATAGAAATAGTTTCTAATGCAGATGAAATATTTTCAAATCTGGTAGAAATAGTTTCTAATGCAGTTGAAATATTTTCAAATCTGGTTGAAATAGTTTCTAATGCAGTTGAAATAATTTCAACCAGATTTGAAAATATTTCAACTGCATTTGAAAATATTTCAACTGCATTTGAAAATATTTTAACCGAATTCGAAAATATTTTGCGACCCGACTTTGGGTCCACGTATCTCGGGGTTACTTGGTGATAGAAATAGTTTCTAATGCAGTTGAAATATTTTCAAATCTGGTTGAAATAGTTTCTAATGCTGTTGAAATAATTTCAACGAGATTTGAAAATATTTCAACTGCATTTGAAATTATTTCAACCGAATTCGAAAATCTTTTGCGACCCGACTTTGGGTCCACGTATCTCGGGGTCACTTGGTGATATAAACCCCAAATGGCAGGTCACGTGGCACTTGTGGTCGGTCACGTGGCACTCATGGCAGGTGTCTTGGCACTTGTGGCAGGTGTTGTGGCAAGTGGACAATGACATACAGCATATGTACTTGCCTTGCGATCGAAATCCGTGACAGCCATTTCACATCTTTTTTTTTTATGTGACAGATGTATATAAGTAAATAACCATCTTCCAAAATTTATAATTCAAATAGAAAAGATTAGAACAGAATAGAAAAAAATATATAATTTAATAGCAGATCTCCTGTAGACTATTAACAGCCATTTCACTTTTATTTTTTTTGCAGATCTTCTGCAGACTGTTAGAATCAATTTCATTTTTTTTTTTCAAAGTCGGGTCGCAAAATATTTTAGAATCCGCTTGAAATAGTATCAACATGATTTGAAATTATTTCAACTGCATTTGAAATTTTTTCAACTGCATTTGAAATTTTTTCAACTGCATTTGAAATTTTTTCAACCGAATTCGAAAATATTTTGCGACCTGACTTTGGGTCCACGTATCTCGGGGTTACTTGGTGATAGAAATAGTTTCTAATGCAGATGAAATATTTTCAAATCTGGTTGAAATAGTTTCTAATGCAGTTGAAATAGTTTCTAATGCAGTTGAAATAATTTCAACCAGATTTGAAAATATTTCAACTGCATTTGAAAATATTTCAACCGAATTCGAAAATATTTTGCGACCCGACTTTGGGTCCACGTATCTCGGGGTCACTTGGTGATATAAACGAATCGAAAAATCGCGGACGAAATTCGAAATATCTCAGGGTCACTTAGTGATAGAAACACCATATTTGGATATGTTATAGTGCTAGTTCTACTGTGTTTGCATACCAAATTTGGGGTTTCTAGCTATAAGTGGCCCCGAGATATGTGGCCCCAAAGTCGGGTCACAAAATGTCAAGCACTTTTCTGCAGCAGAGAATGACATTTTTCGACCCGACTTTGGGGCCACATATCTCGGGGCCACTTGTAGCTAGAAACCCCAAATTTGGTATGCAAACACAGTAGAACTAGCACTATAACATATCCAAATATGGTGTTTCTATCACTAAGTGACCCTGAGATATTTCGAATTTCGTCCGCGATTTTTCGATTCGAAAAAAATTCGGATTCGGTAAAATTCGTTAGTATTGTAATTCGGTAATTCGGATGCATCCGAATGTCCGAATAATGAAAAATTCGTCCGAATTTCGATTCGGAACATAACGAAATGCACATGTCTAGTTGCCAGCCAGTAATGATCCCTCTCCTTGATACCATGAATCCTAGGGTCCTTTCGCAGGCTTTTCAGAATTAGGGAGGCCATGCAGCGTAAGTTTGCGGAGGCATTAGATTCTGAGTCCTCTGGGTCACTAAGGATCACATGATCTGTAACTACCTCCTCCCAGCCACGTACAACTCCTTGGGTTTCTGGGGACTGAAAACCATCCCTTGAAGACTGCTGTGTGCTGTGCTACTGCAGTGTTATCCTCTACATCCATGCTGACACAATCCTCCTCCTCCTCTTCTTCCTGTGTGTTTGGCAGGCCCGCAGGAATGCTATCTGGATAAAGGGGGCCTTGAGAGGTAAGAAAGTCCTCCTCTTCCTCCCGCTGTTCTGCCTACACTGTATTAGGTACTGTGTACACCACCTGCACTGTATTAGCAAATAGCAACTGTACTACGGCTGCACTGTATTGTGCACTGTGTACACCACCAGAAGTGTAGAAGAAACTGTACACACTGTATTAGATACTGTGTACACTGCCTGCACTATATTAGCAAATGTACTACGGCTGCACTGTATTGTGTACACCACCAGAAGTGTAGTAAAAGACGAGATTGTAGATATATAAAACCGCCTGAAGTGTATTAGAAACAGTACACCATGGAATGCACTGTGGATATAGGTTACACTGGATGCAGAGTATATATATATATATATATATATATATATATATATATATATATATAGCAGGTACAAAACTCCCTGGGATGAGCAGTTGTTCAGGCACAGATACCAAATCCAGTGAGGTAGTGACAAACAGTGCTGTGTTTATTTGTGTTATAGACAAGTCTATATACAGGTGCTGTACAGTGTTCCAGAAAACAAATAAGAACAGAAATAGCAAAACAAAAATCCTAGTCGTGTCTCGGCTCCAACTACACAATATGCAGGCCCTAACTACCAGGCTGAGCAAGCCTACCGCTTGTCAGTTTCTGCATACATTTCTTAACAGCTTTTACCAACCTTTTTCTCTTCACAGACAAGTGCTGTTTGTGTGTCCCAGGCAGAGAGCAAAGGCTGTCTGCTCAGGTGAGCTTAAATTAGGAAGAGGGGAAGAGGACCAAGACCCGAACTGGATCATGGATCAGAGATTTCTGAATGTTTACGAGATCAACCTGGGAGACATATAAACCCCAAACAGGACTTTTCCTGGCTCTCTGGGACGCTCTGCTACATACCCCCCCCCCCCTTGTTTCAACCCCAGGGTTGGAACACCTGTGGCCCAAAAGGAGTGAACACGGGACAGGGCATCATGCTTGTTTGGCTGTACTTCTATGGGGCACAGGAGTGCAGTTTGTTTTGCACTCCTGTGACCGTTTTCAGCAGAGAGTGGTCTGAAGTCTGCTCTCTGCTGACATCACAGGAATCAGTCCAGGCACCATGTCATCACAACAATAAAGTCTGGTTTCGCCAGGTGCCTAGACTAATGCCTGTCTCAGGCAATCAGTAAGCCACTGAGAGCCTAAGATGGCCTGCTCCCTGCCCCTCCACAGCTCAGCACTCCAGTGAGCATGGGGGGGGGCAGAGCGGAGAGCTGCTGATTGATTTATAGACTAATGAACAGACGACAAATAGCAGAAATTTTAAATATGGTCTGCAGGGACGTCTTTATTATTGATTGGACCCCCCCCTTCCTCATGCAATTTCACTATCTACCTGCTCTGAGTCTAGCAGCTAGACCCTAAATCAGTTTACTGAATCAGATCAGGCAGTGATTACGATTGGTTGCCAGAGGTTACAGTGTATCATTACCACTCACTGACTGGCTGCTAGAGGTTACAGTGTACATAATGGCTCACTTATTATTTGCTAGAGAATATAGCCAATAACTTCTGCTTGTTGATTGGTTGCTAGAGATTACTGTACATCAATACTGCTCACTGATTGGTTGCTAGAGGTTACTGGACATCCTTACCACTCACCAATTGGTTGCAAGAGGTTAGTGCACATCATTACTGCTCACTGATTGGTTGCTAAAGGTTACAGCACATTATCTCCTCACTGCCTGCACACCATGGACTGGGGAGGTGAGAGGAACCCATCAATAGACAAAAATGTAATGCAATGGGGATTCACATTGACCGCTAATGTAATGGGGATTCACATTGACCACTAATGTAATGGGGATTTACACTGACCACTAATGTAATGGGAGCAGTCACAGGAACCACTAATGTAGGGAGGGATTTACACTAGACATGTGCAATTAGTTTAGTTTTTTTTCGTTATTTTCGTTCATTCGTTTTCGTACGAATGAACGAACGGATTTGCAAAAATTTTTAACGAATAACGAATCGAACAAATCCAAAAATACGAAAAAAACGAATTAGAAACAACGAATGTACGAATGAAGAAAATCCGAAAAACGAAAACAGGAACAATGAAAATGAACGAAAAAATTCGTACATTCGTAACTTTTTTTTTTTTGTTGAATTGGTAATTTTCCGTGTCCCTTACAATGGTGCTGCTTAACGTGCCTCGAATGGATTGAACGAAAAAATTTGTAACTTTTTTTTTTTTCGATTCGTAATTTTCCGTGTCTCTTACAATGGCGCTGCTTAACGTGCTTCGAATGGATTGAACGAAAAAATTCGTACATTCGTAACTTTTTTTTTCGATTCGTAATTTTTCGTGTCTCTTAAAATGTAATAATAGCATACACATTACATAACATTCTGAATTATGCTCCGATTACGAATCTACGAACGTTACGAATAAGTACGAATGCGTTTGAATTTCGAATAAACGAAAATACGAATCAACGAAAAAATAACTTACGAAAATACGAATCGTTATGAATACGAACACCGACGACTTACGAATGTACGAATCGTTACGAATCAACGGAAATGAAAAAAACGAAACGAAAATAAACAAACTTTTTTGTTGTGCACATGTCTAATTTACACTGACCACCAATGTAAGGGGGGTCACACTGGCCACTAGTGTGAATGAAAGGATTGTACACCAAGCCCCAATGTAATGAGAAGATTTAAACTTACCACTAATGTAACTTAGACATTTAGCCTGGTTTCATATTTGTGTTTTTTCGGAAACGCATGCAAAATCGCTTTCCTGACACAGAAACGTGCTGCCCTTTAGCAGATACACAGCAGTTCAATTAAATGTAAATTACACCCCCACGCATCTGCTGAGATGTGCGTATTCAAATGCACCACAATTCACGGTGATGTGGCACCATGTTATTTTGAAAAAGGGTTCAACCTCCGATTTGCTTACCTTTGCAGAACAGGCTGATGTTAGACTTAATGACCCACATTTGTCGGTAGGACTTGCAAGCATGCCCATTTACCTCCCCAGTGAGCAGCATTCAGCAGAAGTGATGGTGGATCTGACCTCAGGGGGGCATGATATACATATGAATACCATCTTTTTTTACATATCAATGCAGCCGATCTGCGGCTATTTACATATTAATGTTGCTGCTATTTACATATGAATGCAGGTAATTTACATGTAAACACAGGGTCTGCAGCTGAGTCATCTGTACAGACGGCAATAGGTAGAGCTGAGAATAATTAGTAAGAGCACTTCACACTGAGATATCAGGACACAACATGGGACTAAAACTTCAAGGGACAAGGGAATTTGAATTGGGATAGTTGGTAAGTATGAGGCAATGGCTTTGGGCCCCACAACAATGATGGGGGCCCTGGGAAGGTTCCCCTTTTTTCCTGCCTTAAAGATAACCCTGATGGTCTGGTCCATAGAGGGTAAACAAGTGTGAGAGCTGAAGTGGTTAAAGAGTTATATCAATCATTTGTTTCTTAATATAAAATGGAATTCCAGGTACTACCTAACTAATCTTAAAAATGCTCTCTCCCCCTCTCCTAACACCTATTCCGACTATCCCGTGTAAGAGAAATCTGTATACTTACCTATTTTAAGGCCACTCCAGTTCAGTCACATGATTGGGCTCCCTTGTGTCAGCCAGCATATGGGTAAAGTCACTGCTCAAAGCTTTACTAGCTGTTGTCAGAGTGTTCTTTTGCTCCCCTGCAGCCGTGCTAGCTGACATAGGGAGATCACATGACTGGACTCGAGAGGCCTGAAAATACACTATATTGCCAGAAGTATTGGGACACCTGCCTTTACACGCACATGACATTTAATGGCATCCCAGTCTTAGTCCGTAGGGCTCAGTATTGAATTGGCCCACCCTTTGCAGGTATAACAGCTTCAACTCTTCTGGGAAGACTGTCCACAAGGTTTAGGAGTGTGTCTATGGGAATGTTTGACCATTCTTACAGAAGCGCAATTGTCAGGTCAGGTATTGATGTTGATCGAGAAGGCCTGGTTCACAGTCCCCACTCTAATTTATCCCAAAAGTGTTCTATCAGGTTGAGGTCAAGACTCTGTGCAGGCCAGTCAAGTTCCTCCACCCCAAGCTCACTCACCACACGTTATTGCCAAATGTATTGGGCCACCCCTAAATCATTTGGTGGAGGGGGGATTATGGTGTGGGGTCGTTTTTCAGGGGTTGGGCTTGGCCCTTTATTTCCAGTGAAGGGAACTTACTGGAATTCAACAGAATATGTAAAAAGGAAATCAAGGATGCAAAAATTCTAAACGAACGACAGATTGCAAAAGATAGTAGGACAAACCCAAAAAAATTCTTCAAATATATTAATAGTAAAAATGGTCAGGTCTGAGCATGAAGGCCCTTTACAAAATAATCTAGAGTGGGTGACTGGGGACAAAGAGAAGGCTAATTTATTAAATACTTTCTTCAGCTCTGTGTATACAAAGGAGCATGGGGGAGCTCATGTCCATAATGGGGGTGGTATTTACACAGCCCTGAATGATCCACAATGGCTCAAAAGTGATATGGTCCACAAATATTTAGACAGAATAAAGGTGGATAAAGCACCTGGACCAGATGGCATCCACCCACGGATCCTAAAAGAATTGAGCTCTGCCATTTCAAAGCCATTGTATTTCATTTTTAGGGACTCATTAATGACGGGAATAGTACCACTGGATTGGCGCAGGGCGAACGTGGTGCCTATATTTAAAAAGGGAACAAAGTCTTTACCAAGTAACTATAGACCTGTTAGTTTAACTTCTATAGTCGGGAAGATACTGGAGAGATTAATAAAAGACCACATAGAAGAGTTCTTGCTGGAAAAAAACATTTTAAGCAACAGACAGCATGGGTTCATGAAAGACAGAAGTAGTCAGACAAACCTGATTTATTTTTATGAAGAGGTAAGTAAAACCTTGGACAGAGGCGTGGCTGTGGATGTGGTATACTTGGATTTTGCAAAAGCGTTCGATACAGTTCCCCACACACGGCTCATGTGTAAGGTAAGGTCTACAGGCTTGGAAATATCGGTTTGTAAATGGATAGAAAACTGGCTAAATGACAGAATTCAGAGAGTAGTGGTTAATGATTCTTACTCTGAATGGTCTAAGGTTATCAGTGGTGTACCCCAAGGTTCAGTGCTGGGACCCTTACTTTTTAATATCTTTATAAATGATATTGGGTCTGGGATCAAAAGTAACATTTCTGTCTTTGCAGATGACACCAAGCTATGCAGTGGAATAACGTCCTTACAGGAGGTCTCCAATTTACAAGCCGACATCAATGCTCTGTCTAATTGGGCGACTATGTGGCAGATGAGGTTTAATGTTGATAAATGTAAAGTTATGGACTTGGGGGCTAAGAATATGCATGCATCATACATGCTAGGGGGAGTACAACTGGGGGAATCCGTAGTGGAGAAGGATCTGGGGGTTTTGGTAGATCATGAGCTCAATAATAGCATGCAATGTCAAGCTGCGGTTTCCAAAGCAAGCAAAGTTCTTTCTTATATTAAGAGAGGTATGGACTCCAGAGAGAGAGAGAGATAATTTTGCCCCTGTTCAAATCATTAGTAAGACCTCATCTGGAATATGCAGCTCAGTTTTGGGCACCAGTTCTCAAAAAGGATATCGGGGAACTGGAGAAAGTGCAGAGAAGGGCAACCAAACTGATAAAAGGCATGGAGGAGCTCAGCTATGAGGAAAGATTAGAGGAACTGAATTTTTTCACTCTTGAGAAGAGGAGAATACGGGGGGATATGATCAACATGTACAAATATATAAGAGGTCCATACAGTGAACTTGGCGTTGCGTTATTCACTTTACGGTCAACACATAGGACAAGGGGGGACTCTTTACATCTAGAGGAAAAGAGATTTCATCTCCAAATACGGAAAGGTTTCTTCACAGTAAGAGCTGTGAAAATGTGGAATAGACTCCCTCATGAGGTGGTTCTGGCCAGCTCAGTAGATTGCTTTAAGAAAGGCCTGGATACTTTCCTAAATGTACATAATATAACTGGGTACTGACATTTATAGGTAAGGTTGATCCAGGGAAAATCCGATTGCCTCTAGGGGGATCAGGAAGTGATTTTTTTCCCTCTGCTGTAGCAGATTGGAGCATGGTCTTTTGGGGTTATTTTTTGCCTTCCTCTGGATCAACTGTGGGTATAGAATGGGGTATATTGGATTGTAAGATATTTTTTATTTTTATTTATTATTTCTTTTTTTATGGTTCAACTGGATGGACTTGTGTCTTTTTTCAGCCTAGCTAACTATGTAACTATGTAACTCTTAAGGGGTCAGCGTGCCAAGACATTTTGGACAATTTTATGCTCCCAACTTTGTGGAAACAGCTTGGGGGTGGCAAGGTCCATAAAGATATGGATGAGTAAGTTTGGGGGAACTTGACTGGCCTCAACCTACTAGAACACCTTTGGGATGAATTAGATTAGAGACTGTGAGCCAGGCCTTCTCATCCAACATCAGTGCCTGACCTGACAGATGCACTTCTATAAGAATGGTCAAAAATTTGCATAGGCACACTCCTAAACATTATGGACAGCCTTACCGGAAGAGTTGAAGCTGTTTTTGCTGCAAAAGGGTGGACCAACTCAATATTGAACCCAAGACTGGGGTGCCATTAAAGTTCATGTGCATGTAAAGGCAGGCGTCCCAATACTTCTGGCAATATAGTGTATTTTCAGGCCTATCCAGTCTTATCAGGCTGCACTGATGGACACCGATAGGTAGCACTGATGGGTACTTATGGGCACTGATAGGTGACACTGATGGGCACTTATAGGCATCACTGATAGGTGACACTGATGAGTAGACACTGATGGGCACTGATAGGCAGCACTAAAGAGCTCCGATTGGCGGTGTTCTGCTGAGAAGTGTCCCCCCCCATCGGATAGTGTCCACCCTATACTGCGCAGGCGCAGCGCTTGCGCAGTACGGAGGACAAGAAGATGCCAAAAGTCTCTGAAGATGAACGGTGCCTGCGCACTTAATAGTACCTTCTGCCCTGAGGCCAGGTTCAAATGCCACCATCCAAGTGGACATAGATGATGTAAAACAGCACTTAGTAACAGGGCCCCTCGCGGGCTCGCTTCGCTCGCCACGCTTCGGGCACGGCCTCGCTTCGCTCAGCAAATTTTTATTCTAAGTTTATGTCCACTTGGATGGTGGGGCTTGAACCTGGACTCAGGGCAGAAGGTACTATTAAGTGTGCCATTCATCTTCGGAGACTTTCGGCATCTCCTTGTCCTCTGTAAGCGCAGTACAGGGTGGACACTATCCGATGGGGGACAGTTCTCGACAAGACAGCGGCACTCTTGGGACTGCACTGATAATCAGGACATTGATAATCAGTGCCCTGATTAACAGTGCCGATGTCCCTTTAACACAAGCTGGTTATCAGTTTTCTTCTTTTCTTTTTCTTCTTTTCACCTCAAACTGACAGCAGAGGAAGAGTTGTAAAAAATCACTTCATTTATGGGGATACCAGATTTTATACATGTACAGTACCAGAACTGTATAGTTTGAAGTGGAGGGGCAGTAACTTTGTATTTTTATTTTACAAAAAGAAAACTGCTTCCAATTAGTCTGATCTACTATAATTCTTGATAGAATAAAACATTAATCTCTACTATTTGTTACAGAAGAAATGTGTTCTCACTTGTTAAGCACTGTACAATTTGTTGCATGGCCAACATGACCAATGTCAGCTTATTAAAATAATTTGGTGTATTATATGATTACTCAGAGTTCCGTTTGTCAGTTAATTTGGCTATTTATCTATCTTCTTGATACCAGATGCTTTTCAGTTCCCGCTGTACTTTCTATACATTTACCACATGGAAACCATATGGGGGAAATAACAGAAACTATTCCAGAGACTCAGTTGTCAATTTGCCACGCACAAGACCTCTGGCATTTCAGCAGTGAATTTACATAGCTGAATTAAATGACCCACAAAACATTATGTTGCTAATCAATGCTGTAGGGAAAGTGACAGCAGACATATTTGTAACCCCCGAAACATTAATGAATGTACATGACTAAATTAGTCTGTGCCACTCCATCTTTATAAACTGCTGATTCAATATATCACACTGCAGAAACAGCTGAGTAATTACAGGATGGCGCTTCAAGCTGTATTACCTTCATTTGCATATTAACAAGCATTTGTCACAATAATTTCTGTTGCAGTCTACAAAATGCTAAACATGATTAATTCCACAAGCAATCTAGGGTAAATTACGAACAACCCAGTAAAAAGACATTTTAAGGCGACAAATGTAATGTTTCCACATGACAATTAAGCATATGAGAGCAAGAAAAATTATTTTGGTTGTTAAAGTTGGAAGGCACTCAAAGCAGCAAATTAAATTAAAGTTTTGTTACAAACTTTATGTACATAATTATGCATAGCAAACATATTATTTCAGTCTGAATCCAATTAGTAATCTACCTTTATGTTCATCTATAAGGTGTCATGATAATGTTGTTGTTCATAGCTCTCAATTATGAATCTGCTTTACTAAAATGACTAACCAATTATACAAGTAAATTCTTTGTGCTAATAATTAAAAATTGTGAAGCTAGTAGGGTATGAGCCTACCACATCAAAATCTAATATCACAAAATCCAATATCACAATAGCCTGATTGTCTAGTCTACTCTGGCCACTTTTGTGGGAACAACACTCAAAAAAAACAAAAAACGGGGATGCGCTCCACCCACGCATCTAACCCACTCAGGTCTATAATATAACCTTTATTCTACTTTCAATTAAAAAAAAAAAACACGTATCATCTGTCTACATTGTATTTATAAATGTGTATATTTTACTTACAACGAGAGCACCAAGCCCTATCAAGGGATATAGTTTCATATAGAAAAAAGACCTACCATCATGAGGCCACTCCAAAATGTCATCCAAGAAAAAGGCTCTTAATTTAGATATGAAGAATCTAAAGAAAGAAAGATATCCCCAATATGTGTTAAGAAGTTGTTTAATGGCTCTCCTTCACATATAGGGTATATGACTGAGGGTTACTGAAATCACTATAGTGATAGCTCACTAGTAACTATAGGATTGTACCAAGATCTTTCTTGGCAGGTACCAGTGCTCTCCCTGATAACTTGATAAAGTCCTATTAAATGTGCAAATTTTCTCCCAAACCCAAGATGTTTCACCTCGTATTTTAGGAGGCTTATGCCCCTATTTATAATGTCATATGTCGTATGATGATGTCATCACACCCACCAGGTGCATGCGCCATTGCATAGCGTTGTGCACCACTACATCATACACACAATGGTTTCATAACATCTGCTCTGCGCATGTGCCATTACATGACACCATGTGTCACTGCATCACATGTGCGATGATGTCATCATGCTCATCATGCCTAGACACCATCTCACATACAAGGCCACCACCCCCTACTGCCTATTATGAAAATGTATCTCGTATTAGGGTTCACAATATTTAAGGCTTAGTGCCCTTAGCGGCCTCTCTTATCAAAATATATTTTAATTTCATGGGGGACTTTTTTCACCACTTAAAAATCTATATCTACAGTCTACACAAAATGTAAAAAGTGGAAGAGTCCAGACCAAATCCCATGTTCTAAAGCCATAATGTCTGAACTTCCTGAAGGCATATGAATCACAGATGCAAATGGTAAGTATGTAAATCATTCATTAAAGTCCACTTTTCTTCCTTTTTTTCCCATATTTTTTATTTAGATCTTCCTTCCCTAGGGCCCAACTTTACACCTTGCTGCCCCAAATATCTTGGGCAACCAGGTTTCACTTCATCTTTCAGCCAAACGTGTCTGGCTATTGGCCTTTTTTTCAAAAATTATGTCATTCATGTGTTCTAGAACTCATTGGAAACAGAACTGACGGATGGTCTTTCCTACATATAAAAAAGGGGACATGAGCAGCTGGCAACATATACTACATATACTATTCTGTTGGAACTACAGTTAAAAAACAGTTCACTGTTGATATAAATGCATATGTCTTGCAGTGGCCACAGCAATATGATCCTACCACATCAAAGAAAACAAGGAAACCACACAGCATTTTAAAAGCTACAAAAAAAAAAAAAAAAAAAAAATTGAATTCATATGATCTGTGCATACACAGTCACCTGAACCTTTCCCCTCTAATGCATTTTGCTTGATAGAAAGCTTAATTATAGAGTGGGGGTTAGGAGGATACATTTAACATAGCGTAGCTCAAAACACCTGCCAACAACAAATATAACAACAAATATACAGAGGCTATAATCAAACTCTCAGCGGATACAATTTATCAAAATATAATGGTTATATTGTATCCACTGGGAGTATGAGTACAGCCTCTTTTAGAGTACATCTGTTGGTTGCCGATATTTTGCATTAAGCTATGTTGTGTGCATTCAACCTATCCTGTAGCACGACTGTACTATCGAGTGAAATGGCTTTTACAGTGGAGTGCAGCTTTCTTCTTCAGGCAAACTTATGGCTCCATGCTGGGGAGGAGCAACAAAGCTACCTCTAGACATCTCTAACTAACAATTTTTATACTGTTAAAGTGATTGTAAAGTCTAATTTTCTTTTTTTTTTTATATTTACAGTGCCTTGCAAAAGTATTCACCCTCCTTGGTTTTTTACCAATTTTTTTACATTACAGCCTTTAATTCAATGTTTTTTTAATCTGAATTATATGTGATGGATCAGAACACAATAGTCTAAGTTGGGGGAAGTAAAATTAGAAAAATATATACATAAAACTATTTTCAGAAATAAAAAACTGATACTTGGCATGTGCGTATGTATTCACCCCCTTTGTTATGAAGCCTATAAAAAGCTCTGGTGCAACCAATTACCTTCAGAAGTCACATAATTAGTGACATGATGTCCACCTGTGTGCAATCTAAGTGTCACATGATCTGTGATTACATATACACACACCTCTTTGAAAGGCCCCAGAGGCTGCAACACCTAAGCAAGAGGCACCACTAACCAAACACTGCCATGAAGACCAAGGAACTCTCCAAACAAGTAAGGGATAATGTTGTTGAGAAGTACAAGTCAGGGTTAGGTTATAAAAAAATATCCAAATCTTTGATGATCCCTAGGAGCACCATCAAATCTATCATAAACAAATAGAAAGAACATGGCACAACAGCAAACCTGCCAAGATACGGCCACACACCAAAACTCACAGACCGGACAAGGAGGACATTAATCAAAGAGGCAGCACAGAGGCCTAAGGTAACCCTGGAGGAGCTGCAGAGTTCCACAACAGAGACTGGAGTATCTGTACATAGGACGGGAATAAGCCGTACGCTCCATAGCGTTGGGCTTTATGGCAGAATGGCCACAAGAAAGCCATTACTTTCAACAAAAAACAAAATGGCACATTTTGAGCTTACGAAAAGGCATGTGGGAGACTCCCAAAATGTATGGAGGAAGGTGCTCTGGTCTTATGAGACTAAAATGTAACTTTTTGACCATCAAAAAAAGCGCTATGTCTGGCGCCAACCCAACACATCACATCACCCAAAGAACACCATCCCCACAGTGAAACATGGTGGTGGCAGCATCATGCTGTGGGGATGTTTTTCAGCAGTCGGGACTGGGAAACTGGTCAGAGTTGAGTGAAAGATGGATGGTGCTAAATACAGGGATATTCTTGAGCAAAACCTGTACCACTCTGTGTGTAATTTGAGGCTAGGATGGAGTTTCACCTTCTAGCAGGACAATGACCCCAAACACACTGCTAAAGCAACACTTGAGTGGTTTAAGGGAAAAACATGTAAATGTGTTGGAATGGCCTAGTCAAAGCCCAGACCTCAATCCAATAGAAAATCTGTGGTCAGACTTAAAGATTGCTGTTTACAAGTGCAAACCATCCAACTTGAAGGAGCTGGAGCATTTTTGCAAAGAGGAATGGGCAAAAATCCCAGGGGTAAGATCTGGCAAGCTCATAGAGACTTATCCAAAAGCGACTTGGAGCTGTGATAGCCACAAAAGGAGCTCTACAAAGTATTGACTTTAGGGGGTGAATAGTTATGCAGATTGACTTTTTCTATTATTTTGTCCTATTTGTGGTTTGCTTCACAATAAAAAAGAAACCATCTTCAAATATTTTGGCGCATGTTCTGTAAATTAAATCCTACAAATCCTCAAACAATCTATGTTAATTCCAGGTTGTGAGGCAAACAAAACAAAACAAAAAACACGAAAAATGACAAGGGGGTGAATACTTTTGCAAGGCACTGTACCTGCTGTGTTGCAGCGGATTTGTACAGAACGGCCCGATCCTCCTCTTCTTGGGTCCCTCTTCTGTGCTCCTGGCCCCTACCTCCTGTCGAATGCCCCCACAGCAAGCAGTTTGTTATGGGGGCCAATTAGACGCGGTGCTGCCGTTCGACCCATCCCCTCTCCTCCAATGGCACCGCTTCTGTGTCTCAGCCAATCAGGAGGGAGAGTCCCGGACGGCCGAGGGACTCGTGGACATCACTGGACATAGAGGGGGCTCAGGTAAGTATTAGGGGGGCTGATTCACACAGAAGGCTTTTTAGCTTAATGCATAGATTGCATTAAGATAAAAAAAAACTCTGACTTTAAAACCACTTTAAAGCAATGTTTTTTTCCTTTTTGGATAAAGGTTTTACATAAACAAAAAAAAGCTAACCATTGTAAGCAACCGTCTAACTGTCACTTTTGTTGGACATCATGGTCTGTTAAAGAGGAAGTAAACCCTGATGTGTTTTATTTCCTCTGTCGTTCCCTGCAAAGTAAAAGCTTAACCGGTTCCCGACCGGCGCACGACGATATACGTCGGCAGAATGGCACGGACAGGCAGGAGGGCGTATATATATGTCCCTCCTTAATGCCGTCCGTGCCATCGGGAGCGCGCCCGATGGCTCCCGCGCTGGTCGGGACCCCCGTGAGGCCGGTCGCAGGTCCTGTGGACTCGATCGCCGCGGGACACCCGCGATCGTCTCAGGGGAAGGCAGAATGGGGAGATGCGGAAATAGACAGCATCTCCCCGTTCTGCCTAGCAACTAGTGACGCCGATCTCTGCTCCCTGTGATTGGAGCAGAGATCAGCATTCACTAGCTGACAGCCACGCCCCCCCCCCCCAAAGTAAGAAACACACCCCTAGGCATACTTAACCCCTACACTGCCACCCCCTGGTTAACCCTTTCATTGCCAGTGTCATTTATACAGGAATCAATGCATTTAAATAGCATTGATTGCTGTATAAATGACAATGGTCCCAAAAATGTGTCAAAAGTGTCCGCCATAATGTCGCAGTCACAAAAAAAAAAAATAAAAAAAAATAAAAAAAAAAAATCGCTGATCGCCGCCATTACTAATAAAAAAAATTATTAATAAAAATCCTATAAAACTATCCCCTATCTTGTAGACGCTATAACTTCTGCACAAACAAATCAATAATCGCTTATTGCAATTTTTTTTACCAAAAATATGTAGAAGAATACGTATCGGCCTAAACTGAGGCAAAAAAAAGTTTTTATATATTTTTGGGGGATATTTATTATAGCCAAAAATAAAAAAAATAATGCTTTTTTTTTTCAAAATTGTCGCTCTTTTTTTGTTTATAGCGCAAAAAATAAAAACCGCAGGGGCGATCCAATACCACCAAAAGAAAGCTCTATTTGTGGGGGGGAAAAAAAAGCGTCAATTTTGTTTGGGAGACAGGTCGCAAGACCGCGCAATTGTCAGTTAAATCGACGCAGTGCAGAATCGCAAAAAGGGGCCTGGTCCTTTGGCTGCAAATTGGTCCGGTCTGAAAGTGGATAATAAGTGATGCATACTAGCCCATTATGTGGCACTTACCTGCAATCGAAGCCTGTGCTGTCCCTGCTGGTGGAAGCATCCATCTTCTGCCCTCTTCCTTCCGGGGTCGCAGACTCTGGCTCTGTGACTGGCCAGAGCTGAGTGCGGGAGCAGTCAGTCACGGCACATATGAGTGAAGAAACCACACAGAGGTCCGTTTCTTCACAGTGCATGCGCTGATGACATCATCGGCGCACTACAAGGTAAATATCTCCTAAACGTTATAGGTAGTGGAAATATCTCCTAAACGTTTAGGAGATATTTCCACTACCTATAGGTAAGCCTTATTCTAGGCTTACCTATAGATAAAAAGTGACGCAGGAGGGTTACAACCACTTTAAGGAAAATGTAAAGATAACAGACTTACTGGCCAGATCACCAGGTGAAAATAAAGGCAACCAAGTATAAAAATGAATGAAAACCACCATATTTAAAGGATAAGGTCACCTTTTCTGGCAGAATTTCACTTTTCATAATAAATAGAAGAGTTTTCCAATGCCATTCCTGACCCAGCCCTCCCAATGTGATTTTCTTTCACTTACATCATTCATATGATATTTAGAATCTTTTCAGTTTTGTTGTATCTTTGAATGGAGTTTCAGATTGCATAAATTCCTGTAGTTTGTATCAGCATTCACTTCCTGTTAGGTCATCTCCCAGAAGCCTTAACTTCCTTGTTGCACCACAGAAGAGGGTGTTATAGGGAGTGTTCACCACTCTGGACCACACCTCCCTTATTACTATACTACCTTCCACCCACTTCCTATACAATCTGATTGTCCAATCCCTTTAGATCTCCCATCAGCTATATAGTACAAGAGCTTGTCTGATTGGATACAAATTGAATGGATTGTTCAGGTGTGTCCTCTATTCCACAGTTCTGGTAAATCTAAAGGAAAATGTACAGAGATTGTACAATCAGATTGCATAGTGTATGACCAGCTTATTACAAGTACCTAGGAGGCAGTGGACAGATACACAGTTGTCAGGCCTTGTTCACATCTCCACATAGACTCGCATTCCAGCATGTGTTTCTTTTGGGTGTTTTGGAGTGTTTTCACTCATCACACATATGGGCTGCCCTATGTGCAACAATCACCCCAGAGAATCTCCATAACTGGAGAGGAGCATGGTACATTACCGCAGTTTTCAGTGCATTTACCGCACTTGGGGAGCCTTTAACATGTATGACAACACAAGCAAGATGCACATTTGCAGAATTTCCAAAACACATGACAAAGCGTTTTCTGTGCAGTTTGCCATACATTTGGACACACACAGATGCGAATGGAGCCTCATTGTTCTTGTGTAAACAAACCAATTTCACTGTAAGGCCTCATTCACATTTAGAGTAGTGGGGGTGCATGTTTTTTGGCTTGTTTTTCCAGTGACACTTTTAGGGCAGCCCAGTGATTTCAATGGGCTGTGCTACACCTGGCAAAGTAGCTCATGGGACATTTTTGTAAATTTTTTACTGCATTTGTCACCTGTTTTTTCATGTGGTAAAATGTGTGTTTGTTTCTGTGTTTGGTTTGTCGTTTAATGACACTGTAAAACTAATGACACTGAAAGCGCAACTAGGTAATCTTAGGTGTATAAATGTGCCCATACACTATACAATCTGATTGTACAGGGATTGTACAATCTCCTTTAGATTTACCAAAACTATATATTAGGAGAACACACCATCTATCCGATCACTCTGTATCCAATCAGGCAGGCTATTGCACTACATCAGGGGTGTCCTGTGGGCTGCATGTGGCCCCAGGGAATTTAGCATTCACCCTGAGCCCATCTGAAGGGACACTGGGGAAGTCAGGCAAATTCACACATGGAGGAATGCCAGGAGTGCTGTGAAAACTTAGTTGATGGGTGAAGGTGTGCTAATGAGGAAACTTCTTCCTGGGTCATACTGGCTTGACTGTCCTGTGTTTATACCAGGAAGTTTCTGAAATGATCTGCAAACTACAGCCATGGATGGAGGTAGGCCTTGTCTTCAAAACCAAAGAAAACTTGTATTTTTGTGCAACAGAGGAATATTACTGGTATATTGGTACATAGGGGAGCAGGATTTTAGGAATTTTAAATTTTTTTATAAGATTTCAAGCACATCATCCGTTTATTACAAAGCAGATAAACCTCTCGCATCCACCTTCCATTCCCAAAGAATTTTTGTACAAGTCATTCTGAATTGAGAAAGTTTGTCGGCTGACCAGCAAAATTGTCTTCAAGAAAAATACAGCAAGTCCAGATACCTTGATTTATTGATTGACCTGGATGAATGAGAACCTTCACAGACATCCACCTCCACAGTCCAAGGAACTTGCATGGTACAGAGAGAAAAGCTGCACTCTAGATATAAATCTTCAATGTTCTCATTAATCCATGAATCAGTATTTATACTATTATTACCAAACTCGCTCATCCATGTTTTTATGGACCTTGCTTTGTGCACAGGTGTGCAGTCATGTTGGAACAGGAAGGGGCCATCCCCAAACTGTTACCACAAAGTTGGGAGCATGAAATTGTCCAAAATGTCTTGGTATGCTGATGCCTTAAGAGTTCCCTTCACTGGAACTAAGGTGCCAAGCCCAACCCCTGAAAAACAACCCCACACCTTAATCCCTGCTCCACCAAATGATTTGGACTAGTGCACAAAGCAAGGTCCATAAAGACATGGATGAGCGAGTTTAGAGTGGAGAAACTTGACTGGCATGCACAGAGTCCTGGCCTCAACCCCATAGAATACCTTTGGGAGGAATTAGAGCGGAAACTGCGAGCCAGGCCTTCTCGTCCAACATCAGTGCCTGACCTCACAAATACACTTCTGGAAGAATGGTTAAACAATCCTATAGACACACTCCTAAACCTTGTGGACAGCCTTCCCAGAAGAGTTGAAGCTGGCTGGGATGCCATTAAAGTTCATGTGCGTGTAAAGGCAGGTGTCCCCAATACTTTTGGAAAAAGAGTATACAGTTGTGCTCATAAGTTTATATACCGAAAGTTTACAACAGAATTTATGATTTCTTGGCCATTTTTCAGAGAATATGAATGATAACACAAAAACTTTTTGTTCACTCATGCTTAGTGTTTGGCTGAAACCATTTATTATCAATCAACTGTGTTTACTCTTTTTAAATCATAATGGCAACAGAAACTACCCAAATGACCCTGATCAAAAGTTTACATACCCTGGTGATTTTGGCCTGATAACATACACACAAGTTGACACAAAGGGGTTTGCATGGCTATTAAGGCTGGGTTCACACTGGTGCGACACGACAGCCGTCCTACTTTGGATCCAACTTTGCCCTGCGACTTGAAGCCGACATACATCCGACTTTCAATGAACAGGGATCCGACTTGGATCCCGCCAATACCAGGCACTGTGTTTGGTATGAATCTTGAGGGGGAAATCCACACCAAATTTTAAATAAAAAAAGGCATGGGTTCCCCCTCCATGAGCATACCAGGCCCTTGGGTCTGGTATGGATTTTAAGGGGAACCCCCTACACCGAATGAATGGTGTGGGGGTCCCCCCAAAATCCATACCAGACCCTTATCTGAGCATGCAGCTTGGTTGGTCAGGAAAAGGGGTGGGGGCGAGCGATCGCCCCCCCTCCGAAACCATACCAGGCCGCATGCCCTCAACATAGGGGGGTGGGTGCTTTGGGGCAGAGGGGCCCCCTTTCACCCCAAAGCACCTTGTCCCCATGTTGATGAGGACAAGGGCCTCTTCCCGACAACCCTGGCCGTTGGTTGTCGGGGTCTGCGGACGGGGGGCTCATCGGAATCCGGGAGCCCCCTTTAATAAGGGGGCCCCCAGATCCTGGACCCCCACCCTATGTGAATAAGTATGGGGTACTTCATTCACCTGGGGAAAAAAGTGTCAATAAAAAAAACACACTAGACAGGTTTATAAAGTAATTTATTAGGCAGCTCCGACTTCGGGGGTCTCTTCTGATTCTCCGTACTTTCCGGTTCTTCTCCCGCTCTCCGGCCTCTTTTCCCGTTCTCCGGTTCTTCTCCGCGATCTCCGGCCTCTTCTGCTGGGCTCCTCCACTATCTTCTTCCAGCTCTTTTACTAGCGGTGGCCCGGTCTTCTTCCCTCTTCTGTTCTTCCGATGTTGACACGACACTCTCTCACGCTGTAATGCTGTGTAAGTGATGCGCAACGACTTGCATAGGCAGGGGGCGTGGTCACCGGGTGATGTCATCCATTGACCCCGCCCCCTTATGGCGTCGCCACCCGGGGCATGATGGGACGGCAATGTCATATGGGGGCAGGGAGCGCGGAGAAGAACCGGAGCCCGGGAGAAGAACCGGAGCTCGGGAGAAGAGACCGGAGCTCGGGAGAAGAGACCGGAGCTCGGGAGAAGAGACCGGAGCTCGGGAGAAGAGGCCGGAGCCCGGGAGAAGAGGCCGGAGAGCGGGAGAAGAACCGGAAAGCATGGAGAAGTCGGAAGAGACCCCCGGAGTCGGAAGAAGACCCCTCGGAGCTGCCTAATAAATTACTTTATAAACCTGTCTAGTGTGTTTTTTTTTTTGACAATTTTTTTCCCCAGGTGAATGGGTATGGGTACGATGGGTACATAAGGTTGGAGGCCAGGATCTGGGGGGCCCCCTTATTAAAGGGGGCTCCCAGATTCCGATGAGCCCCCCCCACCCACAGACCCCGACAACCAACGGCCAGGGTTGTCGGGAAGAGGCCTTTGTCCTTATCAACATAGGGACAAGGTGCTTTGGGGTGGAAGGGGGGCCGCAGGGCACTCCCCCTCCCCCAAAGCACCCACCCCCCATGTTGAGGGTATGTGGCCTGGTACAGTTCAGGAGGGGGCGCTCGCTCATCCCCACCCATTTTCCTGACCGGCCGGGCTGCCTGCTCAGACAAGGGTCTGGTATGGATTTTGGGGGGACCCCCACGCCGTTTTATTCAGCGTAGGGGGTTCCCCTTAAACCCAAGGGCCTGGTATGCTCTTGGAGGGGAAACCCATGCCGTTTTTTTTTATTTAAAATTTGGTGTGGAGTTCCCCCTCAAGATCATCAGAGCACAAGTCGCATGTCAAAATCAGATCATGCAAGACGGCGGTCCGACTTTGATCCGACTTCAATGATAGTCAACGGACTGAAGTAGGATCAAAGTCGGACCAAAGTAGTACAGGGAGCATTTTCAAAGTCGGACCGACTTATGTCGGATCAGTTAAGATGGCTCCCATAGGGAAACATTGATTTTCACACGTCATGTGACATGAGCTCCCAATGTTGGAGCGTTTGTCGCACCAGTGTGAACCCAGCCTAAAGGTAACCATCCTCAACTGTGATCTGTTTGCTTGTAATTAGTGTGTGTGTGTGTGTGTGTGTGTGTGTGTGTGTGTGTGTGTGTGTGTGTGTGTGTATAAAAGGTCAATGAGTTTCTGGACCCTTGCATCTTTTATCCAGTGCTGTACTGACATTTCTGGATTCTGAGTCATGGGGAAAGCAAAAGAATTGTCAAAGGTTCTGTGGGAAAAGGTAGTTGAACTGCATAAAACAGAAAAGGGATATAAAAAGATATTCAAGGAATTGAGAATGCCAATCTGCAGTGTTCAAACTCGAATCAAGAAGTGGAAAATGAGGGGTTCTGTTGAAACCAAACCACGGTCAGGTAGATCAACTAAAATTTCAGCCACAACTGCCAGGAAAATTGTTTGGGATGCAAAGAAACCCCCACAAATAACGTGAAAAACAGGACTCTCTGAAAACATGTGGCGTGGCTGTTTAACTGCTTGCTGGCCGCCGGCTGTCTATTGACGGCCAGGCGGTGCAGCTCTCGTGGCAGGAGGGCGTCATATGATGCCCTCGCCTCTTTGGCCTACCAGGGGGTTCGCGTGCGCCGCCAGTGGGACGCGCGCGCCTGCCATGTTACTGGTGACTCGGTGCGCATGCCCGGCAGCTGCGATGTGGATCCGTGTATGTAAACGCACAGATCCACGGTCCTGTGAGAGTAGAGAGGAGACCGCAAAAGGCCGCCGCCATTACTAGTGAGAGGAGAGGAGACCGCAAAAGGCCGCCGCCATTACTAGTAAAAAAAATAATAATAATAAAAATGCAATAAATCTATCCCCTATTTTGTAGGCACTATAACTTTTGCGCAAAACCAATCAATATATGCTTATTGCAATTTTTTTTACCAAAAATTTGTAGAAAAATACATATCGCCCTAAACTGAGGAAAAAAACATTTTAAAAGAAAAAAAAAAGGATATTATAGCAAACTTGCTGCTCTTCCTTTGTTTATAGCGCAAAAAATAAAAACCGCAGTGATCAAATACCACCAAAAGAAAGCTCTATTTGTGGGAAAAAAAGGACGCCAATTTTGTTTGGGAGCCACGTCGTACGACCCCGCAATTGTCATTGAAAGTGTGACAGCGCTGAAAGCTGAAAAATGGCTTGGTCAGGAAGGGGGTGAAAATGCACTGGTATTGAGATGGTTAAAGATGCACAATAAGGAGGCACTTGAAGAAAGATGGGCTGCATTGTCAAGTCGCCAGAAGAAAGCCATTACTGCGCAAATGCCACAAAGTATCCTGCTTACAATACACCAAACAGCACAGAGACAAGCCTCAATCTTCTGCCACAAATTAATTTAGAGTAATGAGACCAAAATTTTGCTTTTTGGTCACAACCATAAACACTATATTTGGAGAGGAGTCAACGAGGCCTATGATGAAAGGTACACCATTCCTACTGTGAAAGACAGAGCTGGATGGCTGATGTTTTGGGGATGTGTGAGCTACAAAGGCACAGGAAATTTTGTCGAAATAGATGGCAAGATGAATGCAGTATATTATCAAAAAATATTGGAGGAACATTTGCATTCATCAGCCAGGAAGCTGCACATGGGACGTACGTGGACATTCCAACATGACAATGACCCAAAACACGAGGCCAAGTCGACCTGTCATTTGCTACAGCAGAATAAAGTGAAGGTTCTGGAGTGGCCATCTCAGTCTCCTGACCTCAATATTATTGAGCCACTCTGGGGAGTATGGATGGGCGAACATTTCGGCCCGAGCACAAGTTCGGGCCAAACTTTAGCTGTTTGGATGTTCGATTATTTGTTCGGCACCCCGAACCGACCACACTGCATTGCGGTGCGGAACAGTGCATTGCAAACCCTGATTGGCTGAAGCAGTGAAAGCTTCAGCCAATCAGGGCACAGAATCATGTTCGGACACTGTCATCATGACTTTATCAATTCATGGCTTATTCCCGCCCCACAGTATAAAAGTCTTCTTTCAACGGCAGCCATTTTCAGTGTGATTTTGGCGTGGAGAGAGATAGAACAGGGCTATGTTAAGTGCTATCAGTTAGTTTGTGTGCTATACTGTGCTATTTTGCTTCAATTGTCTGTGTAGAATATTAGTTTAGTGTCAGTCTAGGGATAGTGTGAGTGTAGTGAGGGGAACCATCATTCAGCTTTGCATAGTGTCCAGCTACAGTAGGGACAGCTTAGATAGTTTCACTGTAGTGTAGTGAGACCGTGTCAAAACCTTGTTTTTAACCAGAAGGACTGGTCTTTGGAAACCTCTAAATCATTTTAATGTCATGTTTGTAATGTTTAAGTGTTTTTTGGCAGGACGCTGCCCAGAGTGTTTAACAGGCCTATTATTTGTGTATGAGGGATCAAATACTTATTTGGTTGCTAGTATTCCCAGAGGTTATTACAAGGTTTAATATACATAATAGTTTTGTGTTCCAGGAGGGTCTTTGATACATTGTGACATCAGGGACGTTATAACATTTTTCTAGGGTAATACATGGATTGGTGAAGCTAACTTTTGATCAAAACATGCTATGTGAATAATTCCTTTTGCCACTGACATCTCTTGCGCAGGGGAAGTCAGGTGCACAATGTGGATATTTTGGCGTTTTGCCAACAATGCTAATATCTCACCAACCGTAATAGATAGTAGGGAATTGTTTGCGGCATTAGTATTACAGCAATTGAAAGTACTGTTTAAACCTGTTGGCATTTTGCCAAGAATAACATTTTTAAATTTCAAGAAGCTTTAACTGTTAAATGTGTCAGAAGTACTATTGAATTTGGAACTGGTGAAAGATTTGTGGTTTGCCCTAAGTCATTGACTGTATGTTCTCCAGCTGATGTGTATCAATAGAGTGATAAGATAAAGTATAAGAATTGTAAACATGGGAAATCTGCCGGAAAGGGAGGTTCGGAAGGTAAGCCGGATCAGCCCACTCCTTTAGATTTCGTGTCTGGAAACTATGGAAAACATTATACTGAACCCTTCTGGAAAAACATATTAACCAGAGCACATGCTCTACAAATTGCGGGGCTAATTGAATGCGGACCATGTTCTGCAGAGGAATGGGAGGAGGTCACTAAAATCTGTGGCCAACATAAACAGTATAATTATCCACCGTTTCCTTATGATAAAGAATATATGACTGAATAATATTAAAAGAGACCGATCGGTGTTCCTCTGTACTGGGAACACACCATCGGTCTCCTCTCCTCTGACAGGACGTAGATCTGTGTGTTTACACACAGAGATCCACGTTCCTGCTGTGTTCCTGGGCAATCGCGGGTGCCGGCGGACATCGCAGCCGCCGGGTACGCACACCGGGTCCTGAGTGACGTCATATTACTATGGGCGGGTAGGGAAGTGGTTAATAAAAAGTAACTTTCAAGGCGGTGCCTCTGAGCGGGTGACAGATGGAGAGAAGCGGGTGCAGTTAGACCCTGTGACTGTCACCTTTGGCGTATAGACTGTAAGCCAATTTGACTGTTGTATCAAAATTAGATATCGTGTTCAGTCTGGTAGTAGTCTGAATAAAGATGTTGATTTTTATACAGATTTTTGAAAATTCTACAATATTTTGATGTTTTTATACATGCTTAATTTTGTTGGTAAATAAAACTAAGTTGCATCTGTTAGACCCCTTTCACACTAAGGCAGTTTTCAAGTGTTTTAGCTCTAGAAATAGGCTGGCCATACACTATACAATTTTCTTGTTTAACTTTCCTTTAGATTTACCAAAACCATATAATCTGAGGTCAAAACTAAACACTTTCAATTTGTATGCAATCAGACAGGCCCTTTCAATACATAGTTGAAGGTAAATCTAAAGCAAATTGAATAGGAAAATTGTATAGTGTATGGCCACTTGGCCAGCCATAGCCTCTAAAAAGCACCTGAAAACTGCTTCTCATTCAGTGCAATGAGTACTTTCACACTGGGGCGGTGCGCTTTCGGGACATTAGAAAAAGTCCTGCAAGCAGCATCTTTGGGGCGGCTTGGGAGTGCTATAAATAGAGCTCCTAAAATGCCCCTGGCTATTGAAATTAATGGGCAGCGCTTCCAAAGCACCTTAAAAGCACCGCAAAAATTAACTTTTTTCCTTTTAAAAAAAAAAATGCCTCGCTAGCGCCTGAAAAGCGCTGCAGTGTGAAAGGGGTCTTACATGGCTTTGGTTCACAAGGAAATTCGAATAAGTCTAATATTTTCCATTTACTTTTTAAAGCTGCTACTTTGGCAAAGTTTCCTGGGACTTCAAAAGGTGTAATCAGTGATGCTGTTAAGACAAAAATTTGCGGAGTTGAAATATCGCCTGAAGGAAACATCAGGAACCTCAGCAGAATACCACAAATTTTATGTCATTAATGTAATTTACCACAGTTAACACCACTTTCTTTTCTGTGTGTTGTAGTTTTTTTGTATATTTACATGAGAATAAAGTTTTGTGTGTATTGTATAGGGATGGGCCCGGTGTTTGATTCGAACCCATGTTCGAATCGAACATCGGCCGTTCGTCCGCTCGTCGAGCCCAGAACTATGTGGGCCGTTCGCATCAAATTTGTGTGATGCGAACGGCCCACAATGCACTGCGCCAGTCGCAGTGCATTGCTGGCTGATGATTGGCCAAAAATGCACTGTGACCCGCATGCTTGGCCAATCATAGAGCCAGCGGCGAGGAAAGCAATAATTGGCCACAGGCAGGATGCCTGTGGCCAATTATAGCTCGGGGGTTTAGTACACGCCCCACACTATATAAGACCGCCGCGCCGACGGCCTCATGTAGTGTGTTCCGGCATTAGGAACATGACGGTGTCAGTGACATTATTCATTCTGCTGAGTCTGACATTATCTGCTGTGATTCTGGGGATTAGTGTAGTGTGTGCGTGCTGTTAGTACAGCATTGCAGTATCACATTAAACCACCTTTACCCTTCTGGCCTGTTGTGTCATCTATGGCAGCCATCTGCGGCTAATGAATTGCTGGCTCCCGTAATACAGAGAACAGTCATTCATTGAAAGTCATTGATAAAAAAAAAAAAGTAATTGATAAAAAAAAATTAAAAAAAACAAAAAAAAAAAAAGTGTGGGGGTCCCCCCAAATTCAATTACCAGGCCCTTCAGGTCTGCTATGGATAATAAGGGGAACCCTGGCCAAAAAAAAAAAATGGCGTGGGGTCCCCCTCAAAATCCATACCAGACCCTTATCCGAGCACGCAACCTGGCAGGCCGCAGGAAAAGAGGGGGGGACGAGAGCGGGCCCCCCCTCCCTCCTGAACCGTACCAGGCCACATGCCCTCAACATTGGGAGGGTGCTTTGGGGGTCTGTGACCCCTCAAAGCACCTTGTCCCCATGTTGATGAGGACAAGGGCCTCTTCCCCACAACCCTGGCCATTGGTTGTGGGGGTCTGCGGGCGGGGGGCTTATCGGAATCTGGAAGCCCCCTTTAACAAGGGGACCCCCAGATTCCGCCCCCCCGTGTGTAATGGTAAAGGGGTAGAAAAGTACCCCTACCATTTCACCAAAAAAGTGACAAAAATGGTAAAAATGACAGGAGACTTCCCTATGGCTTTCCCCATGATGTCAGAGGGGGGCGGGGTCACCAGGTGGCCCCACCCTCCGTTATAAAAGACCTGTCAGATGCAGCGAAGCCTCACACAGCGGGAGCCTCCCATTGTGCGGAGCGGCCCAAGAAGAGACGCCGACGCCATGGAAGAAGATGCCGGACGAGAAGACCAGAGCAAGAAGAAGCGGATCGGAGGAAGAAGAAGATGGAAGAAGATGCCGGAAGGAGAAGATGAAGAAACCAAAGGATGAAGAAAGGAAGAAGGAAGAAGACCGGAAGAAAGAAGATGAAAGAAGATTTTAATAAAGGAATTGTCAAAGACCGTCTCCTGTCATTTTTACAATTTTTGTCACTTTTTTGGTGAAATGGTAGGGGTACTTTTGTACCCCCTTACCATTTCACACAGGGGGGGGCCGGGATCTGGGGGTCCCCTTGTTAAAGGGGGATTTCAGATTCCGATAAGCCCCCCGCCCGCAGACCCCCACAACCAATGGCCAGGGTTGTGGGGAAGAGGCCCTTGTTTTCATCAACATGGGGACAAGGTGCTTTGAGGGGTCACAGACCCCCAAAGCATCCTCCCAATGTTGAGGGCATGTGGCCTGGTATGGTTCAGGAGGGAGGGGGGCGCTCTCTCGTCCCCCCTCTTTTCCTGCGGCCTGCCAGGTTGCGTGCTTGGATAAGGGTCTGGTATGAATTTTGAGGGGGACCCCACGCCATTTTTTTTTTTTTTGGCCAGGGTTCCCCTTAATATCCATAGCAGACCTGAAGGGCCTGGTAATTGAATTTGGGGGGACCCCCACGCTTTTTTTTTTTTTTTTTTTTTCATCAATTACTTTTTTTTTTTTATCAATTACTTTCAATGAATGACTGTTCTCTGTATTACGGGAGCCAGCAATTCATTAGCCGCAAGTGATTTTAAATAGCTTTTTTTCCTGCAAAAATGAAACTTTGTGCAGGGACAGTTCTAAGCACGGGAAACATGCGCCCCTTCACAGGCATACTATAGACACCCCCCAGGTACTTTTATTGTTTCACATTAAGCATTATTAAAATCACTGTTCCTGAAAAAACGTCCGTTTTAAAAAAAAAAATTTGCATTGATACATGTCCCCTGGGGCAGGACCCAGGTCCCCAAACACTTTTTATGACAATAACATGCATATTAGCCTTTAAAATTAGCACTTTTGATTTTGAACGTTTGCGTCCATTGTAATTAATAGGGTTTTAATGTTCGCGCAAACTTTAGGTCCGTTCGCAGATTCTGGTGCGAACCGAACCCGGGGGTGTTCGGCTCATCCCTAGTATTGCACTGTGTTATTGTTTTTTCCACATCCAGAAAGTATTTTGGAATTCAATGGGTATACATTTGGCTTATATTTGAAATGCATTAGAAATTTATTTTGAAAACGATCAGAAATGTTTGCTGGTTTTATAGGCCTACAATATATAAATTACAATATATACAGTAAATGCATTTTAGAATGTAATAGGAATGTATTTTTTTTATTTTTGCATTCAGAAGTATGTTTACTGCGGTTCACATCTACACGGCTTCAAAGTCACGTGACTTTGATAGCCGACAGCCTGCGTGACTTCATTGCAGCTTGCTTGCAACTTCATTAACAAAAATCAAGTCATGATGAAGTCGCCATAAAGTAGTGTAGGAACTTCTGAGTTGCACCGATTTATAGTGGTTCCATTGCCGTTAATTGGGCGTGACTTGTCATGCGTCTTTGAACTCTCAAGTCACATTACAGGTCACCACAGTATGAACCGGCACTTAACATACATTTCAGAATATATTCACAGCATATTTCACAATGCATTACAAAATGCCCTTTGCAATATATTTATGGCTGCGGAAATGTATTACTAAATGGATTCAGAAGTACATTTAACATATATTTCTGAATATATTTGTAGTATATTTCACAATGCATTCCAAATTATATTTCAGCATGTATTCAGAATATATTCAACAATATATTCACAAATATATTGAAATATTTTTATTGAAATATATTGAATATGGCCAAAATTGTAGTATTTCAAATATATGTCAATATATTTTGGAAAAATATAATAAGAATGTGTTTTTTTTTAAATATATTTAAAATCATTTTTTCTTCCATGTGGGCTGGGCCAGCGTTTGGCCCTCACCACTATCAAATGTCAGGTTTCTGCCCTTTCTATCATGTTTTCAGAGGCCTTTGGCCTCACACTCCTTGATTAAGACCTAATCAGGTTCTATCTGTGCTTCAGAAATGGCCTTTTGAGCCCATTAGAGACATTCATCTCTCTTGTATCCATTACCTCTTTGAGGAAAGTGTCTAAGCTGGCAGCCTCATCTTGCAAGGAATCCTTTTATTTTGCACAAGGAGAAGGTCTCCTGAGGCCTAGGGCTTCCTCCTTGCCTAGCATATTGCCCCGTTTGCATTGCCTTCCCTGCCTGTGTTTGCTTGACCAGCACAAGGATAACATTTAAAGAAAATACATTTAAAATGTAATGAATTGCCCTTTCCCAGCCTGCAATCCAACGCCATCCATTTGCTGTTGCCTGCCTTTATCCCATGTTGTGGAAGGGTGATAAGCCAAGTAACTATTTTACATCTCCTGCTAAGCCTCCAGTACCATAACCGTAATGAAATATTACAAATATGTAGACTCATTTCCTCCTCCTCAATGCCAGCCTCCCAACCTATATCCTTAGCCTCGTATTCCAATGTGGTCAGTAATCATGTGGTTTAGAAACTGCTTGTGAGTGATGCCTGAATACAAACCTGGTTGTTGTGATTTTAGGGATCAGAAGATTGGAAGCATGTTAGTCATCAGAGTCCTGTCACTTTCAGAAAATATTCCAAAAAGGTTAATACACAGCACCAATGGCACCTGCTGCTGTGTCTGAGCCAATAAGGAGAAAGAGAGCGGAAAGAGCCTCTGCTTTCATGCACATTGCTGGATCGAGATCAGACACAGGTATGTATTGGTGGAAGGGGGGGAGGACCTGTTTACTGAAGGTTTTTATGCATGAGGGTAAAAAAACGTTAGCCTTTGCAGGTAAAACAACCAAAAAATCAAGTATTTAAATGATTTCTTGCAACTTGCAGGAGATGTTTGGCTAATCAATTCCCTAGCAGAGCCCCTCCCTCTTGTCATTTTCTCTAGAAGTATCTAATTAGTGTCTGTGATTGCCAAACTTTTCCACCCCTCCCTTCATCTTCCAACATAAGTTTGAATGTAGCTGCCAGTAGAGAAGTGATAGGGAATACTACAGAATGCAATTTAAGTGAGCTCTAAGTCTGCTGGGACTGTTGACATCACATCCAAGATTGTAGTGCCCAGGAGCAGTGTCAGAGATTTTGGATGCCTAAAAAGTGGAGGCTTTTACAGGTATATAATATGCCTAAAGTATGCTAGCTACATTAAACTATTGTAGTGCAACCCCTGCAGGAGCCGCTTGGTAATTTGGGTTCTCTGCTCTGCACTAGGTATGGGCCCGGTGTTCGATTCGAACCCATGTTCGAATCGAGCACCGGGCGTTCGCTCGCTTGGCGAGCCCAGAACTATTGGGGCCGCTCGCATCAAATTCGTGTGATGCGAGCGGCCCCGCAATGCATTGCGCTAGTCGCAGTGCAATGCTGGCTGATGATTGGCCAAGCATGCACTGTGACCCCGCATGCTTGGCCAATCACAGCGCCGGCAGCGAGGAGAGCCATAATTGGCTACAGGCAGGATGCCTGTAGCCAATTATAGCTCAGGGGCTTTAGTACACGCCCCATGGTATAAGAGGCCGCCGCGCCGGCGGCCTCGCATATTATGTTTCAATCAGTGTCAGCGTGTCAGTGTGCTGCTGACAATATGTGCTCTATTTCTGGGGATATGTGTGTGCATGCTGTTAGAACAGCATTGCAGTATCACATCTGGGGGGTGTCTATAGGTGGCCTGTGAAGGGGGGCAGGTTTCCTGTGCTTAGAACTTTCCCTGCAAAAAAGTGTCATTTTTGCAGGAAAAAAGCTATTTAAAAGCACTCGCGGCTAATGAATTGATGGCTCCTGTAACACAGAGAACTGTCATTCATTAATAAAAAAAAAAAAAAAAAGCGTAGGGGTCCCCCCTAATTCAATAACCAGACCCTTCAGGTCTGGGATGGATATTAAGGGGAACCCCAGCCAAAAAAAAAAATGGCGTAGGGTCCCCCTCAAAATCCATACCAGACCCTTGAGGTCTGGTATGGATTTTAAGGGGAACCCTAGCCAAAAAAAATGGCGTGGGGTCCCCCTCAAAATCCATACCAGACCCTTATCCGAGCACGCAACCTGGCAGGCCGCAGGAAAAGAGGGGGGGACAAGAGCGGCCCCCCCTCCTGCCTGAACCGTACCAGGCCACATGCCCTCAACATTGGGAGGATGCTTTGGGGGTCTAAGACCCCCAAAGCACCTTGTCCCCATGTTGATGAGGACAAGGGCCTCTTCCCCACAACCCTGGCCATTGGTTGTGGGGGCCTGCGGGTGGGGGGCTTATCGGAATCTGGAAGCCCCCTTTAACAAGGGGACCCCCAGATCCCGCCCCCCCCCTGTGTGAAATGGTAAGGGGGTACAAAAGTACCCCTACCATTTCACCAAAAAAGTGGCAAAAATGGTAAAAATGACAGGAGACGGTCTTTGACAATTCCTTTATTAAAATCTTCTTTCTTCTTTCGTCATCCTTCAGTTTCTTCATCTTCTCCTTCCGTCATCTTCTTCCATCCTCTTCCATCTTCTTCTTCCTCCGATCCGCTTCTTCTTGCGCTGGTCTTCTCGTCCTTCTCGTCCGGCATCTTCTTCCGTCGGCGTCGGTGTCGGTGTCGGTGTCCGTGTCTCTTCTTGGGCCGCTCCGCGCAATGGGAGGCTCCCGCTGTGTGAGGCTCCGCTCCGTCTGACAGGTCTTTTATAACGGAGGGCACCTGGTGACCCCGCCCCCTCTGACGCACGGGGACGTCATGGGGAATTCCATGATGGCTTTCCCCATGATGTCAGAGGGGGGCGGGGTCACCAGGTGCCCTCCGTTATAAAAGACCTGTCAGACGGAGCCGAGCCTCACACAGCGGGAGCCTCCCATTGCGCGGAGCGGCCCAAGAAGAGACAGAGACACCGACACCGACGCAGACGGAAGAAGATGCCGGACGAGAAGGACAAGAAGACCAGCGCAAGAAGAAGCGGATCGGAGGAAGAAGAAGATGGAAGAAGATGGAAGAAGATGATGGAAGGAGAAGATGAAGAAACCGAAGGATGAAGAAAGAAGAAAGAAGATTTTAATAAAGGAATTGTCAAAGACCGTCTCATTTTTACAATTTTTCCCACTTTTTTGGTGAAATGGTAGGGGTACTTTTGTACCCCCTTACCATTTCACACAGGGGGGGGGCGGCGGGCGGGATCTGGGGGTCCCCTTGTTAAAGCCCCCCACCCGCAGACCCCCACAACCAATGGCCAAGGTTGTGGGGAAGAGGCCCTTGTCCTCATCAACATGGGGACAAGGTGCTTTAGGGGTCTTAGACCCCCAAAGCATCCTCCCAATGTTGAGGGCATGTGGCCTGGTACGGTTCAGGCGGGAGGGGGGGCCGCTCTCGTCCCCCCTCTTTTCCTGTGGCCTGCCAGGTTGCGTGCTCGGATAAGGGTCTGGTATGGATTTTTTAGGGGGACCCCACGCCATTTTTTTTGGCTAGGGTTCCCCTTAAAATCCATACCAGACCTCAAGGGTCTGGTATGGATTTTGAGGGGGACCCTACACCATTTTTTTTATTTTTTTTTTTGGCTGGGGTTCCCCTTAATATCCATCCCAGACCTGAAGGGCCTGGTTATTGAATTTGGGGGGACCCCTACGCTTTTTTTTTTTCATTTTTTTTTATTTTTTATCAATGACTTTTTTTTTTATGAATGAGTTTCAATGAATGACTGTTCTCTGTATTACGGGAGCCGTCAATACACATTAGCCGCGAGTGATTTTAAATAGCTTTTTTACTTTCAAAAATGACACTTTTTGCAGAGACAGTTCTAAACAAGGGAAACATGCGCCCCTTCACATGCATACTATAGACACCCCCCAGGTACAAAATTTAAAGGAATATTACACTTTTATTGTTTACATTTAAGCATTATTAAAATCACTGCTCCTGAAAAAACGGCCGTTTTTAAAACTTCTTTTTGCATTGATACATGTCCCCTGGGGCAGGACCCAGGTCCCCAAACACTTTTTATGACATTAACATGCATATTAGCCTTTAAAATTAGCACTTTTAATTTCGAACGTTCGCATCCATTAAAACTAATAGGGTTCTAAAGCTCGCACAGACTTTAGGTCCGTTTGCGGGTTCTGGTGCGAGCCGAACGGGGGGGGGTGTTCGGCTCATCCCTACTCTGCACCTTGACCCCAAGAACACCCCCAGCCTCCTGGCACACCTGGTTAAATGAAAATCACTACAAGCACTTGTAAGAAGAGTATAGATATCGTTAACTTGGCTGTGAATTGGCACCATGAAATAGACAAAAGTCAGATTAGTGGTAAATGATACGGGTTAGAATAAATAGTGGTTTAAGCATAAATAAACACACAGAAGGTTTGTTCCGACACAGTTTACTAGACAGCATAATCACTATTTAGAGGAAAAGAGATTTCATCTCCAAATACGGAGAGGTTTCTTCACAGTAAGTGCTGTGAAAATGCGGAATAGACTCCCTCCAGAGGTGGTTCTGGCCAGCTCAGTAGATTGCTTTAAAAAAGGCCTGGATTCTTTCCTAAATGTACATAATATAACTGGGTACTAACATTTATAGGTAAAGGTTATCCAGGGAAAATTGGATAACCTCTCGGGGGGATAAGGGAGGATTTTTTTTCCCCGGCTGTAGATGGACTTGTGTCTTTTTTCAGCCTGACTAACTATGTAACTATGCTCAGGTAACTTAGAATAGAGTTCTGTACGACTAGATTAATGCATGAATCAGCAATAAACAATACAAATGAGTGATTCTAAAGGTTTGCAGTTTTATTAATAACAAATATGTTATAATTATGCATTTCCCCGATCCTTTTCTTTTTGGGTTCCCCATTGGCTTACATAGAATGCATAAGGGTAAAAAAAAAACTTCTACCATTGAAATGTTAATAAATAGGATATGGTGCAATGTCCCATTAGAGGGACCTCTTAGCATAAGCAATAGATGAAGGTCTTCATGTAGCAGTTGTAAAGGGAAAGTCTTTAGTCCTAAATCTTCATGTGGCTAGAGTTGTGGCCCAGTTGTACCACTGTTACATAGTTAGGTTGGAAAAAGACACAAGTCCATCCAGTTCAGCCAAAAAAAAATAATACAATCCCATATACACAATCCTTCACACACAGTTGATCCAGAGAAAGGCAAAAAATCCCAGCAAAGCATGCTCCAATTTGCTACAGCAGGGGAAAAAAATCCTTCCTGATCTCCCGAAAGGCAATTGGATTTTCCCAAGATCCACTTTACCTATAAATGTTAGTACCCAGTTATATTATGTATATTTAGGAAATAATGCAGGCCTTTTTTTTTTTTTTTAAAGCATTTTCACAGCTCTTAATGTGAAGAAACCTTTCTGTATTTGGAGATGAAATCTTTTTTCCTCTAGACGTTAAGAGTGCCCCCTCTGTTCTCTGTGATGACCTTAAAGTGAATAACAACACCAAGTTCACTATATGGAACACTTATATATTTGTACATGTTGATCCCCCCTTAATCTCCTCTTCTCAAGAGGGAATAGATTCAGTTCCTCTAATCTTTCCTCATAGCTGAGAATCTTTCCTCATAGCTGAGAATCTTTCCTCATAGCATGAGAATAGTCCCAGTCAAGCCTGCAGGCAGCAATAGGTCTACTAAATAGCTGTATGGTCATTTCTTTTCTAAAGGTCTCAGTCTTGCTAACAGCAGATAAATCCTGACAGCAGCTGCTCACCAGTCCCAGTGATATTGCAGCTCACCACCTGGTCACACACAACGATTAGTCCACTCTCTGCTCTGCACCCAGGTTACTGTTGGCACGCCTGGACTCAGCACTCCGGATCCTGCTTAGGTCGCCATAATGCAGCAGTAGTGGTGCCTTATGGACAGCAATATACACTCTCTGGGCTCCATCATGGCAAGAGGAAGCTGTGTCCTCTACAACCTGAGAAAATGCAGCTATCCACACCCTCCTGGGAAATGCAATTAAAAAGCTCTTCATTACAGCAGTGCTGCCCTTGAAGTCACATGAAAAGACCCTCTCCCCACTGTACTGCTTATTTTTTTTGATTTGTTAAATCTTTCCCATGCACAAAAGGCACACCCTTTTTATTGGCAAAACTTTGAATATTAGGCTGGAAAATGGCCAGCATGTAAGATATTCCCACCAGTCTTTAATGGAGTTTGGATTTTAATTCTGGTTTTGTGGACTTTGCAAAGGAGAAATCCTCTGTCACAGTTGTTAAAGAAATACGTGATCCCATTGGAAGAATTCCCCTCTATTCCTGTCATGGTGGCAACTCAAAATTTTACATTTACCCTCACTTCCCAGTGACATTGATGATTAAGACAATTAGAAAAAGCGAATCTCCCTAATGGAGACATAGTAAACAATAAAAACTTGATAGTCTTTCTTACCACTCACACCACTATATCCACATCTAAAATAAAATGTGCCCTTAGTTATGCTTTAAAGTTTAATTCCAGGCAAATGTATTTCCTTTGGAGATGTCTCCAGACTTCATGTCCTTAAGACAGAGGTTCTAACAATTCCTTGTGATTTCCAAAACTTAAAAAGGAAAGAAGTCCTAGTTTGAATATTTGTTTAGATAAACTGTTATTGTGCAATATTGTGTAATGGGGTTATTTTACTAAAGGCAATGAGGCTATTCACTTTCCAAGGGAAGTTACACTTTGCAAGGGAAATTGCTCCAGAGTTTGGCAAAGGAGGTGAAGCTGTGCTGACTTCTACCTTCCAATCATGTGCAAATAAAAATGCAGTTTTAAAAATAAATTGACTTTCAAATGATTAAGTGTTCTTTGCAAAGTGAAATTTAAGCCCTGGGGCAAATTCTCTTGCAAAGTGCAACTTCCCTTACAAAATTAACCGCCTATTTGCCTTTAGTAAATCAATTCATTTGCACAATGTTATTGATTGGTTAAGATCTAATTTGTTACACTGGCATGTTTATTTCAGCTCAAACTATGTTTATTCTGAATGTAGAGTTCAACCCACATGTCCCTAGGTCTGCTGTTGTTTATCCTGTTAGTGAAGAATAAAAGGGAATATCCATTTTAAAGTATTTGTATTCTGAGTGGGTCAATACTAGATGGTTACTCTGTGTAAGCTGTTTATTCTTGAAAACAAATATAATGCCGAAGAAATTGACAAACGGTTATTGCAACAATGCTGAAAATAATGTTACCAACTTTATTTATTTCTGCAAGTTTTCTACACATCTGTACCAAGTACCCATAAATGGTAATTCCTTTCATAAAGGCAGAACACATTTTCTACCAACAGAATTATTTCATGATTAATATAGAAAGGAAATGCTCTACAAGACCACGTTGCAGTCTATTATCAATTATTGCAATATAATGTTAACCTGATTAGCTACGTCCATGTGCTCCTTGTCTGACCTAACCCCAAAATTAGCAACAATATACTATTTTCATGCACATCAATCTAAAGATAAATTATAGTGTATCTTTAAGGGAGGCCATTTCTTGAGTTATTATTGCATTGTTTACCTGACGTGGCTATCACACCACAGGCTTACTCTTCCATTTTTTGTCATTGGACTGTATGTACAAGTCTGTAGCCATCAAAGAAAAAGATAATAATTTGCTTATTAATAACTCTGCTTTCCTCTGTAACAACTGTTGAAATGGTGGGGTGATTTGCTAAAGGTGAATTGGCTGTGTGCTTTGCAGGGTAATTTTCTTTTAACCTACTGAATGTGAGGAAAATTGTAATGAACAACCCCTCACATGCAAGAAAAAAAAAACCCTTGCCCTCTGAAAGATTTACGGTTCTATGTTATTTTAACTGACTATTGCGCGGTCCTGCGACGCTGTACTCAAATAAAATTGATGTCTAAGGGAA
Organism: Lithobates sylvaticus; assembly: GCA_028564925.1. Classification (NCBI taxonomy): domain Eukaryota; kingdom Metazoa; phylum Chordata; class Amphibia; order Anura; family Ranidae; genus Lithobates; species Lithobates sylvaticus. The sequence continues at coordinate 156,319,124 of CM053030.1, forward strand.
AATTGACAAAGTGAACAGCCTATTTGCCTTCAGTAAATCAACCCTGATGAAGCAAACTCCTCGACATATACTGTGAGGCACTGTAGGGAGGACTGTAAACTATATACCCGTTGTAAAGCAGAAAGTAGAGCTGTATGAAAAACACAAAATACTATACCTTCTTTTTAAATGTTCATATATTATACTTGAAAAAGATACCAATGGAGTAACATAAAAATACACATAAGAAAAGTTAAAAACAGATTCTGGTCACAGATATTGTGTAACATAATAATTCAATTTTTTATACAAATATTATGTGTATGATTTAAAACATGCAGGTATAATACACAGGCTGAATCCACAAAGGATCTTTATTTTACTATAATTTGAAAATCTCATTGGATTTTTATGTTTTTGAAAATAAGGACCATCAACTTTTTTTTTTTTTTTTTGTGAACTTAGCTTAATATCATCACTATCATTATCTGCACATATACTTATGTAAACTAACTATGTATTAAATATTGATCAATGTGTCACAAAAGGATGCAGTATGCAGTCAAACCTACAAACCCCATGGTGCCCAAAGGGCAGCCCACTGGTATTCCCCATGCAGCCTGCTTAATGTTAGGCACAAGATAAACAAAAGCTTTAAAGAGTTTGTAGCCCTAAAAAAAAAAAAAAAGATCCTGTTACTTTAAAGAATAGACTGCATAGTGCTTGTGTGTCTCATTTGTCCCTTTCTATGCTGTAAAATACCTGGTCGATTCTGCCTGTCCCTGTGTCCCCCTAGATACTCTCACCATGGTAATAATGGCTGCTGATCCATGATACCGTTGTCAGTTTACGTGCCTCCATCATCCTGCTGTGTTTACAGTCTCCCCCCCCCCCCTCCCTCCCTGCCTGTCACTTCCTAGTGTGTGAGCCAATCTCCAAACTCACTCCTCCCTGACTGCCGCTATTTCGTGTGGCAGTAAAGTGAGCACGATTATTGCCAGCTCCTCTGTTATAACAAGATGTACTACACACTGTATGCGTTTTTATAAAATTCTGAAGCTAAATGCCTTATTTCACTTTGCCGATGGGTGGTCATGTGACCACCCAGCTGACATCAGAGGGGGATCTCAGCCACCCCCAATGTAGTCCTTAGATCAGGGAAGGAGAGCGGCGGGTAATCATGTGACCGCATATTGGCGATGTGAAAAAGGGTATTTAGCTGCAGAATTTAAAAAAAGTACACTTTGTAATATAGCTTGTTCTAACAGAGGAACTGGCAGTAATTGGGATCACTGACTTAACAACCACTTTAACTTCTCCCGGAGTCTACCACATCATAGTGCTGATGCCGTTTAAATGTACACATACAGTAAGCAACTGCCAGCGTGCAGGCTTAATGATCTCTACCTACACCCTGGCTTTCTGAATGCTGGTTACATCCTGCAAGGTCCACATGTAAAAAACAGCAGGGGCTGCCCTCCTAATGCTGTGCTCCTAGCTGTAGATGGAGTCAGGCAGCTGCACAGCCCTGTTAGCAAAGGGCTCTGCAGGCTGCCAATAATCAGCCCCCCCCCCCACACACACACACGCACACACACACTGCTTGAAAACAAGTTGCAGAATGGGACGCGTGTTAAAAAAAAAAAGGAAACATGAGTTTCTGTACAATTATTGTAATTTAAATGAATGGTTGAAATTATATATGTGTGTGTGTGTGTGTGTGTGTGTGTGTGTGTGTGTGTGTGTGTGTGTGTGTGTGTATATATATATATATATATATATATATATATATATATATATATACGCATACATACACAGTGCCTTGAAAAAGTATTCATGCCCCTTGACAAATTTTCCACATTTTGTCATGTTACAACCAAAAACAAAAATGTATTTTATTGGGATTTTATGTGATAAACCAACACAAAGTGGCACATATTTGTGAAGTGGTAGGAAAATGATAAATGGTTTTCAATTTTTTTTTACAAATAAATATGTGAAAAGTGTGGCGTGCATTTGTATTCAGCCACCTGAGTCAATACTTTGTAGAACCACCTTTCACTGCAATTACAGCTGCAAGTCTTTTTGGGGATGTCTCTACCATCTTTGCACATCTAGACAGTGAAATTTTTGCCAATTCTTCTTTCCAAAATAGCTCAAGCTCTGTCAGATTGAATGGAGAGCATCTGTAAACATCAATTTTCATGTCTTGCCACAGATTCTGAATTGGAGAATTGGATTTAGGTCTGGACTTTGACTGGGGCCATTCTAACACAAGAATATGCTTTGATCTAAATTATTCCATTGTATCTCTGGCTGTATGTTTAGGGTTGGTGTCCTGCTGGAAGGTGAACCTCTGCCCCAGTCTCAAGTCTTTTGCAGACTCAAACAGGTTTTCTTCTAATATTTCCCTGTATTTGGCCCCATGCATCTTCCCATCAACTCTGACTTCTTCCACATGTTTGCTGTGTCCCCCACATGGCTTCTCGTAAACTGAAAATGGGACTTCTTATGGCTTTCTTTCAACAATGACTTTTTTCTTGCCACTCTTCCATAAAGGCCTGATTTGTGGCGTGCATGACTTATAGTTGTCCTGTTGACAGATTCTCCCACCTGAACTGTGGATCTATGCAGTTCCTCCAGAGTTACAATGGGCCTCTTGGCTGCTTCTCTGATTAATGCTCTCCTTGCTCGGCCTGTCAGTTTAGGTGGATGGCCATATCTTGATAGATTTGCAGTTGTGGCATACTATTTAGATTTTCGGATTATGGATTGAACAGTGAGATGTTCAAAGCTTGGGATATTTTTTTTATAACCTAATCCTGCTTTAAACTTCTCCACAACTTTACCCTTGACCTGTCTGGTGTGTTCCTTGGTCTTCATGATGCTGTTTGTTTACTAAGGTTCTCTAATAAACCTTTGACTGCTTCACAAAACAGCTGTATTTATACTGAGATTAAATTACACACAGTTGGACTCTATTTACTAATTAGGTGATTTTTTAAGGAAATTGGTTCCACTAAATTTTAGTTAGGGGTATCAGAGAAAAGGGGGCTGAATACAAATGCATGCCACACTTTCCAGATATTTATTTGTGAACAATTTTAAAAACCATTTATCATTTTCTTTCCACTTCACAATTATGTGCCACTTTGCGTTGGTCTATCACATAAAATCCAAATAAAATACATTTACGTTTTTGGTTCTGACATGACAAAATGTGGAAAATTTCAAGGGGTATGAATACTTTTTCAAGGCACTGTGTATGTATGTATGTGTGTGTGTGTATATATATATATATATATATATATATATATATATATATAAAATCAACCATAACTTTATGACCACTGGCAGGTTAAGTGACTGACATTGATTATCTCATTATAATGGCGATATACAGTATTACACAGCAAGTAAACATACTGTCCATAAAGTTGATGTGTTGAAAGCAGAAAAAAATGGACATTGCAGTTTGTTGTGGGGTTGCATAGCCACAAATCAGTCAGGGTGCCCCTACTGAACCACGTGCACAGCCAATAGCATCTACATGAGCATGTGATCATCAGAACTGGACCACAAAGCAATGAGGGAAGGTGGCCTGGTACATTAGGTGGAAGGTTGGGTGCATATGCGTCACTTTCCTGTGGAAGAGATGGCACTAGGATGCAGTATGGGAAGAAGGCAAGCCAACAGAGACAACATGATGCTTTGGAAGATGTTCTGCTGGGAAACCTTGGGGAAAACCTTGGTCCTACCTAAACATTGTTGTTGATCAAGTACACCTCTTCATTAAAAAGATATTCCCTGATGGCAGTGGCCTCTTTTTAAAAGGATAATGCACCCTGCCACACTGCAAAAATGGTTCAAGAATGGTTTGTGGAATACAACAATGAGCTTGAGATGCTTGAGCTTTACCTCCAAATTCTCCAGATCTCAATCCACTTCAGCATCTATGGGATGGGCTAAAAAAACAAGTCTAAGCCATGGAGGCCCCACCTCCAATTTATAGAACTTAAAGGATCTGCTACTGACAGATTGGTGCCACCAGATACCACAGCATACCTTCATAAGTCTAGTGGCATCAATGCCTTGACATGTTAGGGCTGTTTTGGCAGCAGAAGGGACTGTTTCCGCATCAAAAGAGGGGCCTACTCAATATTAGGTGGGTAGTCATAAAGTTATATAAGAAAAATAAACTGCGCTAGACAAAAATAAATAAAATTAAAAAATATATATACATTTTACTCGTATAGCATATAGGCTGCAGCTTGAGTGGGATACACACACAAGGAACAATCAAACTGCGCCAGCAACACTCTACAGAGATTATATATACTGCTATCCTAAAGGTGACTGGGACAGGCAGATATAAAAAACATGATTCACCAATAACTTGGAAATAAATTCAAATCGATAGGTATCAGTATTAGGAAAGAGTAAGAAAAAGTTCATAAGAAATTATGAAGAGTCTCCAAATTCCAGATAGGACCACCACGGTGACTTCACATATATTGGTCTGGAGTGACAAAACCCGTCCACCAAATAACAAATGTGCTTACCAGAGAAGCATGTAATCAGTAATCATAAAGTTATGGCTGATAGGTGTACATACTGTGTGTGTGTGTATATATATATATATATATATATATATATATATATATATATATATATATATATATATATATATATATATATATATACTATACAGTATATTGGACTAATTATCAGTATCAGTAGAGAAATAAGCTTTTCAGGACCTAAATGAAGCCAGAGAAAAACTGTTCCATTAGTTATCCTATTTTCACCATTCTGAACAACTTGTAAAGATATCTATTGTGCACTCTGTTTGAGGATGAACATTAAAGCTCTTTATGGAAATAAAATCTTTGAGACTTCCGCACCATGACAATTCTTTGTTTGTTCAGTGCTTCTCTAAGTGACTCATTCTTCTATGAGATTAAATGAAAATAAGCCTCTGTCATTGATTAAGACAGTAAAAATCACGTCACGGTACAATGATGATATCTTTGTTTCTCTGAATTTATAAAAAGAGGATCATGTAAAATATTGTGCATTTTTTTTTCCCTTCTGTTCTATTTCTGAACTTATTCATTCCTGTGATAAATATATTTAATAAATTACACATACATTTATGTAAATTCTTTAAAAAAAAAAAAATTTTTTTTAGAAAACTGCACATGAAGCTGTAATAAGGAAAAGCTGGTCAGAGGCTGCATGATATATTTCTGAACAACTCTTACCTTGACCTTATCATGTCTGTTGTCTCATATTTTCACTGCTCATTATTCCTTATGGCAACCTACAGAAAAAAAAGACATTTATACAACTTAGATCTCTATTTTTGTAAGAAGCAGATTATACAATTCCTACAATTATACAATTCCTTTTATAGTGAGTAGAAGTTGTAGCCAAAACCTAGTCATACAGGCTGATGGAGTAGGAGAGTGCAAAGGTTAATTTGGGTATACAAAGTTTGATGACCCATATCAACAAACAGATTTTTATCTTATTGTAGCCTAAGCAGTAAACAGGCAATGTACTGTATTTCTAATACTATTTTAGGCTGGTTCTGATTTATAGACATTTTACTTTGGACTGGCTTATTTCGTTTATTTATTAAGTTTTGCAGAATTAAATCAAATTCTTATAATATCTTTTTTACTTCTCATATCTCAGGTGTGGTATTTCTTGACCATACAGTTGAATTCCATGTATATATATAAAAACACTAATTGATTCAGTTATGTATTTATTAAAATCTTTAGATGTGCTAAATAGTGATGCCATCTGGGTTTATTCAAGCAGTGTTTGGCTAACATTTCTAAAGTTTCCTAAATGTTTCCTATTGCCCAAAGAGGCAAACAAGTAACCTTTTTTCACACAGGCATGACAGCATACATGTATGGTTATAGGTTCCGCCCCCTGCCAAGTCACAGGACTGGCTACACTATATAAATAAGTCACCTCCCACCAGGCGGCATTCTCCTTTTTTTTCACTGCTCAGCTAGTTATGGAACTTTTAAAGCAAGAATTTCTACCCTCACCTTGCCAGGTTCATCTTGCCTATCCGCACAGGTTCAGCCTCTCCTGTGGCAAAGCTCCTTCTGTTTGGGTGTAAAATGCCTCTAGGAAGGAAGACTGGGGTAATGGGGTTGTAGGATGCTGGTCTCTGGATGCAGGTAAAACAATTCTGCCTTGTTTGCTTGTCGGTGGTGATCCAGTCTCTCCTCCCTGGTGAGTTGTGGCCCCACATACTAATTGGTTAGTCTGGTACTGTGTGTATGTTTTTGTTTCCCTTACAAGAGCGCTGGGATTGTTGTTAGAGTGCCTGCCCACTTCCAATATGGTGCCATGCTACTTCTGGCGGCTGTAATGTGGGCTGCCTCTCCAAGATGGCACCCAGTGGGCTCCCAGTCAGTGGGGGAGCAGCAAGATGATGTCAGAGTAACCTCCGGTCAGCTGTAATTTGTGGTCGGAGGCCTGGGCAGCCACCCAGGAGTGTATTGACAGCCACCTGTTCAGGGAAGGAGTAGAGCCTGTCATGGTTGCTAAATGCTATGCTTTTAATGTGTTAGGCTACTACAATTAGGCATCACACATGTGAATCTTTCTGGCTTGCTGTCCACAGTTCTGTCTGTTTTGTCAATACCTCACAAGTTGTGGTTTGTGTCTGCAGTACTGCTAATGCATTGACTGATTTTACAGGTGTTTGCTGTTTCAGAGTTGAGTCTTTCCTATTAACTCCGCAATGCCTGTCTCTGCAGGTTTGGCTTACTGTGTATAATGCTCTAATGCTTGGTTTGTTGTATTAACTAGGGATGAGCTTTATGTTCGAGTCACTCATGTTCGACTCGAAAATTGGCTGTTCGCCAGTTCGCCGATTTTGGTGCGGGTTGCCCTTAAAATTCAGGTCTGTTATGGATTTTAAGGGGACCCCCACGCATTTTTTTTTTTTTAAATTTTGGTTCGGGGTTCCCCTGTGGGGAAATCCCCATGCCGTTTTTTTAATGAACTGTTATGTGTATTGACGGACCCGTCATTGTAGCCAGTGCCACGAGTAGTTTAAATTTAGTTTTTTCCTTTAGAAATGTAATTTTGCTGTCAGACTGTTCTAAACACGGAAAACATGCGTCCCTTTACAAGCATACTATAGACATCCCACAGGTACGAAATTTAAAGGAATATTACACTTTTATTGTTTCACTTTAAGCATTATTAAAATCACTGCTCCAGTAAAAAACGTCAGTTTTTAAACCTTTTTTTTGCATTGATACATGTCCCCTGGGGCAGGACCCAGCTCCCCAAACACTTTTTATGACAATACCATGCATATAAGCCTTTAAAATTAGTACTTTTGATTATTCATGTTTGTGTCCCATAGACTTTAACGGTGTTCGCGTGTTCAAACAAATTTTTAGCCTGTTGGCATGTTCTGGTGCAAACCGAATGGACCTCGCTCACACTTGCATATAGGTCTATTTGCTGCTTCAATGTTCTGCAGATGGATGTGTGGATTGCCACTGATACTGTATTAATGCTAATGTCCTGGCCAGTACTTTCAGGTATTTATTATGCTTACAGTCCTTCAGCTCATCTATGAGTCAGTAATCGTGAGCTTACCTAGAGACCAGCCATAATCATTAAGGTCAGGGTCAGGTAGGTATATACTAACCTAAAAAAAGAGTGCATGAGCATAATGGATTGAAAATCTCTCCAGCCCTCAACCGTAGTGATATATACCTAACCTAAAAAAAGAGTGCATGAGCATAATGGATTGAAAATCTCTCCAGCCCTCAAAAAAAAAAATTTTAGAAAACTGCACATGAAGCTGTAATAAGGAAAAGCTGGTCAGAGGCTGCATGATATATGCCCTCAACACCATCATCACTTCTCAAGAGGAAGGAAGGCAGCTTGTTCCTTCAACAGTGACCTGTTCTCTTTAGCCCTGAAGGAACCACTATGCATTTAAGGCACTGTCAGGAAAGGCAGACTAAATGAAGTCTCACTACATTGATCATCGTGGGCTTGTGGTTAGCTGGCTTGTCTGCCAAGATGCTATGCCAAGTTGCATGTCAGAGGCAGCAGTGAATAAGGAGGCAAAGAAGGCAGTTGTTTTGACCTTGGTCAGACTGAATGCTAAGATCTATAGTCACTAATTGTCATCAGATACTAAGCCTAATCAAACAGCTATGTTTGTTTAAATGCAACCTCTAGGTTACTGTTGTGCTACTTATTTTTTTGTCCATATATGGGCCGCTCTTTGTTTGTATCACTACTCTCCTTCTTGACTAATACAAATAGTTGAATAAGAAATTATGTGAACAAGACCTAAAAGATTAAAAGTGAAAATAAAATTTGTCTGTTATTTGGTTTTGTGCAGAGTACAAATCGATTGCAGAGAAGTTCAAACTAACATGTCAGAGTCATTGACTCTCATAAATGACACTTAGCATTCCTGATGATAAGGTTTTACAATTGGACAACCAACATATTATGGAACAAAATGAAATTACGATTTGATGACACCAAATATGATATGTATCAGATGCATATATCACAAAGGAGATTTAAAGTCCCTGTTGGACTTGTTGACATCTGCTCATATATCAAATCTCATATATGTAATCAAATTGTATTAATTGAATTCACTCAGGGCTGGTTCACACTGGAATTGCACAGGAAGGCGTACATCATTCCCATGTAATTCCGGCACATTCCGTCTGGTGTGATTTTGCAGTCCATTTGAAAATGGGCAGAAATCCCACCAGAACATGGATAAAATAGTGCATGTACTACTTTTAAAAAAATGAACCACACCAAATTACATTGTACTGCAGTACCATGCGAGTTGGTGCCTGCAAATGCACTATGTTTGCAATCTGTGTTTGGGAGGTCATTAACAATTCATTAGCACCTGCAGCAGATCACAGAGGCAATGCGTATCCAACACGGTGCGTGAAACACGCACGGAGCGCATCTTTGCTGCACTGCACTCTGGTGTGAACCAGCCCCCACAGTGTAATGTAAATGATGGAATTTGAATAGAATTTGGCTCTAGTATTTCACTGTTAGGTCAAAATAAAACAGACCCTGCTCTGCAAGTGGTTTACAAGCTGGAAAAAAAAATCGATACATTTTGGTACCTTTTTATGTTTTGGCTGCCTATCTAATTTCTTGAGGCCCAACATTGTCAGGACAGTACAAATACCCCCCAAATGACCCCTTTTTGTGAAGTAGACAGTCCAATGTATTTATTAAGAGGCATGGCAAGTTTTTTTGAAGTTGTCATTTTTTGTCATAATTTTTGGAAAATTAAGAAAAAAAAATCAGATTTTTTTTTTAAAAAATACTGTCACCAGTGCAATATAGTATAATCATATAACTGGTGCCTTGGTGATCAGGAAAACTGACTAGTGACTTTACAAAAAAAAGTTATTTACAATTTTTTTAACACACTGTGACCAGAGCCATATAATGTTACCATAGTAAGATTTATTTATTCAATTTGTTTTGTTGTCATTAGCTGTGATTGGCAACAGCTAATAACATGGTACAGATGAGCTGTGATTCACCCTGCCTGTGCCATGTGATCACTGTGACCAATCACAGCAAGAAACACAATTGTACACAATGGATGGCAGGAAAGGAAGCCATCCTTTTTTTACAATTGTCATGTCATCTGCTGTTATTGGTCACATGGTACCAGCAGCAGGCTGGTACACTGCTCAGTTATCAGCATCCACCCAGATCAACAGTAGTCGGACACAGCTGTCAATTTTCTTTAGGACGCGCAGGAACTGGTTAAAAATGGGTTCCAGATACAGATAAGACCCCCCTGCCTACAGACCCCCATAACCACCAGGTCATGGTTGTGGGGAAGAGGCCAAAAGAGTTCACACCAGCCTAGTGCATTATCCCACTACATTTATTAGGAGAAAAACTTGTGACCTGGTATTGTTCAGGAGGGGGGTGATTCTTGTCTCCCCTGTCCTGGCATGCCAAGCTGTGTGCTCAAATAAGGGCCTGGTAGGGATTTTCTAGCGGTGACCTCACACTTTTTATCCTTGATTTTTTTATGGCATTACCACTTAAACCAATCAATACCCAAAGAGTCTGGTATTGACATTGGGAGGATTTCATAATGTTTTTGTGTTTGTTGTACCAGCCCTAAAGGACCTTGCATGAATTGTGTGTGTGAGTGTGTGGTGTGTGTTTTTTTTTAACTATCTTGGCTCAATTACTTACTTGGCTGGAAAATCATAGCTATGTGAGTGGATAGAGTCTTTGAAGTGACTGGTTATTAGAAACCAGCTGGTGTCCTTGGCAGCTAATGACAGCAGTAAGTTGTCATGCTTACTTGGCTGGAAAATCATAGCTATGTGAGTGGATAGAGTCTTTGAAGTGACTGGTTATTAGAAACCAGCTGAAAGAGCAGAAATAGTACAATGGTAAGCAGTAAACTGCCAGAGGTGAAAAAAAACGTTTAGGTTACCAAAAACTGAAAAACAATGTATAATAGTGGAAGTAATAGCACTATCATACTCTACCCATCAAAAGTTTTAGAACACCAACATTTTTCAAGTTTTTATTGAGATTTAAACAGTTCAAGTCCAGTGAAAGAGCAGAAATAGTACAATGGTAAGCAGTAAACTGCCAGAGGTGAAAAAAACGTTTAGGTTACCAAAAACTGAAAAACAATGTATATTTTAGAGATATACAAAGAGGCCTTTACCAGGGAAGAAGTAATGGGTTTACAACTCACAGTTGTTCTGCAGCAACTTACCGTATATACTCAAGTATAAGCCGACCCGAATATAAGCCAAGGCACCAAATTTTACCACAAAAAAATGGGAAAACGTATTGACTCGAGTATAAGCCTAGGGTGAGAAATGCGCAGCTACTGTAAGTGGAAAAGAGGGACAACAATGCCCATTTGCAGCCTCACTGTACCCATTTGCATGCCTCACTGTGCCCATTTGCAGCCATAGGTCCCCCAAAACTTGGTAGTTAAGGGTTCCTAGATGCCCCCTAGTTGAAGCCAAAATTTGGGGTCTCTGGACACAAAGGGTCCCAAAATGACATTGCTGCAGATGGCACAGTTGACCAACTTTGGGGCCCCGTATCTCAGGCCACTTGGTGCTAGAAACCCCAGTGGAACTAGCATTACAGCATATCCAAAAATGGGGTTCCTATCGCCATGTGGCCCCGAGATACGGGCCCCAAATTCGGGTCGGAAAATGTCATTCTCTGCTGCAGAAAAGTGATTGACTCCAGTATAAGCTGAGGGGGCATTTTCAGCACAAATAAATGTGCTGAAAAACTCGGCTTATACTCGAGTATATACGGTAGGTAAATTAAGCCTTAAAAGTTTATGTTAACACTTCCTACATTAAAGGTTCCTCCCCTCTTTTGTGTCCCTGCCCTCTTATGTGCCCTCTGGAATGCCTGCTCAGTCTCTAATAAACTTGCCTCTGTCAATTACCTTTTCCACTTCAAGTCTCTCAACTAGACATGTGCAATTCGTTTTGTTTTGTTTTCGTTTTTTTTCGTTTTCGTACGAATGAACGAATCGTTCGAATCGAACGAATCCGATTAATGAATCGTTCGAATCGAACGAATCCGAAAAACAACGAAAATCCGAAAAAAACAAATTAGAAACAACGAATGTACAAATTAAGAAAATCCGAAAAACGAAAAAAAGAACAACGAAAATGAACGAAAAAATTTGTACATTCGTAACTTTTTTTTTGTTGAATTGGTAATTTTCCCTGTCCCTTACAATGGTGCTGCTTAACGTGCTTCGAATAGATTGAACGAAAAAACTTGTACATTCAGAACTGAATGTCTGAATTATGCTCCGATTACGAATGTTACGAATGTACGAATAAATACGAATGTGTCCGAATTTCGAATAAAACGAATAAACGAAAATTAAACTAACAAAAAAACTAATCAACGAAAAATAACTCTTACGAATGTACAAATCATTACGAACACCGACGACTTAGGAATGTACGAATCATTAAGAATATGAACACTGATGACTTAGGAATGTACGAATCGTTACAATCAACGGAAACGAAAAAAACAAAACGAAAATAAACAAATTTTTTTAGGAAACAAAAAAAAACGAAACAAAAATAAACACATTTTTTTGTTGTGCACATGTCTACTCTCAACCTACTTGCTGCTACTAAAGCCTTGTTCCAGGAATCTGACTCTTCCTCTCTAGTTGCCCTCTCTCATGGTGAACTCCACTGAAATCATTAACCCAGACCCAGTGGACGAAATGGAGTTGGAGTCAGAGTTCTCCTTTCCCCACAAAGCACCTTCCAGGTTCCTCCTACACCAAACCCTCTGTCCCTCTGCTCTTTTGAAGTGCACTTTTTCCTCTAGTTAGTCTGAGGACTGCAGTCACTTATTGCCTCCTGGATCAGTGTCATGCTTTCTTGATGACTTATCTGCATGCCTACCTTACTTTCTCACCTTTGAAGTACCCACCATCCTCCTCCTGTGACTTTAACATTCCAGTCAATGTCACACCTCAGCCACCTTGTATTTTCTCACCTCTGCACTCCCTGCAACCTCTCTAACACCCTTTTTTCCTCTTTCTGATCACAACCTTATCAGTTTCACACTCTCTCTCAACCTCCTATGCCTCAAACCATCAAACAGTTACCTGTAAAAACCTTCTCCATCTCAACCCTTCCCTTTTTCATTCTGCTACTGACTGCCTTTATGACAACGTTTCACTGCTGTCCTGCCCAGACCTGCCCGCTTTTGACTACAACAGCTTCTCTCAATCTCCCTGAACAAAGTACAGGAGGTGTACTTTACATGTAGAGGCAGGCCTCACCATCTATAACCCTTGCAAACAGTCAATACCAGAAGTCTCAAGAGACACAGCTGTGCTCTTGAATTAGTGTGGCATAATACAAATTCCCTCAAGACTTCACACTCTACAAATCTGTACATATCTGAAATACAACTTATCAATTACCACTGATGCTGGAGGTACAGCTGGTTTGCTGGCATAGAATCAGCAGGACTCTGATAATACTGAGACTGGAGCGTGGTCAGAAGGAAGCCTAGGTCAGGAGCCAGGTGAGTATCAGAGCAGACGTGGTCTGATGGATAGCCAAGGTCAGGAGCCAGGAGGGTATCAGAGCAGACGTGGTCAGATGGATAGCCGAGGTCGAACACAGGAAACAAGCAGGAGACAGGTCAAGAGAACAAGCCGGGGCGGTAACAGGAGACACAGGAACAGGAATATCACAGAGATAACACACTGGAGGAGCCAAAGATCAACCAGCAACTGCAATCACCAACATGGCTTCCTTTTAAAGGCCTGTGTGAAGTGCTGGTAGAGCTCCTGGGTCCTAGACCCCTTCTCCTACTGTGGGATTCCTGAGAGATGCTGGGTCCTAGATCCCTGACTGCTCCCCCCCCCCCAGTCGGGCAGCCTCGGGATGCCCATTTGGACAATTTTTTTCTGAGTGTTTGGCCTGAAACTCTCAGAGGAGTCTGGGGGCATGTACATTGGCTTTGAGTTCCCAGGAGCTTTCTTCGGGTGGATACCCTTTCCATTTAATCAGGAATTGGGTTTGTCTGCCTCGCTTCATGCAATCCAGGATTGATTCTACCTTGAATTCTGTGTCCTTTCCAATAGTCACTGGTGGCGGCGGTGGCTCTGCTCTTCCTGTAAATGGATCTGGAACAGTTGGTTTAGGCAAGGAGGTGTGAAAGACCGGAAGGATCCTATACGAGTCAGGCAGAGACTGACAAAACGCCAGGGCCGGATTTCCCACAAGGCCACCGAGGCCAGGCCTCGGGGCGGCAGCGGTGCAGGGGCGGCACATATAGCAGCAGTTCAGCATCCCAAATAACTGTTAAACATTATATTCCTGCCTGTGCTGAGCTCAGCGATGGGCAGCAGGCTTACCTATTCAGCCTGTGATTGGCTGAATAGGTCACGTGCGGGCGACGGACACGATTGGTCACATGTGGAGGCGGGGCTTGACTGTGGGTGATCGCGGTTGCCCGGAGTCCTGCCTCCTTGCCTGTCGTGTGCTCTGCTGTGTCTCCTGGAGTCCTCACTGAGGTATCGTTCTCCTCTGCACTCCCAGCCCCCTCTGTCAGCCAGTCCCTACTCTGTAAGCCACTCCCCCTCTGTCAGCTCCCCTCCCCTGTCAGCTACCCTCTCTGTCAGTTTAGTTACCCCCCCTCTGTCAGTTACCCCCCTCTGTCAGTTACCCCCCCTCTGTCAGTTACCCCCCTCTGTCAGTTACCCTCCCTCTGTCAGTTACCCCCCTCTGTCAGTCAACCCCCTCTGTTAGTTACCCCCTCTGTCAGTTACCCTCCCTCTGTCAGTTACCCCCCCCTCTGTCAGTCAACCCCCCTCTGTTAGTTACCCCCTCTGTCAGTTACCCTCCCTCTGTCAGTTGTCCCCCCTCTGTCAGTTGTCCCCCCTCTGTCAGCTACCCCCCCTCTGTCAGGCCACCCCCTCTCTTACCATCTTTCTCTCTCACCCTCTTCCCTCTCAGCCCCCTTCTCTCTCCCCTCCCCTGTCAGCTACTCCCCCCTCTGTCAGCTACTCCCCCCTCTGTCAGCTACACCCCCTCTCTGTCAGCTACCCCCCCCATCTGTCAGCTACCCCCCTCTGTCTGCTACTCCCCCCCACTCTGTCAGGCCACCCCCTCTCTTACCACCTTTCTCTCTCACCCCTCCTCCCTCTCAGCCCCCTTCTCTCTCTCCCACCCCTCCTCCCTCTCAGCCCCCTTCTCTCTCCCACCCCTCCTCCCTCAGCCCCCTTCTCTCTCTCACCCCTCCTCCCTCTCAGCCCCCTTCTCTCTCTCACCCCCCTCCTCCCTCTCAGCCCCCTTCTCTCTCTTACCCCTCCTCCCTCTCAGCCCCCTTCTCTCTCCCACCCCTCCTCCCTCTCAGCCCCCTTCTCTCTCCCACCCCTGTCAGCTACCCCCCCTGTCAGGCCACCCCCTCTCTTACCACCTTTCTCTCTCACCCCTCCTCCCTCTCAGCCCCCTTCTCTCTCCTACCCCTCCTCCCTCTCAGCCCCCTTCTCTCTCTCACCCCTCCTCCCTTTCAGCCCCCTTCTCTCTACCACCCCACTCCCCCTCACAACCCCAATCCCCTCCCCCTCTATCTTTCTCACCCCCTCTCTCTTCTGCCTCCTCACCCCTTACCTCCTCCTCTCCCCCTTTCTCACCTCCCTCCCCCAACTCTTCTCCCCCCTTAGGGGGCGAGGGCCCCATGATTCCTAACAGCGAACCTGTGAGTGTACAAGTTTGGATGTGTTTTGATTCCTGTGTCCTGCCGACACACTGGGCACAGCGATGCAGCACCTGCCTCTACTTTGCCTTCTCTCCAAGCGCCCCCCCCCCCCCCCCACAAGGGAAGGGAAGAAGGAAAATAGCACTACAATAGAGCAGCTTCGCTCCGCCCCCAAACTCCGGCTTACACATTTTTCTGGCTCAAAATGCCTCTCGGTAAGGCAGTCTAATGTGCGTCTTTAGGGGCAGGGAACACTGATGGGGGGGGCGGCATTGAAGGACCCGGCCTTGGGGCAGCAAAGGGAGTAAATCCGGGCCTGAAAAACGCCACTGTTTTTTTTCCTCATTTATTCCAAAAGGGGCCAATTTACCTTGGCCCTAGCTTCCACGAAGGGCAGGCCCATTTCAGGTTGCCAGTAGATAGCCACAATTTGTCTCTTATTTTGAAGACAGGATTCCCCTCTGTTTCCAATCAAAGTGTTTTTTGTAATCCACTTGGGCTTTCTGTATGGACTCCAAGAGGACCTGATAATTGATTTGTATGAAAACAAGTCTGTCCTGCAAGGTGGGTACAGTAGTTTCAGGCATAGTTTCAGGCAGGACAGCAGGGTGGAATCCATAATTGGCCCAGAATGGGGATTGGTTCATAGCTGAATGGACAGAATTGTTATAGGCAAATTCCGCCAGTGGTAAGAGGGATGCCCAGTTATCTTGGGAAAAAGCTGAAAAGCAGTGGAGGTATTGCTCCAGGGTTTGGTTTGTGTATTCCGTTTGCCTATTTCTTTGGGGATGGTAGACAGATGATAGGCAAAGATTGAAAATATGATTGGAAGTCGATTAGCCCATTATTTATTTAAATTATTGTACCAACATCCCTTTAATAGTAAATGTTAAGAAGGATAGAGATATGGGATTTTATGGATACCTCATAATAGTGCTCATTGAGTTAGATACTCCAATACACAAATTGAAATATTGAAACATATTTTATTAACAAAATTAAAGAAAAAAAAAATGAACAAACATGCAAATATCCACGGTCTAAGGTATATACACCTATTCCTATAATAGACATAGATACTGCAATATTCATTGATGTGTGGTCACATGTTCAACAAGCTTCTACATGTTTCGCCTATGAAGGCTTCATCAGGAAAGTTGACATGATCACAAAGAGTTAAAATTTCCAAAAAATGGTTTCATTCAAGTATCAAACCTTGGGTGTATAGAAAAGATAAAAGCATAAGACGAATGGAATTGGTTTATCATAAATAGAGAGATAATATACAATACTAAACAAAATGTATGAAGGCAGTGAAACATGACACGTCCACCTACACCAAATGGCCTCACCCACCCCCATTCAAAACCACCCCATAACCACCCACAGGCCGTCCCCAATCTGCCCCACAATCAAAATGTGGGTTAACTTCAAAGAGGGATGAAAAGGACCCTACCTCTCATATCGGGTCCAATGCCAAATCTCCTCAGAAGAGTCTCATGGGGTACTGGCCCAACAATAAAAAGTAACCCTCAAAACCCAAATCCTACTGAGATGATGGGTAAATCGTAGGAAGGAAGATATGGAGCTCAATGAGATACAAGAGTCATCATGGCTTTATAAAAGACATATACCTAAAAATAAAATACATAAAGAGTATCAGAGTATTAAGCCACGGAGGCAGAAAGCATACTATAGACACCCCCCAGGCACGATATTTAAAGGAATGTTTCATTTTTATTGTTTCACTGCTTCCGAAAAAATGGCCGTTTTTTAAAAAAAATATTGCATTGATACATGTACCCTGGGGCAGGACCCAGGTCCCCAAACACTTTTTATGACAATAACTTGCATATAAGCCTTTAAAATTAGCACTTTTGATTTTTAATGCTAGTGTCCCATAGACTTTAACGGTGTTTCAAATTTTCCCCAAACACTGCATATTGTTCGGTGTTCGCAGAACATCCGAACAACCAAAGTTCGACCCGAACTTATGCTCGGACCGAACCGTTCGCCCATCCCTATAAGTGGGCAGATCCCCTGCTTAGCAAACCGATCACAATTGGAGTGCGCCCCGCGTGAAAGGGGCCTTAAAACGGTTGTAAAAAAAAAACCTGCAAGGCAATGGCATAATGTGCTAGTATGCATCACATACTATAAAATGGGATAAGTAATCTCGCGCTTACACAAAGAGTAAGGCTATTCTAATGCAGCGCACACTGGGGGTAATATCTGAACCCAAATGGAGAAATAGAGAGTGGAGAGGTAGTGGCGCGCAAGAGGTTAAAAACTAGACGAAAAACAGAAAAAAGGAATCAGGTGAATAGATCCAATTAAGGTATAGTGACGTGTTGTAAATGGATCAGTACAAATAAATTCACATAGAAGTGTACCAGTGATTATCAAGATAAAATCACGGTAAAATCACAAATACATAAAATACATCAAAACGTAATTGTAAAACAAGGTTGACTTGATAAAAGAATAAAGTGAGTGGTGACTGTGATTTAAAATCAGCAAAAATCTTCATAAAATTCAAGTGGTATAATACAATCAAATATTTGTGGGAAAAAACGCAGTGGAAGGCGATAAAATGCAGTAGCCAGATAAAACTGCAGTGGAAATAACTGGTGATAGCTGGTGATAGACAAAAATGTCTATAAAGTGACTGAGGTGGAAGATACAAATAAGTAAAATAACTGAGGTGAAGATAAAACGATAAAATTGAGTCGCAGACTAGAAACGCATCAAAATAGGTGTATTCAATAAATAGTTCATAAAATGCATGAGTGCCAGAGCAATTCGTTTCCAAGGTGAAGTGAAAAGTAGTTCTTGTTGGGTGTAAAATATTTTTGGTTGTGGCTATCTCGTGCAGTTATAGCGGCGCTCTGTGATCCTGGTGGGGGTAGTAATAGCTGGCCCCTTACCTTACAGCTGTAAGGTTACAGCATTGGTTTGTGGGTCTTTGTGGTCCCTGGTGACCTTCCTCCTTTTGGAGCTTCAACCTGTGTCCTGGTTCCTATTGGTGCTTTGGTTGCATCCAGTTAGGTATATTTGCTACTAGTGATGATATCAGTGCCTGAGCCTGTTCAGATCACCAACCTGGTGATGCGGCCTCTGTGTTTCCTGGCTAGAGTTTTCCAGGTTGGTGATCTGAACAGGCTCAGGCACTGATATCATCACTAGTAGCAAATATACCTAACTGGATGCAACCAAAGCACCAATAGGAACCAGGACACAGGTTGAAGCTCCAAAAGGAGGGACCACAAAGACCCCCAAACCAATGCTGTAACCTTACAGCTGTAAGGTAAGGGGCCAGCTATTACTACCCCCACCAGGATCACAGAGCGCCGCTATAACTGCACGAGATAGCCACAACCAAAAATATTTTACACCCAACAAGAACTACTTTTCACTTCACCTTGGAAACGAATTGCTCTGGCACTCATGCGTTTTATGAACTATTTATTGATTACACCTATTCTGATGCGTTTCTAGTCTGCGACTCAATT
Organism: Lithobates sylvaticus; assembly: GCA_028564925.1. Lineage (NCBI taxonomy): Eukaryota > Metazoa > Chordata > Amphibia > Anura > Ranidae > Lithobates > Lithobates sylvaticus. Next base: position 156,337,927 of record CM053030.1, read on the forward strand.
TTATCGTTTTATCTTCACCTCAGTTATTTTACTTATTTGTATCTTCCACCTCAGTCACTTTATAGACATTTTTGTCTATCACCAGCTATCACCAGTTATTTTCACTGCAGTTTTATCTGGCTACTGCATGGGCTAGCACAGAGGTAATGTATTTAAGAAAGAAGCAACACACCATGAAATTCAAATAAATGAACCTTTATTATGGGATATATATGGCCACGGTGTTATCCCAGAGGGGGGTTAAATATTCAACATTAAGTAAATATAAAATAATGTCAAGCCATTCTGGCCAAAAATTAAATAAAATAGATGATGTCCATCCAAAATATTGGACGACTACTCCCCCATAGGGACAACAACATGACTTCTATCTAATGGGAAAATTCAGGGCGGGCGGGTGGGCGTCGCTTGTCCTGTGAGACGGTCTGTGAAACTCCTGTGTTCCCAATCCTTAAATAGGCTTCCTCAGCGCGGGCCCTGGATACAGCCCGAATTAACCAATCCTCAGTCAGCATTGTTGCACCAATCGCATCACTGTTGCTGCCCTTGGTAACGGCAGAAAATAGCAGCAACCTATAAAATACAAAAAGGGGAGGGGAAAACATGCAGCATCTCCCTCTGAGCCATCCCATGTGGGCCCCTGCATACTGCTCTGACCCTTCATGGGCTAGCACAGAGGTAATGTATTTAAGAAAGAAGCAACACACCATGAAATTCAAATAAATGAACCTTTATTATGGGATATATATGGCCACGGTGTTATCCCAGAGGGGGGTTAAATATTCAACATTAAGTAAATATAAAATAATGTCAAGCCATTCTGGCCAAAAATTAAATAAAATAGATGATGTCCATCCAAAATATTGGACGACTACTCCCCACCGGCTGAGGCCGACTGGGAACCAAAGGCCGAGGCCCCCCCCAACACCGTGGCTGACTCTATCAAACTTTGCAAACCCATATTAAATATGTCCAAACCAATTTTAGATAAGTGAACCATGTCTTCCCGAAACAGACCAGGAATAAAACCTTCCAATTCCACATGCCGGAAGGATATATCCCCGGATGATACCAAAAAACTATGAACTGTCCTATTGAGTCGCTTTCTGATTCTATCGACATAGAATAGGCTTCCAGAAGGAGCCCATAATAGCCGAGGAATCATTTCCGAAAACGCTAATGTTACAGAAGGAAACATAGACTTAATAACTTTCAGATCCCTCTTCATCTCACATAATAGTTCCCAAGTACCAACTTTACCCAAGTCATTAGCCCCTATATGTAAGACCAATACCCGAGGCGGAGGCCAAGATTCTGCTAGATGGACTAAGTGAGAAACTAAATTACGCCAACGGAAACCCCTAACACCTGATTTGGAAGGAACCTGAATCTAGTCCTAAATTGGCGGAATAGGTCCTGGCATCCGCATGCTTGGCCGCCCAAAAAATGTAAGAGTGACCTACAATCCATATGACCGATTTATTGGAATCTGAAAAAGAAAGTCACAGAGTTAGCATATCAGGGCGAACATATATCTTATATCTATTGCTAGCCCAACGGCCTACCTTCTTTAGTCCATCAGCAGAAAAGCCTAATGCGTCGGCTGTCGTGGCTGCCCCAATCCGAAAAGAATGGGAGGAAAAACAAAAGTTTGACAAATTTAGTCGCTTCAAACAGGCAGCCAGGACAGCCGAGAATTGATACCTGGACAAGGAGGACAGGTCTTGATGGATAAAAAATGAATCTGAAAAGACTGGCCGAAGCGCCATAAAACTGGAGACCAATAAAAAGGGGCATATTGATGGGTTACCCGATTTTGATAAAGAAATCCAATGCCCCACACCGGATGGTGCGGTCTTTGAACGACAGAGAAAAAGGTTAACAGATTGCGCTTCTAGTATAACATGGCCCCATCGCAGAAAGGATGAAGAAAACCTATTTGGGGCAGTGAATTCTCCCAGCCTCAAGGCTCCGAAGAAAGCCACCAAAAAAGCAGCCCTAAACAATGCAGTCTCGTATTCTGAAACGCAAACCTCACCCAATACCCGAATTAGATCTGCTAACATGGATACCGAAATAGATATATTTTGGTATCCTATTATCCTAGCGCCTATTATCACTTGAAGGCCTAGCCTTCCTAAAACCTTTCAGAACTTGATTCACTTGGAAAAAGGACGTTAAAGCTGAAACCCCGGCAAATTTGAGAAAAAAGGATACACCTGCCAAAATTCTACTGACAGACGCCGGGCTCAAGTTGGCCTGCATTAGATACGATACAAAGGACAACGCCACGTAAGAGGAGACATCTAACGTATCTATACCGTATTGTTGGCAAAAATCTAGCCATTTTGACCAAGAAAGGCGATAGTCCGCCCAAGTTTTTAACGATACCGAGTTCTTAAGGTTCCTGAGCATCAGCTCCAGATTAAGCCCCAGAGGAAAGCTGGGCACGGGGTTCCCAAAAGATCCGCCGCTGGAGCCAATTCCCGAAACTTCTTGAACTGTGAACGAGACAAAGAATCAGCAATATTATTCTTACAGCCAGCAATGTGATCTGCTTTCAACCATATGTTAAAACGCATGCAATGTAAGACTAAGAAGCGTAACAATTTTAACACCGGTTCTGATTTGGACGATAGAGAATTAACTGCCTGCATAACACCCTTGTTATCTGTCCGAACCAATACCCTTCGGTTAGAAAAATGTTCTACCCAAATTACTAACGCAACTATGACAGGGAATAGTTCCAAAAGGACCAAATTCTGTAGAATATCCTTCTGCAACCACTCCCGGTGCCATAACTCGGAACACCAATGTCCGCTCAAAAAGGCGCCGAAACCCACCGACCCAGCTGCATCTGTAAAGAAATTCAGCTGGTCATTTGAGGCAAAATCTTGTTGCCATATTGTCGACCCATTGAAGTTGTTCAAAAAGGTATCCCAAACCTTGAGATCCTCCTTGATGACTTTAGAAAGTCGAACATGGCAATAGGGGTTGGAGAACCCACTTAATGCCAATGAAAATCTGCGGGAGAAAACCCGAGCCATAGGAATCACCCTTGCCGCGAAGGCAAATAAACCCAGTAATGATTGAGCTTCCTTCAAAAGAACTTTCTTCTTCCCAAGGAAAGACCCAATCATGGACTTCATCTTATCCAACTTCAAAGGGGGTAACCTAAACTCCATTAATACAGAATCTATGGTGATGCCTAGGAACTCAATCGTAGAGGAGGGAAAAACAGTTTTTTCCGCTGCCAGGGGAACCCCAAAAGTTGCACACATATCAAAGAATAAATTTAATGATCACAAACAATCCGATGAAGAGGGGGGGCCAACAAATAAAAAATCATCTAAATAATGGAGAAACCCCCCACCCGGAAACATTTCGGACAAAACCCAATGCAAAAACGTGGCGAAAGCCTCAAAATAAAAACAAGATAAAGAAAAACCCATGGGCATACATTTGTCGAAAAAATATTGCTCCTGAAAATGAAAGCCAAGTGAATTGAAACCTTGAGGATGGACTGGCAGCAAACGAAAGGCTGATTTAATATCAGCTTTGGCTAGGAGAGAGCCCGGTCCGAAATTCCTCAAAATAATCAAGGCCTCATCGAATGAGGAATAACTAACTGGAGCTTTGATACCTATAACCTCGTCATTAAGGGAAGTCCCTGGTGGATAGGATAAATGGTGAATCATGCGGAAGGAACCGACCTCCTTTTTAGGTACTAAACCTACAGGAGAAAGTCTGAAATTGGGGAAGGGGGGAGCAGAGAAGGGGCCTGCAATCCTCCCTTCTGCCAATTCTAGCGCAATTTTGGCTTGCACTACTGATGGCTGCAGGTAAATAGACTTAAGATTGTTTACTAGCGTGCAACCTTTACCAGAGAATTGAGGAACCAAAAAACCTTCCTTAAAACCTTCAATTAGCAGAACCGCCATCTTGCGGTCGGGGTAACGCTCTAACCATGGAAGCATTCTTTGCAGATTCACTGGGGTCAGTGCCCTTCCCAGCACTGTGCCCGGGCATAGGTTGCAAGCTGGCTGCTGCAGCCTTACGGAAACATCTATTTGCTGCGTGCGTACCAGAGCAGTACGAGCATTCATATGCTCATATTTACAGTTGTTGAGGAACTTGCACTGTCCTTCGTTAAAGGAAAAACAAAATCCTTTCCGAAAAGTATGTGGACTAGGGTTAGGCCGAGGAACAAATTGTTTTGGTGGAAGCATGAGATTTAACCATAATCCCACATCCTTGGACCCCCAATGTAAAGAGGGGTGGACTGCCAATTTCTGACGAAAGTTCTCGTCATATGTAAACCAAGCAGAACCACCAAAGTGACGAAAAGCCTCGGCAATGATGTCTAAATGCTGGAATAGACCTGAGCACTTTGCAGGAAAACGCTCACCCATAACAGCAGAGTATATGCAAAATGCTTGCAACCAGTTTTGAAATGTCTTAGGGATAGCCCGACGTCTATCCTCCTCCCCTGACTGTTTATCAACTTTAGCCAAAAATTCCTTGGAAGCTGGCAGCAGTGATAAAATATCTAGGAATTCCCCTCTCCAGATTTTTTCTTTCACTGATTTCGGCAGGTGGAAACCTAAAGGGGAAAGCTCGCATGGCAGCGGTTCTTGCCACCTACGTGGCATGTTCACCAATGCTAGGAGCCTGGCAGACAAGATAGGTGAACTAGAGATACTGTTGTACGAGGAGGATTTGGATTTTGTGGGAATTTCAGAGACCTGGTTCAACAGCTCTCATGATTGACAGGCAAACATTCAAGGGTATACCCTTTATCGCAAGGATAGAGAGGGTAAAAAAGGGGGAAGGGTATGCCTATATATAAAGAATAATAAACAAGTGAATGTGAAAGATGACATCACTAAGGGAGCTAGGGAGGAGGTGAAATCCTTATGGGTAGAGCTCCAAAGGGATGAAGCTAAGGGGAAAATAATACTGGGAGTATGCTATAGGCCCCTTAACTTGAAGGAGGAAGGGGGGACAGATCTCCTATCACAATTTGGATTAGCAGCAAGGGTGGGAAGTGTTATCATAAACTGAACTGGATGAACTGTACTGTAATTGTGTTGTCCCCCCTATACATTGTAAAGCACTGCGTAAACTGTTGGCACTATATAAATCGTGTATAATAATATAATAATAATAATCAATAATACAATAATAATTTTAATTATCCAGACATAGACTAGGCGGAGGAAACCGCGCATTTATCTAAGCACCCCGTACACACGGTCGGAAGTTCTGACCACAAAATCCATCTGATTTTTTCCGACGGATTTTGTCCGACACTGGTGTTGCATACACACGGTCGGACAATGTTGTCGGAAAATTCAATCATTCTGAACGTGGTGACGTTCGTTTCGTACGACAGAACTATGTAGAGGCTAGTAGCCAATAGCTTTGGTCTCGTAATTTGATCTGAGCATGCGTGGCACTCTGTCCGTCGGAATTCTCGACACACGATTGGAAAAAGTCTGATCGGATTTTGTTGTCGGAAAATTTGAGGCCCTGCTCTCAAATTTTTTCCGTCGGTAATTCCGACGGAACAAGTCCGATGGAGCCCACACACGGGCGGATTTTCCGACAACATGGTCCGATCGGACATTTTCCATCGGAATTTCCGACCGTGTGTACGGGGCATTAGACTTGCCAGTTTCTAAATGTCTTGCAGGACAATTTTATGGGTCAGATGGTAGACGCACCAACTAGAATTAAAGCGTTACTGGATCTACTGATTACCAACAATACAGACCTGATCACAGATGTGGAAATACGGGGCAATTTATGTAACAGCGATCACAGGTCAATTGGCTTTAGTATAAATCACACAAATAGGAAACATAAGGGGAATACAAAGACACTGAATTTCAAAAGAGATAACTTCCCTAAACTACAAACCTTGCTAGAAGGCATAAATTGGGATAAAATCTTAGGAACAAAGAACACAGAGGAGAGATGGGTTTGCTTTAAGAGCATATTATATAAGGGCATTAGCCAATGCATCCCATTGGGTAATACATTTAAAAGAGCAAACAAAAGGATGGCTTAACTCCATTGTAAAAATGCATATAAAAGCAAAGGAGAAGGCCTTCAAAAAATACAAGGTTGAGGGATCATCATCAACATTCAGACTTTATAAAGAGTGCAAAGGAAGGGGGGAAACACTGCGCTAACCCAAAAACAATAACAATGAAAAGTGCAAAATATATCTGAAATATATAAAAGTGAAAGCAGCCAACACTCTAACAAACAAAGTTAAATAAGCATGGAAAAAATAATGTGTAGCGCTAACAAAGATACAATCATGGACAGTGTGAGCATAGTAGTGTGCAAAATAGTCCCATGTGTACTGAACAAATATTAGTACTGCAAACGTGAAAACGTGATGCAGTCTTTGTGCCAAAAAACTCTCATGTGAAGTGGCAAGGCATCTCTGGAGTCACAGGATCTGATGTATATACAGGAATATATGGAAGAGTTCCAAGGGTGTGTAATGGGTACGCTTACCAGCGGTGGTGGACACACCTACCATACGGCAGTGGGTCAATTGCGCTTAGGGTTTTCCTGTAGATGGCACCTGGAGTGTTGACGTGGGTCCTTGGTTCGAACGGCACACCTCCAAGACACAGATGGAGGGCCGAGATAGTGTTCCAACTCCTCCAAGGTAGCACGGATGGACAGTCAAGAAGATACCCCAACTCCTCAGGAATGGCATGTGGCACCAAAAAACAGGGGGGGGGGGGGGGGGAAAAACTCCAAATAGTGTAAATCCACCAATAGGTTTATTGGATTTAGGGCATAAAAATTAACATAGAAGGGAAAAATCCCATAAAATACAGCACATATAAAATATGATAAAAAGTAGTAAAAGCAAGGTGGGAGTCTCAAATGAGCTTGAGTGGTCTTCAACTGGGACAAGAGTGCAACAAGAAATGTAAGGGTGTAAAGGTGCAATAAGGACGGCTAAGATAGAACATAAAAGACACATAGCGGAGGAGAGAAAAAAAAATTCCAAGAAATTCTTTAAGTATGTAAACAGTAAAAAAGGGAGGGCAGACCATATTGGCCCCATAAAAAATGAGAAAGGACATCTGATTACAAAGGATGGGGAGATGTCGAAGGTATTGAATGTATTCTTGTAGAGGGAATCGTGGGGCTTTAGTAACCAAAACTGCAGTGTTTATCCTCATGACACATAACAGGAAGCACCTGCATGGTTAACAGAGGACAGAATTAAAATTAGACTTGAGAAACTTAACATTAATAAATCACCAGGACCAGATGGCTTGCACCCGAGGGTACTTAGAGAACTCAGTCAAGTAATTGCCAGACCATTGTTCCTAATATTTACTGACAGTCTACTGACTGAAATTGTACCAGGTGATTGTAGAAAAGCCAATGTAGCACCAATATTTAAAAAGGGCCCAAAATACTTCCCTCGGAATTACAGACCAGTTAGCCTAACATCAATAGTATGTAAACTCTTGGAGGGGATAATAACGGATTATAGACAAGATTTTAGTAATGAGAACGGTATCATTAGCAGTAATCAGCATGGATTCATGAAGAATCATTCTTGCCAAACCAATTTAACCTTCTATGATGAGGTGAGTTGCCATCTAGATAAAGGAAGGCACGTAGACGTGGTGTATCTGGATTTTGCAAAAGCATTTGACACAGTTCCCCATAAATGTTTACTGTACAAAATAAGGTCCGTTAGCATGGACCATAGGGTGAGTACATGGATTGAAAACTGGCTACAAGGGCGAGTTCAGATGGTGGTAATAAATAGGGAGTACTCTGAATGGTCTGGGGTGGGTAGTGGGGTCCCCCAGGGTTCTGTGCTGGGATCCATACTGTTTAATTTGTTCATAAATGACCTGGAGGATGGAGTAAACAGTTCAATCTCTGTATTGGCAGACAATACTAAGCTAAGCAGGGCAATAACTTCTCCGCAGGATGTGGAGACCTAGCAATAAGATCTGGACAAATTAATGGTGTGGGCAACTACATGGCAAACGAGGTTCAATGTAGAAAAATTTTAAATAATGCATTTGGGTGGCAAAAATATGAATGCAATCTATACACAGGGGGGTAGAACCTCTGGGGGAATCTAGGATGGAAAAGCACCTGGGGGTCCTAGTAGATGATAGGCTCAGCAATGGCATGCAATGCCAAGCTGCTGCTAACAAAGCAAACAATTCTCCTGCTCTACAAGACTCTGGTCCGGCCGAATCTAGAGTATGCTGTCCAGTTCTGGGCACCAGTCCTCAGGAAGGATGTACTGGAAATGGAGTGAGTACAAAGAAGGACAACAAAGCTAATAAAGGGGCTGGAGGATATTAGTTATGAGGAAAGGTTGCGAGCACTGAACTTATTCTCTCTGGAGAAGAGACGCTTGAGAGGGGATATGATTTCAATATACAAATACCATACTGGTGATCCCACAATAGGGATAAAACTTTTTCGCAGAAGGGAGTTTAACAAGACTCATGGCCACTCATTAAAATTAGAAGAAAATCGTTTTTTTACTGTTATGCCCTGTACACACGCTCGGATTTTCCGATGACTATTTCCGTCGGATCATTTCCGTCGGAATTTGTCTGAAGCTGGTGTTGCGTACACACGGTCGGATAACGTTGTCGGAATTTTCGGTCTTCAAGAATGCCGTGACGTAAGCCGTCTTCAACGAGACTAGAAAAGGGAAGTTCAGCACCACGTCCGGCACCCAGCACTCCTTCTGCTGATTTTGTGTTTATTGCGTGTTAGTAGAGGTTTGGTGACATACGATTCGCGCTTTTCAGTTTTCAGACTCAGATCGTTACTGCTCTTCAGTTTGTGCTTGTGGTGCGTATCAGTTTATCGGTGCGTGTAGTCAGTTCACATTTGTTGGTCATTGTGGCCTATATCTTTATATAGGACGCTTTGATTTTCACTGCTTATTGTCTGCTAGTTTCTGGTATTCATTTCGTTCTTTCAGGCCTTGCTGTTTATCGGTGCTTTATGTTTGTCCGTTCTGACCAGCCGATCGATTGTGAGCTATGTTTCATGTACGTACTGGTCGTAGAGTTCGTGCTGTGCTGGGGCTTGGTGTCGGGCTTTTAGCTTTGACCCAAGACCAGTCCATGAACAGGACGAGGAGGAGTTCGTTGATCAAGAATTGGTTGCTTCAGCGTGACCAATTCTCACACATGCCTTTGCTTCGTGAGATCCGGGAGAATAATCCTGAGGATTTCAGGAACTTTCTCCGGATGACGGACCCCGTTTTTCACCGTCTGTTGGCTTTGCTGACCCCTTTTATCAGCAAGCAGGATACCTGCATGAGACAAGCCATCACTCCGGAGCAGAGGCTTGTTGCCACGTTGAGGTACTTGGCGACAGGGAGAAGCCTTCAGGATCTGAAGTTCTCCACAGGTATCTCTCCCAGGCTCTGGGAATCATTATTCCAGAGACATGTTCTGCTATCATCCAGGTCCTGCAGGAGGACTATATTAAGGTAACATTTCTCCTTTACTATTCCCTTCTATGTATGCTCTGTTTGCTAATGTTTTGTATTTTTGACCTCCTTCCCTAATTACCATGATTGCAATATGCTCTAATATGCTTTGCCCCTTTTGTCCTTCATGCATTTTTGCCTTCACTTACCTCCCCAGCATGCTCTTCTGGCCCAATATACACCTATGGCCTAGTCACTTAAGCAATGTATTTTGTCTGCTCCATAGTATTGTTTTCCCCCAAACACCCCCTAAAATATGCACAAATGTTTTCTGTGTGTTTTACTTCATGCAGAGTCCCTGTTTTTTATTTTTTATTTTTTTGTTTTTGTTGTGCCAAACTCATTAAGAACCCCCCTCCCCCAACTGCTCGGTCATATGATACCAATCCTCTATCTGCTGGCTTTGCCAAGCTCAATACACACTATATACCTACCTCTTTATAGTGGTCATATTTAGGGATGAATTCAGCAAAGCATGTAGTGCAAGGGGCTGGCTCAATACTTTACAATGTTTTTTTTTTTTTCCTCCTATTATTAGCTTGCTAGGTAATTGCAGAATGACAAAATGTGCTTCCCTTTATGTTTTTTTTTTTTTTGGGGGGGATTAGGAATCTTCTTTTATCTTTCCGGTGGCCTGCCAATAGTGTTAAGTAAGGAGGGTCTGGCCAAACTATCGCACATTATTGAGCCATTCGGCTCTCAATGAAGTGGAGAGGGTTACCTGTCCAATCCCCCCCCCAAACCCCTAGTTATTGTCAATGGCCCATCAGAAGTGGGGGGAGTGATGGGGGGTGAGTAATCTGCTAAGGGGACCTTGTACTTTGGTTTGCAAATACTTTCTTGGTAAAATTTTACTCTGATCTTGTTCCAAGATGTTTCTGTCTAATCTGCTTGCAATGTTTATGTGCAAACTGACTAATTTTGTTTTCTTGTTTGACTCCACAGTTTCCTTCAACGCCACAGGAATGGCAGACTGTGGCCTCCCACTTTGCCAGCAGTTGGGACTTTCCTAACTGTGGAGGTGCAATTGATGGGAAACACGTCCGCATCGTCCCACCCCCCAACTCTGGGTCGTACTATTATAATTACAAGGGGTTTAATAGTATAGTGATGTTTGGTGGTGGTGTCGGCGACATACGAGTTTTTGTATGTGGACGTGGGGAAGAATGGCCGGATCTTGGATGGTTCAACTGGCGTCTCCGGAGTGGCAGTCTGTGCTTGCCACCTCCAGAGGAGAATGCTGAAGGACTCCCCTTCGTCTTTGTCGCAGATGAAGCGTTTGCGTTGTCAAGCCATCTGATGCGGCCCTTCCCGATGAGGACCCTCACCCCAGACCAGAGGGTCTTCAATTACCGGCTTTCCAGAGCCCGCAGAGTGGTGGAGAACGCCTTTGGGATCATGGCCAGCCGCTTCTGCCTCTTTTTGACACCTATCAACATGGCGGAATATAAACTGAACCACATTGTGCTTTCCTGCTGCATATTGCACAATTTCTTGTTGTGTCTGTTGGCCCTGATGTCGACATGCCTACAAATGACAACCTCACAGCCCTTCAAGCTGCACGTCCTGGCTTGCCCCCCCTAAATGCCCGCGAAGTCCGCGAGAGGTATATGGAGTACTTTGTGGGTAGGGGGGCCATTGATATGCCTGACGATGTGTGAGAGGCATTTTTTAATAAAAATATTTTGGAACCTGAACTAAGATTTCTTGTCATTTACTGCTTGTGTTTCTTGTAGGTGTGTTCTAGCTTATTTTTTCTTTTTTCTTTTTGGGCCTTTATATTCAACAGTGGGAATGCACTTTCTTGGTGAGAGGAGGTTACAGTCTCTTCTTCCTAAAAGGAATCTTCTCATGTTGTGGGTCTGATACATAATAGTTTTTCTATGTAAGGTATGTAGTGCATAACTGACACCAAAAATACTCCTTTTCATCACCATGACAGAAATGTGTGTATTCCTGAAAATGGCGTGATACGTGGTTTATTACAAAGCACTGTGGGTGTCATTTCCAAAAGACAAATCCACTATGCACTACAAGTGCACTGCAAAAGTGCACCGGAAACTACACTTGCAGTGCAAAGTGGAATAGCCTTTAGTAAATTACACCCATTGCCACCAAATTCATTTACTTTTGACGCTAATAATGCTTTTGGGGTTTGAAATAAGGAAGCCACACATTGTTTAGATGTTAAAATTTTACTTCAAACACATTCACAAGTGCCTTTCAAAAATGCTTTTGTAAACTCAAAAGATCTTTGGTCTTTAGAACATTCTTTACTAACATGGCGCATTTGTGTAAACCAGGCATGTAGCAAAACAAAACATACTGAACATAGGAACTTACAAAGTTCAACTTTGAAAAGTGAAGACAAGATCAGACATGACTATGTTCAAAGTGTGTTTGATCGTGCCTTCATCACATGGGGTGTCACCACTGGAAAAGCAAAATTTCGAACATGCACACCATTTGGGGTTCTAAATTGGCATTTGAGGCAAGAACACATGCCTAGAATGTCCAAATGTGCAATCTCCCATCATGGGGATCAATGGACGTGTTTTGGGGGTGCAACCCCTTCACCTCACCCACTTTAGTAGTTAGTAAAGTAGTTGCAACCACAAAACGTTGTCATTGATCAACCATAATGGGAGCTAGCACATGTTGGCACACTGTGTGCATCTTCCAAATTTAGAAAAGTTGTGACTTAAAAATTTTAGGGTTACACACCCACAAATGTGTGATAAGTCGTTTGTGTGGTTTCATATTTTCCCTAAAACATCAATGATGTTCTTCATTTTTTGTTGAACATCATTGATGTTTTTCTTGATATCATCTAGATCTCTAATGCACACCATTATCTACCCGATAAGGACGTGTGCACTTTCACTGGTAAAATGCGATTCTTCTTCCACAACATCCACATCACCTAAAAAAAAAAAGGGGGATTTTTAAGATGCAGGCATACATTGATTAGCTTACCTGTAGCTGTGGTCTCCGACACTCACCTGTTGTGGTGACAAGTTCTCCAACTTCTACAATCTCTCCTTCCTCCTCCTCCTCTGCTTCTGGTGTTGGTATTTCCCCTTCTTTGGGAGGTGTGTGGTTCCTGGTGTCCTCAGACGTCCCGAGTCTTCTCTCCCCTATGAGAATGTACAAAATGAATACTTAGCACACCAATCTATGAGGGCAGAAATAGCAAATCTGAAACATTGCTTGGAAGTGACGTACAATAGTGGTTTGTGGCCAGGTTCAAAGGACAACAACATTAATGTTGTGACTTTGTAAAGGTGCAATACTTACTACCTTTTGGTTGCAAGTTTGTTAGATGGAGACACCCCTATAGTATCCACTGGAGCACATGTGTGGGACAACATAATAAAAAGGGGGTTTGGGTGTCCCAGCACTAGTGCTCTAGAGTCCAGATGTGTAAACAGCTACTGAGTCACCTCTCCTTTACATTTAAAAAATATGCATTTCATTCTTGAAAAAAGCTCTATAGACAACAAACTTCCTTTGACTAAAAACAGGCCTGAAACAATGTAGTTCACTCCAACTTCACCAAACATCGCATTATAAGTGGCCGAACGATCGAGGTTGAGTACGATCGAATGGACACACGAACATGAAAGTGGCCATTTTCAAATGTCCAACATTGAAAAACAAAGCACATGGAGCAGTATGCAAGCAAGAAAAAAAAGATGAACACACGACAACTACTTACTTTTTTGAAGAACTCGCTTGATCTTTCTGTACTGATCGGGCTCCCTCAGTTTCAGGTCTGACCAGCGTTTCCTCAGTTGATCCTTGGATCGTTGTACCCAAAAATTCTTGTGCAGCCTCTTCACAACTTTAGACATGATCTTGGCCTTTCTGACATTTGGGTTGGGGTAAGGCCCATCATAGTCGCTCCTCTTCAATATGTCCACCATCTCCAACATTTCTCCAAAAGACATATTTGACGCCTTAAAGTTTAGCCTCCGGGATCGGGACGTTTCTGCCTCCGGGCTTTCCTCGTCCTCCTCTTCGTTGCTGGAATATTTAGGGCGCACCTGATGTGTCCCCGCCATGTGCTCTCCCCACTGCGCCGTAAAGAGAAGGGGTGGGGAATAGATGAGAAAGATCGTCAGGGGCGGGCGGAGTTTCACACATGCGCACTGTTTATAAAACGGCACACGCGTGTGTCGTAGCGACGATCTGTGAGCAGAGGGGAGAGAGAGCTGACGCACGAGACGATCGCTATAACGAAGGTACAATTTGAACTTGGTACATCACTAGCCTAGACTGCTTATACATTGAGGCTTATTTATGGAGAAGATTAGGAGAGTTTAGCCTGACATTATTTAGTGTTTTGTCTGGTGTTGTGTCTTGCAGAGAATATGGATGGCTTCAATGACATCAGCTTCCCCCCCCCCTGTTCATTGATAAATTCAGGGAAATGCCCCTTTTGTGGCAGGCCAAGCACCCACTGTACAGCAACAAACAAAAGAGGCGGGCAGCGATGAAGAAACTGCTGGAATTTGTATTGCCGGTGATCCCCAAGGCAACCATTGAGAAGTTAAGAACCAAAATTGGCAGCCTGAGGAGTACGTATTTCAGGGAGCGCAATAAGGTCCTGAAGTCCCAAGCATCTGGAGCTGCAGCAGATGAGGTATATGTCCCCAGGCTGTGGTACTACGAGAGGCTCCATTTTCTCAAAGACCAGGCTGATGTCAGGGAGTCACTCTCGACTCTTCCTTCCACGTTTCCTTCCACGCATTCCACCCCTGATGAGGCTTTCGAGGACCAACCTGGGCCTTCCAGTCAGGAAGATGTGGAGGAGCCCAGCTTGAGCCAGGTATAGTATTTTTCTACACTTTTTTTTTTGAAAAATGAATGATGTTCACTTAATTTAGGATCCCAAATTGCTTATTTTCTAAAGTGTTTTAAATATCAACAGACAGTAGTGTTGGAGACATTTTGGGCAAGAATCTAAACTGCTGGGCTGAGAATTGTATGGTTTTCAATTTGTAAACATTTTGAAACAGTCAATAGCTGAAAATTGTGTGTGTTTGATGAACCAATAACTCAAACTATGTCCCTTTTTCATACACAGGAAGACCTCAGCCAGGAGGTGGCTGTGGAATGCGGGAGCCAGGAGGTGGCTGTGGAATGTGGCAGCCAGGAGGAGGCAGGGGTAAGTGGCAGCCAAGAGGTGGGCAGGCCTAGGAGCCTGACTCGATCCCAAGTCCCTCCCCTCCGCCTTCCCTACATAAGGCCCAGAAAGGGGGGGGATTTGGGGGGGTCAGCGCTCCGGCTGATAAGGGAGGCTTCAGTGGCACTACATGCTACACCCACCTATGAAGAGGCCTTTGCCGCCTTGGCTGCCACAAAGCTGAAAGAGATGGAGGCGGGGCAGCGCAGCATGTGTGAGGAGGTCATCCTCAAAATACTAAATAAGGGGGTGGCTGGGGAAATGACCCCAGCAACACATGTTTGCGAGAGTGACCATGCTCATCCTCCTCCTCCTACTTCTGCCACACCTCCAGCACCACAGCCACAGCCTGGAAGGAAGCGTGGAAGGAAGACCAGAGTGTGACGACCTGGATTCAGTCTGGTCTGAGAGAAGATGGAGCCTCTCGTATGACCACAGCCTGGGGACATAGATGGCATCTGCTGCAGTTCCGGATGTTTTTGACTTCAGGACCAGATTGAACTCCCTTAAGTTACGTACTCCTCAGGCCACCAATTTTTGAACATAAAAAATTGATGTCAGCCTTGGGGGTCAAAGGCTTTGCAAATTTCCCCAGTTTCTCCATCGCTGCCTTCCTCTTTTGTTTGTTGCTGACACCTAATAAAGGTATTTTTGATTTCAAGAAATCCTTGCCTATGTGTTTTACTTTTCAAAAAGGACAGTTTATTTGTGAGTAGGCAGGTACATTTCACAAATCATAAAGTCAAATTAACAAGGGGCACCAACAACAAACAACCTCCTAGTGAATTTAGCCAAACAATACAAATGATAATAATGGTGTTGGGATAAGTTGAGACACACAAACCCCCCCCCCCCCCACACACAAAAAAGGAAATCTGGATTTAAAAAAAGACCACTATAAATGACAAATCAACAAATAAATAAATAAACCTTCTTAAGATCTGACGAATAAAAAACATCTGGCCAAGAAATAAGGAAAAAGAATAAAGAAAGAAGTTTGTGAGAAGTCAGTGGTAATATGAGCAGCTAAAAAACGTCATTCTTCTTGCACTGTAAAGAAAAAGACAATGCGCTGCATTAAACACATTTTAACATTGCAGCGTGACGAATGTGCTGTGTCAATTAGGAACGGTAGTTTTACCTGACCGAGTGCTTCCGTCACAGAATTTCTTCTGAGCATGCGTGGCAGCAGAGGAGGACCTACCTGGCAATGGGGAGCTATTGAATAGGAGGCTGTGGAGGAGAATTGGAGGATTTCGATAGAGAAAGGAGCAGTATCCTGATGAGAGAGTTTATATGCCTATATTTTCTGTAGCTCTGGTGAGTGCATCCCCAAAGGGGAACCTTTTAACATGTGGTGGAGTGTACTGGTGGATGGACTAATCAGTTTGCGGCACATTGAATATAGAACTTGAACTATCATCTTGTGATTTTTATCCCATTATGGAGAGAGCTGGACTCTAATTGATTAGTCACTGGGTGATTAATTGACCCACTGTCGATACCTATCATCAATTGATTTATTTTTATTTATTTATTGATCCATTTTTATCACACTTGATCGTTTATTTATTCCTCCAAACATTCTTGTATTATCTGTTTTATATGGTGACATATTGACGCATCAGTTTTATCCACTATTTATCAGTTTTTTTATTTTCTGATATCCAAGCGCTGCTACAGTATTTTAACAGGTTGGGTTTTATTTAATTATTTAATTATAATTTTAATTCCTTTAATACCTGCTATCTTATTGTATACTTACAATAATGGCTGTGTGTTGAGTTATTTTAAGGGGACAGCAAATTTACACTGTTATAAAAGCTGTACACTCACTACTTTACGTTGTAGCAAAGTGTTAATTTCTTCAGTGTTGTCACATGAAAAGATATAATAAAATATTTACAAAAATGTGAGGGGTGGGGGCGGAACTAGCCGGAGACCGAGATGACCGCATGAGAACGGAGCTCCAGGCCTGACAAGGACACAGCGGCACCAATCAGCCTAAAATAGCGGACCAAAAGCCTCTCAAAACAACCAGTCGGGAAGCCTATCCCCGGCTGACCTCAGCAAGTGAGATGAGCAAGCGATCCGGGGCTCAGAGACCCCAAAAAATGCTTGGTAGATGTCACTGATAATAGAGATGAAGAAATGGAGGCAGTCAAATCTAAAATGGCGGACATTGAGGATCGTTCCAGGAGGAACAACCTCAAAATAAGGGGGGTCCCCGAATCAGTAGTGCAGTCTGACTTGCGCAACTTTGCCACGCAAGTGTTTACTTCCATCTTGCCTGACCTAACAGGAACTGACCTATCTGACCTACCGAAGCCCACCTATCTCTCTGAGAAAATACCAAGGGATGTAATACTCCGTTTGCATTTTTTTCACGTTAAAGATGCCTGATGACGGCGGCCCACAACAAGGAGTCTCTTCCAGTACAACACAGAGATTTGCAATTTTTCTCAGACTTATCTCAATTCACGTTGCAAAAACGCAGAAACCTTGACACTATAACCAAACGTTGCGCAATAACAAGATCCCTTACAGATGGGGATTCCCGACCAAAATTATTGTCACCAATGAGGGCAAGGAACACACGGTGGACTCCCTCACCAAAGGCCTAGAGCTACTGAAAAAATGGCATATAGTGCCAGAAGACCCCTCACAGAATAACAACCACAACCCGGATCGAGTCGCAAATGACTGGAATCTGGTTAATTCCAGAAATGCCCGCATGCACCGCTAAAGGTTTCCAGGAGAGTTTTCCTCCTAACCAGTTATGTCCTTGCTCCACCAACCACCTTTATTTGCTCTATTTTTTCTTTTTCTTTAACGTTTGTATTTTTTGTTCTTTGCTATGCTTTCTCTCTCCTTATGTTGCAGTTGACCTTACCGCACCCATCCTATCTGAAGATAACCGGAGGACCACGCAGAATACACATCCACCAGCCCAAGACTGGATCTACTATCTACGTGAATGTATGGAGCTCCATACCAACAAATGTAAGTGCCTACAGCACTCAAATCACCAGCACCAACCAACACCTCTTCCATAATGACTCTCACTTTCCTGACTATTAATACCAAAGGGTTGAACCACCCAGCAAAGAGGAAGTCATTGTGGAACGAAGCGATCAAACACAAAAGTGACATTCTATGTGCCCAGGAAACCCATTTCCACGCCCAAAAGATGCCCAGGTGTACCCATCCTAAATTTCCCCATATCTTCTCAGCTAGTACTTCAGCAAAAAAAAGAGGGGTTCTGACAGCAATAAGGGACTCAGTTGCCTTTAAATTCCATAGCGAACTAGCAGACCCACAAGGCCGTTTCCATATCCTGATATGTGATCTCAACTCCACTACATATACATTGGTCAATGTGTATGCTCCAAACGTGCATCAGGTGCGCTTTCTTAACTGCCTACTAAAGAATGTAAAGAAAATGCAACAAGGCCTCCTCCTACTTTGTGGTGACTTTAACCTTCCCCCAGACCCAACTATGGACTCCACATCCGCCTCTCAAAGACGCCAACACTCTCTTCAACCCGCATTGCACGCACAGGAACTCTATGACGCCTGGAGGTGTCTACACAGCACCGAAAGAGACTATTCATACTTCTCAACCAGTCACAGAGTCTACACAAGACTGGACCTCTTTCTGACTGACAAATGGTTAATTCCCAGAATATATTCCTCAGAAATTAATGAAATTACTTGGTCGGATCATGCCTCGGTGACGCTCTCGGTCGAAGATTCGCCAAACGTGCAATCGCAATTCGTTTGGCGATCCAACCCGAGACTGTTCCAGGCTGATCCCACCAAGTCCACTATACAAGAAGAAATTGACAATTTTTTTAGTAGCAATGTTGATTCTGTATCTGACCCTATGATTGTTTGGAACACGCACAAGGCGTACATAAGAGGGGTTTTAATCAAAATGGGTGCTAAACTTAAGAGACAGAGGAGACAGCTTGTTCAAGATCTTATAACACAAATAAGCCAGTTAGAGTCCCAAAACAAACAAAGCACCTCTATCCAGGGGTCCGAGCAGCTAACCCAGCTCCGCCAAGAATTACGCACAATTCTATTAGACAATTTTGAAAAACAAACTAAGCGCCTTAAAATGTCCTATTATGCCTTTGGAAACAAGGCAGGTAAACTTTTAGCTAATCGGCTTAAAGGACAGAGACTGAAAACAAAACTCCCCTACCTTCTCCATCCATTCACGAAAGAAAAATTATTTCCCCCTCAGGCCATAGCAGATGCCTTCAGCTGTTATTACAGTTCATTATACAACCTAAAAGACGATCCTACCACCACCCAGCCTACGGAAGAGGCGATTCAAAACTTTCTCCATACAATCAAACTCCCACAATTGACTGCAACTGGCAAATTTGAATTCACCTTTTTCAGAAGCAGAAATCTCTCAAGCTATCATTTCTCTCCCTCACAATAAATCGCCCGGCCCTGACGGCTTTACAGGAGAGTACTACAAAACCTTTAACCAATCTTTAACACCCCATCTAGTAAAGATATTTAACACAGCTGTCTCCTCGTCATCTTTACCTCCAGAAATGTTAACGGCACTAATAGTAGCATTGCCAAAGCCAGGAAAAGATCCAAACGTACCTCAAAACTTCAGACCCATTTCACTGTTGAACAATGACCTGAAGCTATACGCCAAACTTTTAGCGAATAGGCTAGTGGAGATTTTACCTACTTTGATTCACCTGGACCAATCGGGGTTCACAAAGGGATGACAAACCGCAGACGCAACAAGACGCCTAATTAATATTATACACATAGCAGAAAAAACGCAAACGCCTTCCCTGCTCCTAGCTTTGGATGCAGAGAAGGCGTTTGATCGAATCCATTGGGACTACTTGGCGAAAGTCCTTACGAAATTTGGTTTTGTTGGTCCCATTCACTCGGCAATTATGGCTCTTTACTCTTCCCCATGGCCCAGGTGTATCTATCAGGGACTTTGTCCAAACCATTTCACATATCTAACGGGACTCGTCAGGGGTGTCCTCTTTCTCCACTTATATTTAATCTTTTAATGGAACCCCTGGCGACCCTCATTAGGACTCATCCAGAGATCACGGGATTCACATTGGGAGACACATCACATACAATCAGTCTTTTCACGGACGACATAATATTAATGCTCACCAAGGTAGAAACATCATTACCCCTGGTCCACAAAACCCTACAACTATTCTCCTCTATATCTTACTATAAAGTAAATGAAACTAAATCCTATATACTAGGCCTAGGCATCCCCTTTTCACTACAAACGAACCTAAGAAGCAGATTCCCATATGTGTGGAGGGAAAAAGGCATAAAATATTTAGGAATAACTCTCACCCCCAGAACGTCAGACTTAGTTCCAGCAAATTATTCCCCACTCCTCCTAACACTTCCCTCTAAACTAAATAACCTAACTAAATTCAAGCTCTCCTGGACAGGAAGGCTTGCAGCATTCAAAATGCAAATTCTTCCACAACTGATATATATCTTTCGATCTCTTCCCATCCCAGTCCCTAACTCCTTTTTTTCGAAAATCCAGTCTCATATCAATACATTTTTGTGGGGAGGCAAAAAGGCAAGATGTGCAGCGGGCAGACTAATTAAACATAGGAGAGCTGGAGGAATAGGTCATGTTAACATAAAAGACTACCACACAGCTACTATCTTAGCCCAACTTAAGAGTTGGTTCTACCCTTCTCCACCAAACCTGTGGTCTCTTCTTGAAAGACATCAGTTGCCTGAACACGACCTGTACAACTTCCTAATCCTGAGTACACATCTATCCCCTGCGTTACAGAAAATTACACCAACGGCACAAGCTGCGTTAGCAGCATGGCGCATACTAACATCTCATCAATTTATATCAAATAAGTTAGTCCAACTCAAAATTCCCATCAATGCTCTAAAGCTTTTGATCCCAGACCTACACATTTCTCATTGGAACAACCAAGGGGAAGTGGCAGGGGAAGATCTATTCATAGGCCCGGCTATCAAGACCTTTAGAACCCTTCAAATAGAATTCTCTATTCCAGCAACCGACCAATATAAATACCTCCAAATTTCACACCTATTAAAACACCATGCCAATCTCCACATTTCTCTCCCTTGGCAGATGTCACAAAACTACTCTCCTACCACCAAAAACACCAGAGGTATCTCGCTCTTCTATTCTTCCTTACAAAACAAGAATGTGTTCACAAAATCCCTTAATATCCGAGCATGGGAAAGGGAACTTGGCAAAACATACACAGATGAGCAATGGTCAATAGCATTAAACACAACATATTCCTCCACCAAAAGCGTTAACTTATGGGAACTATCCCAAAAAATCTCATTAAGGTGGTACTACACCCCACACAAGCTTTCCATTATGTTTCGAGGATCTTCCTCCCAGTGTTGGAGACAATGTGGGGAATCAGGTACACTGTACCACATCTTGTGGGCTTGTCCTGTTCTGGAACACTACTGGAAAAAAATCTTCCGCATCATTACGCAAGTTTCACACATTCAACTTGAACCGTCTCCAGGGATGGCTCTCTTGTCGTTAAAGATGGACTCAATCCCGTACCACCTCAGAATAGTGACATCACACATATTGTTAGCGGCTAGGTTAGCTCTGGTTAGGTACTGGAAGAATACAACACTACCGCAACTTCCTGAAGTTATACAAATAGTACACACACACGGCACATATGAACAACTCTTTGCCTCTGGGTTGGGGAAATATACCCAGATAAAGCAAACCTGGGAGCCTTGGACAGAATGGTGGAACAATACAAGGAAGTTTGATTATAGTTAGCATTCACAGACTATACAGCAAAATTATTATATATATATTTTTTTTTTTCACAACTTAGGTAAGCACGACTGCATACCCTTTCTCCTAAAAATCCTTCTCCTATTTTTTTTTTCTTACCCTCACCTTTTCTTCTCCTATATTAATACCTGATTCTAAATATTTCCTCCATCTTTTTCTTATTGCACTTTATCCAGAAATTGCTACGTTTTGCAGAGGATATCTTATATATCCCAAAGATGACACACCACGGTGGCTTAATTCAAATTGCCATGTTGGCCGTTTACCATGGTTTAAACAATGTTTCTCCCTTTACGGGTTACTTTTGTATGTTGTACAGGATGATGTTGTTGATGCATTGGGGGGGGGGGCCCTTCTCCTCTTGTGGCGCAGTGTGATCCCTTATGGGGCGCTGGGGGGGAGGGGCACCCTCTCTCTCAATTGAAAGTTGAAATACTGAGAACACTCCATCTAATATTGTGGACTTATTTCATTAAAATGTGCTATATACATATACGCGGTCATGCCATCGACCAAATAATATCTTATTTGATATTCTGTTGCTATAATGAAGTGTATGCTCGGATTATTCCTTTTTTTTTTTTTTTTCTTTTGTTGTACCTATACTTTTCTGTCATGCTTCACTATGTGGAAAAACCTAATAAAACTTTTTGAAATTAAAATGTGAGGGGTGTACTCACTTTTGTGAGATACTGTATATAGGGAAACGATTAGGAAGACATATATATATATATATATATATATATATATATTTTTTCTTGTGTGATTTTGTTTCATGGGTGAACACTGAACACACTTATGATGACAGAGGTACACACAATTATTATTTAGAGAGTGTGACTGATATGACATGATGTGGTGGTTTGTAGGGAGTAACAAGTAAAATACAATTAATTTACTTTAGAAGGAGTTAGACAATAACTACTATGCTATTTAATCTTCTATATTTAGAGGATACTCTCTACACTATATGTTATTGTACATATCTTGGCATACTACCTGACAAATTATCTTCCTTTTTGTGTGTGGGTGTGTTTACCCACATATGAAGATGTTGTTTTATACAATTTTACTATATGCACAATTGATTTTATTATGTATGTTGAAAAGTTTCTGTTTGTCAATTTTTTATTTTCTGTTGTAACATCTTTTGCGGTTTCTGTGGCTCAGTGCTCAGATACTCCAAACCAATGGTTAATTGACATAATCAAGCACCATTTATTTTTCAGGTGTGCACACGGTAGTTTGTTAGATTATGACTAAGGATGAGCCCGGTGTTCGATTCGAACCCATGTTCGAATCGAGCACCGGGTGTTTGCTCGCTCGGCGAGCCCAGAACTATTGGGGCCGCTCGCATCAAATTCGTGTGATGCGAGCGGCCCCGCAATGCATTGCGGCCCACGCAGTGCAATGCTGGCTGATGATTGGCCAAGCATGCACTGTGACCCCGCATGCTTGGCCAATCACAGCGCCGGCAGCGAGGAGAGCCATAATTGGCTACAGGCAGGATGCCTGTAGCCAATTATAGCTCAGGGGCTTTAGTACACGCCCCACGGTATAAGAGGCCGCCGCGCCGACGGCCTCGCATATTATGTTTCAGTCAGTGTCAGCGTGTCAGTGTGCTGCTGACAATATGTGCTTTATTTCTGGGGATATGTGTGTGCGTGCTGTTAGAACAGCATTGCAGTATCACATCTGGGGGGTGTCTATAGGTGGCCTGTGAAGGGGGGCAGGTTTCCTGTGCTTAGAACTTTCCCTGCAAAAAAGTGTCATTTTTGCAGGAAAAAAGCTATTTAAAATCACTCGCGGCTAATGCATTGATGGCTCCTGTAACACAGAGAACTGTCATTCATTAATAAAAAACAAAAAAAAAAAGCGTAGGGGTCCCCCCAAATTCAATAACCAGGCCCTTCAGGTCTGGGATGGATATTAAGGGGAACCCCAGCCAAAAAAAAAAAAAAAAAATGGCGTAGGGTCCCCCTCAAAATCCATACCAGACCCTTGAGGTCTGGTATGGATTTTAAGGGGAACCCTAGCCAAAAAAAATGGCGTGGGGTCCCCCTCAAAATCCATACCAGACCCTTATCCGAGCACGCAACCTGGCAGGCCGCAGGAAAAGAGGGGGGACGAGAGCGGCCCCCCCTCCCGCCTGAACCGTACCAGGCCACATGCCCTCAACATTGGGAGGATGCTTTGGGGGTCTAAGACCCCCAAAGCACCTTGTCCCCATGTTGATGAGGACAAGGGCCTCTTCCCCACAACCGTGCCCGGTGGTTGTGGGGGTCTGCGGGCGGGGGGCTTATCGGAATCTGGAAGCCCCCTTTAACAAGGGGACCCCCAGATCCCGGCCCCCCCCCTGTGTGAAATGGTAAGGGGGTACAAAAGTACCCCTACCATTTCACCAAAAAAGTGGCAAAAATTGTAAAAATGACAGGAGACGGTCTTTGACAATTCCTTTATTAAAATCTTCTTTCTTCTTTCTTCATCCTTCGGTTTCTTCATCTTCTCCTTCCTTCATCCTCTTCCATCTTCTTCTTCCATTTTCTTCTTCCTCCGATCCGCTTCTTCTTGCGCTGGTCTTCTCGTCCTTCTCGTCCGGCATCTTCTTCCGTCGGCGTCGGCGTCGGTGTCGGTGTCTCTGTCTCTTCTTGGGCCGCTCCGCGCAATGGGAGGCTCCCGCTGTGTGAGGCTCCGCTCCGTCTGACAGGTCTTTTATAATGGAGGGCACCTGGTGACCCCGCCCCCTCTGACGCACAGGGACGTCATGGGGAATTCCATGATGGCTTTCCCCATGACGTCAGAGGGGGGCGGGGTCACCAGGTGCCCTCCGTTTTAAAAGACCTGTCAGATGGAGCGGAGCCTCACACAGCGGGAGCCTCCCATTGCGCGGAGCGGCCCAAGAAGACACCGACGCCGTCGCCGACGGAAGAAGATGCCGGACGAGAAGGACGAGAAGACCAGCGCAAGAAGAAGCGGATCGGAGGAAGAAGAAAATGGAAGAAGAAGATGGAAGAAGATGAAGGAAGGAGAAGATGAAGAAACCGAAGGATGAAGAAAGAAGAAAGAAGATTTTAATAAAGGAATTGTCAAAGACTGTCTCCTGTCATTTTTACCATTTTTGCCACTTTTTTGGTGAAATGGTAGGGGTACTTTTGTACCCCCTTACCATTTCACACAGGGGGGGGCCGGGATCTGGGGGTCCCCTTGTTAAAGGGGGCTTCCAGATTCCGATAAGCCCCCCGCCCGCAGACCCCCACAACCAACGGTTGTGGGGAAGAGGCCCTTGTCCTCATCAACATGGGGACAAGGTGCTTTGGGGGTCTTAGACCCCCAAAGCATCCTCCCAATGTTGAGGGCATGTGGCCTGGTACGGTTCAGGCGAGAGGGGGGGCCGCTCTCGTCCCCCCCTCTTTTCCTGCGGCCTGCCAGGTTGCGTGCTCGGATAAGGGTCTGGTATGGATTTTGAGGGGGACCCCACGCCATTTTTTTTGGCTAGGGTTCCCCTTAAAATCCATACCAGACCTCAAGGGTCTGGTATGGATTTTGAGGGGGACCCTACGCCATTTTTTTTTTTCTGGCTGGGGTTTCCCTTAATATCCATCCCAGACCTGAAGGGCCTGGTTATTGAATTTGGGGGGACCCCTACGCTTTTTTTTTTTTCATTTTTTTTATTTTTTATCAATGACTTTTTTTTATGAATGAGTTTCAATGAATCACTGTTCTCTGTGTTACGGGCCGTGAATTAACATTAGCCGCGAGTGATTTTAAATAGCTTTTTTACTTTCAAAAATGACACTTTGCGCAGAGACAGTTCTAAACACGGGAAACATGCGCCCCTTCACAGGCATACTATAGACACCCCCCAGGTATGAAATTTAAAGGAATATTACACTTTTATTGTTTCAATTTAAGCATTATTAAAATCACTGCTCCTGAAAAAACGGCCGTTTTAAAAAAAAAAAATTTGCATTGATACATGTCCCCTGGGGCAGGACCCAGGTCCCCAAACACTTTTTATGACATTAACATGCATATTAGCCTTTAAAATGAGCACTTTTAATTTCGAACGTTCGCATCAATTATAACTAATAGGGTTCTAAAGCTCGCACGGACTTTAGGTCCGTTCGCGGGTTCTGGTGCGAGCCGAACAGGGGGGTGTTCGGCTCATCCCTAATTATGACTAAGTGGACCTTGATTTGTGAAACGCATTAATCTTGCCATGCCTGCATAGAGGTCTCATGTTGTCTTATGATGTATCTTGATAGATTTCTATCTTCAATAAAGTAATTATCACTGCTTCATATCTGAAGGGTCTGGTATGGATTTTGAGGGGGACCCCCACAACATTTTTTTTTTAATTTTGACGTGGGGTTCCCCTTAATAGTCATACGAGACCCAAAGGGCCTGGTAATGGACTGGGGGGATCCCATGCCGTTTATTTTAATGACTTCTTTTATCTGTATTGCATATTTATTATAGCCGCGAGTACTTTTAAATTACTTTTTTTCCTTTAGAAATGTCATTTTGCGCAGGGACTGTTCTAAACACAGGAAAAATGCGTCACTTTACAGGCATGCTATAGACACCCCCCAGGTACGAAATTTTAAAGGAATATTTCAATTTTATTGTTTCACTTTAAGCATTATTAAAATCACTGCTCCCAAAAAAACTGCAGTTTTTAAAACTTTTTGCATTGTTGCATGTCCCCTGGGGCAGGACCAAGGTCCCCAAACACTTTTTATGACAATACCATGCATATAAGCCTTTAAAATTAGCACTTTCGATTTCTCCCATAGACTTTTAAAGAGTGTTCCGCGGCTTTCGAATTTGCTGCGAACACCCCAAATTGTTTGCTATTCGGCGAACAGGCGAACACACGATGTTTGAGTGAAACTTACGTTCTACTCGAACATCGGGCTCATCCCTATTCCTGTTAAAGACTTGCTTGGCTGACATTCCTACTGACTCCAGATCCTGCTTGCTGTTCTACTATACGCATCTCTGGCTCCCTGACGCTTTGGCTTGTCTGACTATCCGCTTCGACTATGTTTTAACTACGTTTACTCTGTTTACCTTTTTTTTTTATTATTAAACAAGTGTGATTTAACTTTGCTTCTGTCTCAGTCTGATTCATGGTTTCTGACAAACTGATCCCACAAACTGTAACTGCTACAATAGGTGTGGGGATTTTAAGGAACCATGGACCAGTCAGAGCACAGGTATGTGTCTACCTGATGGATGGATGTATACTCAACCACACCCTTATTTTATGGTTCACCCAGCAGGATAAAACAATGTGTGCACATGCAACAAGACACAGGAAAAAAGCCTGCAGAATGGAAGGACCAAGTGGAAGCATTAGGAGTGTCAGCAGGGAGAGTAGCAGAAGATCCAGTAGGATGCATTACCATTTCCCAATGATCATACTGCAGATATTTGTCAATTGCTTAGACTACAAGGCAGGTAGTTTTCTAGCTATTACATATAAATTGCCTGTAAATGATCAGGAAATGGTTCACACAATCTGCATGGTAGCAACTGAACACATTTTTTTTGTTTATTAGGAAAATTTTCAGAGAATTTCTTCCTATAACTTTCATCTATATACTTCCTACGGATTATCCCAAAGGCCAATGTGTTAGAAACCTGATCCTATTTTTCTAGAGTTTTATTACACTGAAGAAAGGCTTTGTTTGATTAAATAAAGCTGTATTGAACAATATAAAAGCCAGTGCTGTTAAAATCATATTACTATGCCTCCGAGTAACCTTACAGCATTTACACAATTTTATTTATTATTGTCATTGACCTTTTTTAAAGCAACAACTTTCTGGACAGCTGAAGGAATGGATGTGGTGAAAAAAATTGTTGAATAAGACTGATGTGGCATCCCTTTCAAAAATACATGCCACAGACTCCTGGAGCAGAAATACAGATATATCAATGAAAAGCACTTAAAGGAGCTATGACAGCATTTAGTGCATTATATAACTGGGCAAATAATGGGAGGGGGGGGGGGGGGGCTCTGCTCAAGAGGTACCTTCAAAATCTTCAATACGAACCAGACCTTTGTATAGATATTAATGTACTGCCAGGGATGTGTTCCAGGGAAGGCTGATAATGTTACCTGCAGTAAAGCTAAATGATTTTACCAGTCCTGGAATGAATATATCTAATATTTTGTCTGGTTCACTTGCAGATTTTT
Organism: Lithobates sylvaticus; assembly: GCA_028564925.1. Lineage (NCBI taxonomy): Eukaryota > Metazoa > Chordata > Amphibia > Anura > Ranidae > Lithobates > Lithobates sylvaticus. The sequence goes on from CM053030.1 coordinate 156,365,687, forward strand.
CATTGGCAGATAACAGAAAGGAGTCCATAAAAGCTCTATATTTCCCCTAATTACACAATGCATGAAGCACTGCAGAAAAGACCAAAAACATATATACATCAACAATGCAAAATATTGCATATTCTTTCCTTTGCATAATTATTATAAGCAATTAAGCCACTAGAAGCCAATAGATAATATTAACAATAATAATTAGATGAAAGATAATTTCTGCTTGGCTGTCTGCTATGAAACACTGCTCCATTAGCCATAAAGAAAACCAAAAAACACTCTTTAAAATTGTTATTTTATTTTATAATAAACACAAAGCAGTGAAGAGAAGAGTAGAAATAGTAAATTTAATTCTCTGGATTTTGTTTTGTTCTTTCCAGTGGTGTTATTTTTATTTTTTTTTTGTATTTAGGAAATGTCATGTTTATAGTCTAGCCTGGTGCTTCTTGTTTCCAGGTATTTAAAGAGAGAGCTAGATGTCACAGGCACGTCTCTTGTTCTGGAAAGAGGTATTGATGTTATTGGGAGAAATGAAGGGAAAGGAAGTGATATATGTTTTGTCATTGAGTTTTGACTTGCATTCCTCTTTGTAGCTTGCAATATGGACTGTTTTGCATCTCAGAACTATTCTGTAAAAAAATATGTCTTCCACGACGTATACCCTAATTCAAACCACGAGAAAAAGCTTAAAACTATTGTCAAGTTTGTATTATTCTCTGTGATTCCATTGGGAAATATTATGTCACTTCTTGTCACTGTGATGGCCATAAGAGAAATGGTGGATGCAGTCTTCACTGAAACAGGAAAGCTAAGAAAGTAATAAAACTATTGTCAGAAGTTCTAACCCTTCCTCCCTTTACTTCTTTTGTGGGTAACTCTCCCAAACAGGTCGGTCCATACCTGTGATTACATACACTTATGTATCAGCAGTGAGGGTTCCCTACTTCAGCCTTTTGTTTGATTATTCATGTAGTTAATTTTTGACACTGAACCTAATAGTACTTTAATGTATATGTCTCTATGGGACTAGTGGGATGTCAATTACATGATATCCTTTTTGCATTTTTTTATTTCAATTACCTTGGGAAAGGGTAATCTATCCTATTCCCAGGCCTTGATAACCAATACAACTACATGGAATAGGGCCCCTTTGTGATACTCTGTGATGGCCGGGATCCTGGATCCATCGGGGGGAGCTTGGGGTCTACTTTTGGCTGTACTTTCGCCATTAGTCCCCTCTTCCTGGTATACATTCTAACTTTCCCCTAGGTGGTGCCCTCTGATCCCTGTGGAGCTTCGGCAGATTGATTCTCTCATTGGATGTTATAAGAAGTACTTTATACATATATGTACTTGTTGCCCTGTGAAATATGGGTAAACTGTAATGAATATATGGTTATTCACTGAAATCATCATGTACTACATACATCTACAGATATCATCATACCTGTTTGATTTTTGATTTTTATAATTTCTTGATCTTTCAGATTTTTTTCTTTGTTCCTTTTTTCTCCTTTTTTGCTCTTGCCTTATTACAGACCTACTTGATGTGACCACAATAACCACCCCTAATATACCTCGAAACGTTGGGTTATGGTTTATCTCTATTGTATAGATTAATCTCGATAGAGTTGGTCAAGAAGTGTTTTTATGTATATATTACATACTTCCAACATACATCCATTTTAGATGTTTAATGTTATAGTTTACTTTTTTTGTTAATAAATACAATTTTAAATAAACTTCTTTTCTACTTTCTTTCTAATCAGTGCTGGCAATCCAATTTAAATTCCCACAGAGGATATACACTCATGCTTGAGTGTTTTTTGTTTCTATTTTATTAGGGATGTGGGTTTTCCAATGCACCAAGTACATATAGGGCGGACACCAACTTTTTATTTTTTATTTTTTTCTACTCTCCCAAACAGTGGCATGGATGGTAGTAAACACCTGGCAAAGACACTAATCCTCTCACACATTCAATCTCATAAAATGTTGCTGGAATTGGGCTGTAAGCTACATAAGCACGTAATATGCATGTATGAAAGGGAATCTTTACTTCATGGTATGTAGGAGTTGGGACCGAAAAGATAACTTTACGCAACACCTTATGTTCAATTTAGCATGACTGCTGGCAAGTTGGATAACTCACTGACTTCTTGAGAACCTTAGTGTTGAGATATTGCTATAAAACATTCTATTACACCACATTGTCACTGACATTAAAAGCTGGATCGTTTTTTTTTTTTTTTTACACCTCACTGATGGATATCCAAAGTGTAAAATAAAAACTGGTAAGTCCATCTGTGACGGAGTGGAGCTTTGTTATTACACTACAGAGGGTTTGGAGATACACACTATAGTAAATCTCACTAATGAAGTCTATGAGATGTTAAGAAATACTGACAGGTGATAAAAAAAACACCCTTGCTCACCCAAAAATGAGCAGTTTTTGGATAGAAATTATATTTAACACCATGCTTTTAAAAATGCCTCAACAGGATTTCTGTTGTCCTAAAATTAGATAAAACCTTCAAAAAATAAGAAACAAGTGTTTATCTTCCCTACCCTTCTCCTTTACACTATATTGTTTTCTAAAATAAAATGTTCATTTTAAAAATGATATAAAGAGATAAAAACATAGAATGAGTATAGTTAACAAATAAAAACAGTATATATATCATAAACACTTTCTAAAGTTCTGATTATTCTTATATTTAACAAAAAAAAAAAAAACAGAAATGACATTGTAACAGGTATTTGGAGACAAACTTAAAACCAGACTTGATTGCATATTTGCTGTTGCTGCAACACTAATGAGCAAAAGCAATTTGGAAACTAATATATTCCAGAAGACTGAGGAGGTGTGAAACATGCCCAACAATTTATAAGATAACTCAGGGCCATGTCTATGGCAATGGCCAGCACACAATGTTTGCTACCATGGCAACCAGTTTAGCAAATTTACTGTATTTGTATCAACATGGTCCCAAGGGACCAATGTCGAAGGCAAGAATTCTCTTTTCTTCTTCCCCATATAATTTCTATGCTTTATTACAATGCCCTACAGATATGTAAGTGACAATAGGATGTGTGTTTCAAGGTTTATTTCTTTATCAGTAGAAATCCCTGTGCGCCTCTGCTGAACAACATTTTAAACTTTACATTCCTTTAACAAATATAATAATATGTGTATATATGCTATATACAGTATTTATATAACAATTGCATTGTTATATGAAGCCACAATACCATACCAACATACCTCTGACCCGTTAGAAAAGAAAGAAAAGGTGCACATGGACACAGCACAGACCTGTCCCTCCGTGCATAAAGGACTGTTGATGTATAGACTGCTTGTCATGTAGCCAATGATCTGTATATTCTTTAACATCAGGCAGGTGCTTCCAGCTTAGTACTATCCAGTTTGATACACCAGAAGGTAATATGAAAATGCTGGGGGCTTATATGCAACTCAATTTCTACCTGTTGGAGTAAGTATATTGTATCTATCCACATTTAAAGAGGGATTGTACCTGAATTTTTTTTTTAAAAGCCAGCAGCACAAATACTGCAGCTACTGACTTTTAATAAATGGACACTTACCTGTCACAGGGTCCAGCGATGTCGGCAGCAGTAGAGGCCGATCAATCGCTCGGCTCTCTGCTGCTGCCGGCGCCATTCTCGGTGAGGGAATCAGGAAGTGAAGCGTTGCGGCTTCACTTCCCGGTTCCCTACTGCGCATGCGCGAGTCGCGCAGCGCAATGAGAATCGTACGCGCTGTCTGCTGGGACCCGTGTGTGTCCCGGTAGACAGCGCGCTGGGACAGGAAGAGGCATAGACTCCCGTGGGAGTCTATGCCCGGAAGTGGGTGCAAATACCTGTCTTAGACAGGTATCTGCACCCCCCTCCCCCCTGAAAGGTGCCAAATGTGACACCGGAGGGGGGGAGGGTTCCGATGAGCTGAAGTTCCACTTTAGGGTGGAATACCGCTTTAACTAGTAAAGGGAGTAATTCAAAACCAAAAGAGGACATTAACCTGCAATGTAAGAAACTGCTAGAAAATCAATATTTTTTTGGTAAAACGGACTGCATGTCTCTTCTGCTTTAAAATCTTCGTCTGCCTACTAGCACTTTTTTATGAAATGTATGTAGCAGTATCCTTGTAAGGGCTGCTGAGTGTTGTAGTTCGTCTGTCACCCTGCCCAACCAGGCACACAATTTCAGTCACTCTCAGACATTAAACAGTCCATGCACTTTGTTTTGTATTTTTATTGAGGGGATTAAACTTGGATGGGGATAGGGTAGTTATGAGATGCCCAGTTGATTGCAGAAATTGTTAGGAACTGTGAAAACTATATACACCTCCGGTATATACAACTCCTCTCTTCTCTCCAGCACAACACTTGCTTGCACACTATCTCTCCTTAACACCTCCAGCACATCACTTGCTTGATCTTCCAGTTTCATCTAGCACTGATTTGCAGGCCTGACACTAGCTTAGCCAGGCCTAAAGTGAATGCCCTTTGCAGGCAGGGACCGCAGGCCCCTATGTTTTAGCAAGAATATAGTAGTCCTTGGTGCTAGCTGTCCTACATGTGGTTACTGCTCCCAGTACCACATCTTCAGGCCCTGCCAGCCCTCCTGGCTGCAGCTGCCTCTCTCCACTGCCCGTGCCATCTCAGTCCACTCAACTGGCTCTGCACCCATCCCAGACTGCTATCTCCCAGTCCTCAGTCAGGCGTGCCTCCCAGACCTCCCGACTGTGTGACACTCACCAGCCCTCTTGGCTGTGACTTGTAGTTCCTCCTGCAGACTTTGTCTGGCAGTGCTCTCCCACTGTCCTCTACTTGCTCCCATGCCACCTGTCCAGGACACCTTTGTGTATTGTAAGAGGGTCCCATCCGCACCCAAACCCAGGCCCAAGGTCACCCCCCCCAGACTGGGGAGCTCCCTCAAAGGCCACGACAGCCTAGCACTCCATCTACAGCTTCCACCCGAACAACTCCTTCTCAGCTGGGCTGACCCTAAGTATTTAAGAAGGCCTGCCCCCTGCCAATCCAAGCTGGGGATTGGTCAGGGCATCTCAGAATACCCCAGGCAGCTCCACCTTTCCTCTCCTCCTTCCTTTCCAGAAAAAAACAGAACATTCTGGAAAGAAGTATGAGGTGTTGGTGATGCTGACTGTGAGTCACCAGCTCTGTCTGAGTCACTCAACCCTGACTCAACCCTGACTCATTAGAAAAACACATAGACTTGGCTGCCAGCCAAGCTTGACAATTTACCTACACTAGCAAAAAATGTTATCTCCATCTAGCACACTGTAATGTCTCAGGCAGTGAGCTAGTAGTGTTTTTGTAGAGGATCACAGCTTCGGACTGGCAAATTACAGCTAAAGGAACAAAGGTATGTTGAAGGGTTAGTTGGGGTTTATTTAGAGAGTTTATATACAGCCATAACTTAGGTATCAGGAGGGACAGCAAGGCATTAGCAGTTCAGAAGTACAACGTTTATGCAGTTTAGGTATACTTGCAGTGAGTTGCTTTATGCTGATGGGGACACTCCGTAGGTCTGGAGAGGTGGTGCTGAAGCGTTCATTGACCCAAAACGAAGAGTAGTAAGTGGGGCTCTGTCAGGCCCAAACGAAGAGGATGAAGTTGGGCTCTGTCTGGCCCAAACAAAGAGGATGAAGTGGGGCTATGTCCGGCCCAAACGAAGAGGAGGAAGTGGGGCTCTATCCGGCCCAAACGAAGAGGATGACGTGGGGCTCTGTCCGGCCCAAACTTGGAGAAGTAAGCAGCAACGTGCAGCTGGTGCATTAGGCCTGGTAACAGGTTCCTAGCACGAACGATGAGTCATTGGCGGCAGCTGTTTAAATAGGAACAAGAGGAGGTATCAGGGGATGTGGCTGAGACCTCATCAATGTGCTGAGGGGATTGTGGAGATGACTGAGCCCCCAGTGGATGAATCAGACATTACACACACTAACTAGAGGGTGCTACATGTAGTTACAACTTAATGTACAATTCTGGCATCTATAGGATGCCACTGGTAAATGCCAGGTGCCAGGATGAATAAACTCCCATGCACATGTATTGTGTCAGTTTTATCATCCTGTCTTGGCCAATCAAGATGGCTGAAGACAGTAAAACCCTCAATATGACAGGGAAAGATTAAAGCTTCAGAGATGGAACAACAAGTGATTTGAGGACACTGCAGTGTTGAAAAGGACACTTTACAATATAATGGTGCCATGATGCATGCCATGTACAAACATGCTGTGCATACTTGCATGTTATGGTTAATGCTCTAAGGAAGTCAAAACATTTGCTTCCACATTAAATGGTCCCATATGTGCAAACAGTATAAGTTAATAAAAACAAATCTTATAAAAATAAAGCAAACATTCCAAGAAAGAATTTTTTTTGGAAAATTAACAAGACATAAATTCATCTTGTCTCATCACTGCTAAGTGCTTTCAGCTTTCAGCTCCTCAATGACCAATTCTAATATAAACTGATAATAATAACTGGACTGTGAGATCTTCATAGATTCTGATGGTTCAGTTCCCATGCTGTAAACATTTACTTGTTAAGTCATTAGTTTGCCAAACATAAAAGATAAGATGTAACTTTTTGAATGCCAATTATGTAAGAAAAAAAGCAAAAACCAAATATACAAGCATTCAGGCAAATGTCTTCTAAAAACTGTCATCCGGGGTCTGAAGGGGCTGCCCTATAGACTTCACATTATTGCCATATCCAGCCAAAAAAGATTGGTTGGCAATAGACATGTGCATGACGATAACATTTGTTTAGTTTCGTTTAGTTTTGACTCATTAATCTAGTCATTTCGTTTCACAAAATTCGGTTGATTTACAAACATTTGAAACATTCAAATCAATACATACGTTGAAAGAAAATGAAAACATTTTTTTTTTTTACAAAAAGTTGTCAATGTATATGATATTTCTAACACATACAGTAGCATGTACATTGCAAATAGTACTCCCCCCAAAAAATACATTCTGCCTACTCATCCCGAGTATGGTAATACCACATGTGTGAGACTTTGTTTGAGCCCAACATTGAAGTAGACTATTCAGGCGTTCTAGGAGCATAAATTACACATCTAATTTCATTCGTACGTATCACAATTTTGAAGGTCCTGGAGCACCAGGACAATGGAGTTACCCCCAAAATGACCCAATTTTGGAAAGCAAACTCCAAAATGTATATTATTATTATTGTTATTATCTATGAGGCATGCGCTACAAATAGGTACTTGGGGTACTCTGATGGGCTGGTGACAAGTTCCTCGGTTACTCTAATGGGCTGGTGTAAGGTACTTGGGTACTCTGATGGGCTGGTGACAGGTACCCGGGTACTCTGATGGACTGGTGACAGGTATTAGGGTACTCTGATGGGCTGGTGACAGGTACTCTGGTACTCTGAGGAGTTGTGACAGGTACTCGGGTACTCTAATGGGCTGGTGACAGGTACTAGGGTACTCTGATGGGCTGGTGACAGTTATTCAGATGGGCTGGGGACAGGTACTCGGGTACTCAGATGGGCCGGTGACAGGTACTCTGAGGGGTTGTCACAGGTACTCAGGTACTCTGATTGACTACTGACAGGTACTCAGGCTGGTGACAGGTACTCTGGTACACTGAGGGGCTGGTGACAGGTACTCGGGTACTGCGGATGGTAACAGGTACTCAGATGGGATGGTGAAAGGTACTTGGGTACTTGGACTGGTGGCAGTTACTCAGGTACTCAGATGGGCTGGTGACAGGTACTCTGGCAATCTGATGGGCTGGGGACAGGTACTCGGGTACTCTGATGGGCTGGTGACAGATACTCAGGTACTCTGATGGGCTGGGGACAGGTACTGGGATACTCAGATGGGATGGTGACAGGTACTCAGGTACTTGGACTGGTGAGAGGTATTTGGGTACTCAGATGGGCTGTTGACAGGTAATCGGGAACTCTGATGGGCTGGTGACAGGTAATCGGGTACTCAGATGCGCTGGTGACAGGTACACTGATGGGCTGGTGATAGGTACTCAGGTACTCAGATGGGCTGGTAACAGATACTCAGATGGGCTGGTGACAGATACTCTTTATTACTAGGGAGGAAATAAGTGTGTTTCGTGTGATCTGTAGGTGGTAACAAGCTGTTACTGCAATCTTCTCCTCACACACAATTGGTGTGTGAGGAGGAGAACCTGGTAACAGCTCGTTATCGCGGTTTGTTTATATTCTGTGACCAGCTGTGATTGGACACAGCCGGTTATGTGGTAAAGAGACAATTTAATTGGCTCTTTACCATGATCAGGGATGGGATGTGTTGGGGTGCGCATGAGAACCATGCATGAGGACAGAGTCAGTCACGTGGTAAAGAGACATTTTTATTGACACAGCCCATCCCCGATCACTGCGCTGCATGCCCCCGGGGGGCCCGCAGGAGCGGCGAGAACAGGAGGACGTCATGTGACATCCACCCAGAATGGGAGGGTGTTCCTGCCGGTGTCATTTTACAATGGCCCAGTATGGAACTGGTTAAATCACCATTGGCTTAACTAAAACAGCATTATTCCAAAAGGGTACTCTAATAACACACACAGTCTTTGATTACAGCAATATGTGTACAGTTAGAATTAAACTGCAGTTCGATGTAAAATTTGATTCTAATTTTCGGTCCTAATTTCTGAAATTTGGACCAATTTTGTTTCCTTAATCGGAGCATTGGGTAAAATTTGTTTATATTGTAATTTCCAGTATTCAGATATATCTGAATCTCTGAATAACGAAAAATTTGTCTGAGTATTAATTCGGAATGAAAAACAAACCAAAATTGGGTTGCTTGGGAGGCGATACCATGGCTGTACATCAACTATGGATGATCTAAAAAAGCAACACATATTGGAGTGTGGTTCCTATCGATTTATTTGTAGTTTACAACATGTGAGGACAAGGCTGGTGCAAGGATTTTTGACACCCTAGGCAAAACCAAATTTTGCCACCCCCCCTCCCCCCATAGGCTCTGCCCCTGACTGAGATATTTGCAGCGCCTCTCCACCTATTTCTTCAGCTGTGGTCCACAGGCCTGCACCTGCACCTCTGGACCCAGCCTGAAGACAAATAGTGGTGGCACCAGCTCGCTTCCTCATGCCAGCTATGGTCCGCAGGTATATGTATACCTCTCAACTTTCTGAAAGGGGAATGAGGGACACCAATTAGAAAAAGTATGTAGGCATAGGACATGCCCCCCTAAAAGAGAATTGTACAAAAGAAATTGATTGCCTAAAACCACAAGTGCTTTTTTACCACTGCTATTCCTGTTATATTGGCTCTTATAATTTACAAATGCAGCAATTTAGAAAGGTTTAGAAGGTTTAGCACTGGGAAACACTTTTTGATAGATAAATAGTACATTTTATATACAACTATATAGATCTGACCAACATGAGGGACACATGAGGAGCTATGAGGGACAGAGGGACTTTGTTCCAAATCAGGGACAGTCCCTCTAAATCAGGGACAGTGGGGAGCTATGGGTATATGGACAGGCTAGGATAGTATATGGACAAGCTGGCTGTGTAACTGCCTGTCCGTATGAGTTGACAGATACACTGACAATGCTTTATAGCAGTTGTTTTTAACTCCTGTCCTCAGAAACCACTAACAGGCCAGGTTTGCAAGATAACTGAAATACACCACAGGTGATATCATTTGCTGCTCAGTGATTGCAGTATTCTAGTCTGCATATCCCCAAGGTAATACTTAAAATCTGGTCTGTTAGTGGGTCCTGAGGACAGGAGTTGAGAACCACTGCTTTACAGGCTCTTGGTAAAAATAATAATAAAGATCTCCATTTATTATTTTTTTACAAAGGTGGACTTGTATCTCCACATCTCAAATCACTGCAATTCCTGTATTTTCAGGCCTTAGATCACCACAATTCTTCCACCTTCACACCTCAGATTACCCCAATTGCTTCATCACTGTAGTCCCCTGAATGCCTGTTCCCCTCTGCACCTCTGTTCCCCACTGTATCTGACCCACACATATGTTCCCCTCTGTACCCTCCTCCCACAAATCTGGTCCCCACTGTGTACTCTCTCCTGTGTACTCCCCTAAGAGTGAATCCTTCCAGTGTAAACCCACCCACACCGTGTAAATCCCCCTAGTGTACTCCCTGCACTGTCCCCCAAGTGTAAACACCCCTGTATAAATCCCCCCAATGTAATCCCTTGCAGTGCATTCTCCCCTGCAGTAGGAGGTGAATTAGTGGAGCCAAGTGCCAGAACTTTTTCCAGCATTGGGTTTTGGGACCCCAGCGGGAATGGGGACCCCAGGCAGTGCTCTAGTGCCCAAACTGTTAGTCCACCCCTTCCCCCCTGCCTGTCCTGATCACCCCCCAGCTCTAATCTCATCTAATGAGACCCCTGGGCAGGAGCGAAATTACATAGAGCAGCCAGGAGGGGAAGGGAGAAGTATCATAACCGCCCATTGGCCTCCTGATCCCACCTCCCTTCCTTGAGCCATATGATTAGTTGCACTGACTCTGAGCTGCATCCAGACCAGGAGGTGCCACCGCGCACTCTGCACAATTGTTTATTTTATCGTTAGTTCGCCCCTGCTCGGGAGATGTCATCTGGCGGAAAATAGGGAAGCCATCGACCGTGGCTGCACCCTAGTGCACTCTAGGCGTCTGCCTAGTTCCCCTAGCGGTAGCACAGGCCCTGTGTAAGGATAGACTTTCGGAACCTGCACCCAGGGTCTGGAGATCAAAGGAAGCGTAAGTCTTGAGCGGTGTGTTGGGGTGGGATGTTGCTAACCACAGGTTGGTAGATTGTTATCTAATGTTCATGGACAAATACATTTTTTTTTTTTAACAAATCCATCAGTTCCAAAATGCAATTTATTGGGAGCTGGGTATGGTTGAAGCACAAAGAGATCAGCATGTAAATGCAATAGGGTTGATTTACTAAAACTAGAGAATGCAAAATCTGGTGCAGCTCTGCACAGAAACCAATCAGCTTCCAGATTTAATTGTCATTTAACAAGCTGAAGTTACAAGTTGATTGGCTACAATGCACAGTTGCACTACACTTTGCACTCTTTAGCTTTAGTAAATCAACCCCTATGTCTGCCAGGTGCAATGTGGGGAATTAGTGCTCAGCATCTAATAAGGTAACCCTGTCTAAGAAGGGTCAGTTCAAAACTAAGAGTGGTTCTATAGCTGGTAAGAAGTGGGCCAGGAAAATGGCCAGTGCATCCTTAACGACAGATGACTTATCAGCTGTCAGCTGAATGTATTTAAAACAATTTTGGCAATTACAAATAATGAAAAATAAAAAATAAAATATTGCTGCGCTAAAAAATATTAGTGTTATGATCACTGAAACCAAGTGCTATAAACACTCCCAATAGTGCCGATATGACATAAAATGGAAATATGTGAATCCAATATATAATTCATGCACCGTGTAAAAATAATAATGAAATACTATAAACACTATAAGCCGAGTGCTATCAAAACTCAATGGTGTAAGTTGGGCAAATAATGAAAAGTTATATAAAGTGAAAATATATAAGTCCAATACAAAGTTTGTGCACCGTGATAAAATAAAATCAAGAGAAAACAATAAAATAAATGTCCAAATAAACAAAGAATGTCCAGAATATCCGTGATCCACTAGAAGGATAGCCACATAGACATAAAATCCGATTCCTATGTTTAGATCATGGAGTCACTCCTATTACCTGACGGTGAGGTATCCCAATGTTTAGAGTAAGTATGGGTCCTTACCGAATTAGGTGGACTCCCTTTAGAGCTGAGTTGGCAGCGCTGGCAGAAGTGACCCTCTGCGGGGATATGCAGCTCCTTGATGTTCCCGTGTTTCACCGCCAATCGAACGACCGTCTCCTCGGAGGGTGCGGGTAACCCCACTGCCACTGTGCCCATCACATTCTCCCACTGTGCCCATCAAATGCTCCCACTGTGCAATCAAATGCTCCCACTGTGCCATCAAACACTGCCACCGTGCCATCAAATGCTCCAACTGTGCTATCAAATGCTCCCACTGTGCCCATCGAATGCTGCCACTGTGCCATCAAATGCTCCCACTGTGCCAACAAATGCTGCCACTGTCCTATCAAATGCTGCCACTGTGACCCCGCCCCCCACTCGCTGTCTGCCCGAAACTTACCCTGTCTCAGTGGGGCAGCGGGTGACGGCAGTGAGCGGTGTCATCCATGGACATACTTCTCCATGTCCTCCATGTCTTCTCCCGTAGTCTCCTCCCATCCTCTCCTATAGGCGATTGGACGCCTGATAGGTGTCCAATCACAGGGCCTGTCGTTTCAGCCAATCAGCTGACGGGTAACAGACACAAGCAGAGGCAGTCCAGTGTTAGGAAAGTGAATATTCATTTGCTACCTGGGTGAACTGTGAGCGCCAGGTTACCATTTTTGATACCTATCAGTACCTATGGCTCTAATCAGGTGCTTCAAAAACACCCCCTGCCGCTGTGATTCAGGTGCCCGGTAGCCGAAAAGGGGCCGGGCACCGGAATAGGGGGTGGCAGCGGCGGCCATGGATAGGTTCATGCAATGCAATCTATTCATTGGTCATAGAGGGGGTGGCTGGAAAAAGGGGGCGGCGCCCGTGTGCCCTTATGGACGCACCGCCACTGCAGGCTACATGTCTTCAATATGGGGGGGTGAGGTCTCTGTATCAATATAATAAAGGCCGATCACCTCAGATAATAACAGCATTAGGGCTGGGTCTGGAAGAGTTGTTTCCTAGCTATTAAGTCCTATGCAGAGTTATTGGTGATTGGAGGTTTTAAGCAAGTTAGATCTCTCTCTATAACTTGAGATCAGATACTTCTGGTAAGAGGCGTGATTTTATGTGGGGATGGAACCTCTATGAGCACCTTCACACTGTTTTGTTGATTTGGACACTGACTGATCACTGGGACATTCACTTTGTGATTGGACTTATTGATTATGGACTAAAGTTTATGAACTTTATATTAATGCTCCTATTGGCACACATAGTAATATATTTATATGTATTGCTGCTAAGATATTGATTTATGTTTATGGGATCGTAGACAGAACTCCTTATCTCTAATAAATAATACTCTTGACTCAATAAAATGTGGTTTGAATAGGCTGTGCCCTTTATTATCGGTATAATAATAAACAAATCAATTTATTATCAATAACTTCAATAAAAGTAAATTATTCATTGTATTAAATTTACTTAAGCGATACTGATATTTTAGTATTTAAATATTACATCACAATAACTATAGCTCAGCTGTCTAAGCTCAAGCTTTTACTTTAACTCCAACATAACATCCCATACACCAGGCTCATGATTAATGAGACTGGCAAACACCCCCCCCCCCCCCCCTCCCGGGCGACAGCCAATTCCACACAGGTCTGCATGTCAAGATTAAGGATATCTAAAGCTATTTCTGATAAGTGAACATTATCAGGTCTGTAGAAACCCGATAACCCTCCTTCCAGGTCCACATGTTGGAAAGACAAACCATGTATAGAAGGCATGAACTTTGCTAAGGTTTTATTGATACGTTTGCATATCTTTTCAATGTATTTACATTCGGAGTACAACAACCAATGTAAACAATGAACTATTTCTGAAAAAATTTAAACTGTGTCAGGTAAATACAGCATGGAAACACAATAAATCCAATTTAATTTGAGCCATTAATTCCAAAGTATTACATTTACCAATGTCATTGCCTAACATGTAAGATGACAACTTGCGGCATAGGACCATGTCCATGCAAATAGGACATTGTTTTGTGTAACTCTTTCCATTGCATTCCATGTTTCTGTACCAATGAACTTTATATAATTCATTAGACAAACCCAGATTGGTACCATAAATCCTATGCTCAGCTCTTTTCTTAGCCCAGAATATAAATGAGTGGCTGGTAATCCAGATGTTAATTATATTTCTTTTTAAAAAAAAGGAAGAATTAGGCCAAACATATGCTCTAAAACAGTTCGATTTCCATCTACCAATGGGTTTTATAACAGTTTTGTTAAATCTGAGCATAGCAGCTTCGTGGTTGCCCCTATTCGGAAAGAGTGTGAAGAAATGTTCAACTTTTCAAGCTTCAAGCGTATCAGACATTTCTTCAATACCGCTTTAAATTGATAAACCGTCATAGGTTTCCCATCCATATGTATTAGAAAGTGACTCAGAAATTCAGCTTTACAGCCAAATACTGTTGCACCAGAGTGAAAACACATAGTTTAGAACCCATTTTTTTTTTCTCAAAGTGATCCATCTACCATGGCCTAAAGAATCTGTTTTACCCCTTCTCAATAGAATATGAACAGAATCTAGTCTCAAAATAACAGCCTTAAATAATAGACCGGAGTTGTCCCCTTGTTTATGAGGAATAAATTCAGATACCCTAAAAGCTCCAAAAAAACAGAGGTACAACGCCAATTTAAACAACAAAGCCTCATAAGGGGAGAAACACACATCGCTAGTAGTGGCACCAATAGATGCCAATAACTCCCCAGAGATAGGTAACAATGAATCTGTCACCATATGTCGTTTGCGGTATCCTTTCAAAGCACTTTTTCACTGCAAAAAATTGACACCGGACAAAACGGGGATTGCCATATAGATCAACCATTAGAACCTATAAAAAATCTATGCCAAATTATATAAATCTTCTTTGATGTCCTTTAGTAATTCTCACAAAATGATAAGGAGAAGAGAAATCCAAGATAGCAAGATAAAGGCGTTTGGAGAAAATTTGACCGATCGGCATAACTCTGGAAGCAAAAGCCAGCAATCCCAATAAGGATTGCAATCGGCATAACTCTGGAAGCAAAAGCCAACAATCCCAATAAGGATTGCAATATCTTCTTTTTTTTTTAATTATAATCTTTATTAGTTTTTCCATCTATAAAACATGTTTACACCTCAACACAATATTCCAGGACCAGTATCTTTTTTACATACATTTTGTACTTAACACATAGGTATATCTCTTTATGAAGATAAAAAAAGAGCACTCTATATTCCCTCCACTAAAAAGGAGGGAGCCGCTTTTTGAGTAATATTGCCTGGATTTACTCCTGTCTCATTATCCCCCCTTTCCCACCTCCCCCCCCCCCCCCCACCCCCCCCCCCCCCCCCCCCCCCTCTATTCCAGCTGTATCTGGTGTATTCCCTCTATCCATGGTCTCCACATCCTATCAAATTCTTTCATATTATATCTCTTTATGTACGCGGCTCTCTCCTTCGGGAGAGTTTCATTCATTATATCGATCCAATTCTTTACTGTGGGTGGCATCTGTGATTGCCATCTCATCATTATCATCTTCCTGGCCTGATACATGCCCCTTAATATTGCCACTGTTGTACTTTTTGTTTCACCCTTTTCCTGTCTATACCCCAGGATACAAAGTACCACTTTCCTTTCGACTTCTTTTTTAAATATGCTCTTCAATACTTTTGTCACCCCTTCCCAGTACCGGAAGAGCTTGGGGCATCTCCATACCATATGGACCAGGTCCCCTGCCCCTGGCACCTCGGACACTTATCATTAGGCCTTCTTCCAAATTTACATAACAGCTTTGGTGTATAATACGCTCTGTTGAGTAGCATCAGATGTGAGAATTTCTGGGCGGGCGAAACCGATATCATCGGGGCTAGTTCTAGTATTCTCTTCCATTGTCCCTGTGGAATGGCACCTAGATCCTGTTCCCATTTTTTTTTTACCTCCAGCAGCTTTACTTCGCCTAGGGTCCCTCTGTTCAGTAGTTTATATATCGCAGATATTAATCCTTTAGTGGATCCTGGCTCCCCAATAACCTGTAGCACTGGTAGTTCCTCCCATACCATAGGTTGGTTTCGAAACTGGGCTTCTAGGGCATGGCTTATTTGAAGATAACTAAACTGTGTATTCTGGGGGATATCAAATTCCCTTTTTAGTACTTCGAATTTTTTTATGGCCTGACCATCGTATATTTGGCTCACTTTTTTAATTCCCCTATTTTCCCACTCCCTGATTTTCCCCATTATACGTAATTCCTGTAGGTTGCTATTGTTCCAGATTGGGGTATATATATTAGTCTCCATATATTTTAACTTTTTTTTGACGACTTTCCAAACTTTACTGACCATTTTTGTTGTTGGGTTCTTAGCCCCAAACGACCCTGCCTCTAAAGTTTCTATTATGGTCTCGTGTAGCGCGCCTGTCAAAAGAATTTTTCCATTAGGGGACCCTCCCTCTTGGGCACAACATCCCACTAATTGTTGTAACTGAGACGCTAGATAGTATATCTCAGGATTGGGCAGTGCAAGACCCCCTTCCCCTGAAGGGAGTTGCAGAGTCCGAAGCCGTATTCTTGCCTGTCCCCCCTTCCACACCAATTCCCTAAATAGACTCTCGATTTTATCAAACCATTTTCTGGGGATCCATATGGGGGCATTATGGAGCACATACAACAGTTGGGGCAGCCAAATCATTTTTATTAATGAACATCTACCGGCACTAGACAGGGGGAGGGATTTCCATGTTTTAATTTTCTCCCTAAACTTCCCCAATATTGGTATCAGATTATTATGCAAGTATTGATTGGGGTCTCTTGTTATCCTGATCCCTAAATATTTAAGGGAATCTACGACTGCTAATTTAGGGCTATTCCATAGCATCCCTTCCCTTATTTCGGCCATCGGAAGGAGCTCTGACTTCGTCCAGTTGATCTCTAGACCCGTGAAACTACCAAACCTCTCCACAGCTTTCATTGCTTCCTCCAATGAGTGTTCTATGTCCCCCAGGAAGAGCAATATATCATCAGCATATAATGCTATACGCTCTTCTCCTGAGATCCTACGGAAACCTACAATGTCAGGGCTCCTTCTGATGTACTCCGCAAGGGGCTCCATAGCTAGCGCAAAGAGCAAGGGCGATAAAGGGCACCCCTGCCTGGTTCCCCTTTCCAATTTTATTTGATTTGAAAATCTATTGTTAATTTTTAATCTAGCTACTGGTCTGTCATAGAGCATCTTGATCCACCCGATCAGCGTGGGTCCAAATCCAAACTCTTCCAGTATACGCCAAATGTATTCCCACTCTATAGAGTCGAAGGCTTTAGTCACATCCAATGATAATATCGCCTTCGACCCTATATTATCTGTTGGCGTTTGAAGATTTAAAAAAGCTCTCCTTATATTTGTACTGGTTGATCGGTTTGCTATGAACCCAGACTGATCAGGGTGGACCAATTTTGAAATAACTTTATCCATTCTAGCTGAGATAACTTTAGCTAGAATTTTTGCATCCGTGCACAAAAGGGAGATTGGCCTATACGAAGCGGCATCTAGGGGATCTTTCCCTTCCTTATGAAGTACGATGATGGTAGCTTCTCTCATTGACTCAGGGAGATAACCCACCTCCATTGCCCCCCCTAAAACCTTCAACAGTTCCGGGAGCAGGATATCCCCATAGTATTTATACGTTTCCGTTGGGAGACCATCCGGACCCGGAGACTTTTGATTTGCCATGTCGGCTACAGCCTGTTGTAATTCGGAGAGCGTTATTGGGGAATCCAGACCAACTCTTTCTTCAAGTGTTATCTTCGGAAGGGCTACCTTCCCCAAAAAACTCTCCATCATTGATCTCCCCGCTCCCCTTACTCGTGCGGAGTATAAGTCCCTATAGAACTCCTCGAAGCTTTCCAGTATACTTTTGGAGTTCGAGGTTACCCCCCCAGTTAACCAGCCTTCCAAAAATTCAGTAGGGTTGGATCCTTCACTCTTCTCAGGCATTCCCACTATCCTAATGTTATCTCTACGACTCCTGTTCTCGATTTCTTCCAATTTAACGGCTTGCCGGTGTAACTGCTCCCTCATGTTCTTCATCTCTTTAACCAGTGGAAGAACATCATCCTCCACCTGGCTGATCCTTCCTTCCAATACTGTGGTTCTCTCAGCTATCCTTTGCATGTCTTGTCTTACCAGTGCCAAGTCCTCTTTGACCCCCCTCATCTGTTCGCCCAAGTCTTTGAGCGAGTCATTTGAGGTTTTTACTGCTTTAAAAATGTCCATTAATGTGGGTTCTTTCTCCAGAGGTGGGGCGGGTCCTGCCCCAACCCCAATTGCTTCTGTGCTTGTTTTTATATTTTGATCTGCGGCCACGGTGTTTTTACTTCCCTGTGTCTGTGTCTTTACCCCCTGGGCCCTTGGTGTTGCCGCATTTGATTGGCTCTGCCCTTGACTCTTTCTCTCTCCTGTACCTCCTTGTTGGGTTTTGGACTGAGTCCCTTTTTTTGGGGGAGACGGCGGCATGGGTTGCCCCAGTGTATGCCCAGTTGTGTGTGCAAATTGCTCTAGTTTTGCTGCAGCAGCCATACCTGCTTGTTGGACACTTTTATCTTTATCTTTTGCAGATCGTAGCTGCTGCATTTTCCCTTCTCCTCTTATTTCACACAATATTTATATTTCCCTTCCCCCCCTTTCCCCCCCTCTTCTAAGCACGGGGGTCAGAGGGAGAAAAAAAAAAAAAAAAAAAAAAAAAGAAACCACGCAGATGGTCAGGTAAGCGGTTGCTAAGGGGGTCCTGTATCAGCAGCAGTTCTTCTCATATAGGAGCACAAGCCAGGAGCCGAGAGGAAAAAAAAAAAAAATGGCTTTTTCAACACCAGGGGCCAGAGCGGCCAGCGAGAGGAAAAAAAAAAAAAAAAAAAGGGGAAAGCGGCCGAGGTTACGCTCAACCGTAGTTATGTCAGCAGCAACAGATCTTCCAAATATAGTCCTCGGGAGAGAGATCACCCTCTCCTCCTTATTTCAGATAGAACACAAACAGCGAAGTTAACTACTAAGCACTACCAGCGGGTACAGCAAGCAAGCAAAGAGATTTTTCCCGTGGGGGTATACAGGCAGCCAGCCAGGTGGTCAGTTGACATTCATGTATCAGCAGTATATCAACAGTATTACTTCATGTATAAGAGCCTTAACAGCCAGACAGGCCAATGTTTTCCTTTTACTTATGTATACTGTGTATGGGTGCAAGCAGCCAGGCACACAACATTTTTGAAATCACAGTTTACCTGCATGAAGGCACTGATAGCCAAACATGCACTCAACAGTATACAATGTCCGCTCCAGCTCTTACATACATAGCCCCTGGCAGATATATAAATAGAAAGCAAGAGGAGAGATTTTTCACGTGGGGGTATACAGACCGCCAACTAGGAGGTCAGTTGATATTCATATATCAGCGGTATATCAGCGGTATTACTTCATGTATAAAAGCCTTAACAGCCAGGCAGGCCAGTGTTTTCTTTTTACTTATGTATGTGTGCAGGCAGCCAGGCGCACAGCCTTTTTGAAATCACAGTTTTCCTGAATGAAAGTACTGGTAGTAAAACATGCGCTCAGCAGTATACAATGTCCGCTCCAGCTCTTACATACATAATTGGACCTTTAATAGGTATACATAGTCCTTGGCGGCTTTATAAATGGCAAGCAAGATGAGAGATTTTTCGCGTGGAAGTATACAGACAGCCCGCCAGGTGGTCAGTTGACGTTCATATATCAGCGGTATATTAGTGGTATTACTTCATATATAAGAGCCTTGACAGCCAGACAGGCCAGTTTTTTCCTTTTACTTATGTGTGGGTGCCAGCAGCCAGGCATATAGCATTTTTGAACTCACAGTTTTCCTGCATGAAAGCACTGGTAGCAAAACACCTTTAGTAGATAGTATATACTATCTCTCTCAGCTGATAAAGAAAGTCCGCCTTGTGTCACCAATATAAACAATATGGCCTTCATTCACTTCATTTCATCATTAATGACAGTTTATAAGGCGCAGGCACTAGACAGCATCGCTATGTTTCCCCTTTATTCCATTGCATGTTACTCACATGTCCAGCACTGAAGGTCTATGTGGGGTCAGCAGGTAGTTTTCAATCTTTTGTAACAGAGAGTCCAAGTCACACAGTGAATCTTAGTAACAGTCCTTTGGCAAACCTTGCTGGGCTTTTTTCCTTTACCTTTCCCCCACAAGCAGAGGACTGTGAGAAGGAGATTACACACAGCGTGTTCAGCGTGGGGGGCAGGGAGCAGGATTTTTTTTCACAATTTTCTCCAGAGGTAAGCAAAAATCCATAGAAACAGTATAAATTTGTATTCCCAAAAATTCCAAGTCGAATAAACAGATTTCTCAGGGACAAAGGGTATACCGAATTCCCTACATACAATCTTGAATTCAGTGAAGAGATACAAGCAATCATATGAATCTGCTTTACCTATAAAAAAAAAGTCATCAAGATAATGTAATAAATTATCCAAATTAGTACGACGGCCAACCACCCATTTGACAAAAGAAAAGAATAGTTCAAAGGAATGACAGCAAAGTGAGCACTCCATAGGCAGACACTTATCAAAATAACATTTATTTTAAAAGTTAAAACCCAAGGAATTAAATGCAGACGGATGTATCTACAATAGCCGAAACGCAGATTTGGCTAGTAATGCTGAATTACCTACTCGTCTAATTTTTAGTAATGCATCATCAAATGATGAATATTGAACTAAACAAATGTCAGGATTGTCATCATTCAAAAAAAGTCCTTTCGGGTACGATAGGTGGTGTATTAACAGAAATGTATTCGGTTCCTTCTTAGGAATAATGCCCAAAGGGGAAACTCTAAAATTAGGAAAAGGAGGCGTGTCAAAAGGACCAGCAATTCTACCTTCCTTAACTTCTTTCAAAATCTTTTCTCAAACAATCGCAGTATGAAGCGAGATAGAAGGAAGATTATCAAAAACTCCACAACCAATACCTGTAGAAGAAGAAGGCAGCACAAATCCATGCATAAAACCCTCATGCAAAATGATTGCTTTCCAATGTTCTGGATACTGCTGGAGCCATGGTAACATGTTTATTAGAATCAACGGTGTGGCTGGTTTTGAGAAAAGTCTCTTTCGAAGAAACTGAAGCACCAGCTGACAATCTTTTAAAACAGCGCAAAGCCGGGTGCAGACCAGCACAATAATTGCATTCATGTTTATATTTACATGAGTTGGGCCATTTACATTGCCCATCGATAAAGTGAAAACATATGCCACATCTGTACACACTAGGATTTGCCAATATTTGTTGTTTTTGGAATTGTTTTTGTGGCAATAAAAGATTTAGCCACAATCCCACATCCTTTACGCCCCATTTCATGGATTTATGAACAGATCATTTTTGACGAAAGGACTCATCATAAGCAAATCATGAAAGTCCAGAGGAATTTTTGTAAGCTTCCAGTATTATTTTGACGTGTTGAAATAAACCACAACATAAATCAGGACGCTTTTCCCCAAAAACACTAGCATAAATGCAGAACGCTTGGAGCCAGTTGTTAAAAGACCTAGGCACTGATCTGTGTTTTTCCATCATCAAATGTATCACCTTTCTTATCAGCTCTAAAATCCTTAGTTGAAGGGAATAATGTCATAATTTCGATGTAATCACCTTTCCATATTTTTTCTTTAACGGTACTGACCAAATGGTATCCTTAAGGTGATAATTCACATGTAATCACCTCTTTAGGCAAGATTCTGGAACAAGCAAAGAATTCACTATATTAGGAGTATCAGCAATTATCGTGCCCAACGAAAGTAGAAATGGGAAGACCCCCAGATTGAAGAGCAAGCCACACTGGAGCGACACTCTAATCCAATTGGGACTGTGTATTAACACTATTAACGTTAGATGGAACATGGTGACGTACAAGACGTACGACGAGACGAGAAAAAGGAAGTTCAATAGTCAGTGCGGCTCCTTCTGCTTGATTCCGAGCATGCGTGAACTTTTGTGCGTCAGACTTGTGTACACACGATCGGAAATTCCGACAACAAAGTTTTGTTGGTGGAAAATTTGAGAACCTGCTAGCCAACATTTGTTGGCAGAAAGTCCAACAACAAATGTTCGATGTGTACAGGGCATTAGTCTCATCGGCAGCTGTTGCAATGCCATCTCATCCACTTCAAGTGATTTGCATCCAATATCTGAAATTATAGCAAATTCAGGGTGGGTAAAATTGTTATCAACAACAAACATTTGAAACTCAGATTAATTTTCAGGTCTAATTTTGTCAACATTTAAAGTATGCAAATCTGACAAAAGTATATCCATAGGCTGTGAGACACTAGAGCTTTAAGTATCTTTTCTTTGTATTTTACCTTTTTTCCAGTCACCCGACGGACTGGGGAATCGAACCGGCGGGGCCTCTTATGCTGTCTCTTATTCTGTCTTCCAAGCCTCCCTGCGTCATCACCTTGTGCATCAAAAGGAGTCGAGGGCTGGGCGATATCCGACTCCAGAGACAGGACCGAAAGTACGCTAACTGAAGGCAGGTCTGACGGCAGAAACAGACACCCAATGTTTGACCCAGAATTCATTCCTGAAGCAGAGGGGTAGTGGTAGTGTCACCGGTCCCCGCTGACAAGAACCGACCCCGCATTCCTCATCACACACCCTTGGAGAATAGGATGGTGGTATCTGGGAACCGTGAGCTGGCGCCGGCATTGATAAAGCCAGGCAGTGCCGCATCCCGTCCCCATCTTCAGGAGTGGCCTGATCCACCATCCTATGCAGTAAGGGCTCCATTACAAGTGACGTGGACTAGCTTTCTTTCAAATATTCTTTCTGTCTACTATTTTTAACATTGCATTTATGTTATCTTCTGGCCACACATATTCAATATGGTAGATCAATTGTCTTTTGGCTTAAAATCTTATTATGCGGCTGCGATTATTTAGATTCTAACCTCTACTGGGGGACATAATCTTCTTAATGAATTATAGTTCCCTTTGAGTACAGCATCTGTTGACACAATAGATATTCATTACCATAACATTTATTTTCATGCTGAATATCTTTGAATAAAACAGCAAAGTCAATATAATCATATAGGTAAACTGTTTGGTGTTTGTAAATAATTTCGCTTTCATCTTTTATTTTATTATGAACAAGTAAAACACAATTTGAAGTGATTGTAATGTTTTTTTTTAGAAAATAACAAACTCTGTGCAAGGGTTAGGCACAGAGCCACCCCGATCCTCATTTTCTGGGGTGTCTCGTGGCGCTCCTGGCTCCTCCTCTTCATCGGGTGCCCCCACGGAGAGACGCTTTCCATGGGGGCACCCGTGCGGGCATGCTCCTGAGTCCATTGACAGAGACAACAGTACTGGAACCTACCCCCGACTCCTGTGTCACTGGTTTGATTGACAGCAACGGGAGCCAATGGCTCCTGTTGCTATCAATCTATCCAATGAGGACCCGAGACAGTGGCTGGTTCTGCGGGGCTTGTGATCGTCGCTGGAACAATCAGGTTCAGGTAAGAAAAAGGGGGTGTCTGGGGGACAGCTGCAGCGCAGAAGGTTTTTCACCTTAATGCATAGAATACATTATGGTGAAAAACCTTGAGGGTTTACAACCCCTTTAACTTTTTATCACATAACAGTGTACATTTTACGATATATTAGATCAGATTTGGAAACTATTAAAGATACTTTTAATAAGATAAAAAAAATAACAGCAATTTTTTTCTAACATACTTGCAAATAAGTAGTACCTGTTTAGAAAAACTAAAGTTGCAATGACATATCAAAAAAAATTCAGTTTATGTGCAATACAACTCCTAAATAGCAGAAAAGCAACAGCAGACAAAAGACAAAGCAATTATAGTGTGGTATAAGTTTCAACTTAGGTACAGCACTGATGAGCAGGAGACATGACTTATATGAAGCGGTTTCCATGGTAATATATATTCAGTGTATCTGACAATTAGATAGTTACTTGTAAAAACCACACTGAATACTGTATTATTCTGCAGTATATTTAAAGATAGAATATAATCTACTGGCCTGGGACTTGTTCTTTCATTCACATAAAGCTTCAGTGTGAAGGTCACTGAACTGCTTAGAATTACCTGGTTTTCTGGTGCTCAAGTTGAACTTTCAATGATATGAATGAATGAATGAATAATTTGTATAGCGCTACAATGCGAACTGAATCGCCTCAAGAATTAAAAAAAAACTGTGTGCTGAATTAAAAATGTGTTGTAAAAACACCATGCTGCTAAAAATTGAATTTGAATAAAACAACAAAACCCAAAAGCAGCTGTTCACATTTACTCCACTATAAGTTATTATACAAATAAAAAAAAAATAATATATTGAACAGCACTTGCTCTGAACCCAATGAAATAGTTGTCTGAAATATGTATATATACTGTAAATGTGTGTGCCACCAAACAAAATTAATGAAGTGTAGACCATTGCCTAAAGTGATTCTTAGTGATCACCTTATAAAACGAGCCATTCAGTTTAAAATAGAAATGAAAGGCAAAACATTTGTGTAAAGATATAAGAAAACATAAATACTAATTTTCCCTTTTTTTAGGAGTGAGAACATAGTCTCTGTTCTCAGCTGCATAAGAGCTGGGGAGAGGAAAAGCAGCAGTACACTGATCTTCCCAGTGAAAGGCTGTGCAGGGAAGGATGTCTCAGGGCAAATCTGATATTGTAGAAGAGCACACTGAGTTCCCAACACAGCTAGAGAACTGACCATGGTGTGTTCTCCTGCTTAGTGTGGTCAGTTTTTAAGCAGAGGAACTGGCAGGAACACCAGGGATTTCCCACAAAGGAAGCAATACAAAGAGAACAGGAAACGTTTTCATACAAGTAAAGTGGTGTGAAAAAGTGTTTGCCCCTTCCTCATTTCCTGTTCCTTTGCATGTTTGTCACACTTAAGTGTTTCGGAACATCAAACCAATTTAAACAATAGTCAAGGACAACACAAGTAAACACAAAATGCAATTTGTAAATGAAGGTGTTTATTATTAAAGGTGAAAAAAAATCCAAACCATCATGGCCCTGTGTGAAAAAGTGATTGCCCCCTAAACCTAATAACTGGTTGGGCCACCCTTAGCAGCAACAACTGCAACCAAGCGTTTGCGATAACGTGCAATGAGGCTTTTACAGCGTCCTGGAGGAATTTTGGCCCACTCATCTTTGCAGAATTGTCCTAATTCAGTTACATTAGAGGGTTTTCGAGCATGAACGGCCTTTTTAAGGTCATACCACAACATCTCAATAGGATTCAGGTCAGGACTTTGGCTAGGCCACTCCAAAGTCTTCATTTTGTTTTTCTTCAGCCATTCGGTGGTGGACTTGCTGGTGTGTTTAGGATCATTGTCCTGCTGCAGAACCCAAGTTCATTTCAGCTTGAGTACACGAACAGATGGTCGGACATTCTCCTTCAGGATCTCTTGGTAGACAGCAGAATTCATAGTTCCTTTTATCACGGCAAGTCTTCCAGGTCCTGAAGCAGCAAAACAGCCCCAGACCATCACACTACCACCACCATATTTTACTGTTGGTATAATGTTCTTTTTCTGAAATGCAGTGTTCCTTCTACGCCAGATATACTTGGACACACACCTTCCAAAGAGTTCCACTTTTGTCTCATCGGTCCACAGAATGTTGTCCCAAAAGTCTTGGGGATCATCAAGATGTGTTGTGGAGAAATTGAGATGAGCTTTGATGTTCTTTTTGCTCAGCAGTGGTTTTCTCCTTGGAACTCTGCCATGCAGGCCATTTTTGCCCAGTCTTTTCCTGATGGTGGAGGCATGAACGCTGACCTTAACTGAGGCAAGTGAGGCCTGCAGTTCCTTGGACGTTGTTGTGGGGTCTTTTGTGACCTCTTGGATGAGTCGTCGCTGCGCTCTTGGGGTAATTTTGGGCGGCCGGCCACTCCTGGGAAGGTTCACCACTGTTCCATGTCTTCGCCATTTGTGGATAATGGCTCTCACTGTGGTTCGCTGGATTCCCAAAGCTTTGGAAATGGCTTTATAACCCTTTCCAGACTGATAGATCTCAATTACTTTCTTTCTCAATTGTTCCTGAATTTCTTTGGGTCTCGGCATGATGTGTAGCTTTTAAGGATCTTCTGGTGGACCTTACTGTGTCAAGCAGCTCCTATTTAAGTGATGCCTTGATTGTGAACAGGTGTGGCAATAATCAGGCCAGGGTGTGGCTAGAGAAATTGAACTCAGGTGTGGACAACCACAGTTATAGTATGTTTTAACAAGGGGGGCAATCACTTTTTCACACAGGGCCATGATGGTTTGGATTTTTTTTCACCTTTAATAATAAACACCTTCATTTACAAATTGCATTTTGTGGTTACTTGTGTTGTCCTTGACTATTGTTTAAATTGGTTTGATGTTCCGAAACACTTAAGTGTGACAAACATGCAAAGGAACAGGAAATGAGGAAGGGGGCAAACACTTTTTCACACCACTGTACATGGTGCAGCGGGCACATATCAGGAATATGAAATGTTGGCTTTATATACTTTTTGCTCACATTCTTGGAAATTGGCATACTGCAGGTGAGACGGTGGATTCACATTGGATGTTGTTTTACATGCTGTTTATCATAATTCTGTGTTTTTCTTCTTTAAAGTAAGTGTATTTGGAATGTTTGGCTGCCTTCTGCTGGTACTACACTATTATGCCACTTACACACGAGCGGATTTTCCGTCGGAAAAAACTTGGATGTTTTTTCCGAAGGAATGCCGCTCAAGCTTGCCTTGCATACACACGGTCACACAAAAATTCTCTGAACTTTCGACCGTCAAAAACACGGTGACGTACAACACTACGACGAGCCGAGAAAATGTTCAATGCTTCTGAGCGTGCGTTGAATTGTTTCCGAGCATGCGTATGAATTTTGCACATCGGAATTTGTACAGACGATCGCATTTTCGGATAGGAACTTTTTCTGACCGAAAAATTGAGAACCTGCTCTCAATCTTTTGCTGGCAGGCAAAAGTCCGATGGAGCATACACACAGTCGCATAAAAGCTCTCATCGGTCTTTTTCTGGCTGAATTTCCGATCGTGTGTACGCGGCATTAGTCTTTATTTTTTGCCTGTTTGCCTGTAATTAGCTTAAGCTGTGAGCATTGCTGGTGGTGCTTCGGAGGAAATATGCTGCCATGATGTTTTGAATACTACATGCTGCCTGACTTCATTTTTTCTGAGGTCTTTTAGTCTGATGAGTGTATATTGTTCACAGGGGGTGGAAAAGCACAGTGGTGGATTTCAGCAGCAATACATTTGGGTTTTACTGGAGCACCTTCAAATTATTGCACCATTCTCCTAGAATTCGTTTCCTCTTTGAAAGTTTGAAACTGTTTCAAAAGCATTTTATTTAACTTCCAGTCTCTATATGATAATTCGGTTTAGGTTTTTTTGAACCGATTTTGTGATTGGTAATTATAAATTTCTGCACCCATTATTTATTTTAGTTGGTAATACACATATTTAGGCTTCGTGCACACTTACAGTGGTGTGAAAAAGTGTTTGCCCCCTTCCTCATTTCCTGTTCCTTTGCATGTTTGTCACACTTAAGTGTTTCGGAACATCAAACCAATTTAAACAATAGTCAAGGACAACACAAGTAAACACAAAATGCAATTTGTAAATGAAGGTGTTTATTATTAAAGGTGAAAAAAAATCCAAACCATCATGGCCCTGTGTGAAAAAGTGATTGCCCCCTTGTTAAAACATACTATAACTGTGGTTGTCCACACCTGAGTTCAATTTCTCTAGCCACACCCAGGCCTGATTATTGCCACACCTGTTCACAATCAAGGCATCACTTAAATAGGAGCTGCTTGACACAGTAAGGTCCACCAGAAGATCCTTAAAAGCTACACATCATGCCGAGACCCAAAGAAATTCAGGAACAATTGAGAAAGAAAGTAATTGAGATCTATCAGTCTGGAAAGGGTTATAAAGCCATTTCCAAAGCTTTGGGAATCCAGCGAACCACAGTGAGAGCCATTATCCACAAATGGCGAAGACATGGAACAGTGGTGAACCTTCCCAGGAGTGGCCGGCCGCCCAAAATTACCCCAAGAGCGCAGCGACGACTCATCCAAGAGGTCACAAAAGACCCCACAACAACGTCCAAGGAACTGCAGGCCTCACTTGCCTCAGTTAAGGTCAGCGTTCATGCCTCCACCATCAGGAAAAGACTGGGCAAAAATGGCCTGCATGGCAGAGTTCCAAGGAGAAAACCACTGCTGAGCAAAAAGAACATCAAAGCTCAATTTCTCCACAACACATTTTGATGATCCCCAAGACTTTTGGGACAACATTCTGTGGACCGATGAGACAAAAGTGGAACTCTTTGGAAGGTGTGTGTCCAAGTATATCTGGCGTAGAAGGAACACTGCATTTCAGAAAAAGAACATTATACCAACAGTAAAATATGGTGGTGGTAGTGTGATGGTCTGGGGCTGTTTTGCTGCTTCAGGACCTGGAAGACTTGCCGTGATAAAAGGAAGTATGAATTCTGCTGTCTACCAAGAGATCCTGAAGGAGAATGTCCGACCATCTGTTCGTGTACTCAAGCTGAAACGAACTTGGGTTCTGCAGCAGGACAATGATCCTAAACACACCAGCAAGTCCACCACCGAATGGCTGAAGAAAAACAAAATGAAGACTTTGGAGTGGCCTAGCCAAAGTCCTGACCTGAATCCTATTGAGATGTTGTGGTATGACCTTAAAAAGGCCGTTCATGCTCGAAAACCCTCTAATGTAACTGAATTAGGACAATTCTGCAAAGATGAGTGGGCCAAAATTCCTCCAGGATGCTGTAAAAGCCTCATTGCACGTTATCGCAAACGCTTGGTTGCAGTTGTTGCTGCTAAGGGTGGCCCAACCAGTTATTAGGTTTAGGGGGCAATCACTTTTTCACACAGGGCCATGATGGTTTGGATTTTTTTTCACCTTTAATAATAAACACCTTCATTTACAAATTGCATTTTGTGTTTACTTGTGTTGTCCTTGACTATTGTTTAAATTGGTTTGATGTTCCGAAACACTTAAGTGTGACAAACATGCAAAGGAACAGGAAATGAGGAAGGGGCAAACACTTTTTCACACCACTGTAGCCTATTATAGGTTATATAATATTAGTATGTAGCCCTGGCCTGTATGTAGCCTCAGCTACATATGGTATACAACCTTGTGTTCTGAGACCAGACCTTCCCATCTCCCACCCGGGAACAAAATAGAGTCGGCCAAGCGGCTTTCAGTCAATCAGCTTCCTCTGATTGGATGAGGTAGAGAGGCAGGTGGAAGACATCACAATCTCCAACTCAAGCAATCAGAGGAAGCTTTGTAGTCATTTATAGATTACAAGGCTGCCTATGAATGTGTTCACACTTATTTCTGGGTGTGAGATGGAAAGGTCTGGTCTCACACCCAGAACACAGTGCTGTATATTGTATGTAGTGGAGGCTACAAACAGTTTATTCAATGTGCCCAGCAGGCACACCTGTTAATGTAAGCAATAGTTCATTTGGGCCACCTTTGCCCAAAACAACTAGTTAAAGTGACAGTAAAGCTGGAAATCAGCTTTAGGATTGACCAGAGAGAACATAGGATCTGCCATTAGTGGCCTCTCCTTTGGAAAGTGGTAGTTGTCTAGCTGCTGATCTAATGACTTTATTACTGTCTTTTGCCTGGGGCATGTACTTTAGGTCTGTCTATGTGCTCACAGACCCTCATTATACTTGTGTGAAGGTGATACCAAATATATATGTATATATACCAAATACCAAACAGCAGCAGCCAAAATCTGTTCTTGGAATTTAAGAAGAAACTGAGTAGCTTTAGTGAGCCAGTGGAGAACAAACACAGAAGAGCGGATCAGATGTAAATTCAAACTTCTCTATCAAACTGACATCAAAGATATCTGTATTTGTAGGCATCCTTAAAGTTGTAGTTGTTAATATTTTTATGTTCAGTTCACCTCTTCCTCTTTCTTTTTTTTCCAAAACACCTCTTCCTCTTTCATATTCCTCACTCAACTATTTTTTTCTCTCTTCATTAATGTGGAGAAATACTCCCTTTCTACCATTATTTTCTCCTATATTGCAACTCTTTCCTCTTTCAAAATATCTGTTTACAGTATACCATGCAAAAGAACTATGTTGCATAAATTACAACATCAGTGTTGAGTCAATCGCTTGAAATTTACTTCATTATTCTACCTATAAGACTTGTACGTGGATTTTATCTCTGATTGCCTATCTGCAATGCTACTTAAATTGCCAAGTATTTCAACACCTGTTTTATTATTGACGTTTGCAAAGGGTTGTCCACTTGCATATTCATTATTATATATTTTCTTTTTCTTGTTCACTATTTTTTGTAACAGCTATTAAAATAAGAAGAAATTTACAAAGCGAACAGGATGGTTTGTGGCACTTGAGATTCATCCACCTAAAGTGTGTGTATAGCCAACATTTTATAAGTCTTATATAGTGTAGGGAAGGGTTAAAAGCCATGTCCAGTTATTTTCTGCCGGTGAAATGCAGTACATAAGGGCACTGACTATAGTCTCTATCAAATGAAATAGAAGGCTACTTGTTTTACAACACTTTAAAACACAGAGTCCTATTTGTATATACATGGGGTTAAACAAAAGTAATGTAAGTGCTTGACTTTACCAGGAGAAACAGAGTCTGTGTCCAAAGGAATGTACTATACTACAGCAATTTTAAATAGGTGGAATGTTTATTGAAGGTTCCAGGAGAGTCAACGCAGTTCAGAGACTTGCATCTCTTTCACCAGGGGTAATAATAAACATATTTTATATGAATTATTAAACTGTAAACATATAATTTTGTAAAAAATGTCAGAATGTATTAGACAGGCAGGGGGGATTCATTCACCTGTGCTGATAGTCTGGATGGAGAAATCTGTGCAAATTCTTTTTTTCGTTCAGCCTTTATGAAAGATTTACCCTCACCTCTTATTCTGACAACAATTATAAAATTTGGGATTTACCCTCAATTTCTGTCCCAAAGACAATCTTCACCGGTAAAATTAGAGAGACTGCATCTCCCCAACAGGGATATGGACAGCAATAAAACTTGCCTTGTCTAGCTTATGTCAAACAATATTTGCACAGTGGTTTTTCAAAGTAAATTTTTTTGGAAAAAATACACTTTCATTTTATTGCACAAAATACAATATAATATTAGCTGAGTTTTGAAATCATGCTTTGGAAGCTTCTTCGATACAGCAAACGGCTTTACTTTTATGGAGAAATATATTACATGCCTTTTATCATAGAACAGGAAGAGAACACAAAAGAGTACATTGAGCATAGATAGACAAGACATCCTGTTTTATAATAGAATATAAGAACTATACACTATAATACCACAGTGCCATCTGCTGCATAGATAGGTATAATGCATACAGTATTGTCAGTTTATTAACAACTTTACATTACATGCTGTTGTTCTTTTCCAACAATCCTTCTCAACAGCATGTGCTTTGTCAAATTATATTCAGCTTCTTCTGGAAATAACTATGATGTTCCTTCAATAAAGGCTTGGTGAGTGCAATCGGCAGTCATCTCCTCTGATGGGCAGCATTGAATGTCAATAACAACTTGCTCTTAATTGCCCCTTAGTAGGTGATACTTGACATCAATGTGTTTGGTCCTAGGATTGACCCTTTCTGATTGCGTGAGCATTATACATCCCTAATTGTCTTCAAAAATGGGAATTGGTTTTGACATGTCTATCCCAATGTCCACAAAAATCCATATTGCTTCTTGACAAGTGTGTGCTGCTGCAATGTATTCTGCTTCAGTTGAAGATAGAGCAACAGTTACTTGCTTTTGACTAGACCAACTTATGGTTCCTTCTCCAAACTAGAAATTGAATCCACTTGTTGATTTGCAGTCTGTGCAGTCCCCGGCCCAATCAGCATCCACATACCCAACCAGTGTTGGATTGGATGTTGCTGGTAACCATAACTTCATATGAATTGTTCCTTTGAGGTACTGCATCAATCTTCTTAATGTGTTCCAGTCACATTGACAGGGAGCTGAGACTTTTTTGCATAGTATGCCCACTGCTGCGGCTATGTCTCGTCTTGTCACAGTGGCAACATATAGGAGCTTACTGATTGCTCTGTGATACATGTCATTGTTGGATAGCAAGTTTTCTGCCTCATTGCTCTTTGGTTTCATAGGAGTTTTCACTTTCTTTGCATCTTGCATATGGAATTGTGCAAGATTTCCAAGATTTTATGAGATTGGTTGAGAAGATAATTTCCATCTTCTTCTCTCTCTATTTGAATTCCCAGATAGTAGCTAACGTTGCCACGTTCCTTGATTTCAAAATGTTCTGATTATAATCTAACAAAACAACAAAATCCTGCGAGCCTTAAAGAACCCCCTACCAACCTGCTACTATTAAGCTGCAAACGTTAAACACGTCTCATACGTTCGTGCACATTAAACACAAAATTAAATATACGCTGCGCTGGAATGGCTATGCACTAGATAATCTGTATCTTAATTTATAGTTATAGATCCACAAGAATATAACAATATGCATAAAATAGTAAACATACAACTGGTGTAAAGTGCAAGTGCAAAATATAGCAAAAACAAATAATGTGCACAAAATCTGTAAACGCACAACTAAAACGCATAGATAAATATAAAGTGCAGAAGTGCCAAAAAAAAAAAACTCTGTGAGGTTATATGGACCCTTTAGAGTTACAAGGTGCCATGCACAATAACACACCAAAAAATAAAATAAAATATCAATAATAATAATAATATTAGATGAAAAAGTGCTAAATGCATACATATGTGATAGCAAACATGTATAAAAGATTTATAAAAAAATTCAAGTGTATAAACCACACAAGTGTCTCTATATTATTAAAAAAACAGCTCTTTGTGGCAGCCTGTCCTAGGCTGTGATAAGAACCACAAAATGTTGATTGATGTGAGACTAGATGCAGGTGATGTGATTTCCGGTGATCATACTATTGACATGCTTGTTACATCCAACCGTCGCTCTGAATCATGCATAGGTGAAATCCGGGAACCCCTTATGGTAATAAGCTCACCTCAGAGCGTGAGACCAGCTTTTACACTGAGTCAAAGCACGCATATGAACCACTACAGGGTTCTCAGCTGTTTCACTGGATCAGTAGTATCCTCAGTGCAATGATCTCAGAGGCACATGAAAAAATAAAAAGACTAATAGTGCAATACCGTTTTACAAAATTTAATAGACAAGTTAAAAAACATTCCCCCGCCGGGGTACTCACATGTGTAAGGTGCGTCAGTGCACCATACTTCATAAGACTCAATGAAATACTGTAAACAGTATGGGTATGGCTTTTATCCCCTCCAGGCAGGTGTACTGTCTCTCGCTCTGTCCTGGCCCCTCCCCTACGCGTGTCGATACTCAGGGTGTGGCGTATCTTCACATTGTCTCCCACCCAGTCTCCTGATGAAAGTTAATAATTTTTTTCCAGAAAGTGCGTATTCTGGGGTATTCCCACCATATGTGCGGCATCGTGCCGTTGAGTTTCTGAGGTTCTTAATGACTTCCTGTACCTCTTCTGCTGAGAAGGGGGCCTCCAGCATTTTTTTTTATTTTTTATTTTTTTTATTATTTTAAGTTATTTCCCTATCCACATTTGTTTGCAGATCACTTGCCATGCTCTTAACAACATTGTGTTGCCATTTGCAGCCCTTTAGCCCTTTCCATTACCTTTTTACTGCCATTTTAGTGTTCAAAAGTCCGGGTCCCATTGACTTCAATGGGGTTCGGAGTTCGGGGTCAAGTTCGGGTCAAGTTCGGTCCCGAACCCAGACTTTTTTCTGAAGTTCGGTCGAACCCGCCGAACCCGAACATCCAGGTGTCCACTCAACTCTACTTGCATGACCTTCCCGACTGCAACACTAAGAAGCGCTCTGATGGTGGAGTGTTTTACAATGGGATCAGATGTTTCATAGTAATTTTCACCAAATTTCTGAGAGTAACCCTTGGCAACTAGTCTGGCTTTGTATTTGTGGATATTCCCTTTTGCGTCTGACTTTATTTTGAAAGTCCACTTACTTCCTATAGTTTTGCTGTAAGTAGGGAGCTCTGTGAGTGTCCATGTTTTATTTTTTTGAAGTGACTTTGATTCTTCTTCTGCTCCCTTTCTCCATTTATTGGCTTTACGTTTTGGCAGTTTTTTTATGTTCCCAGGATGTTGTTTCAAGTATGCTGTGTGTTTTGACAGTATATGACAGCTTGCGGGTGGTATCCCCTTTGTAGTCTGAGTGGATCTTTTGACTTATGGCAGTTCAGCAGGATCTGGTGGGGAACTTGATTTAGGCAATCTGAGTTCCACCTCTTGTTCTGACTCCTGAAAAGGTTCACTTTGGTTGACCTTTTCTTATGGTTTGCTTGGCATATTCACTTCACAGCTTTCAGTGTTTCTGGTGATAGGCTCTCATAAAAAAAAAACACTATGACTTATTGTCACATTGTCAGTCTTTGGGTATAGGATTCTGCAACCCTTAGTTTGCTCACTTTTGCCTACTAAAATGCCCTCTATGGCTCTGTTCTCCATCTTGGATCGCTTTTCTCTTGGAATATAGGCATATGCTTTACATCCAAACACTCTGATGTGCCCTATGCTAGGCTTTGATCCATGCCACATTTTGAATGGAGTACTTTTTTTATTTCAATCTTTTTTTTATTGAAAGATTTTTCGTTACAACATATTGGCAACCATTTGTGTATGTTACAAGTTACATGTATATGCTTAAAGCCTGAATAAGTTGTACATCAAGCATGAAACATCCACAAATTTCAACAGAAAAAATAAAAAAAGCAGAAACAAGACAATAACACAACGTTAAGCCTCCAAGTTGAAATGTATGATAATCTGCAATTCACTTGCCTGAAATAAGGAAATATCCTAAATAGCTTCTACTCTTGGGGAAAAAATAAGTGTATTACTTGGCCTTTGAGGGGACCTGTTGCATTTATCATAGCAAAATACCATCAATAAATTACATGTTATGAGGAAGTCTTAAACTTTAGATTTCTTTCTTTAGTAAGGCAAAATCGCAGGCTCTCTCACTCTTTACCAAGTAGATTTTAGCTTATACAGAAATAGCCAGTTGTTCCATTTTGTATAGAACTTTGTTAATGAATCATTAAGACCCGCTAGGTGTTTCTCATAAGTGCACCGTACATGGACTCTCTGGATTACTTCTGACAAATTAGGTGCCAGCAATTGTTTCTATTTACTAGTTATGGTTAGGCATGCTGCAATCAGTATATGAGTTACAATAGTAGAGTGTTGTATAGGGAATCTATCCATATTTAGCCCCAAAAGAGCCAAAGATGGTAAGGGTTCTGTCATTCTTCCTGTCACCTGGGAAATCAGTACAAGGATAGATTTCCAGAATCCTGTCAGGCACCTGCAGTCCCAAAGTAAATGGTATAGGTCCCCCGATTGGCCACACATTCTCCAGCATTCTTCAGAAGTATTAGGAAACAGTCTGTGTATTTTGTAGATAATGCTACTGTATGGTAGGAATAGACATAAAGTACCGTCGTCCTTAATTTTTAGAGAAAATGGGAATGGCAGAAAAACTGAGGCAACTGTGGACTTTCATGGTACGAATAAGGACTCACATAGCAATGTGTATAGAAAAATATATAAAGATTTATTACAATATAATACAAAACAAAGTTCAAGTCATATAATAAATGAAACAAAGAAGGATTTAAAAACAAGAGACAATATTGAGATAATGCAATACAGAATCTTTCCTTTGAATGGACAGTGCCGCACTGAGTTATTGGTCCCTGATAATGGAAGCAATGTAGTGATATTTGAACTGTCACAGGATGGCACTCAACATGTTTCGCGGACTAGCCGCTTCTTCAGGAGTATGTATTAAGAAAGAATATATCTGTAGAGTTGTCTCTGGAAGGGGGGAAAAAATTTGGAAGGGGGTTAATGTCATATGAATATGAGAAGGTAGAGTAGATGATGAACAATGCACCTGGAGACAACCTAGGGGGCGCCGACCTGATTCTGCCATCAGGAAAGACGGCGATATCCCAGCTCACAGAAAATGCATGTCAAAAAGCATAATTATATAAAGTAGAAAAAAGGAAGAGAAATTATATTTCGTCCATTTTGTGCACATGTGTATAAAAGAGCATATTGCGACTTACCATTGAAGGGTGCAAACGAGCAAGTGAGGCTGCAACTATGAAAGATCGAATACACAGTCATACAATGACAATGCAAACCTGCAGAGTAGATATCTGGCTCTGAACAGCTGGTTTGGGGCAATCGTGAAGAAAGCATGGGTAATAGAATCAACCAGTCGGTAGCTGAAATCCATAAAGGTATACATATATAAGGAAGGATTTCTCTGGAGAGTCAAAATGAATAGGTATGGATGACAAGAACAGGCACATACCTGAAGACAGCCAAAGGTAGATAAAGAAATCGCCAGCCAGCACCACCAAAACCTCAATAGCCCCCAACACACCTAGAAGCTATGGACGAAAGGTCCATTTAAATAGTGAGCTCTGGCGCCAGTCCAGATGACGCCAATGCGTGCGCCGGTCGGCGCCATACAATTGACGTCATCGGACCCGATCCTACACTGCGCATGCGCGGTGCGCATGCACAGTGAAGCAAAAACGGCAGATAGTGTCCAGACGAACGGAGAACTGCCAGAGAGACAGCCAATCATGGAGACACTGCGGACGCAGTGTAGACATAAAGGGGGCTCAAGGGTCAGTGACCAAACGGTCGGACCTGCCTTTAATGTTCCCACTCGGTGGACCAAAACACCGCGGCACCAAAGGTGGGCGGACATGGAACCACTAGGGGGGAAGATCACATATCGGCCCAGGGAAATGGCCATCAAATTGCGACAGCACAGATGAATTAAAATGGCAAGTCGCAAACTGCTCATAACACCGGGCACAAGGACATGGATGCTAATAGTTAAGATTTAATTTAAAGAAGATGTATAAGTGGTACAATAAGGAAAATTATGATATGAGATAAAATGGAACCAAACGTATATGTGGCTTTGTGGGGACGGGTAAATAAAAACATGTGTGTGTAAGCTTTGTGAACAGACCGAAGGAAGCCCACATTTGAGGGGGGGATAGGAAAGGGGAAGGGGGGGTAGAGAGGGGGGGGGAAAGCAAAACTCAGACACCGAAAAACGAACAGCATATAACAGACAGCAGACAGCTGAGGACAAGCAAACAACACACAGAGAACACCCAAAAAAACACACAAACTGACAAGGGACAAACAAACACACAAGAAAAAGTAATAAAGGGAGAACGCACAAAAAAACCAAGAAAACAGCAGTGGACAGAAAAACAACAGAAAAAAAAAAAAAGCACAAAAAAAAAAAAAAGGGACAAATGGAGGGGGTATGGTAAGGGGGAAAAAAAGGAGGAAAGAGATGAGGAAAAGAAAAATAAAAAAGAGACAGGAAGAAAGGAACCAGGAAAAAGGACACATAATTGCTGATGTACAAGAGGTCAGAAGGAAAAATGCAGATCACGCATTGACAATATGGACGACTGAGATCATCAGAAAAAATCCACAGAGAGGACCCAGTGTGGCAAATACAGGAGGGTAGATATCTCCCTGATGGGAAGACTAGTGAGGGAATAGATATATCCCTACAAGAAGGGCTTGTAAGAGTTATTCTCGTTAATGCCAGGGTGTATGGTGGCCGATAGTCTCTCGATCCATAGAGTTTCTGCCCTCAGAATTTAATTATCCCAATCTCCACCACGTGGGTGTGGAGGAACAACTTCGAGGACAAAAAAGGATACTGCACTGTTGTTAAATCTGTGGTGTAAACCTATGTGTCTTGTTACTGAAGTCAAAATTTTTCCAGACCCTGAACAATAGACATGGTCACGGATACGTTGGCCGAATTCGCGTATGGTCTTTCCAACATAGAATGCCTGGCATGTGCATTGCATTAAATAGATAACCCCCCGAGTGGTGCAATCGGCATGGCAGCGAAGGCGATGCCATTGTCCATTCGGGAGCTTAATCCCTTGACCCTCCGTGACCCAAGGGCAGCGGCTACAATTGCCACACCGGTAAGTGCCCCATACGGGTCTGGTGGGTCTAGCTTGGGGAAGGGTATAATGGCTAGAGGTAAGGTCTGTGTATTTTATTTGGAGTAAGGTACCACAATTTTCATTATATTTTCACAGTGTGATACACAGTGGGATGTTTGCATAACCATAATTAATGCTCTATTCCATGTACAGATGGGGAATTCTCCTCACAGATCTCTTTCCCATTTTTAAATTGGTGAGCGTTTCAGTAAGGGTTTACTACAAGTCATATATTTATAAAACCATGTGATACCCTTCTTAACATCTGATGTAGTAGAATAGTATGCCCATATGTCTTTGCTAACTTTTGCTGTGGTGGTCGCTAATCTGCGGTGTAAGATCTTAATCTGGAGTAATTGATAAGTAAGTGCTGCATCCCGTGTGAGAGGAATATCAGATACAGTGGTATAGCCTAAGCTTACCCATTTTCTTGCAGAGAATGCAGGAATTAAATATTCATATGCTAGTAATGGGATGTCAAGAGATTGTAAGCCTCTGTTTGGAGGGACTACATTATAAGTTGAGGACCAGGCCTCCCTTGAGGCCCTTATTGTCAATACCTCTGGGAGCAATATATTTTGCTTAGTTGCTGAAGCTATCAAGATAGAAGGGAAGTCTCTACCTTTAAGAAGGATTTTTCTAGGGTTACCCATCTTTTGCCGGAAGTGGTGTCAAACCATGCAGCCAGCTGGTCCAATAGTACTGCTTTATGGTATAATTTGATGTCTGAATGCCCCACCCCACCTTGTTTCTTATGCTTAATAATTATGTTTCTTTCAATCCTGGGTTTTTTACCTTGCCAGATGAAGTGATTTGGAGTTTTAAGTAGCTCAGTAAAAAATTTTTGGGGAAGGGGAATAGGAAGGGTATGAAAATGGTACAGTATTTTAGGTAAGGACAACATTTTAAATGCCGTTATACGGCCCATCCATGAGATTTCAGATTTCTGATACTTGAGACAGTCCTGTTTGATAGTGTGGATAAGAGGAAGAAAGTTGGGATTATATAATATAGACAGGGGAGAAATTAGTCTAATACCCAAGTATGATATAGATTTAGAGTCCCAAGAGTATTGAAATATTTTTCTGAGAGGGTTTAGCATAGCATTGCTCATGTTTTTTTTTTTCAAAACTCTTTATCCCAAATTTTTCCTTACATAATAATTTACATTGTACATTTTTATATGCTTTTACATTTCTTTATATAATACAAATTATAATTACATTTTCTCCTCCCATTCATTCCAGTCTCTCTCACCCTCTATGGTCACCTTATACTATGTTTTCAGGTGTTCCTATATCCACTGTTAACCATGTTCTATTCCACTTTGCCCATATATTTTCATATTCGCCCGTTTCCCCTTTGTTCATACATTATTTTTTTGTAGGGTAGGACCTGATTTACTGCTCTCACCCATTGGGTTACTGTCGGGGGATATGGCTGAATCGATTTTTCTATTATTTATTTTCTCGCCAGAAATAGTACCTCCCTTAAGAAGGTATTATTATCTCTATTGTCACTCTCTTTCCTTAATATCCCCAGCAAACATAATTCCATCGTAGCCATAAAAGGTTTATTCAAGACTTTTCCTATTTTCTTAGCTACCTGTTGCCAATATTTTCCTATTTTACCACAGTACCACATTACATGAAGGAAGTCTGCTCCCCCCTGCCCACATCTAGTACATCTTGGTTCAGTCATCCTCCCCATTTTGTACAGTCTATTTGGAGCCAAGTACGTCTGATGTATTATATTCATCTGTATTATCCTGTTGTTCATTGCGGGGGATACCTTCAAATGGGAATTGCAGGCTTCATCCCATTCATGATCGCTCATGTCTGGGATAGCCGCCTGCCACTTATCTCTTATTTTCAGTGGTTCACCTTCTATTTTCTTCTGTAACAGATGTGTATACATTTTGGCTATCAATCCCTTAGGTCCCTGCGATCTCAGGATACCTATAAGGGGATATTTAGATATATATTTTTTTTAATTCCTCCCTTCTAAACTGTACCTGTAGCACCTGCCTCAGCTGAAGGTATCTGTAGAACTGTTTACTCGGTAAATTATA
Organism: Lithobates sylvaticus; assembly: GCA_028564925.1. Taxonomy (NCBI): domain Eukaryota; kingdom Metazoa; phylum Chordata; class Amphibia; order Anura; family Ranidae; genus Lithobates; species Lithobates sylvaticus. The sequence continues at coordinate 156,405,849 of CM053030.1, forward strand.
TTGTTTACACAGGTTTTCATAAGTTAATATTACATTTTTATCATAGAGCTGGCCAAAAGTTATTATCTTATTCTGCTTCCAAAATTTGCTGTCTTCAAATGTTTCCAGCTGTTCGAATTTTGGGTTGTTCCAAAGCACAGTTTCTGTTGGGATACCAACAAATCCCGTCAATTTCTTAGCCTCCCTCCATACTGTCCTTGCCACTTTCAGTAGGGGGATTTTTACTCCCACTCTCCTCAGGTCTTTTAATTCTAATCCCATCATTAAGTCATCTATTTGCATTTTACTAAGAAGATATTCCTCTATCCTTGTTATTTTTTCCTGGCCTACCCATGATCTTAAATGTTTCAGTTGCCATGCCAAATAATATAAGTATAAGTCCAGGAGAGCCAGCCCAGCTTCTGTCTTTGGTCTTTGTAATTTATTGAATTTTAGTTTGCATCTTCCATATGCCCAAATGAACCGAGTCATCTGTGAGTTAAATTTTTTAAATATCTGTCTTGGTATTTTTACTGAGGAATGTGCAAATACATATAAACACTTGGGTAGTATAATAGATTTTATCAACTGAATTCTGCCTGCCATTGATATTGGTAGCTTTATCCATATTTCCAATTTTATCTTTACATGCTCTACTAATGGGAGTATATTAGCTTCCATCTCTTCTTCAGGTTTCAACGTGATATTTACTCCTAAATATTTGAAAACGTTGACTATTTTTAATGGGGTCTGAACTCTCCTTTCATTACCTGATCCTAGAAGCATCAGTGCGGATTTTTGCCAATTTATTTTTAACCCTGAGAACCTCCCGTATATTTCTATTATTTTCATTGCATCCGTCAAAGATGCTTGCGCATCTCCCATATATAATATAATATCGTCCGCGTATAAACCTATATGTTCGTTTTTTTTTCCTACTTTAATCCCTTTATATTTATCTGATTGCCTAAATCTATTTGCCAATGCTTCAATTGCCAGGGCAAATAGTTGCGGTGACATTGGGCAACCCTGTCTTGTTCCTCTATATAATTTTATTGTAGGAGATAATATACCATTTATTAACAAATTGGAGCATGGTTGTTTATAAATTATTCTCATCCATTTTCTAAATTTTTCTCCAAATCCATTCCTATCCAGGACTGTCTGCAGAAATTCCCATTCTATAGAATCAAATGCCTTGGCTGTGTCCAGCGATGCCAAGGCACTTGTTTCTGGAATAAACTCTCTCATTTGTATCATAAATTGCGTCCTTCTAATATTGATTGAGGTGGATTGCCCTGGCATAAATCCAGTTTGATCCTCCGCTATTATGGATAGAATTACCTGGTTGAGCCTTTTGGCAAGTACTTTTGCCAGTACTTTGTAATCTATATTTAATAATGATATTGGCCTATACGACCCACATTCAGTTCTATCTTTGTCTGGTTTTGGTATCAGTATAACTGTAGCATCATACATGGAGGCAGGCATTTCTCCCCTCCGAAACGCCTCTCCATACATTTTGGTCATAACTGGTACCATAATCTCTGCATATCGCTGGTACATTTCCAATGGTATGCCATCTGGCCCTGGAGATTTACCCTTTCCCAAAGAGAAGATAGCTTCTCGTACTTCCTCTTCCTCTATGTCCCTCTCTAACTCCTCTTTTTGTTCCTCTGATAATTTAAGAAAGTCCAAATCCTTCAGGTAATCCTCTATCTCTTCTTTTGTACAGGTCAGTGTTGATGTATACATGTTAATATAATATTTTTGGAAGGTCTCAAGTATCTCATCTAATGTATTTACCATCTCCCTTTTCTAATTTTTCACCTCTGATATTGCTAGTGATGGGGTTTGTTGCCTTATCAAAAAGTTCAGCATCTTGTTAGCTTGCTGTCCTTGTTCAAATTTTTTTTGTGCATATTGAAATTTCTTACGTTTGGCGTTAATTAGTAGTTGGTTATTATATTGCCGTAATAAGGCTACCCATCTTATTTGATTTATATTTGAGGGGTCCCCTATAAACCTATTTTCTGCCTGTGCACATAACTGTTCCATTTCCTCTTCTTCCTGTCTATTAGTACGTTTAATGTATGATATTGTTGATCTTGTTATTCCCCTCAAGTATGCCTTAAATGTATCCCAGAGTACTCCATCTATTACCCTATTTCCATGTGCTTCCAGGAACATTTCCATTTGCTCTGGAATTCTATCATTTGATCCTATCTGGGTCAACCATTGAGCCTGTATCCTATAACCCGGTCGTATTCTTTTTGGGCCTATTTTTAGCTCAAAGGTTAATCCAGAGTGGTCAGACACCCCTCTTGTCATATAAGCTACAGATCGAACCATTGGCAGGATCTTTTCGTTCCCCATTACCATATATATTCTAGACATGCACCCTCTCCCTGGTGCATGCCATGAATAAGACCTAGTCCCTGGGTTTCTGATCCTCCATAGGTCAACCCAGCCTACTTCGTTCATAAATTTCTCCAACACCTTCGGCCCTTCCACTCCTTTTTGCTTACTTCTCCCGAACCTATCTAGCTTTGGATCTAAACACATATTGAAATCTCCCATACATACAACATGTGCCTCTGGGTATTCTGACATGAATATCACTGCCTCTTTCAGTACTCGCATTGTAGCTGGGGGAGGGTTATAAATCCCCATGATTACAACTGGCAATGCATGCACCAAAGCAAAGACAAAAACATATCTTCCATCAGGATCTCTTTTTTCTCTAATACACTCCCATGTTACTCCCCGATGGACCAGGAGAGAAACCCCTCTTGAGTATGTTGTATGGCATGAGTGGCTTGACCATTGTATCCAAGGGTTTTCTAAATGCTTCATTCTCTCTTTAATCATATGTGTTTCTTGGATACAAATGATCTTGGCCTGCACTTTATTAATTTCTGTGAAAACCTGTGTTCGTTTTAATTGCGTTCCCATAACTCTCACATTCCATGACAAAAACGTGTGCTGATTACTCATATTTATTGTATTTTATTTTAGCCATTGTTCCCCCAAAAAGAAAAAAAATCCTATGTACCTTTTTCCCTTTCGTGACCATTCTCTTTTCTACCTCTCTCTTCTCATTCATCCATTCCACTCCATTCATCCATACCATTTTTTTTTAGGGCATTACCAACATATTGCATTTTGCCCTTATATAGGTAATTTATTTCGATCTCAGCCTGTCTGCTCCTGCCTTCTCCCGCATGATCGGGGGGTAAGAGGGGCTAGGGGGGAGCAGCCGAGGAGGGGGGAGGAGGAGGTGTCCTCCCCTTCTCCCTCTCCCTCCCTTTCTAAAAAGGAAGATGAGAGAGAAAAAAAAAAAACACAGCAAAAAAAAAAAAAAAAAAGTTTTGTTTCCTTGTGCACTACTCTATTTTCTCATCTACTCACTCCCCTACCCTCCCCCTCCCCCCATTCCCCCTTAAGTTTATTTGTGTTTGTAGTGTTTGTATTGTGTAATTTTTTTTCCTTATTATTGTGTCTTTAAACTTTTTTTTTAAACTTAAAATTATAACTAGTGTTTATCTCAATGTGACTTTATCTCAGTTTTCCTGTTTATACACACCCCATCACCCTCCGATTACTGCCGGCACCCTATGCGCTCTCTCCACTGCATATGCTGCTGATACCTCCATATCTGGGAATACATTTTTCAACCATTTTTCTATAAAATCTCCAGGATTAAACCCCTCTGCCTTCTCTGGTAAACCGACTATTCTTAAGTTATTGCGGCGCATACGGTTCTCAAAATCATCAGATTTTTGATGCCACAGGGTAATCTGTTTTTCTGTCATAGCTATCCTTTTAGGCATAGGGGTAACAGTATCTTCCAATAAAGCTGTCCTGTTTTCCACTTCCGTCATTCTCTCTCTTATACTCTGCATATCATGCCTGATCAGTCCTATGTCATTTATAATCTCATCCATTTTACCTGTTAAGGCTGCATTGCTCGAGTGGGTGGCCTCCATTAACTGGGAGTTCATCTGTTCCAGGGTCAGTTTGGGAAGTTTTCTCCTGTTTTTCCGCTGCTTTCCCGGACTGCGGCTGGGGCGTGCTAAGCTTCTGGATCTCCAGCGCTGATGGTCCCCCACTCCGCGTCTGTGGGGGGCTGCGCCCGCCGTCTTGTTTATCCGTTTGTGCAAATTCTTTAAGGCGGTCGGACGCCGACAGCTTACTATTACTCATCGCACCAAGCGTTCGTTTTCACGGGTTTAGAGTCTTGGGAGCTGAGACTAATCAGGATTCTGTAGGAGACTCAGGCAACACCAAGCGTTCGTTCTCACGGGTTTAGGGTCTCGGTAGCAGGGACTAATCAGGATTCTGTAGGAGACTCAGGCTGATCTCGGAACTCCCGCTGCTCACATCTGAACGCCGCGTCCGACCGTCACATCCGGTCGCGTCGGCGGAAGCGGAAGTCAGGCCCCATGATCTCCAGACTTCACAGGAGGAAAACTCTAGATCTCCTCTGCCACCAGATCCAGCAACATCTCCTCTCTACAGCATTGCTCATGTTAATTGGGAAGATGGCAGATTTAGCTATATTTACTTTATAGTAGGATACTTGACCCTATCTATCGATTTTCATTTTGAACTTCCTTTAAGGAAGTGGGTACTTGAGTGAGTGTAAGTAGAACATCATCAGCAAAAAAAAACAAATTTTGTGGGAGTATTTTGCTGCTTCAATGCCGTGGATACCAGGGTTTTTCCTAATAGATTCTGCAAAGGGCTCTATGATCAATGTGAAGATGAGGGGGATAAAGGACACCGTTTTCTGGTTCCATTTTAAATCATAAAGGGGTCTTATAGGGCATTGGATGTTTATATTTGAGCTGAGGGTGGTGTGTAGAGTGACGAAATGGCCGAAGATATGCTACCTTGTAACCCAAGCACTTTAAGCATTTCATTTAGCTATCCCCAATGGACCCAATCAAATGCCGTTTCCGCATCTAAAGTTAAAAATTCTGCAGGTTTTTGTCGGGTTTCCATAAGTGTAATTAAATTCAACATTCTCCTGGTTCCATATGGTGCTTGGCGTCCCTTAACAAATCCTACTTGGTCTTGATTAATGAGAAGGGGGGTTATTTCTGAGAGCCTATTTGCTAAAATTTTATCATAGCTCTTTAAATCGTATTTAGGAGGGATATGGGGGGGGGGGTTTGAGGGTGAATAGGGGCATTCAGTTGTATTCTTCATCTATGATGGGTAGTCCCAAAGAATGCAAGTAATCCTTAATAGAGGGGATTGATGATTGTGGAGTGGTAAGGTATTCTGCTAGATTATATAATGCCTGATAGTAGTACCTAAAGGAATTGTCATTTTTTTAACCAGACTTAGGGTTAATTAGATGGGGAATAGATGTTTTTTTTTTTTTTTAGCTTTTAAATGATTTGCCGCCAGTTTCCTTACTTTATTCCCTTCATAGTAATAAGAGGCTTTTCATTTATGCAGATATTTTTCATGCATCTAAAGCAGGAGTAACCTTAATTCTTGGCTGCACTTTGTTAAAGCGGAGGTCCACCCTAAAAAAAAAAATGACATAAAAAGGCTCCTAAAAATGTGGAAAAAAATGTTTTACTTACCAGAAATGGCTGTTGCTAGGCAGATCGTCCTAATCTGCCACTTCCTATTTCGTGGTAGTCTTCATTCTTCTCCTCCTCGCATTGTCTTCTGGGGAATGGGGCACGCTGTCTTCTGGGACCTGTGTGTGTCCCAGAACACAGCTGGCCATTCACAAAGCGCAGCGCGACTCGCGCATGCGCAGTAGGAAACGGGCAGTGAAGCCGCAAATGGCCAGTGTGTAGTTTCTCTATTTTTTTAAGCAGCTTACGTAGAAATCAGTTTACAGGGGGGGGGGGGTGACCAAATGCGCAAACCAACAAGGGAAAAAAATATTATTTAAATGTTTTAAAAGATATATAAATAGATAACAACAAATGCCGCAGCCACCATTAAAAGTGTTCCCACACCAATAAGAATGATAGAATAGTAAAAAATGTGGCGCTTGCAGGTAATAAAGGATACCACTCCAAGGGGAAGCTCCAACAAAGATGGCTCCAAAGAAAGCGTCTAAGAATTTATATCTACAATAATCAGTGGGTATAGCAGCAGGTAATTAAAACAGTGCTATACAAATAAATGCATATAATATCAAACAAGTGTATCCGGTTCCAAAAAATGAATCAGTGCAAAAAAATACACAGTAATTCGTGCAATAGTAGATAAGTGCAATAAATAGCAATAAATAAATAATGATTCGTGCAATAATAAATATGTGCAACAAATAGCAAATAAATATGCCAAACAACAATTCCGTGAAATAAATATAAAGTGCAAAAAATGATTACGACTGAGCCTGTGCAAAAAAGCAAAAATGTGCAAAAAGGCAGTAATTAAATGATATAAAAATATATATATGTATAATATAATGTATAATAAATATATAAAAATGAATAAAGTGACAGTCCAGAATAGTCGTGCTTAAATGAAAAGTCCTGTGCACTCCAAATTGCTACTGCCAACAAACAGCTCCCATACACAGTGCAATCTCTAGGTGAATTGAAATCTCTTGTGCGGTGAGTTTTTCCACTCCAGGTAACCATAGGACATAGGGGTACAAAACAAAGGAATCCTTTGAAAAAGTCACGTGGGCGTGACGCAATGCGTCAGGAGAGTAGAGCCTGGTGACGCTGTGTGTGCGATCTCGGCCGGGATCGCACACTGTTTTTCAGTACCGCTGTTATATGTTCAACTAATTGTAAGTTTTCTACTTTTTAACACAATACATTTTTTTTAAATACTGCACTATGGAGTGCCTCCTGTTTTGTACCCCTATGTCCTATGGTTACCTGGAGTGGAGCTTGTAAGGACGCTGCCATAGAGGATTAAAGAGGAGGAGGTGGAGACCTGTGGCTTGTTCAGTGTAAGGTTGTTTTACTCCTTACCTAGAGGTAAGAGGCTGGAGGAAACATCTTGGACACACTGGAATCTGCATGGATGGGAGCACCTCTAAATTGCTATAAGGATTGTACAACTATATTTGAAAAACTCACCGCACAAGAGATTTCAATTCACCTAGAGATTGCACTGTGTATGGGAGCTATTCCCATAGTCCCCATTGATAACGACATTTATGTTGAAACTAGTCTGGGAGGGCACGCAGAGATGCCACCACGCTACAGAACGGAGGACGGGCTCCAGTATTTTGCCGGCCGGCAGCTTGATTTTAAATGTGCTTCCAACGGAGCTTCTCTATGTAAGTGTAATTTTATATCTATTTTAAATAAATCCATACGGAATTATGCTATGGGAGTTTTCTCTTTCTTGTCTTAATGGGATCCCAATGAGTGCACGGAAGTAGGAATTATCCCCCTACCCCAATCGGGGGTGACTGTGGACCTGGAGAGGAACCAGCTGGGGATATCCTTACTAGTTTATCGTTTGGCTACCATCTATTTCGATATGGGAAAGTGACACCTCTTCAATATCCTAGTCGATCGAGAGTGAGGATCGGGAGAGCGAAAATATTAGGGATACCCACATCGTGCCTGGTGATTGGTCCAATGCAAAGCTGTTTATGCTTTGCCTTCTGGTAAGCACATAGCGATTCAGGGTGACGGGCATTTCACTAACACCTTGCATTTCCAATTCACTGTGGTGCATCTTTTTGAAAATAACGTCTGAATGTGTATAATGCGATTTTTAATGCAATTTTAATTTATCCAATGCCAGAGGACTTTTGAACTTGGGTCAGGTTTTTCACCATAAGAACTATTATATCAGACCAATTAGGGTCTTGTTTATGATCCTGTGTCACATCTAGATTTATATTTTGTCCGTGTATTCCATTTAGCTTGATAGCGATTTATGGTTTCAAATTGTTTTTTGCGCTGCTCCTTTGTATATTTGCCTTCTGATAAGCTCATAGTGATTCAGGGTGACAGGCATTTCACAAAAACCTGTATTTCCAAGTCACTGTGGTGCATCTTTTTGAAAATAACGTCTGGATGTGCATAATGCGATTTTAATGTATCCATTGCCAGAGGACTTTTGAACTTGGGTCAGGTTCCATTGAACAATTTTTTTATCATAAGAACTATTATATCAGACCAATTAGGGTCTTGTTTATGATCCTGTGTCATATCTGGATTTATATTTTGTCTGTGTATTCCATTTAGCTTGATAGCGATTTATGGTTTCAAATAGTTTTTGGCGCTACATATTTATTATTGCAGGAATCAATATTTATTTATTGCTATTTATTGCACTTATCTACTGTTGCACAAATTACTGGGTATTTTTTTGCACTGATTCATTTTTTGGAACTGGATACACTTGTTTGATATTATATGCATGTATTTGTATAGCACTGTTTTAATTACCTGCTGCTATACGCCGATTATTGTAGATATAAATTCTTAGACGCTTTCTTTGGAGCCATCCTTGTTGGAGCTTCCCCTTGGAGTGGTATTTTTTAGTACCTGCAAGCGCCACATTTTTTACTATTCTGTCCTACGTAGAAATCTAGTTTGCACAGATTTGAGGGCATATAAATTTACTATGGTGTATTTGGTGTTGTTCATCTCGCAAACTAGTATGATATAACGCCCCTTGGGGTCTGAAATGGTTTCACTTAAAGAGAACACTACTGAGGATGCGATGGCAATTAGTACCCCATTTTTCTTTACCGGGACATAAGCAGTGAACATATGAGGATAGGAGTTGTGGGTGCATTTAGAAGCCTTTTGTGAGCAGAAATGAGTCTCCTGAATGCACAGCACCTCAGCGTGAAGCTTGTTAGCTTCATACCACATCGCTCTCTGCTTATGTGGACTGTTAAGTCCATGAGCATTAAGGGAGCAATCTTAATCGTCATTTTCAAATTTGCACATCCAATAATGGGAGGTGTCTACGATGCTCCAAGTATACTTATTGATATCCTTAGGGTCCATCAGGTAATGATCCATAGGTGGTCCAAGCTGTCTAAGCAGTAATACAGTCCTTCCTTGCATTTTGTCCCTTTTCGGGTAAAAGTAGGTGCAGGTGACCCAAATATGTAGAGTAATCTCTGTTATAATGGAGGCATAAAAAGAAAACAAAACATTGACAAAAAACAACCAAACATTGGTACTAAAAATTGTAGGATGCATATGAATAAGCTAATGTAATAACAAGTATAGGCGCACTATTAAAATAGTCTCAAAATATCTCCTCATGCAATCCAATGTAAAATTATGTTCTTTATTAGAATAAAGTCCATGTAATAAACATACGTTGAACAGTCTATGTAAAAAGCCAGTGGAGATAAGGACTCAATCCAAGGGGATGCACACAGGGCTGCCGTAAGGATAGAACAGAAACCATATTCTGAGGCTGTAGAAAAAACAAATAGAGAGGCGCCTCTGGGTGCAATAGTTTCAAACAACAATTTTAATTTAACATAAATAGTAGCATTCCCATTTGGATGCAAAAAGACAGGCATGGTATAAAATATGTCAGGATAACATTTATCAGGGGCTGTGCTGTGTCCATCCTTGCTGATAAAACTTTCGAACGATGGTATGGCTGGCTCCGGAAGGTGGCCTCAAACTGAGGCTTGAAGCGCAAGATGCAGCTGGCTCAAAGGGAGGACATCATCTGTAGTGGACGCGTTTCGCGAGCATGCGCACTTGGTTGTTATCACAAGTCGAACTCCTTTATCAACAGACATAGCAAGTATTCCAAGAGGAAACTACTTATAAAGGAAAGGGGAGGGGACGTAAGCGGGACAGTCGCTGCAAACGGGATCAAGGCATGAGGTTTAAAAATAAGTATTAACTTTATAGGCGGCTCGGAGTGCATAGACAAGCAAAAAAAGATTATAAAAATAAAGGTATGATATAAGGACATAAAAAAACGGTCATAGTATATGTCTCAGAAAGAATTAATTAAAAGAATTAGAAAGAAAATTATCATATACTGGTAATAAAGAATTATATATAATAAATATGTGAAAAATAGAAAATAAAATAATAAATGCTAAAAACTTTTTAAAAAAGTATTAAGAATCTATGTCATCATTATCATAGAAAATACACGTATTGAGATATATATGTATTAGAAAAGTTATATAACCCTTAGATGGTTATAGCACCAGAGGAAAAAATAAAAAAATAAAAAAAAATACAAAGAATGATAAAGTCCATTTTTCAGTGCACTGATGATATATATAAATAGGTATATGCAAACCGAACTCTCCAGGCAGGTAGAACCTGCTCAAGGATCACCAATATACACATATATACACTTGTGCGCACATGCGCAAAATCCTGATCACATCATATTACAAGAGGTCAGGATTTTGAAACCACTTTGCAGCCGTCATTCTCCTGCTTACATATGGCTGGTCTACGAACGTGGATATCCAGGAAGTTTTTGAGCTTCAAGAATGTGAATTTCAATTCAGAGAATGTGACAGCCGCTGGTAGTTTGATCTCCCTGCACTCTTCAGGTGTTCCCCCTAGTCCAGAAGGTAGTGGAAGCTACTGTTATCTTTACTTGAAGAGGCACTTTTCTGACATTAGCTTAGAATTGTCATGCAAAATAAAAGTGATTATATTAATGAGGCCAGGAGGCTGTTGTCAGATTCCAGTACATATAAGAAAATTAATAAAGACCCCACCTCTGATTTCGCCAATGAGATCAACATCCTGGTGTCTGCTGCTTTTCAACATGATATTCTCAATAAAGTTGAGAAGTCTTTTCTTTTAAAAAAATTCTATCAAATTCCCTATTTTCACCATCTCGCTAAAGTGCATAAGAAATTAGACAACCCTCCAGGCAGACCAATCGTGACCAAATTTCTTCAGCCCATTGTCCACCAGCTGCAATCTTACATCAGGGATGGGATTCATTTACTGGAACTCCTTTCTGTCTATAAGTGGGAGCCAACTTATGCTTGGCTCTCACTTGACGTCAATTCTTTGTACATGTCCATCCCTCACTCGTTTGGCATAATGGCATTAGAACATTTTTTGTGAAAAGAGCCTCTCATCAACCCCGTCATGCTACTTTTATTTTCGATGCTGCTTCTTTTTGTTTGACACATGACTATTTCATTTTCAATGGAGATTTTTATGTGCAAACACAGGGTACACCAATGGGAGCAAATTTTGCTCCTTCATATGCCAATTTGGCGATGGGCAATGGGCATCACTGATTGGCATGCATTATTGTTTGGCACTGATTGGCATCCATCAGTACAATACAATACAATACAATGCTGCCTATCAGTGCCCATCCATGCCACCTATCAGTGCCCATCTGTGCCACCTATCAGTGCCCATCTGTGCCACCTATCAGTGCCCATCCATGCTGCCTATCAGTGCCCATCCATGCTCATCCGTGCCGCCTATACATGCCCATCCGTGCCGCCTATCCATGCCCATCCATGCTGCCTATCCATGCCAGCTATCAGTGCCAATTTGTGCCACCTATCAGTGCCCATCAGTGTCGCCCATCAGTGCCACCTATCAGTGCCCATCAGTGCTGCCTATCAGTGCCACATATCAGTGCCCATCAATGCCACCTCATCAGTTCTACTTCATTGGTGCCACCTCATCAGTGCCCATCAGTGCCACCTTATCAGTGCCCGTCAGTGCAGCCCCATCAGTGCCCATCAGTGAAGGAGAAAACGTACTTATTTACATTTTAAGTTTTGAAACTGAAACAAAAAAACATTTTTTTTTTCAAAATTTTCGGTCTTTTTTTATTTGTTTAGCAAAAAATAAAGTGATAAATTACCACCAAAAGAAAGCTCTATTTGTGGGAACAAAATTATAAAAAAATTAATTTGGGTACAGTTAAGCATGACTGCGCAATTTTCATTCAAAGTGCGACAGCGCTGAAAGCTGAAAATTGGTCTGGGCAGGAAGGTGTTTAAGTGCCCAGTATTGAAGTGGTTAACGGTCAGAAGGGTTTCTTTCTCCTCTTGGTGGGGTCCTGATTCATTTTTTTAGATGCTCCCCTGTAGCTGGAAGTAGATTCCAGGACTGCAGCAGGCAAAGACCCTCTTGGAGCAACATTGTGCTATGTTGTCAATTACCTTTGGTGATCAACAGCTTGGTGGGGAATCCCCACTTGTAGGTGATCTGGTGATTTTGCAGAATTTTGGTAATAGAACCCAGCTGCTTGCGGGCTTGTAAGGTATATTGTGATAGGTCGCCAAATAGCTTTATACCTGCCTTGGCATGAGAAATGCAGCATCTTCTCCTTCGTGTGGAAAAAATGAATCCGCACAATTGCATCTCTTGGAATCATGTGTTCTGATAGATGGGGAGGGTTAGGCAACCTATGTGCTCTATCTATGATGGCTTCCCGAGGGTTTATGTCAGATAGTATGGTGGTGATCATTTGTTGAACGGATCGCTTTAAATCACCAGAGGTGACAGTTTCTGCAATACCTCTCAGCTGGAGGTTGTTCCTCCATGATCTATCTTCTACATCAGCGATTTTTTTTGTTGTAGCTGGTGCACCAAATCCTCGGTATCGCCATGGGCATCCACCAGCTTATTATGCGCCTCAGCATACGCTCCCATCTTTGTCTCAACATGGTTGACTCTGTCTCCCAGATCACTAACCTCTGCACTCACTAACTAACTCTCTGCACTTTATGGATGAAGGAGAGCATGCCTCAGTGCAGTGTGCTACTCAGAGAGACAAGCATCTCTTTAAGTGTAGTTTCCACAATGGGCTGTTCTGTTGTGGGGAATTGCTCAATGGGGTCCAGTGTATCCACTGTGTCACTGATATCCTCTTCTGGGCTGCCTCCCTCACCATCACTCTCCTCACCATATTGTGATGCCTCTAACCTGGGGCGAGACTTTTATGGGCTACTGAACGGTGAATTGGGTGTGCTGGACTGACCTTTTCTTCTTCCATCAGCGCCCACCGCATAGCTCGTGCTGCCTGAGTGAGATCTGTTTTGTGAGGAGGAGAACCGCACGCCGGCACCATTTGTCCAGCGGGGTCTGCCAGCCTGACTGAAGAAGTCTGTAAGTTTTCGCGGACCCTCCCGGTCCTTTCTTTTCCCCATGGCTGCCTGTCGGCTCTCATAGATGTCCCGATCTGTCTAGGAGTGTCACAGAGCTATGTGTCGCTGTGAGCTGGTGTTTAGCGGGCAGTATGTCCCGGAGCCCTCTTACACTGCCGCCATCTTCTCGGCTGCCAGCCACGCCCCCCCAAAATGGTGTACTTGAGGGTAGTCTGTTCTGTAGGTAGGTTGCAGTTATGGCTTCTTCTCCCCAGTACTTGTGAGGTACACTTGTGAGTTGGCATCCAACAACATGCATCTGGTCATTTCTATAAGAGTGTGATTTTTCCTTTCTGCTACACTGTTTTGTTCAGGAGTGTATGTTGTGGTTGTCTGGTGTACTATTCCTTATCTATTAAAGTCTATGGGACCCGAACATGAAACATCAAAAGTCCCAATTTTTAATGCTTATATGCAAGTTATTGGCCATAAAAAGGGTATGTGGGCCCAGGTACTGACTGCCCTGTGGGGACATGTATCATTGCAGATTTTTTTTTTCAAAAACAATCGTTTTTAAAGGAGCAGTGATTTTAATGATGCTTAAAGCGAAACAATAAAAAAGAAAAATTCCTTTAAATATAGTGCCAGGGAGGTCCCCTTAGTCTGCCTGTAAAGTGGAGCATTTTGATAATAATAAAGAATTCAACTATATCAAATAGAATATGGCAGTGCCAACCGTAAAGCACCTTTACCTTTTATGTCATCCATTTTTTTTTTAAGTCAATTTCTTCTTTTTGCTATACACTCAGAGAATTATCAACTTGACCATCTCCTCTGTCCCCTGTAGAACTCTATCTGAGGGCTGGTTATTCCCCCACGGGCCGGCAGGCCTATACTACATGGGGACATCCACAGTTCACACTGCCATATTCTATTTGATATAGATAAATTCTTTATTATTTTTGTATCAAGGTAACTATGTTGATTTTTACTTCTTACTCACCTCCACTACATGAATGTAGTATATGATATTCTTGAATTAAAATAAACAAAAGTAGACTATTTTAAACATATTGAGGGTTATAGTAATGTGTGTTTTTTTTTCTCGTTTGTTTGTTTTTTATTGTCTTTTCTGCTGCCCCTGGGGGTTTAGTTGATACATTTACTTAAATATTATGTACCTTATTTAAACTGCTTAAGATGTTGCTTATAATATTTGTATTTTCTATTCTTATACAATTTTTTATCTTGACCATTTACACCTGTTCAAGAGATAAGAAGTCCTGATGAATCGGGAACTCCCAGGAAATGCGTCAACTCTATCTCTCAAGTCTATTCAATAACTGTACACGCTGGCAGTAGATGTTGATTGCTGGTATTAATATGCAAACAGCCACATGAAATATGTGATTTTATACATCTTTTTATTGTTAGAAATACAATTTGTTTTTTTATAATATTCCTGAATCGATTTGTGTACACTGAAGGGGTATATACATTTGAAATTAAGCAAGATACTCTCCATTGATACATACTTAAAATAAAAACCTCCCGGGGGCGCATGCGCGCGAGCAACGGAGATGGCCGCCTGACTCCCCTGCTCCGCGCCGTCGGAACGAAAAAGCCGGTCTAATCAGACATAGAATCAGCGGGGACGCTGCACACACAGCCCCGGAGGCTCCGGATTATCTCAGGCTGCTGGCGGTTATGTACAGGTCCGCAAAAAAACACCCTAAGAGCCGGCAACACAGCAAACCCTCCCCAGCCTCAGGCAAGGGAAGACCCAAGATGGCGCCCGAACCTCCGGAGCCTGACGACGAGACTCAGCTCTCTGCTGCAGGCCCAGGATCTCCTGCTGAAAGCCTCCATCTGTTTCCTACGGATCGGGTGAGTCCCCCCCCTGCTGATTCAGAGGACATGCTAGCTAAATTTCGCACCATAGTGAGGGATGAGATAACAGCAGCATCCCGCAAGCTCTCCTCTGACCTGGTGCGGGGCCTTAAAGAGATAGGCCACCGCACTAACCAGCTAGAGCACCGCATGGACCTGGCTACCACTGTGCTAGAAGGCCATGAGGAAGAAGTCGACAAAATGTCCGGAGAGCTGGAAGCTCTGAGAGACAAGCTAGAAGAGGCAGAAAATAGGGCCAGGAGGGATAACCTCCGCATACGTGGTATCCCAGAGGCGATTACTGACCTGCAGGGAACAGCTACCGCCTTTTTCCAAGAGTTGGCCCCCGAGCTCCCAGTGGACAGACTAGAGTTTGACCGCATCCACAGATCCCTGGCTCCCAAACCCTCTGAAGGCCCCCCGAGGGATGTCATCATAAAGTTCCACTACTACAGGACCAAGGAGAGGCTCCTACAGGCAGCAAGAGAGCAACAGAACCTCTCTTTCCAGGGTAATACCCTGCAGCTATTTGCAGACCTCTCGCCGGTCACTATCGCCAGGCGAAGGGGCCTCAAGCCCTATCTTCAAGTTCTTCAATCCCACGGAATTAAATACAGATGGGGGTTCCCATTTAAACTCTCCTTCTCCCACCTAGGCCGTCAATTTCACGCCACCTCTCCTTCGGACCTGAAACGCCACCTACTGGAACTCCAGCTGGGCCTTCCCCCATCTCAACCTGATGTTCCATCCTCGTCCTCCAGACCCGGACCCTCCAAACGCGGACCCTCCAGGCCTCCTCATCAGCCCTCTCAAACATCCCAAAAGTCCCAATCTGGATCCCAGGCGCTGCGGGACCTACAGGCCCAACGTTTTCAACCATCTACTAATGGATGAAGAAACTAACTCCAACCCACTTGTTAACCTCAGCTTTTCCTGGCCACCTGATCCCGTGCTATATAAGTCTACCTTGACCTACAGGCTGAACTTACAAGGGAACCACAGTGACATGTTTTGGAAACTGTTCCCCCACCACATTTTACTCAACCCTGGTTCCTGATACCTGGTCGGAGGGGGTCGCCCCATGTTAGGCTGCCCCGCTTGTGAGATGGCGGTCTGGGGCGAAACTTACCCCCCTTGGATCACCAGGCAGAACTTTGGCATCAATCAGTCTCCTCCACCCTACCGCATCCGCGACTGCCCAAACAAGTTGGGCTGCTACTGGTCGTTTTGTTTATTTTATGATCTTTTCCTTTTTTTTTCTTTTTTTTCAGCGGATCCTGGGACTGTTGGGGGGTGGGGGGGGACTTAGGTCACTCTAGGTGGGGGAGCATGTTCATTATGCTTACTGGTTTTACTGTTTATCACTATGCTGTGGTTCTGCATTCCCGAGTTCTGGAATGGTGGAGCTGCGGTAGTAACTAGCTTACAGGGTCCCGCTCGACCCCGTGGAGACGATAGCCTTCCGGCAGTCTCCTCTGGGAACTCGGGGGACCTTCCCTTCACACCCCAAGCAGTTAAGAATGCACTATGGTTCCCTTATTATTGCTGACTGCAGCTTTTTATTTCACTTTTTGTCAGCATTTTTAGGTGTTAGCACCTAGATTCTATGTTAAAACTGTTTAAGATATTTGCACTGTTTTCTCTACAGATCGGCGGTTCCGACGGACCACTGCTTCCCCCATGTGTTGGCACCTGGCTAGGATGTTTTTCTTAGCCATGATCCCAACCCGAAGTGGGCTTTACAACCCACGCTACGCTACATATATGTACGCAGCATTTGCTCCGCTCCGAGCTCTCCTCGGTACCTTTACTCTTTCCATCTTTCTACTTTCCTTCCTTTTCTCTTCTCTCCCCTCGGTCTCTCCCTTCCCCCTCCCCTCCTCCCCTCCTCCTAGATCCCCGGGGTGTGGGAACAGAGTATCTCACAGCTACACTCATTTGCCCCAATGACCCTCCGTTGGCTATCCCTGAATGTTCAGGGCATGAATTCTCCTCAAAAACGGGTCAAGGTTTTTAAATATCTTAAGCAACACAATATAGACGTAGCATGCCTACAAGAAACCCATTTCTCCTCCTCCTCTTGTCCCAAATACTTCGCTGCAAATTATCCCCAAGTCTATTTAGCAAACGGTCCTACCAAACAGAAAGGGGTTCTCATTGCCATACGAAAATCAGTCCCGTTTATTTGCAGTAAACAAATCGCGGACCCTGACGGTAGATACCTTCTTCTGCAGGGCTCCGTCCAGGACAATGAGGTAACTATTATGACTTACTACGCCCCGAATGTCAACCAGGGCCCCTTTTTGACACATGTCTGCTCCCTGTTAAAGGCTCATCAGAAAGGCACCCTCTTGCTGGCAGGTGACTCTAATGTGTCGCTAAACCCTTCTCTAGATAACTACCCATCGGACCATAAACCCCCCTCCCCGGCCGCTAAAATCTTTTCACGTACTCTACAAAACCACGACTTAGTCGACATTTGGCGGGAGCTCCATCCCCTTGGTAGGGACTACACCCACTATTCTCACCCTCATCACTCACACTCCAGGATCGATCACATGTTCGTATTACGGAAGCATCTTCCCTTAATTGACTCGGTCTCTATCCTAGCAACCCCCTGGTCTGACCATGACCCAATTCTGACTATTTGCCACTCCCTTCTCAGCATGCCTCAGCACGCTCCTTGGGTGATGAATGACTCTCTCTTGTCATTTGAGCCGATCCTCACCGACCTTCACAAGGCTTCGGTGGACTATTTTAAGCTCAACACGGGCACGGTCTCCTCGCCGGTGACCCTTTGGGAAGCCTATAAGGCGGTCCTCCGGGGCCACGTTATCCGCATAGCGTCAAAGCGCAAAAAAGAGCGATCCCAAACCCGGCGCAAGCTAGAGCAAACTCTGGGGGTCCTTTCTACGGCCTACAAACAGGATCCCACCCGACCAACCGCAAGCTCTTAGACAAGGCCCGATCGGACCTGGATCTTTGTGTAACGGACGATGCAGAGCGCACCCTGCGTTGGGCTCGTCAGAAATGGTACACCAAAGCAAACAAGCCTACTGCGATGCTGGCCAACAGGCTGCGCACTTTTACTCCGAAATTTGCCCCCATAGCCTTACGCACTCGCCACAATATCCTCACGGGTAACCCTCGTCGGGTCCTAGACGAATTCCGCCATCGTCTCACCAAGCTTTATTCCGCCCCTACCCATGTCTCCACCCAGGGCCTGAATAATTTTCTGAAGGACCTGCCCTTGCCTACCCTATCCACCACCCATATGTCTCTTATGGACAAAGATATACAAGTATCAGAAGTTCTCCACTGTATCAAAGAACTAAAAGTAGGCAAGAGACCGGGCCCCGACGGCTTTACAGCTCTGTACTACCGAAAATTTGCAGAGATTCTCGCCCCACATTTGGCGGCTATGTATAATTCGGTAAAGGAAGGCCACTCATTTACACCAGACTTGCTGACCGCCAATATTGTAATGATTCCTAAGCCAGACAGGGACCACTCTTCTTGGGCCAATTTTCGGCCAATTTCCTTAATAAATATTGACATGAAAATCCTAACAAAGATTCTAGCCAACCGCTTGAATTCCTTTCTCCCACGTTTGATAAAAAAAGACCAGGTGGGATTTGTCCCCCGTAGACAGGCAGGAGATGCCATCAGACGGCTTCTTCAAATCCAACAAATAGTGCATGACAGATCTTTGGAAACAATGTTTCTGTCATTGGATGTCAACAAAGCCTTTGACACCTTGTCTTGGCCCTATCTGACACAGGTACTCGGCCACTTTGGTTTTGGTACTTCCTTTTTGAGCTGGGTCTCGGCCATTTATGATTCCCCCCAAGCCAAAGTACGATACTATGGTCATGAATCGCCCACCTTCCCCATTAGGAGGGGAACCCGCCAAGGATGTCCGCTCTCCCCTCTACTATTTATCCTAGCATTGGAACCCTTGGCGGAGGCCATTCGATCTCATGTTGATATATCAGGGGTGGAAGTGGCAGGCACCACGCACAAACTGTCACTATTTGCGGATGACATCCTACTGTCGGTCACTAAACCCAGAATTTCCCTCCCCAATCTGATGTCCCTTCTAGACTCCTTCGCCACGCTATCGGGACTATCGGTCAACCCAGCTAAATCCAAAGCCATGTCCATTAACCTCCGGCCCTCGGATTTGGAAGCAGTGCAATCTGCATTCTCCTTCCAATGGACAACTTCGTTACCCTACCTGGGGATCAAACTTACTCCAAGATACTCGGGTCTATACCAGGCCAACTATCCCTCACTTTTTCGTAAATTGGCAAGCATGCTCGATTCATGGTCCACCCTCCCATTATCCTGGTTCGGCAGAATAGCGACGGTTCGCATGACTTATCTCCCGAAACTACTTTATTATTTTCGAGTTTTACCGGTCCAGGTACCCTCCCACATCTTCCGAATTCAGCAACGTAGGATCTTGCAGTTTGTCTGGGGTAAAACGAAACCCAGGATCAAACGACAGGTTCTTTATGCCCGTAAAATAGATGGAGGCCTGTCGGTCCCTAATCTACAAGCCTATTACACAGCGGCGGGCATCGCCCCAATCGCTCACCTCCACGAGAAGCAACAAATGCCACTGTGGGCCATCATCGATCTGGTGGATTCCCACCCGGTCCCCCTAGCTTCCCTTCCCTGGCTCCCGAGGGCTCATCGCCCACCTACCATAGGTCCATGTTTGACCCATTCCCTTCGGTTGTGGGATTCAGTCAAGTACTCAGCAGGCCTGATCTCCCCCCACCTCCCGCTACTCCGACTCCTCCGTTGTCCGTTGTTCCCGCCAGGATGCGATAACCCATCACAATTTGCTTGGTGGACCGACCACGATTTTGTGGACGTTCACTCAATGCTCACTCCGACCAAAATTATCCCATTCGCGTCCCTGCGCACTTCTCACGATATCCCCCTTAGGGAACATTATAGGTACACACAACTCCGACACTTCCTTCAGCAACTAATAAGATCCCAATCTATTCCTTACGCCATGACTCCTTTTGAAAGTCTATGTAGATCGCGCCCTCAATCTCCTGGTATGATATCTCTCATATATACAGCTATAATAAACTCTAGGAAACCACCACTGAGACCTTATTACCTCCAATGGGAGGCCGAACATGGGAAACAATTAGAACCGGAGGTTTGGCAGAGCATGACTATGGCGCTTTCTAAATGTTCCAAGAATGTTCTTTTCTTGGAGAACGCCTACAAGGTGTTCTATAGGTGGTACTATACCCCGGCCAGATTAGCAAGTTTTATCCCATCTTACTCCCCCTTATGCTTCCGTGGGTGCTCTCAAGAAGGTACAATGGCGCACATCTGGTGGACCTGCCCCAGGGTACGCAGACTGTGGATCAGAACATATGCGTTACTTCGCAACCTTTTCAATACCACTATAAAGAAGGACCCTTTTGAGGCCCTACTGTGGAAACCGATCACGGAACTCCTTCGTCCTGAACGCCAATTGGCTGCACATGTTTTTACTGCAACTAAACTGACAATAGCGCGGGCCTGGAAAACCCCGGCCCTCAGCTTCGAAGCAGTCAAAAATTGCGTTAACGACATTATGGTAAATGAGAAACTCACGGCCGTGTTATCAGACACCCACGCTAAGTTCCTCCGAGTATGGCAACCCTGGGTGGCTCATATTGGCCCCTCACGATTTGATCCAACGCTCCTCTCCCTTTAATAAGACTCTGTTCCCCCCACCCCGGGGACCCCCCCTCCCCCACCCCCTCTTAAACTCCTTTCTAGGTCTTCGCTTCTCTCTTTATTTCATCCTCCCCCTCTTTTCTGCATTAAAGGCTCACATCACCCCCTTCTCCCTTTTACTCTCTTAACTCCTCTCTCTCTGCACTCTTCTTCTACTTCCTAATTTTTCCTTCTTTTGGTCACCCCAGCCCACAGGTTTGACTCTGCTGGGACTGGGTACTCAACAGGTCACAGTTTTTTTTTTCATATCGGGGAACAACGCCATTCCCCATGTTGGTTGTTCAGTTTACTGCTCTTCCATAATATTATCGGTTATGATGTTATCTCGTCTCAGGTTCCACAACTGATCTAGAGCGACAATAAGTATACAAACTTGTTTCACTATAACACCTCTATACCAAGACTCACGAAAGGTGGATATCTCTTAGATGTCCTCCTACCCACACTCTTGGATTAATAAGGTTTTCCTCATGATTTTTCTTTTGAGTTCCAGAGTAACTCTCGTGTAATATACTGTTGTAAACATGTAAGCTTACATTGTGCCCACCACCGTTCCTATTTTGTATTTTTCTGTTGATGTGAAACTTTAATAAAAACCTTTGTACAAAAAAAAAAAAAAAATAAAAATAAAAACCTCCCCCACACACACACAATTATTTTTGTATCATTCACATGGGGGGGCTGGGATCTGGGGGCCCCCTTGTTAAAGAGGGGTCCAGATTCCGATAAGCCCCCTGCCCACAGATCCCCACAACCACAACCCATGGTTGTGGGGAAGAGGCTCTTGTCCCCATCAACATGGGGACACAGTGATTTGACATCCCACCGAGTGCCCTGCAAATTCGGGGGTGTTTGCCGAATAGGAGAACAGATGATGTTCTGGCTAAACTTTTGCTCTGCTCGAACAGTGGCCCCATCTCTACTGGGCAGCAGGAGGATTGAGAATTCTTCTTTAACAATAACTTTCACCTATAATACATTTTCAAACCTTCAAATTTAAAATGATTTAAATGAGAGAGCTTCTTGGCTAAGCATTTTCTATTGGCCTGTGATTAATAGCTACAATATGTTTCAGTCTCCTGGGCCCAAAATTCTGACCTCCTTCATGTGGTCTCCACATTTTGTCAAACTTCAAGTACATTCTGTATATAAAAAGGAATGTATTATACATTTTAAATCTCTTTCTAAAAGTCCAGATATTAGATTTAATTTTATATATATATATATTTTTTTATGCAAAACCTATCCAGGAAGTTAATATGGTTAACTGTATAAATGGTAACAATCATGTGTTGCAGTTTTCAGAATACAAACTTCAAAAAAAAATTATTAACAATAATTTTAAGCCGAACAAACCCTTGCACGGTTTGGCAAATGCTATTAAAGTTCAGATTAAAAATTCAAGCCTGCGACTTATAGCAGGACTGCGATATTGTGGCAGAAAAATCAGACACCTAAATGACACTTTTAACACTTTGGGGGAACATGTTTAACCTTTTGATCGCCCCTGATGTTAACCCCTTTCCTGCTAGTGTCATTAGTACAGTGACAGTGCATATTTTTTGCACTGATCACTGTATTAGTGTCACTGGTCCCCAAAAAGTGTCAAAAGTGTCAGTGAGGTGTCCGATTTGTCCGCTGTAATATCGCAGTATAAGTTTCTGCCCGACGCTATTACTAGTAAAAAAATATATAATTTAAAAATAAATAAAAATATCATATAGTTTGTAGACTATAACTTTTGCGCAAACCAATATACACTTATTGGAATTTTTTTTACCAAAATATGTAGCAGAATACATATTGGCTTAAACTGATGAAGAAATTAGATTTTTTATTAGGTATGTTTTATAGCAGAAAGTAAAAAATATTGCTATTTTTTTTTATTGTGGGCCTTTTTTTTGTTTATAGTGCAAAAAAAAAAAGCATAGAGGTAATCAAATACCTCAAAAAGACAGCTCTATTTGTGGGGGGAAAAAAAGACAAACATTTTATTTGGGTACAACGTCGCACGACCACGCATCTGTCAGTTAAAATAACGCAGTGCTATATCGCAAAAAATGGCCTGCTCATGAAGAGGGGGTAAACCTTCCTGAGCTGAAGTGATTAAATAGTCAGTCAAGCCAAATAGCCAGTATAGATACTGTACAGAAACTATGGGAGCTAAGTCGATGCTCTGGAGCTTAGGTTTATATAATAGCTATGTTTTTGTACCTTGTGTTACCTGCTCTGTAATACTGATATCAGTTTATATTATATTTTCCCAGAGCAAGCTTACTTTAAGACACAAGTCACACAGATCAGACTGTATAAATAGCTTCATACTACCTGTTCCATTAGTTCTGTATCAGTTCTTCTTGTAACGGTGTCAATGTGGCAGATGTTGTGCTCATAATAAGACATATATTGCCTTGTTGTATTTCATGTTCTTGTACACAAGTAAATACCAGCCTTGATGTCTTCCTTATGTAAGTGTTACATTAGGAGGTCAGCCAAGTCAGACTCACATATAATTCTTTGGCTATCGGGGCCAAAGATAATTTTTTCATAGGTGGTTAACCTTGGGTACCCAGAGGAGAACAATTTGCCACAGCAAACATGACAGGAAGCCAGACAAGGCTGTTCGCATACGAAGGAAGATGGTGTGCACAAAATGCATTGACATTTAAGTAAATTTAACACATCACTTAAAATACAAAATTAAGTAACAATATAATGAAAATTGCCTTAGTACAGAGCAGATAAAATCCGACAGTAATATATATGAGTCATATATGATGGCTTCCCAAAATAAAAAGGGGCAAAACTGTGCCATCTCTATAAACGAGCCAAACGTGGTTTATGTTGTAACAAGACATTCCAGTGTGTCCAGAAGTATTTGCACTTGTCATTTTTAATAACGAACATAAGTTTAAAATGCATATCAAATACACAAAATACATAGATGAAAACAAATAATTCATAAGCAAATCAGTGCTAACATAATCCACAAATGGGCATAGCAATATGACAAAAATGAATTTGTGAAAAAATGAATGAAAAAAATTCAACAAATGTTGAATTTAGCAAATGTTTAAATCAATACATAGGGATTGTGAAATAGACTGTGCATTTTGCAAGTGCAGTTGCTCCAAAGGTTAGAAAGTTAGGCAAAACTTCACTTTTGCAGAGAATACCCAATCCCGTGCAAAGAAAATGAAAAAAAATAAAATAATTTTTTGCTTCCACATGATTGGATCATGGAAGTCAGCAGAGCTTTTGCTCATTTACTAAGCTATGGAGTAACTGTTATTGCAAAGTGCAACTGCACATTGCAAAGTGCGCAGTCTATTTGCCTTTAGTAAACCAACCCCAAAGTTAAATGGAATGTTGTCTAAAATGTTCCTCCAGTTGGTATTTCTTCCCAGGTGCTTGAGTAAGTTACAGAAAAAAAAGCTCCCTCCACCACAACCAAGGGTTACACTTACTAGACCCATATGCCTATCTAGGAACAGTTCAAATAAATTAATACATTCAAACAGAGTATGAGTCTTCAGATTAGTGAAAAATATGCAAAAGCCGGGGGGAGGGGGGGTTCTTTTGCTTCCAGGCTGCCAAAATAGTTTTTTTGGAAGTGATTATGCAGTGAATAATAAAAGGTTGGTCATTTTTGGGCCAGGGTTCATAATTTAACAGTAGAAGGGCCATAGCTGGTTTCAGTGGGATGCAAAGAACAGATTAAATACATTTGAAAATTTTGTCTCCGAAAGAAGAGATGTTGGATGTAGCACCACGGTCTCTCAAGCAGATATATGAGAAAGAGCAGAAGATTTTTCATAGTCATGCTGGAGTATGAACTGGCCAAATTTCGATGCATCTGTGGAACTTCTATTTTATCTGTGGAAATGGGGGTGTGTTGAATGAGTGATAAAATGTTAGGTTTTTAGGGGGATTCTGTTTTCAGTTTTATTTTTCTTTCAAACAATGCATCTGAATAAAATAAAGTGACTAAAACAGACTAGAAAAAAGACTAAAGAAATGAAAAACCCCAAACACCACCCCGCCCCCATCCTTATGTTTGTTTCTTTAAAGTGAAGCATTGTAAAGAAAATGCAGTTTAACCCAAAATAGTCCTATCAATATAAAATACAAATCTATATATCCCCCAAATAAATTGAAATCCCCAAATAATACCCACTGAAACAAAAGCCCTTTTAAAAGGGAAGCCTAGCAGAAAAAAGGGTTAGACATGTGCAATAGTTTCGTACGAATCGAAAATTCGTATGAATTTCCGTAAATTCGTACATTCGGGAGGATCCGGAATACAAATTGCTATGCTTCCGAATTTTGTACGAAATACGAAATTTTGTTTACGAATTTCAGATCCAAATTCCATTACAACGGAAACGTGACTGGTGTTTTGTTGACCAATCAGAGGTTTTCTTCTGCTGCTGAGTGAGGGTTGGGAAAATTACCTTTTTTAATATGGGAGTGGGAGACTGGTACTGGTAGTCGATGGGAGTAAGGATGGGCCCGGTGCTCGATGCGAACCCACGTTCGCATCGAGCACCGGGCGTTCGCTCGCTCGGCGAGCCCAGAACTATTTTGGCCGCTCGCATCACGTTCGTGTGATGCGAGCGGCCCCGCAATGCATTGCGGCCGGCGCGGCCGACGCAGTGCATTGCTGGCTGATGATTGGCCAAGCATGCACTGTGACCCCGCATGCTTGGCCAATCACAGCCCCGGAAACTCGAAGAGCCATAATTGGCTACAGGCAGGACGCCTGTAGCCAATTACAGCTCAGGGGCTGTAGTACACGCCCCCCCCTATAAAACGCCGCCACGCCGTCTGCGCCGGTCACATGCTGTTCCGGCGCAGATTGAGCAGGCTGTTTCTGTGACACTCTGCTGCATTTAGATAGTTAGAGAGATTCACTTACAGAGATTGAGTTAGATAGATTCAGTTACAAAGATTGATTGACAAAGAGGGGCTTGTAGTGTGCTCGTGGCAGGCAGGCAGAGCTCCTATATTTTGTTACCAGAAGCACCTATAGGACTTGTAGTGTGTTCGTGGCAGGCAGGCAGAGCTCCTATATTTTGTTACCAGAAGCACCTATAGGACTTGTAGTGTGTTAGTGGCAGGCAGGCAGAGCTCCTATATTTTGTTACCAGAAGCACCTATAGGACTTGTAGTGTGTTCGTGGCAGGCAGGCAGAGCTCCTATATTTTGTTACCAGAAGCACCTATAGGACTTGTAGTGTGTTAGTGGCAGGCAGGCAGAGCTCCTATATTTTGTTACCAGAAGCACCTATAGGACTTGTAGTGTGTTCGTGGCAGGCAGGCAGAGCTCCTATATTTTGTTCCCAGAGGCACCTATAGGACTTGAAGTGTGTTAGTCCCATTACACACACAGAGCTATATTTTCTTCCCAGAAGCACCTATAGGACTTGAAGTGTGTTAGTCCCATTACACACACAGAGCTATATTTTCTTCCCAGAAGCACCTATAGGACTTGAAGTGTGTTAGTCCCATTACACACACAGAGCTATATTTTGTTCCCAGAAGCACCTATAGGACTTGAAGTGTGTTAGTCCCATCACACACACAGAGCTATATTTTGTTCCCAGAAGCACCTATAGGACTTGAAGTGTGTTAGTCCCATTACACACACAGAGCTATATTTTCTTCCCAGAAGCACCTATAGGACTTGAAGTGTGTTAGTCCCATCACACACACAGAGCTATATTTTGTTCCCAGAAGCACCTATAGGACTTGAAGTGTGTTAGTCCCATCACACACACAGAGCTATATTTTGTTCCCAGAAGCACCTATAGGACTATAAGTGTGTTAGTCCCATCACACACACAGAGCTATATTTTGTTCCCAGAAGCACCTATAGGACTTGAAGTGTGTTAGTCCCATCACACACACAGAGCTATATTTTGTTCCCAGAAGCACCTATAGGACTTGAAGTGTGTTAGTCCCATTACACACACAGAGCTATATTTTGTTCCCAGAAGCACCTATAGGACTTGAAGTGTGTTAGTCCCATTACACACACAGAGCTATATTTTGTTCCCAGAAGCACCTATAGGACTTGAAGTGTGTTAGTCCCATCACACACACAGAGCTATATTTTCTTCCCAGAAGCACCTATAGGACTTGAAGTGTGTTAGTCCCATCACACACACAGAGCTATATTTTGTTCCCAGAAGCACCTATAGGACTTGAAGTGTGTTAGTCCCATCACACACACAGAGCTATATTTTCTTCCCAGAAGCACCTATAGGACTTGAAGTGTGTTAGTCCCATCACACACACAGAGCTATATTTTGTTCCCAGAAGCACCTATAGGACTTGAAGTGTGTTAGTCCCATCACACACACACAGCTATATTTTGTTCCCAGAAGCACCTATAGGACTTGAAGTGTGTTAGTCCCATCACACACACAGAGCTATATTTTCTTCCCAGAAGCACCTATAGGACTTGAAGTGTGTTAGTCCCATCACACACACAGAGCTATATTTTGTTCCCAGAAGCACCTATAGGACTTGAAGTGTGTTAGTCCCATCACACACACAGAGCTATATTTTGTTCCCAGAAGCACCTATAGGACTTGAAGTGTGTTAGTCCCATCACACACACAGAGCTATATTTTCTTCCCAGAAGCACCTATAGGACTTGAAGTGTGTTAGTCCCATCACACACACAGAGCTATATTTTGTTCCCAGAAGCACCTATAGGACTTGAAGTGTGTTAGTCCCATCACACACACAGAGCTATATTTTGTTCCCAGAAGCACCTATAGGATTTGAAGTGTGTTAGTCCCATTACACACACAGAGCTATATTTTCTTCCCAGAAGCACCTATAGGACTTGAAGTGTGTTAGTCCCATCACACACACAGAGCTATATTTTGTTCCCAGAAGCACCTATAGGATTTGAAGTGTGTTAGTCCCATCACACACACAGAGCTATATTTTCTTCCCAGAAGCACCTATAGGACTTGAAGTGTGTTAGTCCCATCACACACACAGAGCTATATTTTCTTCCCAGAAGCACCTATAGGACTTGAAGTGTGTTAGTCCCATCACACACACAGAGCTATATTTTGTTCCCAGAAGCACCTATAGGACTTGAAGTGTGTTAGTCCCATTACACACACAGAGCTATATTTTGTTCCCAGAAGCACCTATAGGACTTGAAGTGTGTTAGTCCCATTACACACACAGAGCTATATTTTCTTCCCAGAAGCACCTATAGGACTTGAAGTGTGTTAGTCCCATCACACACACAGAGCTATATTTTCTTCCCAGAAGCACCTATAGGACTTGAAGTGTGTTAGTCCATTACACACACAGAGCTATATTTTCTTCCCAGAAGCACCTATAGGACTTGAAGTGTGTTAGTCCCATCACACACACAGAGCTATATTTTGTTCCCAGAAGCACCTATAGGACTTGAAGTGTGTTAGTCCCATCACACACACAGAGCTATATTTTCTTCCCAGAAGCACCTATAGGACTTGAAGTGTGTTAGTCCCATCACACACACAGAGCTATATTTTGTTCCCAGAAGCACCTATAGGACTTGAAGTGTGTTAGTCCCATCACACACACAGAGCTATATTTTCTTCCCAGAAGCACCTATAGGACTTGAAGTGTGTTAGTCCCATTACACACACAGAGCTATATTTTGTTCCCAGAAGCACCTATAGGACTTGAAGTGTGTTAGTCCCATCACACACACAGAGCTATATTTTCTTCCCAGAAGCACCTATAGGACTTGAAGTGTGTTAGTCCCATTACACACACAGAGCTATATTTTCTTCCCAGAAGCACCTATAGGACTTGAAGTGTGTTAGTCCCATTACACACACAGAGCTATATTTTTCTTCCCAGAAGCACCTATAGGACTTGAAGTGTGTTAGTCCCATCACACACACAGAGCTATATTTTCTTCCCAGAAGCACCTATAGGACTTGAAGTGTGTTAGTCCCATCACACACACAGAGCTATATTTTGTTCCCAGAAGCACCTATAGGACTTGAAGTGTGTTAGTCCCATTACACACACAGAGCTCCTATATATTCTTCTCAGCAGCACCCACAGGACTTCTAGTGTGTTAGTGGCATCACACAGAGCTCCTCTATTTTCTTTGCATAAGCACCCACAGGACTTCTAGTGTGTTAGTGGCATCACACAGAGCTCCTCTATTTTTCTTTGCAGAAGCACCCATAGGACTTCTAGTGTGTTAGTGGCATCACACAGAGCTCCTATATATTCTTCTCAGCAGCACCCACAGGACTTCTAGTGTGTTAGTGGCATCACACAGAGCTCCTCTATTTTCTTTGCATAAGCACCCACAGGACTTCTAGTGTGTTAGTGGCATCACACAGAGCTCCTCTATTTTCTTTGCATAAGCACCCACAGGACTTCTAGTGTGTTAGTGGCATCACACAGAGCTCCTCTATTTTCTTTGCATAAGCACCCACAGGACTTCTAGTGTGTTAGTGGCATCACACAGAGCTCCTCTATTTTCTTTGCATAAGCACCCACAGGACTTCTAGTGTGTTAGTGGCATCACACAGAGCTCCTCTATTTTCTTTGCAGAAGCACCCATAGGACTTCTAGTGTGTTAGTGGCATCACACAGAGCTCCTATATATTCTTCTCAGCAGCACCCACAGGACTTCTAGTGTGTTAGTGGCATCACACAGAGCTCCTATATATTCTTCTCAGCAGCACCCACAGGACTTCTAGTGTGTTAGTGGCATCACACAGAGCTCCTCTATTTTCTTTGCATAAGCACCCACAGGACTTCTAGTGTGTTAGTGGCATCACACAGAGCTCCTCTATTTTCTTTGCATAAGCACCCACAGGACTTCTAGTGTGTTAGTGGCATCACACAGAGCTCCTCTATTTTCTTTGCAGAAGCACCCATAGGACTTCTAGTGTGTTAGTGGCATCACACAGAGCTCCTATATATTCTTCTCAGCAGCACCCACAGGACTTCTAGTGTGTTAGTGGCATCACACAGAGCTCCTCTATTTTCTTTGCATAAGCACCCACAGGACTTCTAGTGTGTTAGTGGCATCACACAGAGCTCCTCTATTTTCTTTGCAGAAGCACCCATAGGACTTCTAGTGTGTTAGTGGCATCACACAGAGCTCCTATATATTCTTCTCAGCAGCACCCACAGGACTTCTAGTGTGTTAGTGGCATCACACAGAGCTCCTATATATTCTTCTCAGCAGCACCCACAGGACTTCTAGTGTGTTAGTGGCATCACACAGAGCTCCTCTATTTTCTTTGCAGAAGCACCCATAGGACTTCTAGTGTGTTAGTGGCATCACACAGAGCTCCTCTATTTTCTTTGCATAAGCACCCACAGGACTTCTAGTGTGTTAGTGGCATCACACAGAGCTCCTCTATTTTCTTTGCAGAAGCACCCATAGGACTTCTAGTGTGTTAGTGGCATCACACAGAGCTCCTATATATTCTTCTCAGCAGCACCCACAGGACTTCTAGTGTGTTAGTGGCATCACACAGAGCTCCTATATATTCTTCTCAGCAGCACCCACAGGACTTCTAGTGTGTTAGTGGCATCACACAGAGCTCCTCTATTTTCTTTGCAGAAGCACCCATAGGACTTCTAGTGTGTTAGTGGCATCACACAGAGCTCCTATATTTTCTTCTCAGCAGCACCCACAGGACTACCGACTAAAATGGCTGGAAGACCGCCAAGGGGAGGCAGAGCGTGCAGAGCCAAGAACACAGGGCAGGCAGGCTCTGTTTCTAGTGGACGTGGCCGTGGACGTGGACGTGGTCGTGCATCGTCATCAGCACGTGGCCATGGGACACGCGCGTCTTTGTTTTCGGCAGCTGGACATGTGGAGCCGCATCATGCTGAAGGCTTGGTAGAATGGATGACCAAGCCCTCCTCATCCTCCTCATCCTCTCTCACCCAGGCTCAGGGTACTGACAGAGCATCATCAGCCACCCCTTCCCTAGACCCACCATGTCCTCCTGAGGAGTCCCCCGAACTCTTTGAGCACAGTGTTGGGTACATGCTCCAGGAGGATGCCCAACGATTCGAAGGCTCGGATGACGATACCCAGCTTGAGGAATCTGGCAGTACAGTTCCACCAGCTGCAGCTTACTGCCAGGTTTGCTCTAGTGGTGAAGAGGGAGGGGATGATGAGGTCACTGACTCCACGTGGGTGCCTCAAGGGAGAGAGGATGAGGAGGAGGACGAGGAGGAGGAGGATGCGGCGTCACATGTCCAACGAGGCAGGATGCCCCCTGGAGGCCAGGTAGAGGCCAGCACAGCAACTGTACAACACCGCAGAGCTCCGCCTGTGCAGGGCGCTGCCTCTGCACGTTATCAGAAAAGTTCTTTGGTGTGGGCCTTTTTTGAGACGAGTGCAGCAGATCGCACCACTGCTATTTGCAATATTTGTCTCAAGCGTATCTCGCGTGGCCAAAACATCAGCCGCTTGGGCACGACAAGCATGACCAGACATATGGCGACCTGCCATGCAGCTCGTTGGCAGGCACACATAAAAGACCCACACCAAAGAACTAAGCGGACCTCTCCTTGCTCCTCCTCAGCTGGGATCTCCATCCCCACTACACCTTCAGTCCTCTCTGAAAGCTGCTCTGAGAGGACTGAAGGTGTAGAATTCGGTGTGTCACAACCAAGTACTTGCAGTACACCGACGTCCGAATGCAGCAGGCAAATTTCCCTGCCCCAGCTGCTGGACCGTAGAAAGAAGTACACTCCCAGCCATCCACATGCCCAGCGGTTGAATGCTAGCCTTGCTAAATTGCTAGCACTTCAACTGCTGCCTTTTCAGTTGGTAGACTCGGCCCCCTTCCGTGAGTTTGTTCAATGTGCGGTTCCTCAGTGGCAGGTTCCCAAACGCCACTTTTTCTCGCGGAAGGCGATTCCGTCTCTCTACCGGCATGTGGAGGGCAATGTCCATGCCTCGCTGGACAGGGCGGTCAGCGGTAAGGTGCATATTACCGCTGACTCATGGTCCAGCAGGCATGGACAGGGACGGTACCTTTCTTTCACGGCCCATTGGGTCACTCTATTGGCAGCTGGGAGGGATGCAGGACAAGGTGCAGTAGTGTTGGAGGTTGTTCCGCCACCACGCCTCCAAAACGCGACTACTGCTACTGGTTGTGACACACCTCTCTCCTCCACCCCCTCCTCTTCTTCTTCCTCCAGTGCTCTGTCCTTGGAACCAGCGGTGCTCCGTAGGCGTACAAGGGGCTACGCAAGTACGCAGGCAAAAAGATGCCATGCCGTGCTTGCGCTGGTGTGTTTGGGGGACAGGAGCCACACTGGGCCAGAGGTTCTGGCAGCTCTGCAGGGGCAGGCCGAGAGGTGGTTGACGCCACGTCAGCTTAAGCCAGGAATGGTCGTTTCTGACAATGGCACCAACCTCCTCTCCGCCCTGCGACAGGGGCAGCTCACCCATGTGCCCTGCATGGCTCACGTCCTCAACCTGGTGGTGCAGCGGTTCTTGGGCAGGTTCCCAGGCTTACAGGATGTCCTGAGGCAGGCCAGGAAAGTCTGTGTGCATTTCCGCCGATCTTATAATGCCAGTGCTCGGCTGACTGAGCTGCAAAAGGAGCTGAACCTGCCCAAGAACCGCCTAATATCTGACATGCCCACCAGGTGGAACTCAACGTTGGCCATGCTGCAGCGACTGCACACGCAGCAGAGGGCCATCAATGAGTACCTTTGCGACTACGGCACCAGGACAGGGTCAGGGGAGCTTGGTTTTTTTTCCCCACGTCAGTGGAGCATGATCAGGGATGCATGCACTGTCCTCTCACCATTTGAGGAGGCCACGAGGATGGTGAGCAGTGACAGTGCATGCATCAGTGACACTGTCCCTCTTGTCCACCTGTTGGAGCATACGCTGCGTGGGATAATGGACAGGGCACTTGAGGCAGAACAGAGGCAGGAAGAGGAGGACTTCCTTGCCTCTCAAGGCCCCCTTTATCCGGACAGTGTTCCTTCTGTCCCACCCATCACACAGGAAGAGGATGAGGAGGAGGAGGAGGAGGAGGAGGAGGAGGATTGTGTGAGCATGGAGGTGGAGCCTGGCACTCAGCATCAGCAGCAGCAGTCTTTTAGGGATGATGTACAGTCCCAACAAGCCAGTGGACTTGTACGTGGCTGGGAGGAGGTGGCTGGCGATCATGTCATCCTCAGTGACCCAGAAGACTCCGGACCGAATGCCTCAGCTAACCTACGCTGCATGGCCTCCCTGATCCTGCAAAGCCTGCGGAAGGATCCTCGTGTTCTTCGGATCAAGGAGAGGGACCATTACTGGCTGGCCACTCTCCTTGATCCGCGGTACAAGGGTAAGGTTGCGGACCTTATCTTGCCGTCGCAGAGGGAGCAGAGGATGAGACATCTCAGGGAGGCCTTGCAGAAAGGTCTGTGCAACGCGTTCCCAGAAACTGGGAGGCTACAAACTCCTGGTCCTGGGCGACGAGTTGCTGAGGCTTCGGTCAGTGGCAGAAGGAGCGGTGGGGAAGGTGGACGTCTGACCGATGCGTTCAGACAATTTTTTAGTCCGCAGCCCCAAGGTATGATCGGTTCCAGCAACCATCGCCAGCGTCTGATATACATGGTGCAGGAATACCTTGGGGCAAGGTCAGACTTGGACACCTTTCCCACCGAAAATCCTCTGGCTTACTGGGTCCTGAGGATGGATCACTGGCCAGAGCTTGCACAGTATGCAATTGAGCTACTGGCCTGTCCTGCCTCCAGCGTTCTTTCCGAACGCACATTCAGTGCTGCTGGAGGATTTGTGACTGATCATAGGGTGCGCCTGTCCACCGCCTCGGTTGATCGACTGACATTCATCAAAATGAATCAGTCTTGGATCACCACCAGCTACCAGGCACCTGAGGCGGATATAACCGAATAATTTTTTAATGTCACATCCCTTCAAGACTGCCTATGCTGATGCTGAGTGACTGTCCTCTTATGTTCACTGACTATCCTCTTCCTCCTCCTCAATGATCCATGCCACCACACCAGTGCCTAAGGCACAATTTTTCAGCCCCTGTTTAACAGGGGCGTGTACTTACAATTTTTAAAAAAAATGCTTCGCAACACGTGTGACTGCTGTGCTCCAAGTACAGTCTCTGTGAGGGCCGTGTTGCAGTGTTGTGGCACCAGCACCAGTGCCTAAGGCACAATTTTTCAGCCCCTGTTTAACAGGGGCGTGTACTTACAATTTTTAAAAAAAATGCTTCGCAACACGTGTGACTGCTGTGCTCCAAGTACAGTCTCTGTGAGGGCCGTGTTGCAGTGTTGTGGCACCAGTGCCTAAGGCACAATTTTTCAGCCCCTGTTTAACAGGGGCGTGTACTTACAATTTTTTAAAAAAATGCTTCGCAACACGTGTGACTGCTGTGCTCCAAGTACAGTATCTGTGAGGGCCGGGTTGCAGTGTTGTGGCACCAGCACCAGTGCCTAAGGCACAATTTTTCAGCCCCTGTTTAACAGGGGCGTGTACTTACAATTTTTTTAAAAAAATGCTTCGCAACACGTGTGACTGCTGTGCTCCAAGTACAGTATCTGTGAGGGCCGGGTTGCAGTGTTGTGGCACCAGCACCAGTGCCTAAGGCACAATTTTTCAGCCCCTGTTTAACAGGGGCGTGTACTTACAATTTTTAAAAAAAATGCTTCGCAACACGTGTGACTGCTGTGCTCCAAGTACAGTCTCTGTGAGGGGTTGCAGTGTTGTGGCACCAGCACCAGTGCCTAAGGCACAATTTTTCAGCCCCTGTTTAACAGGGGCGGGTAATTACAAATCTTGATCTAATAGTTCACAGCAGGGCCCATTCCTGCGCCCACCAAGAGTAACTATGAGGGCCTGCAGTCTTGTGGCAACACCGTCCACCACCACCGCCAAAGGCCCAATTTTTCTGCCCTGTTCATCAGGTGCTTGCAATTACAAATCTTGATCTAATAACTCACAGCAGGGCCCATTCCTGCGCCCACCAAGAGTAACTATGAGGGCCTACAGTCTTGTGGCAACACCGTCCACCACCACCGCCAAAGGCCCAATTTTTCTGCCCTGTTCATCAGGTGCTTGCAATTACAAATCTTGATCTAATAACTCACAGCAGGGCCCATTCCTGCGCCCACCAAGAGTAACTGTGAGAGCTTACAGTCTTGTGGCAAAACCGTCCACCACCCCCAATTTTTCTGCCCTGTTCAACAGGTGCATGCAATTACAAATCTTGATCTATTAACTCACAGCAGGGCCCATTCCTGTGCCCACCAGTCTTGTGGCTACACCAACATCTAATAGGGCAAATTTCTGCAGAGTATATACGCCAGGCCCCTACTTTCAAACATCCAACTTACAAACGACTCCTACTTGCAAATGGAAAGAGAAAACAGGAAGTGAGAGGAAATCTACCCCTAGGAAGGGAAATTCTATCCTGTTAGATTTAATTTGGGAAAAAGGTATCTCCTCTCTACTGATACTTTATCACCAATCCTTGTTTCAATTAAAACCCCACTTTTCCAAAAACATTTGTCATTGGGACGGAAAGTGAGGTGACATGTTCTGAACAGATGTGCAAAGACAGCAAATGTTACAGGGGTGATAACCCCTCCCTATGTTCTCCAAAAAGCTTAAAAATAGATTTTTTTGGGATGGAGCTACACTTCATAATGTACCTGTTCAGATTCTACTTAAGATCAAACCTAAAGCCGCAAGTGGTTTTAAATGGCTTCTTTTTTTCCTTTACAAATGTCATTTTGTGCAAGGACAGTTCTAAACACGGGAAACACATGCCACTTCACAGGCATACTTTGGACACCCCCCAGGTACCATATTTAAAGGAAAATGTCACTTTTTTTTTTTCACTTTATGCATCATTAAAATGACTGCTCCCGAAAAAACGTTAGTTTTTAAAAGTTCTTTTTGCATTGATATATGTCCCCTGGGGCAGGACCCGGGTCCCCAAACCTGTTTTATGACATTAACATGCATATTGGCCGTTGTAATTAGCACTTTTGATTTCGAACGTTCGCGTCCATTATAACGTATAGGGTTCGAAAATTCGCGCGAACTTTCGGTCCGTTCGAAGGTTCTGGTTCGAACCGAACCCGGGGGTGTTCGGCTCATCCCTAGATGGGAGATTCAGAATCGGACAAAATAAGAATGTTCGTTAATTACGATTATTCGTTATGATGAAGTTAAAAAGCCAGGAAGTTAGCACAGCACAGGGATGGTGGGAGCCCCTCATAATGATAAATTCCTCATAACGAACATTCGTAATTGTTATGAAAGGTTAACGAACCTAACGAGAATTCGTATTTCGTACGAATCCAAATTTAATTTCGGACGCGAATTGCGAAATACGAATTAACGGCTAATACGAAAAGGAACGTAACAAAGGGAACAAGTTTATTGATGGCGCAAATGTCTAATAAATGTCACATCATACTAAAAGTGACCTCTGACCTACAATAAAAAAGCCTCCAATAATAATAAAAAAGGAAAGGCTGCAAAGGGTTAATTGGCCAAAGAGCTAGCAATCAAAACTAAAGTATAGTGCCCTAACTGACCCTGAATCTTTCCTTATGCAGTTTGGCAGCTTTCCTTATCCTTCCCTGGGAGCAGATTCCAACACTCCATGCCCCTCCTCTATAGTAAGGGCTGGCACATAACAAATAGTGTCCCATTATTAATCATCCCAAGGCAACTGAACAATGTTCAAAGGAACTTACAGTGCATTATCATTAACATTAATAGAGGTTGGATAAATTGCTGCATTCATTTGCTGGAAATGGAAACTGTAAATGGCTAGACTCTCCTCAAACCCAACCGTGGCATGAGTGCAAAACTCATCATTGATGAAATTAAGAGTTTATTAGGGGTTAAACAGAAACTGGGGTCAATTTACCAAAGGGGTAGAAATGTTTCACTTAGAAAAGTGAATGTTCTCTGACCTTTGTAAATAATATATAGAAATGTTCACTTCAAACAATAAGTTACCTAATTTTATCTGCACTTTAAAGAACTAACCACAGAAGCAATATTATTCTTGCAATTTATTTATAAATGAAGCCAGCAAACTGGATTGCTGTAAGGTGACATTAATGGTGCATCTAAATGAAAAGAGAAGTGTAGTAAAAATAGAGTGGACTTTGCTCAGGTGGCTCATAAATGAGCACTGAAATGTGGTTCCATAATACTATTCATGGCATACATGAAGTGCTGAATGTTAGGTGACAGGACGTAAACGTAAGTAGTAACTACAATAGCAGGTAGCATCATGACAAGAGGTGGAGTGTTTTTAAAAACAAATGAACGTATCTCTTTCAGGCATCATCAATCACTGGGCAATTGTCATCATATTAGCTCTTATGCTGCCTTGTTTGCTTAAAAATGAATTAATGTATAGTCACATGTATTAAAGGGATTGTAAAGTCAGAAGGTTGCATTGTATGCATTAAGATAAAAAGCCTTCTGTTTGCAGCAGCCCCCTCAGCCCCCCTACCACTTACCTGACGTCCATCTCATTCCAGCGATGTCCATGAATGTCTCAGCCATCCGAGATTCTCCTTCCTGATTGGCTGAGACATACCAGCGGTGCCAATCAAAGTCAGCTAGCCAATCAGGGGGGGGGGGGCTGGGTCAGGGTTCCATGTCTAAATGGACACAGGGAGCTGTGACTCAGCTTGGGTGCCCCCATAGCAAGCTGCTTGCTATGGGGGCACTCATCAGGAGGGAGTGGCCAGGAGCACAGAAGAGGGACCTGAGAAGAAGAGGATCTGGGCTGCTCTGTGCAAATCCACTGCAACAGAGCAGGTAGAGTTGCCACCTCATCCCTTTAAACCTGAACACATTTGAATTACACAGGTTCTGGGGCTAATTTAATGCAGATAAGGCACCAAGTGAGTATCATTACCACCGTAATCAGCCACAGAACCTGTGTAATTAATATGTGTTCAGTTTTAAAGTGATGAGGTGGCAACTCTAATAGCAGGTAAATATAGCATGTTTGTTATTTTTATAGAAAAAAAAGAGACTTTACAATCACTTTTTCGAAAGCAGTAAAGTAGTGTTTGCATTAAAAATATGTCAATATAGGAAAGAGAAGTTTTTATAAATACAATTCACGTGTTTGATTTATTGAAGCAAATCCCACATCTTTAA
The DNA here is from genome assembly GCA_028564925.1 of Lithobates sylvaticus. Classification (NCBI taxonomy): domain Eukaryota; kingdom Metazoa; phylum Chordata; class Amphibia; order Anura; family Ranidae; genus Lithobates; species Lithobates sylvaticus. The sequence continues at coordinate 156,443,689 of CM053030.1, forward strand.
TCGATGAAATTCATCATATAATTCTTTGATCACATTTCAGTTAAACATACATGCACAGAGAAATCTGACATTAATGAACACGTTGCTTATGAAAAAGTTATCCTTCTAATTATGTACAAAAGTTATGAGCTGGTTTGACATTTTAGTCTTTTACAATCACTAATTAGATATTTAAACTGCATATGTCATAATGAACTGAACTTCTCTCCCGTTCATTAAGCTTTAAAATGATGGCAATTTGGCATTTCCTAGATGCTCATAACATGTATTTATACCTTACGAAGAATGTAAATTGCATTGACCCATAAACGAATTTGTTACCTGCCAGCAATATATTGCAGGTTGGTATTTGGAAGATGCTAGTTTGTTATATGTCTCATGGTAAATGTAGCCTTGCATTTACCAGTGTTCATAACACTGCATAATAGGATTCGTAAAGAAACTGTACTGAGAGAAATAAAGGGGCTGCCCTTACTGACCTTATTTTGAAAATTATAGTTGCCTGGATATCTTTGGCCTCAGTGCTTGAGAATCCAAACCTCAATGAAGTCAATAGAAAAATCAATCTTAGAAATTAGTACTGCCCATTTTCTAGTCTAATCAGCAAGGGGTCTTCTTTGAGGGCATGTGCCAAGGCAAAAATATATAAAAATTTACAAAGGAAAATAATGCAGTTTAAATGGGCCAGTAAATGACAGTTCCTGGCCGCTTTGTTCTGTTTGAAAATAAAATTACCAATAATTCCTTTCATCTATGCCAGACCCTTATCCTTCCTATATGAGGGCCTTGTATAGATGTTAACTAGTGTGGAATCCCCATAAACATTTATATACCAGACCCTTATCATTGATGAGGGATTGAATGTCAAGAAGGACACTAAGAAAAATAAATAAATAAATAAGGGCCCATCCCAGCTTACATACCAAAATATTTGATTACCAATCCTGGTAGATCAGGAAAGGGGGATGAGCACATGGCCCCTCATGTACTAAACCAGGCCACATGTCCACAACATGGAGAGGGTGACTTGCCAGGAGGGACCCCCATGGCAAAGTACCTTGGCTCCATACTGATGAGGACAAAGGCCCCTTTTCTAAAGCCTTGGCCCATTGGTTGTGGGGATCTACAGTCAGGGGGCTTTTTGGAATCTGAAAGCCCCTTTAAAAATAAGAAAATCTCCCAGATACCGACCCGCAAAACTCCATGTGATTGAGTAAGAGGTACATACCCCCACACATTTACAAAAAAGTAAATAGTAAAAAAAACGCACTGACACTTTTTGATGTCCTTTATTAAAAAAAATTGTTCTGCAATGTAAATCCATTTTTAGTCAGGTCATACAGCAATGCAGATCCTTATTAATCATGATAAACAATGCCTGCCGACTCGCCAAAAGAAAATAGATGACAACGTGTCTGCTTCTGTCGGTCACTAAGACCTTTTTCACACTAAGGGAGTTTTGCAGGTGCTATAGCATTAAAAATAGCACCAGCAAAAAACCCTAAAACAGCTGCTCCATGCATACCAGTGTGAAAGCCTGAGGGCTTTCACACTGAAGCGGTGTGCTGGCAGGGCATCATAAAAGTCCTGCCAGCAGCTTCTTTAGAGCGGTGAAGGAGCGGTGAACTCACCACTCCTCCACCGCTCCTCCACCGCTCCTCCACCGCTCCTCCACTGATGCTCCCCATTGAACCCCTTTTCAGCTGCCAGCGGGGGGTTAAAACTGCCCCACTAGCGGCCGAATAGCGCCACTAAAATGACGGTAAAACGTCGCTAAAAACCACTGACGCCCTAGTAGGCTCGGTGTGAAAGGGGTCTAAGAATGAAGACTCTGGTTCCGCAACTACATTTAAACAAAGGGGTTGGGTATTCCAGGTAATGCCATTGGCTAAATATGAACATGGCCATATTTGGTGACTTATGTCATTCAGGTTCTCATCGTGATGTCACAGATCAAACATGGCCATGTCCATAGTAAGTGTGTAAGATACGCAAAAAATCTTTAATTGGTTAACATAAATATATTGCACTCACAAAACTGATATAAAGACACACTTCATATATCATTTTCATAAGGAACATTTCATTGACCAATAAATGCACTTATTTAGCCATTAATGCTTAATTGGAAGACCAACCTTCAATAGCACAGTATGCATTCATTTTTACTATAGGCATGTCACAGCTTATCTGGCATACAGTACATATACTCTAAATGCTGGAGACGTACATCCCATAGCACTCCATATTTACAGTTTGTGTCTCCTCAAACATCTAAATTTTTGGTATGAACCTGATGATTTGATCTGATTGTCTGTGTATGATCAATGCACTTATATCTTTTAGTAACTCATCCCCACTGTCTGTTTCCATTGTACTGTGTTTAGTTGTTACTTTGTATAATTTGTGGCAATTTATTTTTTATCATTTCATATTAATTGTAGACTTTTATAAAAAGCAACCAATGTTTATAAACGTGCACAAGTAAGAAACAACAATTTTTTATCTATACAAATACTACGTGTGTAGCAGAACAATATTACCATTGTGATAAAATAATGTAACAAGAAAACTCTTGAATGAATGCCCAGTTCTGAAAGGTCAGAAGGTCATCTTGATTAACAGTAGCTTCAGCATGGTATACAGACTGTCATGAATGGAGAAGTCTAAGAATAATAGAACCAAATTAAAAAAAAAAACATAAATGGCACAGATGTTTTAGAATTACTAAGTACAACAGCTAGAAAGGGCAATAGGGCAAAATACAGGTTAAAGATTATATTACGTTTCTGTAAAATTCTGTGAGGATTATATACCTTAAATCAATTCTGGAAAACAAATAGAAACGATATTAGGAAAAAATGTTTTTACGTTATATGTATAGTTAATTGGAATTAAAATTGTTAGGGCTTCTACAATATTTAGATTACCCTTTTCACTGGCGGGGCCTTTTTTTTAACATGTAAAAACGCACATTTTAAACCTTAAGATTACTTAAAACCCCCGAAACATTAAAAAAGTTTCTGAAAGTAGACACTCTGTACAACGAAATGGTGGCAGTTGCATTTTTTATGTTTGTAAGGTCCTCTGTTTCAGCCCCTCCGCATCAGCCCCTCTGCATCAGCCCCTCTTTCCCTCAATTGGACTTTGGCGGTCAATGGAAAATAACCCTGTCTGTCCGGACAGATAATCAGACACCATACACCGTATGAGGTTTGAAAAAAGATGCCTTTACTTCCGTTTCACAGAGCATATACAATACAAAAAAGAAAGGGAAGAACGCAATTGAACAACCAATCACATTCAAGCATTTAAGCATTTTGTTATACAATTCAATATTGATCTGCAAGATTCATAATATTTCTTCTTTCGGACTCAACATAATATTTACTCTAAAAATGTCTCACGCAATATATGTCCTTGATAAGATTCTCGGTATGTTTTGATAATATAGCCTACTTGTTATGGGAAGCAGACCCGTTACTAGAAGCTATGAGAACTAAAACTTGTTATGGAAATGTGTGAGTGTGAGATAAACAGAATTTACAGTGAGTTTCTACAGAAAAACAGAAAAACATCTTTGTTACAATACTATTAAATCTTGAAGGGTAACTCTACTCTACACTTCCCACGTTTCCTTACAATCCCTCCTTTGATCATAGGAGACTTTAAGAAGTCTCCGCTGATCACTCATTGTACCACCTATATCCTGCCTTGAACATGGTCATGGCTGTTTCAGACTTATCAACTAGGTTCTTTGATTTTGCTACTTTACTTATCAGGTAGAACACCAATTTGATTGTCACATAAACTGCCAGAGCTAAAATAAGTATCATGAGGAGTATCATACCCGCTTTCTTAAAGTAATTCATAATGTTTTCCCAAATAGAACCGAACCATCCTCCTACACCTGAAAAGGGATTCCATGAGTGGCATTCATCCATGAATCCATTAACATCCCAAATCAATCTCCTTTGTGAGGGCATTGATTGTATACGACTACCCCACCGAAGCATGCAAAAATTTTGTCCCACCAAGTGGTTAATTCCCTCTTGTGTCTGCCAAATTCAAGGTGACTGTGGGCAGGTTTCATGGACACAAGTGTGTCTGACCCTGTGGTCCCCATTAGAGGGATCATTTCCACAATAGTACACCAACCTGAAGTTTTTTCTGTCCATAGGGTAAGGGACGGTGGTATGGCACCATAGTCCACAACAGACCATCCATCCGTGGGGAACATGAGGGGCTTGAACCACTTTGGGGGGGCTAAGTCTTGACCTTAATCCCATTAAACACATCCAATCCCCCAAAGAGGGAATGCAGGGTCCAGGATATTAAAAGTAGCTAACCCGTGGGAGTGGTGTTTATAACAGGGACTTCCTGGGTGGTATTTAGTAACTGCTCTGGGGTGATAGGCCTTCCAACCATAGGAACTAAATGTTGGCCTGTGGATAAGTATGACTCCTTTCCATGTATGTTGCTCTGGCATTCACTTCAACAGTACCCTCCCCCATCCCGCACGAGGAGTTTAGCCAACTCATAAAGCCAAAAAATAAGAGTAAGAATACAGTGATGGTCATTTCAATTGAAAAAAAAAGACTGTCCAAGTGGTGCATTTTCTTGGCTCACGGGGAAAGTCTATGGTAGGAATGGTTTGGGGGTTTTGTGAGAGGGGGCATGGGACAGTAGTGGCTGAGTCTCTTCTTGTGGGGCTCCTCCATTTCCTTCCCTGTCTCCTTTATTTGTGGGCTCTTCTTCAACCTTGATGCATGGATCCATTGCAGGCTTTGATCCGTCAGTATTGCTGTCCTGGGGACATTGAGGACTTCAAATGGACCTTGGAAGACGGGGGCCTGGTTGTTTACGGACTGCAAGTTGTTTGATCAGTACTTTATCCCCCGGGACGAAAGGATGTGTTGGTTCTGTGGAAAGAGGAAGAAAGGTGACAGCAACCTTGTCATAAGTTTCAGCAGGGCTACTTACCAGATATTTCACGTACTCTTCCTGTAAGGAATATAAGTTAGATTCCTCGCCTATCTTAGGGGCTTTTTGAGCGGGTCTTCCCATAAGGATCTCAAAAGGGGCACAGTCCTGTCCTAGCATGGGGGGGGGGGGGGGTGGTTCTTATCTGGGGGTGGGCCTTTGCCTTTCCTTACAATGTTACATTCCAAATATTTTAGTGCACATAAATTAAATATAATACCCAATTTTTTGTTGCATTTACAGTTAAAGTGGTTGTAAAACTCAGTCATGAAATTTGAACTAAGCTGATATATCTGTAATGTTTACTTATCTCTCTCCACAGCTCTGAGTGTTGTTTCTTTCTGGTGCTTCGTTCCTCTGTTATCAGCATGAGTCCCTTCTGAGAGGTTTTGCCGACACATGAGATAAAATTTGTGTTGGGGAGGGAGATAAGCATGGAGCTTTTCTATTCAGAATACAGCTCTGTATGTTCCTTTGTTCCTCTGCAATCAGCTCTCACACAGTGTATAAGAGCTGTAACTGCAGTTCTCCATCCCCCTCCCCTGTACTCCTCCCAGATGCATAATGGTTTTATCACAAATCTGCACGTTTGAAGAGTTGTAGACAAGAAATGACTGCAAATAAACAAGTAAAACTTATGTAGGAGGATTTGTTTAATCTCTGTGTATCATCTGATGCCATTCACTTCACTGGGTATATGTGAGGGTTTACAACCACTTTAACCACTTGAGCCCCGGAAGGATTTGCCCCTTAATGACCAGGCCATTTTTGCAATATGGCACTGCGTTACTTTAACTGACAATTGCACAGCCGTGCAACGTTGTATCCAAACAAAATTGATGTCCTTTTTTTTCCAACAAATAGAGCTTTCTTTTGGTGATATTTGATCACCTCTGCAGTTTTTTATTTTTTGTGCTATAAACAAAAAAAGAGCAACACTTTAAAAAAAGAAAAAACAATATTTTTTACTTTCTGGTATAAAACATATCCAATAAAAATATGTAAAAAATATTTTTTTTCATCAATTAAGGCCAATTTGTATTCTGCTACAAATTTTTGGTAAAAAATCCCAATTAGCGTATATTGACATTGAAAAATGTCAAATCACAGCGGGAGCGGTGCGCCCCCTAAACAGGGACATGATTTTCGCATCCGGGCTGTCCTGCCACAGTAAATGTATGTGGGACGGTCCAGAAGTGGTTAAGAAAGGAGCTTGTAGTGTGCTGCTAATGTGTCCTTTTCCTCCTCATACTTCTCCTTGGCACATAGCAGCAATTTTGTTGGGCCTATGAATGCACCTTTATCCTCTTCCGCTTTCTTTTCACGGGTGCATAACAGCCATCTTTTAAAGCGGTTCTGCACTCTGCACACTTTTTTTTTTTTTTTTTTTTGGGCTATATGCCTAGGGCATATAGCTCAATTGGGGGACTTACCTGTTCCATGTTCCATCTCGATCGCCGCCGGTTTTCGTCTTCATCTTCTTCTTGTCTTCTTCTTGTCTGCTGGGGTCCATCTTGCCTGTGGGCATGTGAAACCCCACAGGCACTGTTGATGGCCCAGCATGCACCGCCGTTACTCGCGCGTCCGCAGTAACGGCACATCTGCCGACATCTCACGAGATTTCGGCAGATGTGGCCGAAATCTCGGGAGATTTCGGAAGATGTGGCCGAAATCTCGCGAGATTTCGGAAGATGCCCGCACTGACTCCTGGGATCAATGACACCAGATCCCAGGAGACAGTGCGGCGTGACGACGATCGACGCAGAGACCCCGCCCGCCGCCGCAGAGAGAGAAGACCGGAAGTCTTCAATTACAAGGTAAGTAAAAAAAAAAAAAAAAAAAACATTTCATTTAGTACTATTTGCCTGATTTGGAAGGCAAAGAGATTTACTAAATGAAATGGGTGCCGAACCGCTTTAAATTAGACAAGTTATTTTCACTGCAACCTCTCCCATTTAATGTAGCAGAAAATTCCTCATCCTTTTCCTGCTCCTACCCCATATTGGTGCATATTATCCATTTTTTATGGACTCTTGATGCATCGTTTCACTTCTCCTCCCTCAAGGCACACAGGTCAGCCATTTATATGGACTCCTAATACAGCCATCTCCAATTCCTCCTCCTCCAGTGTGCATAGCAACCATATTTTTAGTCTGCTAATGTATCCCATACCTCCTCTTCCTCCTCGACCACATAATATGCAGCTAAGCCTTTAGATTGCAAGCAGTTTGAGAAAAGTAACACTATATAAATGCCTGTAATAATAGATACATGCAATTTAGTAATGCGCCTGGCCCCTTTTCTCCATCTCCCCAAGAGCTGATATCAGCTATGTATTTTGGGTCTGCTGATGCCCCCTTTTCCTCTTCCATCTCCACAAAGGGCACATATCTTCTATTATGGACTACCACTGCAGCCTTTTCATACTCCTCGGAATGAAATGTTCTATTTCACTGAAAAAGCCATAATTATTATACTGACTCTTTACACACAAATACACAGTATTTGAGCATTTTGAACAGGAGAGATTAGCCAGCTATAGAGTGAAATATTTCACTACTGAGTGTATTATTTTACAGAAAAATATTGTATTAACTTGTATGCTTTATTTGGAGAAGGGCAGACATCAGCCAGCTTTCAATGAAGATATCAACATTAAATCAAATGTATTCTTTTGAAAAAAGCAAGAAAACGATTGTACTGTATTTACATACTTAAGCACTTTCATTAAGCTGCACTGTGTACAGGAAAGACAACAGCCAGATTTTAAAGCAGAAAAATAAAACAATTCAAGTTTATTAGAGTAAACAATGCCTGAATTTTTCTAACTGCTTGCAAAGTATTTAAAAGATTTCACTAAGCTGTATTTTACTAAATATTATAGTGACTGCATATATAGTTTTTAAACACTTTCTCTAGGCAACATTTATTAGAAGATAGACAACAGCCAGCTTTAAAGCCAAAAATCAACATTGCATATATTCATTTCACTGACAAAAGACACAGAAATATTGTAGTGACTGCATGAGAAATATTGAAAGGGTAACTCACACTTTTGTAGAAAAAATTTAGCAAATGAAAAAATAATATATAATGAATAATAATATATACAATTACTATACTTGCAATTACCTTTTCCTTATCCTTTTCAATCTGCAGATGCTGTAATTTTTCTGTAGAATTCAATTCAATATGGCAACTGGGAGGTGTCCTCTACACCAATGGTGTGTTCTCTCCCTGTCTACTAGAAGTGTCCATAACACAGTATATAGGACTTTTTCAATAGCACTGTATAGGGATGAAAGATACTATCTCTCCCTACAAGCACTGTGTGATCTATACAACAAACAGTGAGGGTGTCTGTAATTAGGTGTAAATATAGCAGTTTTCATCATTCAGCAGCAACAACTAGGTCTCCCTGCACAGACTCTGTGACATATTCTTATCTGCTCCAGGACTGTTCAACACACAATGATTATGTCTTTGACTTAATGTAAATATAGAAGTTCAGTTACATCAGGATTCTTGTCTTTCACTGACCAATAGTGCCAGATATTTGTTTCCTACTTTATTTCTGTACAGTGTATTGTGTGTTACATAGTTCTGACCAAAGTGTTTAATGTCTCATCATTTGCTGGTTGCTAAGTAGTCTTCTTTATGGTAGGCTCAAACAGAAATGCACATGTCATGAAGGAGTTTAATAAAATTGATATTTTGTTCTGAGGTTTATGTGAATCTTTAAGAACCTCCTTTGTAGCACAGTAATTCAAGAGTATATTGTGGGTACAAAGACAGTTGCAAATGTGTGCAGTGTATACAGTGAGTAAGATAACACTCTATTTAACACACACACACACACATATATTATATATATATATATATATATATATACAGAGTATATACATATATTCTGGTAATTCGTAAATTAGTGAATTCGAAAATTCGTAATTTTGTAAATTAGAAAATTCGCAAATTCAAAAATCCAAAAATAAGAAATGAAATCTGAAAATTCGAAAGGACGGAAATCCGACAATTCTAAATAATAACTATTAAATTATAGGTATTGGAATTTCCTTTCAAATTTGTCTGTTAGTGAACGTAATGAATACTAATTTATCCGAAGTTACGAATTATCCGAAATAACGAATGCCGCATCTAAACAAATGGAACAGAACTAATTAATAATAAATAATAATAATAATAATAAAATGTTTTTATTATTATTGTTATTTTTTATTATTATTAATGTGTTACGTTCCATTTGTTTAGATACAGCATTCATTACATTTGAAAGGAAATTACAATACCTATAATTTAATAGTTAGTTATTATTTCAGATTTTCAAATTTTGGGGTTTTCGGATTTTAAAATTTACTTATTTACGAATTTTCACATTTTCTAATTTACAAATTTATGAATTTACGAATATTTGGAAAAATGTGTTAAACAGGTTTTTATTCATTTGGATGTTTCCTGGGCTCTGTCTATGATGAGAGCCTGTGCATTTTCCATAGGCAGAAGTGTTTTTAGCAGTTGTAGTACATAAGGGGTGAGCTCTGGAGGAGAGATTGATTCAGGAATGCCTCTGAATTTGTAAATTATTCCTCCTGGATCTATCCTCTAGGTCTGTAACTTTGTTTTTTAGCCACTGGATGTCAGCATTGCGTTCCTGATAGCTGTCCACTATTACATTGTGGGCAGCTATGCAGTCTCCAATTTTGTGTTCAACTCTGTCTATTCTGTCCTCTAGCTTTTCCACATGGATTTGTAAATCTAAGACAGTTTTACAAAGTTCAGCCTGTAAATCTTTCTTTAGTGACATAAGCATTTGTTTTAGTGTACGCTCAGAGGCTTGATGATCAGAGGTAGGGAAGGAAGATAGAGTGTTCTGAGCTGCTAATGTAGGTTTAGGTTCCCCCATTGCAGAATTAGGTTTTTTACTTACAGGACCCTTTGAGGCTGGGGAAGCTGTTGGAGAATCAGCAGCTCGTTTGTAGGAGAGCTTGTCATCCTGCCTTTGCCTGAGTATCTCCCGGTTATCTCCTGTAGGGACAGCTGGTTCTGCTGCTGAAGAGAATCCATGTGCTCTCCATCTTTTGTCTCCCCTCTTCCCGCACCCGGGAAGAAATCTGTCAGCTTCTTGGGTTGGGAAGACCCCGTGTTGCGGCGGGTTAACGAGCCTGTGACATCCCGACTCCCTGCTGGTGTGAGACGCTGTGTCTGCTGCGCAGTATGCGCTGGTAAACCGCCAAGAAAGCTTGTCCCTGTCGGAGCTCTGTCTAAGTGGTCATTCACTCGAGAGGCCAAACCACGCCCACAAGTAGAAAAGGTTTTGTATATAAAAATTTTTGAAAGTAAAAAAAAATCTTTCCACAATAGTATAAAACATAAAATGATTTTTAAGCCACTTGCCTTTTCTACTTGGAGATCTTTCTCACCACCTCTTATCATACACTATATGTAGCTAATTACCTGCTTCTATACCATAAACAGAAAAGCAACATGGGACACATATCCTCGACCTTGGCTAGGTCATATAGCAGCAGTTAAAATTACCTATCTAACAAAATAGTTATACCTTTTCCTCATGCTGCTGCTTAAGGTTCCTCTGCATGTTTTTGAGTCTTCAAATGGCAGATCCTAAACTTCATTTGGATGCATAGACTTAAACTTTCAAAAAACCTTATACCAACCTAGGACTCATGGTGGGTTTGGTATTCCACACAAATATCCCTGTGCTTCTCTGTTAGCTCCACTAACCAGATGCCATACTATCATTGAAATGCCCTTATGGATATCACTCAAAGATTGATTGTGATGTGCTGTGGTTTCAACCAAAGGACAGGGCTTAACTAGAGAATCCAACGATGGCCCACTCTCTGAGGCTTTTGGATTCCCCCAATTACTTAAGTGGTCTATTGTTATCTCAGCTATCCTCGATGTTGTGTCTTAGGAATCCCTCCTTTCCTCCAAGGCCGTAAGGAACCAGCTTCTTTTAGACAATGGACCACAAATTATATGCTTCCATGATCTTACTACTAAGTATGGGGTCAAATCATTTTCTGCTTTACAAACGGAAATAAAACACCTACAATTAAATAGTTTCAAGGCTTACAAATTAAAAAAATGTTGTTACTTCCACGACTCAATTCCATATAGATGGGGCATCTTTGAACCTCATGGAACAGAAATGCAGAGATAACCCATGCTCCCCAAGCCTGATCACTAATTTCTCACATGATGACAAGTGGGCAGTGCATTTTAATGTTACAATACAATAAGAAAAATGGACTGAAATTTGGGACACTGCAATGTTTTATGTTCTCAGAATGTTGCAGCCTTGAAAACCAACTACAAAGTTCTGAAGTCATGGTACTTAGTTCCTAATAAACCTGTCCATTTTAATACTGGTTGCAGAATCAATGGCTACCCTGACCAGGAAAACTATCTACACACATGGTAGACCTGCCCAAAAGTGCAATCCCTGTGAAAGCAAGGCTATGATGTGTTCACTATATTATTAGATTTCCCTATCTTCATGCACCCAGGTGCAGCATTACTCAGCCCTAAACCAGATGTTCTTATAAAATATCCATTTCAATTTTTTCAATTTATGGCACATGTTTTGATGGTCACTACACAAACAATTGTGAGAGCCTGTTAAAAGTCAAAACTAGAATCCACAATACACTTTCCAACAAAACAGTGACAGCAAAACACAATATCCAACTTTATAAATAAAAAATGGGATCCATGGCTCTTACAATTCTATCTAGCAAATTTTGACATGTGCCTGGTGGAATTAGAAGGTTCACCTCCTCATACCCCCCCCCCCCCCCCAACATGGATCCAAGACTCCAATGTTCCCACTTGGCCTTCAGTCCTCCCACTTCTGTTCGTGGGTGAATAAGGGGTTACATTGTATACTTCTTCTTGGATCACAAAGGCATACATCATTCCTCTTTTTTTGTTCAACATCTTGAGATGACTTCTTTAGAACACTTTCGGCTACAGCAAATTTTTCATTACTTGCAAACCCTCCAGACACATACCTCCTGATATCACGTCAAGAACTTTGGTTATAGAGCTACTTATCAATGAGATTTTGATATAAGCCCTTCCTTGTTTAATTGACACAGGACCGGGTTAGAACCATTAACAACGACTAACTTTAGGCATGAATTTCCAGAGAATTTTGCTTGATTTTGCTGTGTATTTAGGGACACTTTTGCTCTTATGCACGTCTTTAAATGCTTTATACCTGTCATTATTGTTACTTTGTACACCTGAGCACAGGGCCGGATTTCCCACAAGACCACGAGGCCAGGCCTCGGGCGGCAGTGGTGCAGGGGCGGCGCCGCTCCTGCTGCGACTTTTCGGCCACCACTAAACTAACATAGCCCCTGGTGCCGGCACTCATACCTCCCAACCGTCCCTGAATGCCTGATTTTCTCACTGTGTTAAAATTTTCTTTGATTCGACCTCCCGGCTGCTTGTCCTCATGGTGATTGGCTGCAGCTCATGGCAATCATCCTCCTGTATTTGCTACTCACTCTGTGCATGGGGTCGGGGTCATTTGCCGATCTGTGTTGAAGAGGAGGAGGGATTTCCAATGGAGGAGACTGCAGGTCAGTGTGTGACAGGAAAGTTGCTGCAGTTAGGCTGCTGCAGTGTCCTGGCAGATGACAGACAGATTTCTGGTGAAGCCTGTGCCCAGAATCTTTTCAGATCATTGGAAGACAGAAGCTGGGCTCAGGCTGCAGTCACAGAGCACCACTCGTTCTGTCTACTTCATCTGTACAGGACTCTGCAGCAGGAATTGAATTAGATCTGAGTTGCACTGTTTATGCTTTCTCTCCTGAGCTCTCTGTCCACCCCCATTCATCATGAGTCCTGAGGTCTTCCTGTCCACCCCCCCATCCCACCCTGCGATCTCTCAGTCCCACCCTGCGATCTCCCTGTCCCATCCTGTGATCTCCCCGTCCCATCCTGCGATCTCCCCGTCCCATCCGGCGATCTCCCCATCCCATCCATGTCTGAAATGAGTAAATAATTATTTACAATCATCTATGGGTCAAGAAAGACTGAACAGTTTAGCTTTACTTGCCATTGAAAAAAACATATTTGGGAAGCACTTACCAATGCATTTAAATTCAAGATGGTGCTGCCATAAGACCAACAAGCAATAGCGAACATATTACAGCGCACACATTCAAGAATGACATTTCCTGCAGGGCTAGTTAAAAACACCTGAACATATTCAAAAAATACGGGGGTTTGGTCACACTATATGGTTATATAGTGCTAAGCCCACTTACTGCAACAAAGTACCCCGAATTAGTGGGTCCTACCCGAGTAATAGAATGAAAGATCCTGCGTCTCAACCATGGGAGCCAAACTCCTCTATGTGGGAGAACTGAAAGGATTCCTCCTATACACTGGTGGCCACTAAATAAGAGGTAATGAAGAGGGGGAGGGGTGCTCTAACCCAAAAAAAAAACTGGTCAGGGTTTATTACAACATACAAAAACATATTTGGGCAGCACTCACCAATGCGTTTAAATTTAAGATGGTGCTGCCATAAGACCAACAAGCAATAGCGAACACATTACAGCGCACACATTCAAGAATGACATTTCCTGCAGGGCTAGTTAAAAACACCAGAACATATTCAAAAAATACGGGAGTTTGGTCACACTATATGTTTTTTTGGGTTAGAGCACCCCTCCCCCTCTTCATTACCTATTATTTAGTGGCCACCAGTGTATAGGAGGAATCCTTTCAGTACTCCCACATAGAGGAGTTTGGCTCCCATGGTTGATACGGAGGATCTTTCATTCTATTACTAGGGTAGGACCCACTAATTCGGGGTACTTTGTCGCAGTAAGTGGGCTTAGCACTATATAACCATATAGTGTGACCAAACCCCCGTATTTTTTGAATATGTTCAGGTGTTTTTAACTAGCCCTGCAGGAAATGTCATTCTTGAATGTGTGCGCTGTAATATGTTCGCTATTGCTTGTTGGTCTTATGGCAGCACCATCTTGAATTTAAACGCATTGGTGAGTGCTTCCCAAATATGTTTTTGTATGTTGTAATAAACCCTGACCAGGTTTTTTTGGGTTAGAGCACCCCTCCCTCTCTTCATTACCTCTTATTTAGTGGCCACCAGTGTATAGGAGGAATCCTTTCAGTTCTCCCACTTAGAGGAGTTTGGCTCCCATGGTTGATACACAGGATCTTTCAATCTATTACTAGGGTAGGACCCACTAATTCGGGGTACTTTGTCGCAGTAAGTGGGCTTAGCACTATATAACCATATAGTATGACCAAACCCCCGTATTTTTTGAATATGTTCAGGTGTTTTTAACTAGCCCTGCAGGAAATGTCATTGTTGAATGTGTGCGCTGTAATATGTTCGCTATTACTTGCCATTGAGTCAGAACTTTTAAATACTTTGTCCTACAAAGATATTATCGATGAGTTTGCCAAAAGAAAAGTTAGAACTAAAAAATTGTAGGGAGTTTCTTACTGCTATAATCTTTAAAAGGCATTTTCTGCATTAAAGAGTATTTTCAGTCCGTGCAATTAAAGCCAGTTATTTTCAGTGTTCTCATGTGTGGAGATAGGTTTTTAATTGAGCTATTGTAGCAGTCATCGATAAAAAACGAGATTGGGGGTGTGTGTGTGAGTGGGGGAGGGGGGGGGGGCGGCAAAGGAAGTAAATCTGGGCCTGCCTGTGCACTTTGCTACCAAAAAGTATTGTTGTATTTTGCTTTTTTGGTGAAAAACAATAAAAACGAAATATATTTTTTTTAGTTCCACACTACCCTAGTTTGGATTACTTTATGTTCTAAAACTGTATCCTGATGCTGGGTCTATTAAATATTGGAGCTTGATCACATTTAGGATTGTGAACAAAATGTTATTTGATCAAGCGGATAGTTAATAAAGAGGAGTTTTGCTTCTATTGAGATGCTTAGTGATTGTTTGTGGTAAGTGTTTCTCCTCTTTGAAAACTTTGCTATCAGCTTTTAAAACACTTATTATTTTCAATCAAAATTTTATTGGAAAAAAGGCAAAATACAGCTCAACATAACGGTAGACACACAGTGAGAGAATTGTATATCCAAAATCAATATTGAAACAGGACATGAACCAGGATCATACCATACAGAACAACATATAATTAGAGGTAACCTAATCAAAGGATAACAGAATCAGGCAGTGTGCTATTCATATGAAGATATTAAAGTTACATGAAGTAATTAGATTCATGCCATTCATTGTGTGCAATTGTGTTGCTAGCTGAGCTGTGATTAGTCACAGTGATCACATGGTACAGACAGGGCTGGTCTGGATTTTAAGGGGAACCCTGCGCCAAAATAAAAAAAAATTACGTGGGGTCCCCCCAAAAATCCATACCAGGCCCTTATCCGAGCACACAACCTGGCAGGCCACAGGGAAATAGGGAGCGCCCCCCTCCTGAACCGTACCAGACAACATGCCCTCAATATTGGGAGGGTGCTTTGGGGTTACCCCCCCAAAGCACCTTGTACCCATGTTGATGGGGAGAAGGGCCTCATCCCCACAACCCTTGCCCAGTGGTTGTGGGGGTCTGCGGGCAGGGGGCTTATCGGAATCTGGAAGCCCCTTTAACAAGGGAACCCCCAGATCCCACCCCCCTGTGTGAATTGGTAATGGGGTAACATTTCACAAAAAAGTGTAAAAATTTTTTAAAAGGACAATAGATGGTTTTTGACAAAACCTTTAGTAATGTCTTCGTAAATGTTTACGTAAATGGGTGACCCCGCCCCCTCTGACAACACGGGGAAAGCCATAGGGAAGTCCCCATGCGTGGGATCCCCTGAAGGGTCTGGTATGGATTTTGAGGGGGACCCCCACGGCATTTTTTAAAAATGTTGGCACGGGGTTCCCCTTAATATCCATACCAGACCTGAAGGGCCTGGTATGGAATTTGGGGGGACCCCCACACATTTTTTTTTTATTTTGTCTCGGGGTACCCCTGTGGGGGAATCCCATGCCATTTTTATCAATGAACTTTTATGTGTATTGCCGGGACCAACAATTCATTATAGCCTGTACTATTGCTAGCGCTAGTACTTTTAAATTTTTTTTCCTTTTAGAAATGTAATTTTGCTCTCAGACTGTTCTAAACATGGGAAACATGCATCACTTTACAGGCATACTATAGACACCCCCCCAGGTACGAAATTTAAAGGAATGTTACACTTTTATTGTTTCACTTTTTAAGCATTATTAAAATCACTGCTCCTGAAAAAAACAACCGTTTTTAAAACTTTTTTTTGCATTGATACATGTCCCCTGAGGCAGGACCCAGGTCCCCAAGCACTTTTTATGACAATAACTTGCATATTAACCTTTAAAATTAGCACTTTTGATTTCTCCCATAGACTTTTAAAGGGTGTTTCCACGGCTTTCGAATTTGCCGTGAACACCCCAAAATTTTGAGGTGAATGGGCGAACAGCCAACTCGACTCGAACATAAAGCCCATTCCTAGTCTACACTTAGCCGGCAAATGAGCAGCACCTCCTCTTTGCTAAAGAGGGACCTCGCCATGTTCACCTAGATGAAGATCCTGACCAGCACAGAAACTTCTGGATGATTACAATGACAAATTTCTGGGTCAGAAGGTGAAATTTTGCCAGCAGAAACACAATTATGTACATTCATTTAATAGCTTCAAAAAATATTCTACTGGATATATGGTGCTACACTTAACAAAACAGTTAGCAATTGGGTTTAAATGGCCCTGCTCATAGGAGCTTTCAAACTAAAATTTGTCTAAACCTCAGAGTGGACACAGCTCTACTTTCAGTGTATAACGGATAACATTTCATTTTTATCTGCAAGATTATAGAAACATACTTAAGAGTCATTCTTACAAAGCATTCCAACATAATATTAAAAAAGGCACATATTCAATATATAACACCCACCACCAGCCCACAATCCATACACATACATAAATTGGTAAGTTTGTTCTGCTGGAAGCCGGAAGGTCAGCACATGCTCCCAAACCATGTTTGCATGGTCAGACAAGAACAATACACACACAACATTGACAGCATGGCCACATAAACCCACTTTTTGATGGATAAAATGCACAAGAATCTCAGCAAACAAACAGCCCTAGTTGGGCATTTGTCAATATACACAATATCACCCCCCCCCCCACAAATCACAGCAAAAAAACCTGGCCTTCTCAGGCCAAACTAACCCCCCTTCTACAGTCCTTTATATAAGATTGGTTGTATTGTTAGCACACTGACACACGCCAAATAGAAGTACACGCCCACCAGTGTCTTTCAGTCTAATTCTTCATGTATGTCTAAAGTGATTGCACCTGATGAGCAGGAACACATAATACTTATCGCAACTGTGTTAGCCCTTGGCTATGTGCATCAAATCTCCAACTGCAGGTTAAAGATCAAAGTCCATTTGCATGCACATAAACAAAGCAACAGTTTTCTAAGCATTTGTACTTGTGCAGTGTAAACCCTACAATTTTAAATGTTCAAGTCCCTGGGCATGATTAGTGCTAACAAACATTAACATCAGTCCCTGGGTGCAATGAGCTTCAAATCTAAAGTCCAAATTAACTTTCTTACATTAGAGACTATTTCGACAGAAGACAAATAAAATACCAGCACGTCTTTGGATTGTGGTGAGAAACCCACACAGAGAGAACATATAAACTTCAACACAAGCATTAGGATTTTGGGGAAATGAACCAGCAACCCCAGTTCTGCTAGACGGAATTGCTACCCATTTAGTCAGCGGTCAGCCTCACACATGTTGTCTGCATCTTCCATAGTCCATAGCCATGATCAATGTCACAAGCTATATACAATATTTTGGCCTAAGTATTGGAACACCTGCCTTTATACGCACATGAACTGTAATGGCATCCCAGTCTTAGTCCGTAGGGTTCAAAATTCACTTGGCCCGACCTTTACAGCTATAACAGCTTCAACTCTTCTGGGAAGGCTGTCCACAAGGTTGAGAAGTGTGTCTACCGCAAAGGGGAAGACACAGACCTACAGGTCAAAAAAGAGTGCTGCTCACCCCTAAAGAATAAGAACAAAAAGGGACAATCCCCCACATTGGGGTTTTTAGGCAGCGTACAATGAAGGAAAGTCAGAGTTTGTAGGTAAAAAAATATGAAGTTTATTTATAAAAAATGATAGAAATCATTGAATTGAAACATGAGCTCCAATGGGAAACAGAAGAATACTATACATTTAAATACAGGGGGAACATGGATATACAGTATGCAGACTAATATTCACAAAACAACAGTACATAATCTGTCGTAAACATGAAAAATATCCCTGATGCGTTTCAACCCAAACAGGGTCTTCCTCAGAGGGAAAAGAAGGTCTGCTAGACAAAGAGGGATAAAATGTCAGTGTTGGTGGCAAATACAGTTTACAAAGTGAAACAGGCTCATGGGTTATAAAGAGCTATATGTAACAAAACACATTTGAATTTATATTTAACACACTGGTGTATATCCTGAAGATAAAAGATAGGTGATATTCCCACTGGGGGTTTGTTTTGGAGCGAGGAGGATGCCGTCCACTTAGATGGGGTACGCCAGACAAGTTCCACCAAGCACCACCCGGTCCCTGGGGCGCCACACGTCTTACGGGAGGTCACACGCTTAGGGTTCCACTCCTACTGGTCCTGCTACTCAAGCAAGGATACCAGAGGGGGGGAGGAACAACCTGGGAAGGGCCTAGAAGCGCGCAGGCACCACCAATAACAGAGTCTATAAGGGAATAAGGGTTATATTAGAGATTTAGTATCTTAACGGGTAGGGCAGTATATAGCAGCTAAGAAGGAGAGGTTAGGTGATTGATTAAGCACCTATATGTAATTGTTGGGGCCAGGTGGGGTGACCAGAACATGTACTGAGTGAGATGTGCCCTGAAGAGCGAAGTGAGGGCAAAGTGTGTGACTAAAAATTACAAAAGGGAAAAGGAAAAAACAACAAACAAAACAAAACAAAAGACGACAAACATACACCAAAAACCGGAAAACCACAAAGGCCGGTCCAAGGGACCGGGATTCCCCTCGGGGAGAGAGGGGGGATTTGAAGTGCAAAATTGTGATGGGGCAAGGATGAGTGGGTGTGGTGTGTGAAGGGGTGAGGGGATTGTGGGGAGTGTTAAAGGGAGTGAGTGGTGTGGGGTTGGATGCAAGTAAAAGAGAGAAATGATGAAGATGGAAGAAAGGGAACGAGGGAGGGAGGGAAAAGGGGGGGGTGTAGGGGAACCGGGGAATGGAAAAGGGGAAAGGAAAGAGGGGAAGGGAGGGGGGAAAGGGGAAGGGGAAAGGGGGAGTGGAGGAGGGAACGGGGAAAATGGGGGAACAAAGGGAAAGGGAAAGAGGAAAAGGAGGGGAGGGAAAGGGGGAGTGGGGGGGGAAGAGGTGAGGGGGGAAGGTGAGGGGAAGAGGGAGGAGGAGGGGGGGGGGGGCAGGGAAGAAAAGAAGGGGAGTGTTGGGGTGGGGTGTGAAGGAGTGAATGGTGACGGTTATATTTGTTCAAAGTATGGGGTGTTGATGCTGAAATGGTGTATGTGTGCATGAACTGGAATTATAGTCCTACCTGGGGTGAAAAAATGCTGAAATGGTGCCCAGGCTGCTGACCATAGAGTTATGTCTCAATAGGCGGTAATACGTTCTAGGAAAGACCCCCAGTCCTAAATCACTAATGTAGTGATAGTATAGGGGGACTGTTAGATCGATTAGCTGTAAGCAAAGAGTAATGGTGATCAGTAAGATCAAACAGAAAGTCTAATTATCAAATATACAGCGGGGCTGTCCTGTGGGAACCACAGGGGGGTCTGCGGGAGTAGAGTGATGGGCGTACCCATCAGACGATGTCCATGCTTACTGTGTATCGTTCTCGGTAGTAGTCTGGTCCTGTTAGGGAGGCAGTAATGTGATCTAATGTTTGTTGGTCCTTTTATGGGTTGGAGATAATTGCTAGTGGCCGGAGGTGTGTCGCCGGAAGCGGTCAGCAAGGGCTGACTCAATTGGTAGGTGGGTGTTTGCGCAGAGTAGGCCCTCCTTCAGGTGGGGGCGGCCGCCAAACGGGCAGGCCTCGTGTGGCGTCCCCGGCGTTCCTGGTGGCCATCTTGTGGCCCGCATTTGACGTCATCCCTGACGTAAACCACGTGACGTACGCCCGTCATGCGCGCCAGCGGCGTCCCGCGCGTGCGCAGTGACGAGCGCCGTCCAGGGATGTCCAGGAATGCCGCCGACGAGGGTATTCCAATGGTCGATCGCACGGGACCAGCCCAGGTGCGTCGATCATGGAGAGAGAGGAGGCGCCTGTTGATGGAACATGGCGTCGCTCCTTACCCTCGTCGGGAAGGCGTGATGGCGCCACCTAGGGGCCCAACTGGCGTGGTGGAGTCAGGCGGTCCCCAGTGGCGGACAGACATCCTCCCTGCCCCAGCCTGGTCAGCCTGCGGTAAAGAGATGGTAAAGAGGTGTTGAGCTGGGGTGGAAGCAAAAGAATATGATAATGATAAAGTATAATAAAATAAACTAAGATAAAAATAAATAAAAATAGAAAGAAAAAAAGCGAAAAGAATAAAAATAAATGGGAAAAATTAGATATAGAAGTAAAATAAGTGGTGAAGGAGGAAAAGTGAAAAAACAACGGTGGCAAGTGAACCACAGCATCAACCAAGCCGCAGGGAGATCATTGACAGATAGCTCAGTTATTATCATAAATCACAAACAACTCTGACTTATTCAAGTATGGAAACATGAAACAAGAGTATTTTCACAGATTGTATTAATATATTACATACTTTGGTTTGTACAAAAATATACATAGGAAACATTTATTAGATGTACATCATATATATACATAAAACTCCGGTTGGAAACTGTCATTTTGACTGTATATAACTTGGTATAGTCTCATTCTATGTCCTCATCCAAATGAGGAACATAGTACGAGTAGGATGTTGTAAACATAATATTGTATTGCATTAGAGTTCAGTTGGATAAGAATATAGAGTATGTCCAGGGGAAAAGAGAGAAGTTCACTATATCTTTATTGATAGAGAGATCTATATATTTATGGGCTGTCATGGAGGCACAGAAGGAGAAGAAGAGTGGTGAGATAGGGGAGGCGAAACAGGAGCTGCAGCAACGAAATGTCCAACAAAGGGGGCACTGATAAGGTGGACTGGAATAATCCACAGGGGATAATTTGCAAATAAGTGCCCTTATTGGGTTTTGCCAGAAACAAAGCCTTTTAAAAAGGGAGCGAAAGAGATGGACTCATTAAGGCCCGGTGCCACTGTGGCACTGAGTCTGTGGATCCACCTCTGTTCGCACTGAAGGAGTATTTTGTTCCAGTCGCCGCCTCGGTCGGGTATATGGATCCGATCGAGAGCGGCGAATGCGACAGAGGGCATTACATAGTTATGTGTGGTTACCACATGTCGTCCTAGGGGTAAGGTAGTGGTTGCCAATCTGCATGCAATAGATGTGTTTGGACATACGTTTATGGAGATCCTGCTTCGTCTTCCCTATGTAAAATGCACCACACTCACATAGCATAATATAAACAATCCCTTTCGTTTGACAGTTCACAAAGTGAAATGGATGAAATGTTACCCCATTGGGAAGGGGAAACATTTTTTCACGTTTTACGTATTTGCATACTGAACAATGACTACAGGGGAAGGTACCCAAGGTAGAGCAGTGTTTAAGCCTTTTGGTCTCGTTTTTATATTCACTTTGTACGAGTCGATCACGCAGTGAGATGTCCCGTCTAAAGGTTATTGCGGGGCTATCAGGGAGAAATTGGCTAATTTTAGGGTCATCCTTTAAGATGGACCAATACCGTGAGATAATTTTTCTAATGATGTCGTGCTGTTTGGAAAATCTCATGATGATCCTAGTGGGTTCCACATCGGGGTCATTTTTGGCCTTCTTTGGTGCGAGGAGGCTTGGTCGGGACTGCGCAAGGGTACGGTTGTATGCCTTGCGCAGGCACGACCTGCTGTATCCACGTGCCAGTAATCTGGACTGGAGTTGACCGGCCTCAGTATTAAAGAGTACATCATTAGAGCAGTTCCTACGTAGGCGCAAGTATTGGCCATAAGGGATCGACCGTTTTAGTATAGGCGGGTGGAAACTCTCCGCGTGGAGAATTGTGTTTCCCGCCGTGTCTTTCCGATAGAGGGTGGTGTAGGGGGAATTATCGGAGGAGCGACCAATCAGAACATCGAGAAAAGTGAGTTGATTCCGGTCATATGTCATAGTGAATTTAAGATTATGCTCATTATGGTTAAGGTGAGCAAGAAATTCTAGTAATAGATCCTCGGGTCCGTCCCAGACGACAAGGACGTCGTCGATGTACCGTAGCCATAAGGTAATATGGCTAGTGTACATGACGAGGTCCCTGTCGTCCAGGAGTGATTGTTCCCACTCCCCCAGGTACAGGTTGGCGTAGGCCGGGGCACAACAAGTGCCCATGGCCACGCCCTGCACCTGGAGGAAGTGAGAATTGTTGAACAGAAAAAAATTATGATGTAATATATATTCCAATCCATCAATAATGAACTCATTCAGTGAATCTTCATATTTCGGATTCAGTGTTAGAGTTCTACGTATGGCAGCAACTCCCTTGTTATGGGGAATTGAGCTATAGAGTGCTTCGACATCAATAGCTACCAGAATAGATTTGGTGGATAAAGTTATAGTATTGATAATCTGTAATAGATGTATGGTGTCCTTCAAAAAGGAGGGCAAGGACGTAACAAAGGGTTGGAGATAAGAATCTATAACTTTACTTAAATTTTCCGAAATGTTGCCTCTGCCGGAAACAATAGGACGTCCGGGGGGTTGGGCCATACATTTGTGTATTTTTGGCAAACTATAAAAGGTTGCTACTTTGGGGTATTTAGTCCTAATGAATTCATATATGTTCTGAGTGATAGCTCCTCTGCCCAATGCCGAATCGACTAGATCATAAAACTTGCTATAATATGCTTGTATTTGCTTTAGTGGGATTGGTTTATACCAGTCCTTGTTGTCCAGGATCCTTTGGCACATCTCTACATAATTAGCATTGTCCATGACAACTACGTTGCCCCCCTTGTCTGAGGATTTTATAGTAATACTAGTATTACGCCCTAACGCCTCAAGAGCTTTAGATTCCTTTTTAGTTAGATTGTACGGATGTATTTTCCTACATGGAATCTTGGATATGTCACGGGTGGTCTGTTTGACAAACGTGTCAATACTAGAGCTAAGGCTTAGGGGGGGAAACTTCGAGGAGGGTTTTTTAAATTTTATGTCATAATTAGGTATGGGTCGATTAACACTGTCCAATAGACTGTCTAGATCTATTTCGTCTATCAAGTCAAGGGTATTGTTCTCCTGAAATAATAAGGTGAGGTCGCGTAACGCTTTAAACTCCCTCATGCTGAAGGTAGACCAGTCGGTAGTGTCATCAGGGATGTCAGTCTTTGCGTGCAGGCTCTTGAGTAGGAGCCTGCGCGCAAAGAGTTGGAGATCCGTGACGACTTCGAAGAGGTCAAAGTTATTTTGTGGACAGAAAGTCAATCCTCGAGCAAGGACATGGGATTCCGCTTCAGATAAATGGTATGAAGAGAGGTTAATCACGCTGAGTGATTCGGAGGGATCCGTGTGACAAAAGCGTCCAGATTCCCTGTCCCCCTGTTCGGTTGGGGTAAGGGGGATCCCCGTGTGGGGTTTAAAGGGGGTGGGCGCATAGCATTGGCTTGTCCTGTCACGTGTTGGTTGGTAGTTGAAGTCATAGGATTCACAGATCCCAATGCTTCCATGGGTGAAATATTATTGGAGTTATCAATATTAGTAGGGATATCTTGGCTGATAGATCTAGATTCGGAATCCGTGTCCGTGATACGTTTTTTGTTCTCTTGCTCGGGTGAACCCCTGTTATTGCGGCTAGGCTTGTATTTGCCTCTTCCTTTGTGTGTTGTATTGTCGTGCTCATTGTGTTGGCTAGTGGGGGGACTGCCTTTCTTTTTAGGTGTCTTCCTAATGTTGTTGGTGGGTTGTGTGGTCCCTGTTGTTTTCTTAGTGGAATTCCACCTGTATGCTCGTCCCTCTTGGAAGGCTGTCTTGTCCCTCCAAGAAGTGTGTCTATGGGAATGTTTGACCATTCTTCCAGAAGTGCATTTGTAAGGTCAGGCACTGATGTTGGACGAGGAGGCCTGGCTTACAGTCTCTGCTCTAATTCATCCCCAAGGTGTTCTGTTGAGGTCAGGCACCGTTAAAGTCTATGGGACACGAACATGAATAATCAAAAGTGCTAATTTTAAAGGTTATATGTAAGTTATTGTCATAAAAAGTGTTTGGGGACCTGGGTCCTTCCCCAAGGGGACATGTATCAATGCAAAACATCTTTTTAAAAAACGGCAGTTTTTTTGGGAGCAGTGATTGATTTAATGCTTAAAGTGAAACAATAAAAATGAAATATTCCTTTAAATGTCGTGCCTGGGGGTGTCTATAGTATGTCTGTAAAGTGTCATTTAAAACTGCTTGCGTCTGTAATGAATTGTCGGGTCTCGGCAATATAGAAATATAGACTCATTGAAAAAAAGAGCATGGGATCCCCCCCAGTTTCCCCATGGTGTCAGAGGGGGGTGGGGCCACCCGGTTACATATACTTTGGCTACCCCAAAGCATCCTCCCCGTGTTGAGGGAATGTGGCCTGGTATGCCGCCTGCCAGGTTGCGTGCTCGGATAAGGGTTTGGTATGGATTTTGGGGGGGACCCCTACGCCATTTTTTTTTTTTTTTGCACAGGGTTCCCCTTAAAATCCATACCAGACCCTAAGGGCCTGGTAATGGACTGGGGGGATCCCGTACCCTTTTTTTCAATGAGTTTTATCTATATTGCCAAGACCCGACAATTCATTTCAGACGCAATCAGTTTTAAATGACAATTTGTCCCTTAGAAATTTGATTTTGCTGTGGTACTGTTCTAAACATGGGAAAAATGCACCACTTTACAGACATACTATAGACACCCCCCAGGCAATGAGGCATGTTCACATATCTCCGGTGCATGCGCACTGCGCATTGCAGAAAAACCGTGTGCGTCTTTTGGGAAGTGCGGTGCGGCTCAGGTGCGAATTCAGGCCCATTATCTTCTATGGGCATGCATCTGATTCGCAGCTGGCTTGCGTTTTGAACAGAAATTCGCGCCACTCCAACACCTCCCCCTCTTCCTGTTCATCCCCTGTGTGTTTTGAAATCCGGACTGGAACCAGCATGGCGAAAAGAGGACGAATAGCAGCATCAAAGGCGAAAGAATACGTGGATTGTGAGGAGTTGATCGGACTTGTGAGGGAGAAACCTATGATTTATGACACCCGGCATCCAAAATATAAGGACAACATTATAAAAAAACGTGCATGGCAGGAAATTGCCAGAGACCTCTTGCCAGTGTGGAGCAGGTGCTCTTCACAAGTTCAAGCTGACAAATGTAAGTTTTTTTATTACCTTTCACTACCTGTAGATGCTGTCCTGTATTTTTGATATGGTGTACATTTATTTAATTTATTAGATTTTAAAAAAACAGCATATGGTCAACCCCAAATCTGTACCAGGCCACATGCTGGAAACATTGTGCACATAACAGCTTTATATAGCGACGGAGAAGTCCCTAAATAAATGCATAGTCTTAGAATTTGTAAGGTTAGCAATATGATATACACCACAAATGTGAGATATAGCCAAAATTACAGCAAACATTTTTCATACAGCACACTTAGCATTATATTATCCTGCATTTACAAAAATAAAACAAATACATATATGTTTTAGTCAATAGAATGCATCTGCCAAGGCACCTCCCCAGCTGGTGACAAAAAAAAGTCATAAATTCATCACGAATAAGTTTACCAGTAGTGGTGCCCCTAGTAATATTCAAATGTGCTGCCTTCATGTTATGGCTCAGGGAATCCTTTCAAAAAGATAGCCATCTCGTTAACGCACATAGTTGTGCAGTGCACAGGCTGCTTTAATCGCACTGATCACATGATCAATACTGAGGTTGATAGAAGTATGCATGAATCTCCACTTTTTGCAAAGAATTCCAAATGCACATTCTACTACTCGTCGTGCCCTAGTCAGCCTATAATTGAACACTCTTTTTTCAATTGTCAGAGTGCGCCTTGAAAAAGGCCTGAGCATGTTCTGGGAAAGTGCGAACGCTTCATCTCCGACAAATACATGTGGGAGGAGAGGCTCTGTAGTCCCTGGCAGGGGAGAATCATTGAGCAAGTCTAGTGTATTGTCACGCAGCATGCGGCCAAATGAGGAATGTGAAAATACACTAGAATCTGAGCTGCTGCCATAAGAACCTACATCAATATAAATAAATTTATAATTTGCGTGTGCCACTGCCATTAATACCAACGAAAAATATTTTTTATAATTAAAATATTGGCTCCCACTAGCTGGAGGCTGGAGGATGCGTACATGTTTGCCATCAATGGCTCCAAGACAGTTGGGGAAGTTGCATCGCTCCCAGAATAGGTCCGCTACCATCAACCATTCTTGTTTTTTGGGCTTCTTCATAACCATAGCCTTCAGTTCTTTCCATATGACTAGGCAGGTATCCTGAACAATGCCACTAATCGTTGATTTTCCAACCTTGAATTCATAGTGCAAACTTCCAAAGGAATTTCCTGTTGCTAAGTACCTATAAAAAAATAAAAATAAATATGTTGTTATATATTTTTCAGTGCACTACTTACAGACAAGATGGCGTAGCATGCGTGATGCTTACAGAAAATATATGCGGCACCTCAAAGAAACAAGGAGTGGCTCGGGGGCAGCGCCTAGGGTACCCTATATGTTTGCCAGGGACTTGGATTTTCTGCAACCCATTGTGGAGATGAGGGAGTAAGTTTTCATCTAGATCATCTATGTATCGCACAAACTGTTAACAATGAATATGCCTAGTTAATTGATTACATTTTGACAATATAAAACAGGACAGATTCTAGTTGGGAGGAGCAAGATGTTTTTGATGAAGAACCAGAACAACAAACAGAGGAGGAAGCACCCATTGATGTTCCAGAAGACACAGACGATTTATCACTAATCCAAACATCTTCCAATCTCTGGGAAACTAATCCAGATGAACAATGTGCAGTGGCAGAGGCTGTCCCTGGGACATCCTCTGCTCCTGCACACATTGTTCAGCCTGGCAAACTGCCACGGAGGCGTACAGCACTATCCCAACCTGACCTAAGTGAGCGCTTATTAGAAATGTTAAAAAACATGACAGAAATGGTGGATGCATTTTTATGTCACGATACAATCCTGGCGCTCAGTTTTGTCCCACTAATTAAAAAGGTACCCCAGAGCGTTACTATGAAATGCTAAAAAATATAGAAAAAATGCTGCACTCCTTCTCCCAGCCACAGGAGGAAGCTGCATTTAAATACCCAAATGTGCCCCAAACAAGAGCTCCCCTTAACTACCCAAGATACATGCACTACCCTGAGCAGCAACACCATCCTTACCCCTATAATCCACCATCATATCCCTCAAGTTATGACAAGCCAATCTCCAGATATGAAGTGCCACACAGTAACCTTCCATATCCATCCCATCCCCACTTCCTTCAATTAGGGCCCCCCCCCCCAACTCAGGGTATGTATGTGCCAAGTCAACATGGGGAGGCTAGGCCGGCTCCCCACACTGCCAGTGATGACCCAGCTTCAGCAACTCAATACTCCTATGAGGCCCCTTTCCCAAAAACATATCAGAATCTGTGATGAGGTCTGTTCAAGTTTAAGATCCAACATGACACATTTTGATAAAACAACATGGAAGAGGCCTACTTGACAGGCAAAATTATTTTTTAAGTTATTTCAGAGTTAATTTATGTTTTATACATGGGTAAATTTTATATTTTTTTTATATTTTATGATATGTGAATAAATAATTATTCCACCATTTTTTGTGCTGTCATATTTTTACAAATACCCAGGTAAAAAAAAACATTAAAAAAAAGAGATTACATGGTCAAAAAATCACATGACAAAGGACATCAGTGCTGAAAATTACCTTAATGTGATCAATAATCTTTCAGCAGGCTGGATACTTGTTCTGAAGCACTTGTTCTGACGCTCCAAGCGAGGGTAGATTAAGCCAAGCAATTCGTCAAAACTAAGTAAAAAAATATAAAATTAATACATACATGTGTGAAAAACATTTGGGCATACTGTAGAAAAAAGAGTAAGGTAAGTGGTTAAGGACATTATTTCTGGTAACAAGGCATGCATCCTTAGTTACAATATAATTATGGTTAAATAAGTGTCAAAAAAAAAAAAAAAAAAGGCATATGGGTCCTCATTTCAACAGAGAATAAGCCACTCGCCTTTGAATTTAACAATGACAATTCTCTGATCAAAAAATGCTAAATAAAGCTGCGTGGCAACACCAACACCCACAAAGCACCTTGTCACCAGAAAATTGGGCCCAAGGTGTTTGGGGGGTAAAATATCCAAAAACACATGTTAAGGGCATATGACCTGGTTTGCACCAGGAGGGGGGTGGTAGATGACGCTCATTTTGTGCCCTTTAGGCTGCATGCTCAAATTATGTACAGTTTGTCTTTTGTGGGGGGGGGGGGGGACAACAACGCTTATTAGTTACAATAATCTTAGAATGACATAATCACACATAGGTTAGACTGGATGGACTTGTGTCTTGAAAATATAAAACACACTATACAGCAATGGCTACAAATAAAGTATGGTTTGGATGAAAAATTTCTCACCTACTTATTGATATGCGTGTGAAATTGAAAAATGTATCTTCATGCCCACGGAGGTGCCCATACAAGATCATGAACTGGCCTCTCTCTTCACGATTTGCAATGATGGGATGAACCCAGTATCTTCTTCTTCTCCTCATCCTTCTCCTATTCTCTTCTTCAAGCAAGATTGCTGCTGTTGCAGCAACAACTGTTGACATTATCATAGGCAGAGCAGCACACATTGTGCAAAGAAACACAAAACACACACTACAGACTCCTGGACAACCAGGAAGTGTACACAAACATCCCAGATTTTATTAGCAGCCAGAAAATCAGAAAAAGTGCTTGGCTAGCAAAAAATTAGCAACTCTAATTAGACAGGAAGGATTACTAATGAATTTGCAGCTGATTCGCACCTTAAATGCTGACAAACCGCAGAACAGCCGACGTTTCAGTGCGCAGTCACGCTGGACATGAAATTCGCACCGCACTGGTGTGAACCCAGGCTAAAGGAATATTTAATTTTTATTGTTTCACTTTAAGCATGAAAAAATCCCTGCTCCCGAAAAAAACTACTGTTTTTAAAGAAAACTTTGCATTGATACATGTCCCCTGGGGCAGGACCCAGGTCCCCAAACACTTTTTATGACAATAACTTGCATATAAGCCTTTAAAATAACACTTTTGATTTTTCATGTTAGTGTCCCATAGACTTTAACGGTGTTCTGAATTTTCCCCGAAGACTGCATATTGTTTGGTGTTCGCAGAACATCCAAACAACCAAAAGTTCAGCCCGAACTTATGCTCAGGCTGAACCATTCGCCCATCCCTACTGACAATAGGAAAATCAGACAACAGACCATTTGTTGGCTGAAATTTGGACAACAATTGTCAGAAGGAGCGTACTAATGGTCAGATTTTAGGACAAAAGTCTGTCAACAGACAATCCCCTGCCAACCATCTGATCGTGTGTACGAAGCTTAAGACTGGGCTGCTATTAAAGTTCATCTGTGTGTAAAGGCAGGCGTTCCAATACTTTTGGCTAGATAGTGTATCTGGCAAGATTTACAATGGTGGTGGAACCCTGCTACACATAAAAACTACATTTAGACATAGTTTTAGGACCTGAGCCAGGAATTATGTTTAACATCATAGGGAGATGAGACAACTTCTCTACATGAAGCGGCATGTTTGGGATTCAAATCCAGACACTCGGGGATACTAAGCAGAAGTTCTAACATCTAAGCCACGGAGCTGCCACATGTGAAAACCTCCTACATGTAAATACACATAAATACTGCATTTCTTTGGACATACAGGTGATGGAATTACATTACTCAAGAGTTAATATTCTTGATTTATTCTGTGATATTGGGTGGTTCTTTGTGGGTGAGTGTGGAATAGTGATATTACCCTCAAATTTTTGGGAATTACATATTGATTTCTGATGTTGGTACACATATCACATTTTTTGGGCTCAAATTATGATTATTTGGAAATAATAAAAAGCACAAAAAATTGTGACTCATTTTAAATTTGCATCAGCAATGGTATTGTTTATGCTTTGAAAAGACACCTGTGTGAGTTTGGGTAAAGATTGTTGTGAAATGGAGAGTAACAAGTGAAAGTGACAGAGAAAAATATATTTGACCAAAACATCAAAACATTCCACATGCTAGCATTCTTAAAAACAAAATAGATAGGAGAAGCAACAATGTTGCAAATGAAAATTTATTTCAGAGATAGAAACATTTCATCTCAACATTAAAAGGATTTATTCGAGGAAGTTACAATTGTACCATTAGAATCAATGGCTAAAACTTGCATTGGACTATAATAGCGCAGATTTTCACTCCCAAAAAATGCTCTTTAACACAGCGCTCATTTTGGTATTTACTATAGCGCCCTGTAAAAAAGACATTGGAGCTAAAATGAGAGCTATTTGCAGGTCTGAGCATGCTCAGTTGTGTTGGCACCTAGTTGTACAGAGACGGGGGGAACTTATCTCTTCTCAGACTTTTAAAGATATTTCAGTGTAGAAATCACTTTTCACACAGTTTAAAAGCTGATTATCTTTAAATAATATACTGCATATTTCAGTACCATTTAGGCAATTATATCATGCTCTAAACCTTATTTCCAAGTGCACTACTCCCTACTACCAGAGTAAGGGTTTGGGCGCTATTTGTTTTAAGGGAACTATAGTAAATTTGATTATAGGAGTATTTTTTACCCGTGCTATAGTGAATAGCATTTTAGTGCTAATTAGTGCATATAGCGGCGCTATAGTAAATTACCCCCTATGCCTCTTACTAAATACACTACTTTCCAATAAAGGGTTTAATGGGGGATA
Source organism: Lithobates sylvaticus (assembly GCA_028564925.1). Lineage (NCBI taxonomy): Eukaryota > Metazoa > Chordata > Amphibia > Anura > Ranidae > Lithobates > Lithobates sylvaticus. The sequence goes on from CM053030.1 coordinate 156,474,873, forward strand.
TTTGTACTATGCGATAGGCCATCAGTACTTCAAGATTGATACATTTTCAGATATACTATATAATATATACCATAGTTTGTGGACTCTATAACTTTAATACAGACTAAATAATAAACACTGGTTTGGGTTTTTTCACCAAAGAAATGTAGCAGAATACAGTTTGGTCTAAGTTTATGAAGAAAGATTAATTATTTGCTAAACTTTTATAACAGAAAAAAAGAAAAAAAGTTCTAAAATGTCAGTCTTTTCTCCTTTTTTTTACCAAAAAATAAAAAAAACCAGTGGTGATTAAAAACAACCAAAAGAAAGCTCTATTTGTGTGAAAAAAATATATAATAATTTCATATGGGTACAATTGTTGTTCAAAGTGTGACAGCAAAAAGTACAAAGGTAGCAGTAGCAAATTGGAGCATGCTTTGCTGGGGTATTTTGCCTTCCTCTGGATCAACTGTGTATAGGTTTGTGTATATGGGATTGTATTATTATTATTATTTTATTAATTTTTTTAACTAGATTTTTCAACCTAACTACAGTATGTAACTATGTAAAAGTACAAAAGTACAAAAATTGTACAAAAAGTTGTATGTAAGTCTCTTCTCCTTTGAGGAAGAAAGACATTTCAAAACAAGTTATGAACACAGAGATCTACAGTATATACAACAGCTATGACTGTATATTCATATTGTCAGCCTTTTATGCTTTTAAACCCATACATGTGATACTAGTTTTTAAAATATTTGTTAATAATTTTTATTTTTTTTATGGATTTATATGTGTGAAAACATTGAATGCCTTTAAAAGTCCCATGTAGAATTTTTTTTTAGATATATATGCAGTACTGTACAAATATTTTAGGCAGGTGTGAAGAAAGGCTGTAAAGTAAGAATTATTTCAAAAATATATATTTTAATTTGTTTTTAACAATATGCAAAATGCAAAGTGAGAGAACAGAAGAAACTCTAAATTAAATCAATATTTGTTGTGACTGCCCTTTGGCATAAAACCAGCATCAATTCTTATCTTTGCACGCTTTGCACACTTGCACAAAGTCAGTGATTTTGTAGGATTAGCAGGTGCTAATGATCAT